>JALMGJ010000001.1:179797866-180997866 GCA_023362775.1 Charina bottae | reverse complement strand
GAAGTGAGAGAAACAGTGTTCCTATTGAAAACAATTGGTACTTGGGGGGGATGATTTTCAGGACATTCAG
This sequence comes from Charina bottae, assembly GCA_023362775.1. Lineage (NCBI taxonomy): Eukaryota > Metazoa > Chordata > Lepidosauria > Squamata > Charinaidae > Charina > Charina bottae. Next base: position 180,997,796 of record JALMGJ010000001.1, on the reverse strand, counting down.
CTAAGCAAAAGAAGCCACCTTATCACACTGGCTTTTCTTCCATTCTACCTAGCATTAAGGAGAACTTGCCTCATGAGGCAAAAGGATGCAGCTTAAAATCTGAACAATTATAGAGTACTTTCCTCAGACTATTTCAGATGACATTAAGGCTTTTGCCATTTAGGTCAGCATTTTCCAACCTGAGCAACATCCAGGCATGTGGCCTTCAATTCCCCAAATTCTCCAGCCAGCCTGGCTATTGCTGGGAATACTGGGAGTTGAAGTCCACATGTGTGGAAGTTGTCCAGTTTGGGAAACATTGATTTGGGTAACACGTCAAGATCTTTTCATTCTCTAAGGTTTTTAAGGGATAGTTACAGAAATCCCCACAGGGAGGGGGGCAAAGAGAACAACTGATGAAACCAGTGTTACCCTTTTTGTATGTGTCATGATGTTGCATTCATGTATGAAAAGAGTAGAGCTTGCATCGCAATGGTCCAACACTGCTTGTCTCATTTGGATGAAAGCCTTTGATCTTGCAGAGATCACTCGGTGGTTAGCCGTGGTTACTATTTTAATTTTGTACTTTCCGTATGATCTTAGACTGCTGTCAATTTGGGGGATATTTTCTTTAAATATAGTCGTTCTGTGTGTTTCTATTGTTAGGTGCTAAATTTTATGAGGTACTTTTAGAAAGCAATACATAAAGATTTTGGCCTCGGCAGATGGCAGCACCCAGCTGACTCTGGCCAACCTCAGGAACTCAGCAGGGTAAGCCTGGCTAGTATTGGGATGGGAGCCCATCTGAGAATCCCAGGGTAGTTGGCTAGGCTGGGAAACCAAACAAAAATCTCAGAAGAAAGCAACGACTGTTGTGGCACCTGCCCTCTGGAATAGCATTCCCTCAGAAATCCATAGAGCTCCCACCCGATGATGTTCCATAAGGCGTTGATAACCTGACTATTTCCCGGGCCTTGGGAGACAGCGGCAGATGAGCTCCTGTAAGTTTTTATTTGTTGTATTTGGTCTTTCCAGATGCGTGTATCTGTTTCTCTTTTATTGTTCTGGCTTTTTTATTATAAAGTCATCTGGAGTTGGATGTTCTCTAAATGGATACAAATAAACAAACAATCACCTCCATAATTTTGCAGAGAAAACTAAATGAATGCAGACACCGGGAACTGAGCTCATCTCATAGGCATCCTTATCTCTTATGTATATTTTTTAAAGGAAATAAATAGGATTCACATCAGTCAGCAGGACAATTTGGACAAACAGATTTTGACAGCCACAAAGGTGTCTGTGTATGTTTGTGTTACTGCAAACTTACGTAATTTTTCCCTGCTTCCTAAATCTCAGGCTTGCAGAATAATCTGTGAGCAACTGATCTACCAGAGAAAAAGGAAAACAAAAACTACACCCTTACATCTTACAGGCAAGAATGTGAAAATCCAGGTGTGGTTAGATTATAGCTCCTATTAGCCTCAGACAGCATATCCAAGGCTTAGAGATTATAGTCTAACAACTGAAGGGCTGCTACTATCAGGTCTCCATTAGTTGCAGGAAGATCCCAGCCTAATTTGTGGAAATTATCTATGCAGGAATGCAGAGAATGTAAACATGCAGCCATTTGCAACTGATGGGACAAGGGTATATTGGAAATCCAAGACTGCTCTGCATAACAATTAAAAGGCAAAATGGATTTGGAGTAAGATTAGGTAAATATTGTATCATCTCTTCCTTCACTTAGAGCAGTGCTTTCCAAAGTGCCGCTGTTGGCGACACAGCAATGGCGGCAGAGGCGGCGGCACGGGGGCACGCATGCATGCATGGCGATGGTGCGGGGGGTGCGTGGCGGCGGCATGCACGCCGGCGGCAGCGCCGGCGGCCTCGCTAAAACGCGGAAGCGCTGATGGCGCGTTGCTGCCGCCGCCGCCACCATGCACACTGCCGCCCCCGCGCGTGCCCCCGCACCACCACCGCGCACACCCCTGCGCCGCCGCTTCGCGACACACTAAACTGTGTGTTGCAACACACTAAAGTGTCGCGACACACAGTTTGGAAAGCTATGACTTAGAGACTGTCAACTGTCTGATCTGATTACAGTTCCTAAAATGCAGTAAAGACTTTTTGATTGATTATGTGCCATCAAGTCGGTATTAACTCTTAGCAACCACATAGATAGACCTTCTCCAGGATAATCTGTCCCCAGCCTGGCACTTCACATCTTTACTCAGTTTAAGCTATATTCACTCAAATCTCTGGAAGCCTTCAGTTGAGTTTTTCACTGAGCTTAGTGAAGCCTGATAGCTAATACTAACAGTAGTCCAAGCCATTTTTAATGACAAAGGTTAGTCCTAATTAAAAAAAGAAACAATAGAAGATAATATCTGTAGCTCAGGATTGAACTGTGGAGTTCTTGGTGCTCTCTAAGCCTGGTTGTTGGCTTGCAGACATATAATTACCCAACTAGGTAACATCATCAATGCAAGTGAGTGTGGGGTTTGCTGCCTGTTTATACATAGTAGCTTGCCCTACCAGTTTTGGTGAGGGTGTGGTTTCCTCCTTGGTGGTTCCTTGATTAGAGTATTGGAGGAGATAACAGGAGTCATCTACAACATACAGTGCAAGGATTGTAACAGCCACTATGTAGGACAGACAGGAAGAAGACTAACAGAGCCCATCCACAAACACCAACTAGCAGTCAGAAGACACGATGAAAACTCCTTAATCTCACAACACATAGACTCAACCACAGTTTCAACTGAGAAATATTTTGCATCTTAGACCAACCCAAATCCAAAAATGCTAGGAAATTCCTGGAAGGTTGGCATTCAGACAAATCAGCCATCAAGAGACACATAGAGATAAACCATATTTACATACCATTTAAAAGAGATAATAAAAAACTTAGGAAAGAAACAAAAAGACTAGAACACATCCCCTCCAGCAGCCAATGTTCAGATAAGCAGAATTAACATGACACAAACAATCAGGTAGAAAACAATACTCTAATCAAGGGACAAACAACAAGGAAACCACACCCACCAAAACTGGCAGGACTATATACAGACAGGCAGCAAACCCCACACTTACTTGCACTGATGATGTTACCTAGTTGGGTAATGAAATGTCTGGAAGCAAACAACCAAGCTCGGAGAGCACCAAGGACTCCACAAAAAAAGGGAACAAAAATAAAGGAAAAAAATCTCCTTCTGAAGTCCACAAAAGTAGAAATTCTCAGTATGGTTGAGAAGGGAAGAATTTGTAGGCACATGTCCAAAGCACTCTTTCAAGACTTAAGTATGTTCTATAAAATTATCCCTCATTTTGCAAACTGATTGGAGTGACTCCAGCCTTGGTAATCCCTGTCTCAAATGTACTCCAAAATGGATGTTTTGACATATGAACTTATATTGCTAACAAAAAAAAACTGTCAGGGAATTTTTCTTACCATTTTCCCTGTATATATCTTTCATTAAGGAAAAGGCCTCATGAAGACTGTGTTGCTTTTGGCACCATCAGGCCCCCAAATTTATAATGTACTTTTTGAGTGCTGCAAAATGTGCTGCTTTTCTTAATTAGATAGCTGGACCATTCTGCACTGGGAACCTTTCATGAGGTCACCAGTTTCACGTACAGAATTTTAATCTTGTTTGGTTTCATTCCATTTCTTTTATCTTCCTCTTTCCACTAGCTATTAGAATCCAAAGCTAAAATCTTCATTGCGGCCATTATGGAATTGGTGCGTGTGTGTGTTAGTCCACCCAATATAGAAGATGACAGGTAATAATATAATATGTGGTAGCAGGAGAAATGCTGACAGACATTGTGTTACTTTGCTTCAATTAGGCTCTAATTACTTCTTCTCTTCAATTAGAAAATCACATGAACCAATTATGCCAGATAATGTGTGCTTATCCTATTCAAGCTGCACAATGGGTAAGGTCTATTCACATTGATTATCTTCAATTTATGCTTTTAGCTCCCCCCGCCCTTTCTGTCTGCATGGCCCATTACAGTTTTAAAGTGGAAGCTCTTAAGCAGTTCACAGTATTATGATATAATTCATAACAATTGTTATGTTTTGATGGAATAATAATTTTGATGCCTGGGATAAGAAGGGGGCATTTGGGGAAACCGGGGGTAACCCACTTTTCCGTTACAAGTACATTTGAGATTTATTGAGCAAATGATGCCATTTTGAATCCAAGCAACTCGTTCAGGGGATCAGCTGCGCAGGACAAAGGACGAGATCAGTGTGAGACTGAAGAATCAGCCGTCCTCAGGAGAATCGCCCAGATGCAGCTGGGCCACCTTACTGGAAACGCTGGCCTTTCTCTCACCATTTGAGTGAAGGGGATCTCAACAGGGGGAGGGAGACAAGCAGTTAAGCAAACACCTTAAAAGCCAAAGCCATTTGCAGAGCGATTTTTGCTAAGCAGGGGTTCTTCCGCAGGAGCTTTTGCATCAGTCTGAAAGCATCTCCAGAGCTCTGTGTTCCGGTGATGTGCTGAAGAATTGAGCTGGTTTCTTCCTGGCTCAGCTGCAGTGCAGTTGAAACCACAATGACACTTGTTTGAGATACCGTCATTTTACTTCCCATTGGAAAAAGGGAACTTTGCCCCAACCCTTATTCTCATTCTGGACAGTTTTGCATTTCCTCTTCAAATAGCCCATTACAACCGAGCAGTGGTGAAAGTAATGTGTTTGGTCAGTATAGGTTCTGTGCAAAGCATTAGGCCACACAGATTGTTTTTCTTTCCTTTCTCTCCCCTTTGTGAAGAAGAGATCTTCAAATGGCTTCTGAGATTTGGGGAATGAAAGTGGTAGTTCGGAACTCTCCTACGTCTCAAAGGAGAGAGCTCTTGCTTTACATATTAAATGTTCTTGGTTTGTTCCATGGTAACTTCTGTTCAAAGGATCCAACCTCAGGTGCTGGGGAGAGCAGAGCGGTGATCCTGAACAGCAGCTGCCAGTAAGCAAAAACAATCCTGGCTAGAGATAACCTGGTCTGTCTAAGGCAGCTCTGAAGCTTTCCATTCTCACCTATTATCAGTACTGCCTCTGGTGCCACCTTTATCCATTTCTTTGATACTAAGCTTTAAAGATTTTTTTAAACAGCAAGATGGCTTGTAAGACTCTTCCCATAAGGTTCTGTGACTCCATGAGTCTAACTTCATAAAACCTGGGCATTCTTTCCACCCAGAGGTCCCAGAAGAAGATACTGAGTTGGCTATAGAAGTGTACAGCAGGCACAGTTTATGGATCTTACATTTCATGAGAGGAAAAAGAGTAGGTCCCAGTGCAAACCACTCCCTTCAGAATAAGTGCAAATTCTAGTACATTTTCCTAGCAATTCCTCTGTGAGCATAAAATAGGATTCTATAAATGCAGAGTAGGCTGATGTGCTAACTTTGTCTAACTTTTAACAAACGGGGGGTGGGGAGGGATATTATTCTTTAACGATTCGGCCCAACGAAACTAGGTTAATTGCTCTAGTACACTTGCAGAAGCTTTTTTTTTTTAACATTCTCTGTTTTGGATCAAACCTCTTTATTGTTTCTGGCTGATGCTCCCTCATAAGACCTAGCCATTTTCTTGTTTAGTGGTATGTTCATTTTGGTGGTGGTGAGAGAATGTGAATTTTCATGTGACTATCAGCTGTGGCTCGAACTGCAAAATATAATGGTCAATGGTCAGTAGTGCTTTATCAATATACAAGCATTGACATTACGGAGCAGGAGGTAATAGTTGCTAGGAACCCCAGGCTGTTTGCATCAAAGAATCTACCAATTTGTAGAACTGAAAATATGTTTGTCCAGTACCTTCTGTGGTTCCTCATTTTCTTGCCCACATACCTTCTGTAGACCATTGTGTGTAACTAATTTTTCATGCCCAGCATATCTGCACCCCTGTCCAAAAGGCCTGAGTTTTCAGACAGATTCATCAAGAGGAGAGGCTTTTTCGGGGGGGGGGGGTAGTTGTTTTGAACCCCAGGCATGGAACTGGCCCCATCCAAGGTTGGTTCACTAGCTGAAATGATCAGATGGATTGCTAGCTTTCATTTAATATTCGAGCCCATTTTCTTAGCAGCTGCAGAAAGCTGTTAATGCTTTGTTTAAAGAGATCCTAATTTTGTATTTCCACATCACATCTAATTTGAAGACAAAACATCTGCTAGGAACAAAAACCACCCTCTGATATCTAAGGATTCTTTTTAAAAATGTACAAAACTCATTAAACTGGTCTTGCCTGTTTCAGTTGAAAATGCTTTCTTATACCAAACTACATACATTTGTTGAGAGCCTAAAAAGCTTTCTAATACCTGACTACACGGTTGCTACTGCAAGCCTACAATAAAACAAATGGAGAATGTATATTTTCCAAGACAGTGGGACTAAAATTTGAAGAATATGTGCAATTACTGTAATCATACTTCTAGCCATTGCCACCTGCAATCATTCAACTTTGTATCCAAATTAGGCTCCCCAAACTGCTAGCATTTCTACACCCACAGATATTTTTCTAGCACATATTTGTAGCATAATATTGGCAGCAGAAAGGATAAGAGTTTAAACTGATGGAGCCACTTTATATGAATATATAATCACACCTGTATAAACAGGACATTCACAGTTGTGGGAATGAATTCTAGGCCTTTAAAAGTTCGTGTCTTGCTTCAATTTTCACTGTTTGGTTAATTCCCATTTCCAAATTGCATCTGTGATCTGGCTTCTTTGGAAAACATTGTACCTGTGGTGATATGAATGACGTATCTGTAGTGTTTGGAACTGCATTCACACATGCTCGCCTCTTGATGCTGCCTTCATTAAGTAATGGATGCTCGTGCCTCATCATTCATTCTATCTTGAGATTATGAATGTTTCCACCTCTTAAGCTACTGCAAGCAGTAAGTAAGTGTCTTTCGAGTACACAAGGATAAGTTACGAAGTCCTTTGTTAAGAAATGCTTTAGGTTTCCAAGGTTCCAATTTGGGGAAAAAAATACCCTATCATCTGTTCAATAGTTGGTTCCCAGCTTGATAAAGCTCGGAAGACCATTGTGTAAACAATCAGTACAGGGGCCCTCTTTTTCTGTGAAGAGACCTGCCAATTCACCAGTTCACAGAAAAAAAAATAAAGAAGTCTCCACCTCCATGTACTTGAGGATACATATATTAGTTTTAGAAGGGAAATAGTTCAGTTGTCAGAATTCTTGTAACCCTATCACTTCTCAATAAATGTTGCTAAAGAGACTCTGGGAGAATAATGCCTGGGAAAGAATCACTTTCAGGCTTAGGCAGATGCTAAAGAACCTGATAATTTCAGGAGGTGGTGAACATGCAGGCATTGGGATTGTACTAATTTGTATTATATTCCAGAGTATGTCAGGCTCCTCAGTTTGAACTCGGCAGAAGCTGCCTAGGCATTTACATGGCATGGCTGGATAAGAATCTCTGTTACGTAGTAGGATGAAGCTATTTTAAGCCCCTGATTGCCCCTTGTCAATATGAGAGTAGGTGCAGTTCCCTTAGACATATAGCACTGCAATATAAATCTGATACTCTTCCCAACTTTCCCTCCCTTTGCAGTTCTCAGGCTTGGTGTTAGATGGCCGTGGGTTGTTGACACAATTGGCGTTCCTGCTCTGGAAAACACAAGCTTGTCAAATGCATGGCCTACCTTTCCCCAACCTGGTCTTCTCTAGCGGTGTTGGGCTACAACTCTCACATTTCCAATCAACTTGGCAAACACTGTTTTAAAAAAGTTTGATGAGGTAACAAGTTGGTTAATAGGATTTCAGCCCTTTCCTCCTATCCCTTTGAGATTTTTGTCTGGATTCTGGAATGGGAGGAAAGAGCTAGCCTTTCTCTGTAGGCACCAGTCCTGGTTCTGAGACAGGGAGCCCAGCAGAGTTTAGTTGTAGTATTTAAAAGATGTATGCAACTCTACGTCAAGGGTGTTGAGCCTCATTTGGGCAACCCACTGGATTGAGAAAAGCTTAGCTAACAGAAACTCTACATCAGTCATATATGAATTGAAAAGCAGGGAGTCCTTCCTTGATTAAACTCTGAAGCTACTGTTCTCCAAACCATGATGAATAATATGGATTAGAACAATAATTTAGATGAAGCTTTCAACTGCCCCAAATCTTCATTCCTCATCAAGGCATGCATATCAAAGTGTCTTTTGGATCATGTGTGGTGAGGGTAGGGAGTCTGTAAAAAAAATTAAAAATAACTCTTTGATATATTTTATTACTATGTTTTATGAAAGGGTTCCAGAACTTGGTGCTATAGGAAACCTTAAGAAATCTATTAAAATGGACAGAATGAACTTTCTGGACCAGACTTACCTCTCTGCTCACAAGGAGTGAGAAAGGTTTAGAACCTTCAGTGCTTTAAAAAAAGATGTTTGAGTGGAAAAGGCTGCAGCATTATTAGAACTCCTGCTGTCACCGTTGGCTCTTTCTTATGCCATACAAAATGCACCCTAGGTTTGGGCCTCCCTCAGGTTTGCTTTGGATTCTAAATTGTGAGCACGAGAAAGGCATCTGTAAACTTTAAGATACTTAGATAAAATCCAGCAGGCTGGATTCTAAACACTGCAGACTTTAATCTTTCAGTGGCTCGCTCCTTCGAAGAACGTTAAAGATGGCGGGCCTTGTTGGCTGACGTGAATGCTGGGACGGACTCTGGAGTCTTTAGCTAACAGAAAAGTTTGTATCAATGAGAATCACATTCATTTTTAATGGAATACATTTTCTGCTGCCATGTTTTGGACTGAAGAGTGTATGGGGTATATATCAAACACATGCACACACTTCAGTCCAAACCTGAAAACATACGTAAATCAAAAGTGAATTGTAACAGTTAGCATTTTCTGAAATACTGCTCTACTATAATTCCTTCTGCAAAACAAACAAAAATGTTTCAATCGCTATGATAGCGCTCTAAGATAATTTATAATTCTAATTATCACACAAACAGCATTAATAGAATTACAATTTATATAATGGCTTGCTTTCACTTAGAAACATCAAGATTTATTTTGGAAACTTTTTTCTTATTAAATTGAACAGCGAATTGCTTTTACAAGTCAGATGGAAAAAAACCGTGCAACAAACTCTTTAATAGCTAAAAGCCCTCAAAAGCTTTCCTTTCTCTGGAATCTCAAAGCAGGCTTTCTCCAACTGATCAGTAGTCCCCAGCACCTACCAATGCCCCATCCAGTCGAGGGTAGGCCTGTTACAGGGCAAAATGAAGCAACTGCCCCAGTAGCAGGTGCCAAAAGATTGGAAGCAGCAGCAAAGGGTCAGACTTGAAGCTGGCTTTCTGCCCACAAGTGCGGTGGAAGACACTTTCCTAACTGCAGTATTGCAGGCGTTCCCCATCTGGGCTGCCATCTCTCAGATGACTGAGAGATGGCAGCAAAGAGATAAAGAAGCCTCTAAGCCTTTTCCACCATCTAGTGGTCATATGGAGTTTGCAGCCCATGTACGACATGCTTAAGTTTTGCTTCAGCTGAAAGTAGAGTTGGAGGATATACTGCGGTTAATCAAAGCGGAGGTAGTTTTCAGCTTAATAAAGATCCAACACAATGTGACCAAGAATTGATATCATTAAAGAATTTAAGCTAGCCCTAACGATAACAGGCTTTTTCAGAAGGCCATTCTGAGACCATTCTAACTCTGATAACTTCTTTATATTTGTTTTCGTGTTTTCTGTTCTTCTATTTTCTCTTTCTTTTTTCTATCTCCTTTTTTCTTTGTCTCTTTTTCTTTCTTTTCTCTTTCACATTTACTATGTCTTTTTCTTTTAATGTACTGATTATATATGTAAAATCTTTTAATAAAACCTATTCGAGAGAGAGAGAGAGAGAGGGGAGGGGAGAAGTTAGTATTCATAATTGTGCTTCTTGTCTGGATTATCTTGAAGGGCTGACAGATGTGCCTTGAAGATGTTGATGCCAAGGAAAATAGTGAGCAAGATAGAATATTGGGTTGGATCGGTGACACTGATACAATCCAGAGAAAATAAGGCATACCAAGATCTCAGTGAAAAGTATCAGAACTGGTCATGTAGTATTGCTGACTTTTTATTGATAGAAATTACAATTTTAATAAGATCCATTCCTTCTGTTGTTTCAGTGATTTTGCAGTAAGGCTATGCATATAGAATGGGTAGCTACAGAACAGATTCAAGTGATATCTCAGTTTTATGGATTGTTCCAGTTAGAATTATTCCTAGAGTTAATGTTCTCCTTCAATTGAGCCTTGAAGACCTGGCTCTTCCCCAAGGACTTCTTTGGGATGGCATGTGTTATGGTGTGTGTGTTTGTGTAATGTTCCCTTCAGGTTAACCACTGTGGTTTTTTTCCCTAATTGTTTTTTATACTTGGTTTTTCATTGTTGTTCGCTGCCCAGATCTGGAGTCAGGCAGCCTTATAAATATGTTTTATGCATACATACATGTTTTCAATGTTGAAAGGAAAGTGACTTTTTTTTCCCTCTGATATACAGTACACGGGACTTTTTGTGCCAATTCCATTCATGGCAGGAATGATCTGTATTCTATTAAATATCTAGCTATATTTTTATTCTTTTTTATATACTTTGTGAGTTCAGTATATACTGGTTTACCTGTGAACAGAGGGTGGATTTAAGACATCCCTTTTCAGTCATGATTTTACCAATAACTGCCCCATAGCAGAGACATCACACTGACAACAAAGGTCCGCATAGTTAAAGCAATGATATTCCCTGTAGTAACCTATGGCTGCGAGAGCTGGACCATAAGGAAGGCTGAGCGAAGGAAGATAGATGCTTTTGAACTGCGGTGTTGGAGGAAAATTCTGAGTGCCTTGGACTGCAAGAAGATCAAACCAGTCCATACTCCAGGAAATAAAGCCAGACTGCTCACTTGAGAGAATTACATTAAAGATAAAACTGAAGGACTTTGGCCACATAATGAGAAGAGAGGATCCCCTGGAGAAGATGCTGATGCTAGGGAAAGTGGAAGGCAAAAGGAAGAGGGGCCAACCAAGGGCAAGATGGATGGACGATATTCTGGAGGTGACGGACTCAAGCTTGGGGGGGGCGGGGTGTGTGACAGCCAACAGGAAGCTCTGGCGTGGGCTGGTCCATGAAGTCACGAAGAGTCGGAAGCGACTGAATGAATAAACAACAACAAAAGCAACGTGGAAGAGAAAATTGTAGGCGAAAATATAGATGGGAGGATGGAATTAAGCTTTGCTATCCCACAACGTGGACTCCGAATAGAAAACAGATCTGTGTTCTAGTAGAATATCTGGTACCAATTCTTTTAATCAGAGCCAGTTTGGTCTCGTGGTTAAGGTGCGTGCCAGGAGCAGGGAAACCTGAGTGAAACTCCTACCTTAGGCACAAAAGCCAGGCGGGTGATTTGGGGCCAGTCACACTCAGGCCCCTCGAAAGAAGGCAGTGACAAACCACTTCAGAAAATCTTGCCAAGAAGACTGCATGGACTTGTCCATGTAGTCAGCAGGAGTCAAGACTAATCACCCCACCTCCCCCCCCAAAAAACCCCACTCCTCTTTTAATGTAATGGGTGGTGAAAGTGTCAGGTTCAGGGAAAGTTCTACTTGTTTTCAAGACTAAAGTCAGTATTGCGTTCTCCCAAATACTTCATAATTCTTGAATCTATAGTTTAAGCCTATCTATTTCTGGTTTCCTTAGGAGTTTCTGACATAAATTACAAGATCAGTAGGAGTTAGAAAAGGTGTGTATTGTTGAAAAGACTTCTTGTATGCATGTTTTTCCCCAAGGTGTTTTTGTTCTTGATAATGGCACCAAGAAGAATTTGCCCATTCTAACATCAATAAACATTCACATTAATGTCGAGGAGGAGGAGGACAAAAACACAAAGGAAATTTTACATTATGAATGTTTTCTCCTTTTAAAGAGAAAAATTGTACAGGAAGCCAAGAGTTTTAAAACATTTCTTAACAGAAAATGTATACCCATACATATCCTTCAAATTAGTTTTAGCCTCAACACCCAAAGATTGGAGCAAATCAGAAGAAAACCTGGATTTTCCCTTCTTTTTCTTTTTTGGTGGAGAAAGGCCAATGACCACTCACCAAATGGAAAAATAAGATTTGAGGGCATTCTCTTGAGAGTTATTATTAGGAATTATCTGTGATGAATCCTCTACATTAGGAATACAAGGCATTGCAATGTTGAATTGACTATTTAATTCCTGGGCTCACCTTGATAACTTTTTTCTTTTTACTGGGAATTGGTCTATTTCATAAATCAGCAGGGGATTTGACAGAATTAAAAAAAGTTTCTTCCTAGATTTATATGTGCTTTGCTATATTCACTGTTAGCACTGCTCTGAACAACTTAGTTCCTGATTTGTGGCATATGTTCCTTAAACCCTTTTAAATGTTTTTATGTGTCCTAAACCTTTTACTCTAAAATTTGAAGTGTTAGAGCTTCAGAAATGAATTACAGTAAACTATTTTCCCTGCTTTCTTTTCCCCCTCCATATATTTGAACTGACAATACATCTTTTATTTTTTTACCACTTAGGCAAAATGTGAAAACATCAAATCCTTACATCAAGCTTATTTTTATTTAAATATCCAATATTCAGATTGGAAATGAACTGACTCATTAGTTTACCTATTAATGACAGAATGGAGGAGCTACTTGTCTAGAAATGGATCAGCCTGTGGCCATCTAACTGTGTACACATCAGGGTGTTCAAGTGAATCCTAAGGAATGGATCCAGTGACTCTTGACTGGTTGGATGAGAGCATCTTGATCCAGATGATTGGCTTCAGCTGGCATACCAGCTGTGACTACACCTGGCTAGAGACATCTTGACTATAGCCATCTATCTGCTGGTCTCCTCCCATCAAGATTACTGTAATGCATTGAACATGGTATTGCTTTTGAGGACAATTGGAAGTCCATTCAGTACAGAATACAACAATAAGACTGCTCTCTGGGACCAGCTGTTTTGAGCATATCACTCAAGGAGTGGGTCAGCAACACAATCACTTTTTCAGATTGAATGTCCTCTGGAACATTCTCCTGACATACAAGAAGGTAGTGAAAACCAAATTGTTTTTAATAGTTAAGATCATGATTGTAAGGGGATGCCATATATGTATTTCTTACTTCTTTTGCTTTTATTTGATGCATTGTCTTGTCTTCTTTCCTTTAATATTCACTGTAAACTACCATGAGTCTTATGAGAGAGGTAACACCATTGGGGAACCTGAAAGAACAGGTTAGGCATAGATTGTCATGGAGAAATTCTATCTATGTGGTTGCTAGGAGTCGAAAACGACTTGATAGCACATAATCAATCATCAATATCAGTGTAATAAATAAATAAATGAATGAACAAACAAACTTTGTTATGTGCTTTTAAGGCCCTAAACAATTTAAGATTGCAGATAGTCTACAATCGAATCAAATTATCCATTCAGTTGTATCCAACCCTTGGCGATTCCATAAGCCAGCTCTCTCCATGATTTCTGATCTTGTACAGCTTCTTTCAGTTCCTTTAAATTTAAATTTTGAATTTTAAATTACAATATGGCAGCACAAATGCAGGGCTGACTGGAATTGGGCATCATGATCATATTATATCAGTTTGATGTAATCTGCATTGGTTCACAGTTCATTTCCGTTCCAAATCAAGGTGTTAGTATTAATCTCTAAAGCCCTTTCCAGTTCCTTCAGCTCCCTATCCGAAGAAATTCTTCTTCCCTCCCTGTTCCTAGTTGTAGTCCACAGGCCTACCTCCATGTACCCTTCCATTGGGAAGGTTCAAGCAGTGGCTCTCGAGAGGAAGCCTTCTCCATGGTAGCCCCTGGCTCTGAAAAGCCCTCCCCAGTGAGGTCTGTGTAGTACTTTCTTTTCTACCTTTCCAGGGCTGAGAAGAGGCACCTTTGACCATATGTACTTGCCCAGTTGTTAAAATGAACTCTGGAAGAGTCTCTTCAGATGCCATTGCCTACAATGGTGTGGAGGCAGTTACCAAGGGAAGGCCCTTATCTATAACACACACACCCTCTCTAGAAAGATCTGCCTAGCATCCTGGCTGCATGCATCTAGACCCCAAGGTAAGAGTTTCCTCTTTTGGCAGGCATTTAATCTTCAATACTTACTACCAATTTTAAAAACATTTGAATTTACATTGACTCTATTGTTTCTTTTGTTTTTAATTTGCTGATCTTGGCATTAGTCGTTTGGATGATATATTAATATTATGCAGTATATTTGTTGAGGATATGGATTGCCTTATGCGGTAACAACTATTATCTATATAAAGCAAATTACAATTTTCCAAATAGGTTTTAGCTTTTGAATATCATATTTCCTTGTATTCATACCATGGCTGCCATTTTTCTTTCATCAGCGATCTATTTGTCTCTCTCTGACAATGTATCCTGTTTTCTTAACGAGAACCCTATTTGCCTCTGCACTTTGGAGTTCTTCTGGTTTGTTTTATTGCTCATAGTAACACCAAACAAAATAGAAAGTACAATATAAATAGAATTATTAAAAAAATAAAAAATAAAGAACAAGATGGCAAGTCTAGCCAACAGCGACCAAGTATATGTGAGAGGCCCCAACCAACCTACCCCAAGGCCTGGGAGAATAGTCATGTTTTTAAGACTTTCCAGAATGAGCCACACCGATCTCTGGGGAACCTCATTCCAGAGGGCAGGTGCCATAACAGAGAAGGCATGCCTCCTGTAAGAAATTCTTTAATGTTGACTCCTTCTGACAATAACATTGGGCCGCTCTAAGAAGCAACATTTTATCTAGCAAGATAATCTCTCTTGTCTCCTGTCCTGTCAGGATGGCTGATTCCCTTCCATGCCGGCTGCTTCTCAGTCTGCAGATTGCAACCAGCCACAGGTAACAGAGCATGTATGACTGGCAAGTGAGGTGCAGCCTTCCTCAGGGACAGCTCATGTTCCTAAAGGATTGCAGAGTGTGACAGCATTTGATATGAGCTTTGCTGTTGCTTTAATTGTTGCTGCATTTTAAATTTTCATTGAGAACTTGGATTTGGAGAATACACAGTGATGACAAAATTAATAGTATATATACACAATAGAGGTTTGACTAAATTTGGGCAGGAATGGTTCCCATACATACAGCACATTGCACACCATGGCAAATGTAGTCACTTGCAGTCTGGCTTCTGAGGGGCCCCGGATGTCTGTGGATGTTGCAGATCGATAGATGTATAGGAGCGGGGGAGTTAGAAACCCAGTAGATCTTTTTTTTTTATCATAATCTTTTGATTTTTCTCTTGTTTTCTTTTTTAATTTTTCTTTGGTAATTAATTCTTGTTAAATTTGCACTTTTATCTATTTTTTCCTTTTATTAATAGGTATAAAATGTATACACCCACACCCACACTAAGTAACAATACAAAGGAGACTTTAATAAGTAATCAGCTTGAAACCTCTAGTATATAACAATTACTTTGATGTGAGTTGTAGCGGTTCTTTTTCAATGTTATACTCAACTTCGGACAAAAATGCTAAATAATTTTATGCTTGTAATATTTTTCTCCTTATTCTAACCTATTTGAATAATAGAATGTTAATCATTTTTAAATATATTATACAAACATCAATGTATGGAAACAACACAATGTACTTAGGTTTATAACAACATAATAGAAAGAGGGGAAGAAGAAATAGTGCAAATAAATAATAATACATTGCCTAAGTTCAGCCCTGCTAAACCTAAATCTTGTTTGATTTCCAACTCAAAAATCAGCTTACTTCCAGTCTCCCAAGATCAACAACACCCCCTTTCTCCTGTGCATCTAATCCAAGGGCAGAAACTGACAATTTCACCTGGAGTTTGGAATGAGTAATGGTGTGGTTGAGGGCTGAAATCCAAGAAAGATCAAAAGAGTTGATAGTGAGCATTTTTCAGCCAGTAATGCGGTTCAGCCTCCTTTGAACAGAGTTATGTTTTCCTTGGGGTTAGCTTTGCCATTGAGAAGTATGGCTAGCCCCAGCCCATTTCTGGACACTCATCTGAGACCAATAGCAATATTTAGTTGATTGGCCTTTCCTAAGGAAAGAAAAACTAATTCCTACCAACAGTGCTGTAGGAAGCAGCAGCAACGTTATGAGACTTCATTCTCGAAGCTTATTACCTTCATGCTCAAGGATTTGCATTAATTTCCAATCAGTTGTTAAGGGCCATTTGGAGCACTAGTGCTTGCTTGTAAAAATCCAGGAGTATGCAACCTGTTACCATGCAAATATTTTACACTTTAACCTCTGTCAGTCCTACTCAGAATGGTAGAAAGTATACTCAGCATGCATCGGGACCTTCTATGTAGCTGTACCTGGGGTTAGAAATTCTCATTCCAAAAACATTTTGTAAACTTTTTTTTTTCTTCTAACAACAAGTTGACTTACTTTAGTTGGCTTTCTGGAAGGAGAGAGGCAAAGCATGCTGCTAATTTTAGATTAGTTAATTGTGTATTGATTTTCCTGATTCAAAATTGAGTTTTACTGAGTGATACTGTTGGTTTCTTGATTGAGGGTGGGGGTGACCAGCATTTTTATTTATTTGGGGATGGGGAGTGGCTAGCAATACTATCTGCTGCATTATTATGATTTATGGGGTTTTTTTATGTGTGAAAAAGCTATGGGATACCTGTTTGAATTAAAATAGTGACCCATGGAACACTCCAGAATGCCTGAGCCTGCCTGATTCTTCTTCTTAGTCACACTTTATGTATCCTTTCTGTAATCCAGAAACTCACAGACACCAGGTATTTTGAAAAACCACTTAACGGAAGCCATCCAGGGACCTGAATCAGGCTTTATAGCACAGAGACAAGTACCAATTTAAAGTGGAAGCCAATTCCCAAAATGGCATTATCTGTGTTGTGTTAATTCTTTATTATTCAAAAGATTGCTAACGGTTCATATCTGCACAAATGTGTTCATGCTTCATTCATTCCAAGTCAATAATAATGGATTCTTACTATTGATTATACATGAGCCTTTTTGTCCCATCATAATGAAATTTTAATGTTGATGGTCCCTAAACTATTATTTCAGCCTAATAACAGCGAGACTTGACAATTACCTTGGTCTGTGAATTGCAGATAGAACTAATAAGGTCATCCTTAATAACTTTTTGTTTACCTGACATTTGGTAATTTTATAGCTATTATGTATTATTTTAAAGTCAGCGGATTGTTTTTCTGGAGGAACGTTGCCTCTCCGTGGAGTCGAAATACAGTGCCAGCAAAAGGAGGCCCTTTGGGGCTGCAGCGTTCTGACCTCGCTTCCGTAAAGAGATCCCTCCAGCCACCGGCAAGAAAGGAGAGCAATGAACTTCCCAAATTCTCTTTCCAAAGAGAAGGAGAAGGAGAAGAAAAAGGGGGGAGACCTCTTTAGATTTTCCAAAACAATTTAGGAAGGGAGGGAGAAACTTAATTTCAGAATCAATAAGAGCAAACAAGTTGCGGAAGTGCTGCTTCCTCTTCTCAGTGAGCTCGGCACAGATATTTTATTCTGACTATAAATTGCATGCCAACATGAGGTTCTTTGTGCAAGGTTTCATTCAGCGTGGTGTCAGCACAAACAGCTTTCTCTGCTTACGCCTAATCCAACTCGGGGGGGGGGCCTAGCAAGTCCATCTGATGTAGGGGAGAAGAGAACCTCAGGAAGAGAGGTGTCCTAAATGAGCGGTCCCGGCAAGCAAGCAAATGGCCATTAGTCACAAGGGAAGTTCCAGCCACCCCATGGAGGAGCACCTGAATACCAAAGGATGCATATCCTGGAGGAAGGAGGCAGCTGTGCTAGCTTGATCCACTGTGTTGGGAAGAAGAAACCACTGCGCTCTGGTGCTCACACATAGCACGAAGGGCCAAGCCAGAATTTCTAACCATTATTTAACCATAGCTAAACCAGAATGGTTGGATTCCTGCATAGCACTAAGACAAAAATAAATTGCACTATAATTTAATATAGGTCCAGCCATCGTTATGCAGAGAGCAGAAAAGAATTAGGAAATGGTAAATCAAAGAAACGAAAAGCATGAGAAGAAAATTAAAAGGAAACATACTGTAGCTAAAATTAGTTTATACCAACATCATTCGTTTTGTAGTACCCCTCCATATCTTTCTAATCTCGCAAACCATCCTTGCTTCCACTGCATTTCATACATTGCCTCCTGCTCTTTAAGCTTCTCACCTCTTTTTGAGGATCTCATCAATTCAGTTCAACCACAAATTCCTCCGTTTGTCCCTTATTCGCAGTCCCATCATTCTTCCTTCATATATTTGTTTCAGAAATTGATCCTCTTTTATCCTCTCGATATGACCAAATAACCTGATTTCATACTCACTTTTGTATTCAACCCATATTCATTCAGGACCCATTCATTCTTTACCCTATTTTTTCTTGTTTTACCACACATGCTTCTTAAGTACCCCATTCCCATTGCATTCAACCCATCTTTATATTTCTCTTAACATATCTCTCAAGTTGCTCTCATTATGACTTCCTTTGACAAATTTTCATTCCTTGCAACAGACATAACACCAACCTTCCTGCCAACATTTGCACATCTTAAAATTTGTCCACTTTTTCCTATCTTTGGTAGACATTCTACAAAAGTACACAAATTTACCCACCTACTTGAATTGTTCACCCATTTTCATTGTCAGATACAGCTACCTTAGTCTTTGATACATTAATTTTCAGATCCATATTTTTCATTGCATCATACAATCTAACATTTATTTCAAATTATTAGGGTTCTCTGCCTAACTTTCTTTTTCATTTCTTTTTTTTAATAGTAATTTACACATCTTAAAATTTGTAAATCTCTAGACTTAGTGGAAATCAAGATACAAAGTAAAAATTTCTGGCACAGTTCTGCATATATATTTTTTATTAGTATCTTTCAGCTCATACCTTTAAATTTTTTTGACCTATTAAATCAAGTCATAACAATGACTACTACACCCATAATCTGGAGAGTAAACTTCTTGATTCAGTAATTCTTGATTTTTGGTGGGATAGAAGGGTGTTCCTTGTGCCTGATAGAAAATCAAGATTTGTTTATTTATTTTTACTGTAACAGATTGAGCTGTTCTGTGTCTATGTACTGAGATGCCAGTAGAGCCAAGAACAAAAATTGGCTCAGCTGATGTCCCATGTTGACAGCATGCCCTGAGAATGTGATCATTGTCCTTTTCATCCAGCTTCTATCAAGCCTGAGCCTATCTTGAAAGTCTGCCTAAAGGTATGGAAAAACAGTATTGTTCTTCCATATCTTTAGATGTACTAAAGATACATAAATGGAGATGAGAGACATGAAGAAAGAAATCTTGGTTTTACTTCATTTCAGAGAGAGTGTGGTGTAGTCTTTTCATTTCAGAGAGAGTATGGTATAGTCTTTTCACTGGAAAAGACCCTGATGCTGGGAAAGACTGAAGGCAAAAGGAGAAGGGGACGGCAGAGGATGAGATGGTTAGATAGCATCACCGATGTAATGAACATGAATTTGAGCAAACTCCAGGAGACAGTGGAGGACAGGAAGGCCTGGCGTGCTATGGTCCATGAGATCACGAAGAGTCGGACACGACTAAATGACTGAACAACAACAGCAATGGTGTAGTGGTTACAGTGCTGGACTAGGAATGGGGAGCCCCATGGTCTAGGCCTCCCTTAAACACAGGAGCCAGCTAGGTGACCTTGGGCTAGTCATTCCCTCCCAACCCGAAAACAGTATCAGGCTCTGTGACAAGCTGGCTGATGAATAAAACCCCTTGTCATGTCATGCATTGATAGCTTCACTGAAAGAACTAGCACAATGCAAAAAGAAGTGGATCCTGCAAGGATGCAGGAAAATGGTAAGAAAAAACAACTCAATTTCACGAAGAACCTCAGGATCTTTCTCTTTAAGGTTCATTGGAGGCCAAGAGCATGAAAACGTTGTCATAGCCTAGCTCTAAGAGAAAACAGGCTAAGATGGGGACAGTATGTGAACAAGTTTGATTTCAGTTCACCATAGCAAAAACACTTTCTTGATTCTCTGCAAATGTGAGAAAATCTGAGAACTGACGTAATGTAATGTCCCCATACATAATGCTTGGAAGGGAAATGTTCTCTTCCCAACTATAATTTTTTAAGAAACACTCATTTTCTTACAGTAGCGGATCAGATAGACCAACTCATTTAAAAAAATCGCACTCAAGACTGGATTAGGTCCCATTTAAATTAGAAACTCCACTGTTTACAAGAAGTGCAGTTCCAGTTAGAAACCCTGAGGGATTCCACACCACATGCTCTGTTTATGACAAATGGAAGCACACTCCACCAAACCTTCCCGGCCTTTAATGAAAGCAAAGTGCCCCAGAAACATTTATAATCAATAGTTCTGCTTTAGTGGTGTACATGCTTATAAAGTTGATGGATTCCTTTGTAATAAATAGGGGCTTAATACACCACACAAAGAGTAAATGCAACCACCTTAATAAACATATTCATTTCCTCTTTAGAAAAGATAAAATGCAGTCATAAAAAATGTGCAGACCTAAAATGTACACGGACAATTTTCCACCCCAGCAAACATGCAGGGAGCAGCCAACTCCTGCCCTTACCGGAGTGTTTCTAATTAAAGGCTCAGACATTTGTGCACCCAAGATAACAAGATACAGTTTGCTCTCTTGGAGGTTGCCGAGATGCTGTTACATAAGAATGGCCTGTGCTAACCTGTGTCAATGAGACACTTTAAAGATGTTTAGGATACAGTGCAATGGATATTCTTAGATAAAGGTGCAAAACAAGTTTTCCACCTCACTCTGTTAATATCTCAGAGGTACACCACTTAGGTTCTCAGCTGTGATGCATTTCAGGACTAGAGACTCTATGGCATAAGAGGTTTAGGAAAAGGTTTCTGAGAAAGCATACATGACAAGCCCAAACAGTTTTATTGTATATCCTGGCCAAGCAGTCAAGATATTATAGGGTTAGGGTTCCCCCCCCCCCACATCATTTTGGAGGAAACCACATGCAGCTTTGGGGCATAGGTGGTGCATCCTTGCTGTAGACAGATTCTTAGATTGTAGTACACCACCCTTCTACTGATCTGGTAATACAGATTTCTCTAAAGAGGGAAGAGGCCACAAAGTATTGACTAACAGCAATGTTATCCATGCAGAACAAATGGCAGATCTGCCAGCAACCTGTCATTTCCCTGATCCAAATTAAGGGGAAGAGACAGAAAGTCTGCTTTCAAAAGCAGAGCCCTATGTGAAATTAGGCCAGAGCTTTCCAAACTGTGTGTCAGGACACGTTAGTGTGTCAGCTGCAGTGTCTGGGTGTGTCATGGCTGCTGCTGCCTCTGAGTCCTGCCAGGATTCTGCGCAGGTCCTAATGCCTGCCTTGTGCCCTGCTGTAAGAGTGTCGCAAAATGATGCCCTGCTGTAAGAGTGTGTCGCGAAATGATGCATGTCTAAAAGGTGTGTCACCAACATGAAAAGTTTGGAAAGCTCTGAATTAGGCCATAGGCAGGGTTGCTGCGAAAAATCCATTTAACCACTAGAGGGCAGCAAAAAGGGCTGCTATATCTCTTTGCTGCCATCTGGTGGTCCCCCAAATTTTTATAGCCCAAATATGGTAACCTTAGGCATGGCCACACAGGGCTCTGGAAGCGCAAGTTGTCCGCTCCTGCTAGGGAATGATCTTTAGAAACTTTGCAGAAGAGCTGCACAGTTGTGTAGATGCAGAGCTGTGTTTTACCTGTGTTGCTAAATGAATCAGTAGATTGCCCCACTTGTACTTGCTCAGTCTTGCCAGTCTCTTCACAGGAATTGCTCTGCTTCAGCTGAACTAGAACAAGAGCCTTCAAGCCTCTAAATAATTCTCAAAACTCAGATTACACGCTTTGCCTAGAGAAATACATGCCAACAGCTGGGTGCTTCCCAATCTAAACTACTTGACTGGGGCCACTTATCATAACTAACATTGTAAATGATTGTGTCCTTTTCAGAATATCCCACTTCATGTCTCAGCAAGAGAAAATCATTTTTGTGTATTGGATAATCACCTTTTTTTAAGGCAAGGTTTAGAAGCTTCTGATGTCTTCCTCCCAAATTCAGGCATACAGCATAAAAAAGTAGAAATTGTCCTTTTGGATTAGATCAAAGTCCTATCTGGTCCAGCACTGTATTTCCCATAGTGCCAGCCTGATGTTCATGAGGACCCTACAAATACATTGTGGGGACGATCTAAAATCAAACCCTCCCTTCAGACTGCAGCTAACCTTTGAATGTGGGGAAAACATATTTGCTCATAGTTTCATCCAGCCGCCTGCGTGAAATTTGCTGCTGGTCCTCATTGCATGCTGACTGGGGCATTCTGGGAATTGAAGTCCACATATTTTAAAGTTGCCAGGGTTGAAAAACACTGCTCTGTGTGTTCATGTACATAGATACATGACTGCACAAAGCAAGATTAGCGTAAGTCAGTACAGGAGGCTGGTTGGCAGCTTTTTCTGTGATTACCGTTGGGCTTGGGGAGAGGGGGGGGTGTTTGTTGTTTGTTTGTGGAGTTCTGCATTTACCAGGCCTCAGCAGTGAAATTTATCAGGTGGCAATGGCATCCTTGTATGCATATTTACACAGGAGTAAATCAACTTTACAAGGAAAGCACCGGGATGCCTTTCTGGGGGTCTCTGATGTCTTTTTGGCACAGAGAATAGATAAAGAGCTCAGAAGATAATCAGGCGAGCTCATAAATCCCAACAGTGCATTTTCCAGCAGCAGCAGCAGCAGCAGCAGCAGCAGCAGCAGCAGCAGCAGCAGCAGGAGGAGGAGGAGGAGGAGGAAAATGCTGATGATTCCGTCAACCCATTAGAGTGAAACTTCTATTTTGATTACACCTGGCTGAAACAAGATGGCTGCTTAAGGGCTCCCTCTCAGCCTGTGCTGGGCTTGACAGGAACAAGGAAACGGAGCCCCTTCTGACATCCTCATTGTGGGCTGGTTGCTACATCGTTATGCAGGACAGCCAGGACTGTTTTCTTTTACGGAGATACCAACTTTTGAAAAGCAGATGGGAAAAGTCTCTCTTTGAACATCAACAGGCTTCCCATAAATAACCTACCTAAAACTGTTTTTTAAATTATTCTTTTTTTGTTGTTTAGAAAACAGACCCTTTTGGGTGGAACATTCATGAAAGCATGTCAAGTTTGTCTTTTAAAAATGAGCTAGAACATCTCCTGCTTAAGAGGATTGAAAAGTATGCAGCTGTTTAGTTGTTTTCATTATCCCCAGAAGCTGGGCTGGTCAAGCATGTGCCGGAACAAATAATCTCTCTGTGTGCAAATACATATCTAGAATTTTTAATCCTCCTTTTTCTATTCTCACTTCAACCTCCCTCCCATTAGGAATAGCCTACCCCCAGCTCGACTCTTTTATGTTAAACCAACAGTCACGTTACTCTTTCATCTTTGGAAGGTACTCTTCTTGATCAGCGCCAACATGCATATTGTCAAGGGCCTTTCAAAGCTAGTATTTAAATATTGCTAATGGAACTTCTTTGTAATAAGATCCGGAGATTTAACTCTGCATCACATAGCAAAACCATTTACAGCATCTGTCTTCAGCTGCGGCAGTCGCAAATAGCAGGAACTACGGCTCGCCCTCACTTTTTGTAGGCATGATCTAACAAGAAAGTGACTTTAGAAAAGATACCTTGATAGAAGATGCAATGAAAGAGGCTCAGCTGAAGACAGAGCAGTGGAAACGCTCATTCCAAAGGCAGCATTCCAACAAATGGCATCTTGATTCAAACAGTCATCCCTTCCTCCCCATGATACCCATTCTTGATATAAAACAAATTACCACATGCCACAGCCTCCTGGGACCTTTGTACATCTCAGATTACAGATTGGAGGACAACCCAGAGTAGGCAACATTTTTGAGTCAGGGTCACATTTGGGATTTTGAGGGCACGTGGACACATTCATAAAATGACTGCCATAACGGACAAAGACAGCCACAACATACCCATTGACCAGAAGACAAAATAGCCCCTCTCCTACCCCTGAAGGATCTTTATTTCTGAAAATAAATACGATGCCACAGTTCTGGTATTTTGTGCTGCAGTATTTCAGCTCCTGATTTGTTTTACAAAAAGCACCTTAGTCTGGTGAGTAGGCAGCTTGGTGGGCATCAGTGGAGTTGTTTGGGAGCACATAGGTGCTCATGGGCACCACTTTACCTATCCTGGTATCTCTGGTACAATTCAAGTCCAATCCTGTGCCCTTCACTGCCTCCACCATTATTAAAAAAAAACCAGCAAGTTGGGAACAAGGAACAATTCTTCCAGCTGAAATTCTTCCCTCAGTTTAAGCTTGATCTTCAGAAAGGAGAAAAGTTGTGGTCCTTCAAGCAGACAGTCTAATTCAACTGAAGCTCTCCAATACTGACTTTCTTTGTATCTCTGTTCTCAGAGAAGAAAACTATATTGTCTTGCTCCTTGTAAGCTAGTAGTGGATGAAATGGTTTAAACTGGAGAGGGAAGCCAAGGAACACGCATGCACATACACACAAACACACACCATATTTGTTACTTTTCTATATATAATATAATATCTTGTTCCTACTCCACTTTTAAAAGAAATGTTCAGTCATCTCATTCAGCCAGAGTGAAACTAATTCAGGCCACACTTCAGAATATAAAGACATTCCTTCTTACAATATGGTTCCCATAATACTATACAGGTGCACACAGTAATCTGGCCTGGAAGAAGTACTCTGATAGCCTTAAAGTATTCACACCTCCAGACGGTGGCCACCGAATGCACAGGGACACATATTCAACACAAAGTATTAACAAAGCCTTATACATATATAACTACGCTGGGGCAGTCATGGCTGGAAACAACAGGGTCCCTATAGCTTGAATCATGTCAACTGGATTTCTATTTTCTCAGTGGAAACGTTTCGCTCCTTATCCAAGGAGCTTCTTCAGTCTGAGCAAAGTTAGTAAGGGGCTACTTACTTAGTTACTTACTTAGTAAAGGGTTAAGCCCTTACTAACTTTGCTCAGACTGAAGAAGCTCCTTGGATAAGGAGCGAAACGTTTCCACTGAGAAAATAGAAATCCAGTTGACATGATTCAAGCTACAGACAATTCCACCTGGTTGACTGAGAACCTTCATAGACAACAGGGTCCCTAAGCACACAAACAGAGGTGTGTAGAGCACAGCTATACGTGCACTCAGATTTCATTCACAGATGGGAATGGGACCAAGAGGCTCCATCCTGCTCTCCTGATTCCGTAGCTTGTGTATTTCCAAAACAGACGGGAGCAAAGTTCATGTTTACTTTTTAGTTATTCCAACTGAATACAAAATGATCTTCCTCCAAGACAGTTGGCTTGGCATTCTAATCCTAATTACACCCTCTCTCAGTAAAAATATACATGTTTCTATATTAGGCTGACCATATTTCCCTGAGACGGAAACGGGACCCTAACGCACGCACGTGCGTGCGCCGGCACACCGGCACACACGCGCGCACACAGGCACACACACCAGCACGTGCGCAGGCACGCACACGCACACGCTCTCCATCCCTTAAAAAACGGGACGAAATTGAGTTTTTTAAGAAAAAGACGGTACGGTACGGAAAAGGTAAAAAAAACGGGACTGTCCCGTTCAAAACTATATACACTAGTTGTCTAATTAAAATGTGGAAAGTGTTCAAACATTCTGGCAATTAAGTATTTGGACAGGAATACCCCATTTAACACAATAATGTAAAACTAGACATTCTGGGGGACTAGAAAGAATCTAAAAAAAAATCAGTGACCTTTGATGTTCAAAGCTTACAGTGAAGATTTTAGTACAAAGTTCCTATCTGGAAACTGCTCAACTCTGGATTTCAGTTAGATGATTTCTATGATTTTATAATCATTTAATCCTTACTTCTTAAAAAAAATGTAGGTGGGGAAGAAAAATAAAGGTAAAGGTTCCCCTACATAGTCATGTCCGACTCTAGGGGCCGGTGCTCATCTCCGTTAGCCGAAGAGCCACCGTTGTCCAAAGACGCTTCCACGGTCATGTGGCCGGCATGACGCTCGCAAAACGCTGTTACCTACCCACTGAAGTGGTACCTATTTATCTACTTGCATTTGATGCTTTCAAATTGCTAGGTTGGCAAGAGCTGGGGCGAGTGTGGAAGCTCACTCCGCACGCAGGGCTAGGGATTCGAACCTCCAAACTTGCGACCTTCCAATCGACAAGCCTGGCATCTTAACCTCTAAGCCACCGCACCCCCTGGAAGAAAAATAACCCCATAGATTTCATGCAGAATGTGGAATATATTTTTTATCCTCCTTTTTTTTAACAACTCTGCCAGAGTGAATGCTTCCATATCTTATATGTCACTGTGTTAACCTGACTTTATACCTGACACCCATCAATATGGAAAACTTAGTTAAGGAAGAAGAACTAGCAGGAACTTTTGGGGAAAGTGACCATGCAATTCCAGATTTTAATAGAAACTAGGACTGAGTGCAGACAAATGAATAGCTTGGGCTTTTTAAAAAATGGAGTTTAAGAAACTCAGAGCAGTGAGAGAAAGAATTCATAGCAGAAGAAACCAAAGGGACACGGAGCTCACAATGAGTGCAGGTTCATAAAGAAGGAAATATGAAAAGCACAACTGCAAACAAAGCCAACAAGGAGGGAGGGAAATGGAGAGCAAAAGTCAATGTGACTATACAGAAAGCTTAGTGAAGATGCTGTAAGCATTATATAATTATTCCAGCAAAGCATTTGACAAGTATCTTATGATGTACTGATTAGTGAGCTATTAAGTGTGGGCTGGATTGTACGACAATTAGTAGACACATAGCTGGATTGAAAATCACATTCTGCTCCAAGAGAGTTCATTGATGATTCCTCATCACATTAGGTCTCTAGTGGGTGCCCTAAGTATCAGCTCTGGGTCCTCTATTCCTCAGTATTTTTGCTTGGATGACAAGATGGGGAAAATGCTGATTAACAGAACTGAATAGGATAGCTAGTACCCTAAAAGACAAAAATAAAATTCCAAATGATCTTGATAAATTAGAGAAATGGACTAAAAGTGACAGAATGAAATATAATGAAGACAAGTGCAAAGTTATTGACTTGGGGGGGGGGAATCAAATATTTATTTATTTGTATTGTCTAAGGCTTTCACGGCCGGAGTTCAATGGCTGTTGTGGGTCTTCCGGGCTGTGTGGCCGTGTTCCAGAACACGGCCACAGAGCCCGGAAGACCCACAACAGCCATTTATTTATTTATTTATCACATTTGTATCCCGCCCATCTCCCCCACAAGGAGGGACCCTGGGCGGTTCACAGCAAAAATTTAAAATCAATAAAAACTATAAATATCAATAAAAACAAAATGTACATATATATATTACACAGTTTGATCCAGGGATGGTAGGTCTCATCCCATCGGTTGATAAGGCTGGATACGGCAGATCTAAGGGGCCAGCCAACCCCAAGACTGGCTGTTCCCCTCCCCTCCCCAAGCATGGTGACATAACCAGGTCTTTAGGTTTTTTCTAAAGTCCAGGAAAGAGGGGGCCGATCTTATTTCAGGAGGTAGAATATTCCAAAGGGCGGGGGCTACCGCAGAGAAGGCACGTCTCCTAGACCCCGTCAGATGGAACTCTCTTAAAGACAGGGTTCGTAGCGTGCCCCCTCTACAGGACCAGGTGGGACGTGTTGATTGAACGGGGATGAGGCGGTCCTTCAGGTAACCTGGTCCCATGCCATGTAGGGCTTTAAAGATGATAACCAACACCTTGAATTGAATCCGGAAGCAAACTGGGACCCAATGCAGCTCACGGAGCAAAGGTGTTATATGTGCCGATCTTGAGGCACCTAAAATCGCCCATGCGGCTGCATTCTGAACCAGCTGAAGCCTCCGGATGCTCTTCAAGGGTAGCCCCATGTAGAGCGCATTACAATAGTCTATCTGGGAGATGACCAGGGCATGAGTGACTGTTCGAAGGGCCTCTCACTCCAGGAAAGGGCGTAACTGGTGCACAACACGAAGTTGTGCAAAGGCCCTTCTGGCCACGACTGCCACCTGCTCTTTGAGCAGGAGTCGTGAGTCCAAGAGGACCCCCAAGTTACGCACCGGGTCTGTCTGGGGTAGTGCAACCCCATCCAGAACTAAAGATGATAGATTCCTAGACACCAAGGGGCCATTAATCCACAGCCACTCCGTCTTACCAGGGTTCAGCTGAAGCCTGTTGTTCCCCATCCAGACCCCCACAGCCCCCAGGCACTTGGACAGGGTAGTCAATAACCAAGGATGGGATGGAGGTACCTGGTTTGGTAATAGTACATGTAAAAATTCTTAGAATAGTAGTTGATATGAGCCTGCAATGTGATAAGGCTGCAAAAAAGGCAAATGCAATTTTAGACTGCATCAACAAGTATGATTTCCAAATCATATGAACTAATCATTCCATTCTATCCTGCATTGATAAGACTTCATCTTGAGTACTGTGTCCATTTCTAGGCACACACTTTAAGAAAGATTCTGAGAAATCAATACAGGTTCAGAGAAGAGCAGTAAGAATGATCAGGGAACTAGAAACTAAAACATGGGGGAAGCAATTGAAAGACCTGGGCATGTTTAGCCTTGAGAAAAGATGATTAAGAGGTTTGTGTTAGTATACTTCAAATGCCTAAAAGAAGATGATAATAAAGAAAGTCAAAGCCTGGTATTTCTTATACCAGATTGCAGGACATGGAATAATGGATTTAACTTACAGGAAGGTTGATTCTGATTAAAAGTTTTTTTAAAAAACCTTCCTAATTGTAAAAGCAGTTCAACAGTGGAACCAATTACCCAGAAAGATAATGGGCCTCCCTTCATTGGAAATGTTCAAGCAGAAGCTAGACAGCCATCTGTCTGGCTTGCTTTAATTTGGATTCCTGCAGGAATCCAAATTAAGGCAATGGGTTGGACTCAGTTAGCTTAAAAGGCTACTTCCAGTTCTTTGAGTCTACGTTTGCATAATTTTATGACTTTTTTGTACTTTTAATTAATACCTGTAGTGCATATAGATTATTAAGGCTAAGCCCACCCTTTAAATCTAAACTATGGTATACTATACCTAATCAGCTATGCTGTCTGTGAAATGCTGTAAGAACTATCACTGTTCTGTCAGAAAGATAGATACATCTCACTGGACTTAATATTTTCCCCCATCCATCCTAGGGGTTTCTGCAGGCATGCTCTTAAAAGATAGCATGGCCCAATAAAAACACAGTCTATAATCCCCCAAGAAGTTCTTTATCAACTCAGTTCTGGATAACGGAACAGGTCAACCTCCGCAGTAGTCCTGGACAAAGTACTGTAATTCAAACAGCCAGTGGACACACATGGGTTGGTTTCACAAAAGCTCTTTTTACATTGATATCAGTTTTGTGAGATTGTCACAGTCTAGTGAACTAGTACTATTGACTGCCAACAACAGGACTTATTTCCCTGACTCTAAATCCTACGGACACACAAGTTCCTAAGTATCTCTTTCTGGTCATCCTTTTCTTCATGCTCAGTGCAAGAAAAAGATGATTGCATTTAAGGGTGAGCTTCATCACAATGAAATTAAGTCCATTAATTCCAGTAGTACCTTGACTTAGAAAACCTTTCGGTCTCAAGGAGTGGTTTAGGTCAGACAGAGTTGTGGAAAGATCTGGGATTCCTCAGAAATTTATCAGAAACTACTTGATATAAAAACAAAAAAGAATATTGACTATGGATATACTTCCACGTTGAAAGCCAAGTCCAAGCGTGGGAAGGATGCCACGTCTGGGGCATAAAGATCGGGAGGAATGGGGTGGACCAGGCTGCAGCTCCACTGTCACAAGACTTCAGATTAAATTGGAGATTGTGCTTGAGATAGTTGGAAGGAAGACCTTCAAGGGCTCTGGTCTAGACTGGGAATTTTAAAAATTCCTGGAAGAAGGCAATGACAAATCACTTCCAAACTGCCACCAGAAAAATGACATGGTTGTGTCCACAAAGTTCCCAGTGTAGACTGTAGCTTGAATCATGTCAACTGGATTTCTATTTCTCAGTGGAAACGTTTCGCTCCTTATCCAAGAAGCTTCTTCAGTCTGAGCAAAGTTAGTAAGGGAATCCTTAAATATGTTTCTAGGGTGGCTGTGTGACCTTGCACCTGGGGCTAGGTCATGGTTATTTGAGATGTTTATTTCTAAGTCCCTTTATCATCCAAAGGATGATAAATAATCTCAAATAACATCTCAAATAATCTCAAATAACCATGACCTAGCCCCAGGTGCAAGGTCACACAGCCACCCTAGAAACATATTTAAGGATTCCCTTACTAACTTTGCTCAGACTGAAGAAGCTTCTTGGATAAGGAGCGAAACGTTTCCACTGAGAAATAGAAATCCAGTTGACATGATTCAAGCTACAGACAATTCCACCTGGATGACTGAGAACCTTCATAGACATATTCCCAGTGTAGAATTGAGCTTGAAGGAGATTCTACCTATCTTTTTTCTCCAAATCTTATACATTCAGCTGCAGTGAATCTGCAAGCAGAATAAGTGATATTCTGAATTGAGTTTTGTTACCCAAGTGTCAGGATGGAGGCTGAGTCCAAGTCGGAGGACGGGCCGGCATTGGAAAAAGCGGGAAGGAGCTGGGAAGGCACGAAATTCAAACCAGGTGGTAGATCAGTATTGGAGCCGCTGATTGGGGACAGCCAGGAGGAAGAACCACCTCCACCTATCAGCGCGCGAGAAAGGAGGTTGGAAAGGCAGGCCAACCAGCATGAGGAGCGATTGGCTCCCACACGCAAACGGCGGGAAAACCAGAAGCTTAAAAAGCGTACGAAGCCTTCACAGGTTGCCGGAGACAACCATTCTAGCTGCCCAACGCCGATGCCTTGAGACTCCGCGCCAGACCCTGCTCCCGAGCCTTGCCTTGCTGCTGCTCCAGACCTCGACTCCGAGACTTGTCTTGCCGCCACTCCAGACCACAACCTCGAGCCCTGCCTTGCCGCCACACCGGAACCGGACTCCTTGCCTTGCCTCATTGCTGCATCGGACCAGGGGTTCCAGCCTCGCCTTGCTGTCATGCCGGTCCTGGATTTAAAGCATAGCTTTCCAAACTGTGTGTCGCAACACTTTAGTGTGTTGCGACACTTCAGTGTGTCGCAACACACAGTTTAGTGTGTCGCGAAACAACCTAGAAGCGGCGGCGGGGGCGTGCATGGCGGCAGCACG
The DNA here is from genome assembly GCA_023362775.1 of Charina bottae. Lineage (NCBI taxonomy): Eukaryota > Metazoa > Chordata > Lepidosauria > Squamata > Charinaidae > Charina > Charina bottae. The sequence continues at coordinate 180,966,471 of JALMGJ010000001.1, read as the reverse complement.
AGGGCGCGCGCGGCGGCGGTGTGCACATCGGCGGCACGCCATCAGCGCTTCCGTGTTTTAGCGGAAAACACGAGGCCGCCGCTGTACACACCACCGCCGCCATGCGCGCCGCTGCCGCCGCACACCCCTCCACACCGCTGCTGCCGCTGTTGGTGTGTCGCCAACAGCAGCAGTTTGGAAAGCACTGATTTAAAGCCTTGCCGTGCTGCCGTGCTGGACCGCGATTTCAAGCCTTGCCTTGCTGCCGCATCAGACCCTGAACTTAGTCGGAACAGGACACCAAGGTTGCTCTTTGGAATTTGGATTTACAGTTTGATAAAAGGTATGGGAAAGAACCAGCAGGTTATAGGGACTAAACACCGTAAGTACCAGGCACTGCTGGAACAAAATAAGAGAGCAAATGCCAAGTTCAGATGTGTTATTCAGATCTCTCTGAGAATGTTAGTTATGTAATGTCCCATGTGCAGATGAGTATGAACCGCATTTACATGTTAACTGATATTTATTTATTTGTTTGTTTGTTTGTTTGTTTGTTCATTCATTCATTCATTCATTCATTCATTCTTTCAATTTCTATTACCGCTCCATCTCCCCCAAAGGGGACTCTGGGCGGTTTACAACAGTTAAAATAGATAAAAAACAGTGCAAATACAGAAACATCATATAAATACTAATAAATTAAATATAAAATCCAAGAGGTGATAAGATTGTATTTAAAAGGGCTCTATGGCACTAGCCATCCCCAGGAGGAGCTGTTCCTGTTCCCATCCCAGGCGAGGCGGCAGAACCAGGTCTTTAAGTTCTTCCGGAAGGCCAGGACTGTTGGGGCCTGCCTCACCTCTGGGGGCAGAATGTTCCAAAGAGTGGGCGCCACCGCAGAGAAGGCCCGTTTTCTGGACCCCGCCAAGTGAAATTCCCTTACCGACAAGGTCCGCAGCATGCCCTCTCTGCATAACCGAGTGGGACGGTTTGAAATTATGGGGATGAGCCGGTCCTTCAGGTAGCCTGGTCCCATGCCATGTAGGGCTTTAAAGGTAATAACCAACACCTTGAATTGGACCCGGAAGCATACTGGCACCCAGTGCAGCTGGCGCAGCAGAGGTGTCACATGTGCCGATCTTGGGGCACCAATAACTGCGCGAGCAGCTGCATTCTGGACCAGTTGAAGTTTCCGGATACTCTTCAAGGGTAGCCCCATGTACAGTGCGTTGCAATAGTCTATATGGGAGATGACGAGGGCATGAGTGACTGTATGGAGGGCCTCCTGACCCAGGAAAGGGCGTAACTGGTGCACAACATGAAGCTGCGCAAAGGCCCTTCAGGAGCCATGAGTCCAAGAGGCCCCCCAGATGTATCAACTGCAGCTGATTTTTGTGAGTACACATAGCCCTATTTGTTTGTTTGTTTGCATATTACTAGTAACTATTCAAAAACTGAAGTTGAAAGAAGTTAGTTAATATTCATCAAAACTGAAAGTAAATAGCTACATTCTTTACCTGGAAGACACTGTATTTCCCCAAACTACAAGTTGTTGGGGGTTTTTTAAATCTTTCTTTGAATCTTAAATTAAGGATTTTGTCTATCAAGAATGAATTTACAAACTGGCTGGGTTCTCCACTGGAGTATAATAATAATAATAATAATAATTATTATTATTATTATTATTATTATTATTATTATTATTATTCAGGATATCTATAGGATAATGGCTTTATTAGAATTGAAAAGTTATAAGAGTCAGCAAGCTTTGTACATCCCTTCAAGCTGAATGTTATATTAAACAAAACTAATCAAGTAAAGGAAGACTTTGTGAACATTGCAAACTCACTTTGCTAACAGGCCAGGAGCTTGTCAAAAGATATACAAGAGCACTTCCAAACTCCAGCCCCATTAATTCCAGACATTATTCCAACAGTCTTTCACACATGACAGCCTTTGACCACCCAAAACACAAAAAAAGCAACCCAAAGGGCACCTCACTTTGTTGACAGGTTGCTCCCCCCTGCCTAACTACTACTAGTTGTCCCCTAAAATGCACAGTCCTAGGGGTCTGCTGTGTTGGCTGCGCATTCCTGACCATCATCTCAGTTCACAATAACCTACCACGAGGCCCAGCACTCTGCTTGAATTGAGGCAAACTATTAGCATCTGATCCATCTTGATAAAGTGGTTTTATAGAGCCAATTTGGTCTAGTGGTTAAGGCAACAGGCTAGAAACCAGGAGACTGAGAGTTCTAGTCCCGCCTTAGGCATGAAAGCCGGCTGGGTGGCCTTGGGCCAGTCACTCTCTCTCAGCCCAACTCACCTCACAGGGTTGCTGTTGTGGGGAAAATAGGAGGAGGAGGAGTATTAGGTATGTTCACCGCCTTGAGTTATTTATGAAAATAATAAAGGCAGGATAGAAAATAATTAAAAAAAATTAAATGTATATAAAATTACTTTTTCCAGTATCAGAAAGACAGTTTTTTCAATTGCTGTCAGCCTTACGAGGTAATTTCACCATAGAAACATATGATGAGTCATGTGATCTACAGACTACAGTGACCATAGATTTGAAGGGGCTAGATTGAAACCAATTGCTGGTTTCAAATTAAAATAATGTAAATAAAATTTATGTTATTTAATAAAATTAAATAATGTAAATCTAGGCTGTCAAGTCTGTCGACAGATGAGGGAAAGAAAGAAGCAGACAATTTAAAAGGTCACAATACATGAAAGTTTGAATGATTATTGTTATGAAAACAGTCCAAAAAACCAAGACAAGACACTCAAAAGTCCAGACAATATTTGATTTTAAGGCTATGCCTGCCAGAGGACATGAGAACAAAAAGGAGGACATGTCCTCCTTTTGCTGGATGTCTGGTAACCCTAGTCATCCTGGGTGTTCTAATTTTATATCATCCACAAATTGATAAACAGCCCATCAATCTGTATCCAGCTCATGATTAAAAATCTTGAATACTGTAGTACTTGCCCCAAGACAGATCTCTGCAGGATACCACTAGCGTCCTGACATTAGATTTGTTTTCATTAAAAGCCATGCAATCATGTGGTCAGAGAACTTACTTGGAAATGTAACCTCAGGGGTAATTAATATGTTTCTTGATTTCAGCTAAGATATAAGAACTACCAAGTATGTTGATCAATGCAAATTGGAATTTGAAATAGGGAACTGGAAAAAAATGTATTTTCACTACAAAAAGAGACTAGTAAAAAAATGAAAATGAGCTGAGAAAATAAAATTAATTAATAGTTCTGTTGCCTGATTACAGCTCTTAAACATATATCTATTTGGTATTTTTGCGCTTTTTAATATCAATAGAATTTCATTTTTTTCCCACTCTGTTGATCACATGTTCTGATGTACTAAGTTCTGCTTTTGTTGTTTTGTAGCAATCGCTCCCACCTTTGACTCCCAAAAAGCCATCATTATCCACCCTTAACCAATCCAAGCACAACCTTGGCTCTTGTTACACTTCGCAGCAGTGTGCATATGTTTCCATAGCGGGCGGGAAGTGGCATTGCACACCAACTTGTGTGGAGGAACATGAGACTATAGGATATATTCTACAATTATACAGTAGGAGGAGACAAATACTAAATCTTCACAACAGAAGTTATAAAGAAGAGTAGATTCAACATCCTAGCCTAGAAGGGAAACAGTGGGTAGTGAGGAGGGCATAAGTAAATTCAGGCCATTGCATTGATTTAAACAAGAGACCCAACTGATATCCCAAATTTGTTACATTGTGATTCTCAGGGCAACTTACATGAAGCTCCCTAATGGATACCCATGTAGGCATTGGCTGGCTCCAAACATGCTCAGCAAGATGGCATCATTTCCCCTCAGCTCTTGACAAAATATAATTCTGTGTGCAAAGTAAAGTAAAGTGACTTCAGTAACAGAAGCAAACCATCTACGGAAGAAGTTCATCTCCCTCCCCATTGCTGGGCTCTGTGATTACATGAAGGAAAAGCATATTTCACCTACAACAACTGACTCATACTGTACTGAAAACTACAGCAAGGTTTCAAGGCCAATACTTGAAAGTTAATGTACCAGAATCAATAGGGTTTCCTTCAGATAAATTCTGCTTAAATAAGATTGTTATACTGAACTATAATATTAGTTCACTTTTGGATAACATTGGGTAAAGGGCTCCACAACAGCCAGAATTGTACTTTCACACTTTTCAAACTATTTATTTGGTTGCCACTACTGCTGAAATCAAAAGGGTTGAAAATTATTCATTCCAACATTTCAGTCCCAAAACAGAAATGGCATTTTTGGTTGATGCCTTTTTCCCCTAACCCCAAAAGAAAGGGGTGCACAATAGCAAGCCAATGAAGAGGCTTGTCTCTTCAGGTGGCTCTATTTCCTGGGCCAGTTCTGAGTCGTGTACTACCATTACCAAATTCAAACCTGTATCCATGGAAGAAAAATGTGAGCTTATGCTAACGTAGATTCTATTCCAGACAGTGACAAAATGTAGCTGGAGGACAGAGACAAATGAAAAACAAAAGTGTTATTCATAATTATTTACAGAAAGAAAATGATCAATTCATATGCCAGTCCCCACATGCTACCTAATGGGAGCAACAGAACAAGAAAAGATGGAAGCCAGGAACTGCAAATAAAAAATGACCAAGTTATGCATAGACAGAAACCCAGCTTTAGCCTGGCTTCACTGTGTGTTTACAAGCCACAAGTCATGGGTTCGGTTTGGAGAGGACAGGGTGGCAGCGTGCTGTCCCATGCTCACAATCCAATATATCTTTGAAAGAGTTGATTCCTGGCCAGAAGGCACTGCAAAGAGAGAATAAGTGACTGAAGCTTTACGGTGGCCCCTAGAGAACCAGGAAAAGGTGCAGAACTGTGGGAGGTTGAAATCCAATGGCAGTAACTCCACCACCTCATGACCTACCAACCACAACGGGACAAATAAAAGACTTAAAGTCCCCTCTTTGCCTATCACTCTGCTTGGTCTTGATCTCGGAGATTGCTAATGTCCCTTCCTTCCCAGGCACACGTGCACAAAGCGCATGCTTTTTGAATATCTTTTGGTAGGATGAAGTTAGCTAGGTGCTAGGCTTTGCCTATCCCTGGAATGTATTCCGTAAATAAATCTTTCTGTGGAGTCCTTGGTGCTCTCTGAGCCTTGTTGTTTTCTTGCAGACGTTTCATTGCCAGGCTAGGCAACAGCTTCAGTGCGAAAAACAGCCCAGTGTTTTTCGCACTGTTTTTTTCAGTGTTTTTCACACTGAAGATGTTGCCTAGCCTGGCAATGAAACGTCTGCAAGAAAACAACAAGGTTCAGAAAGCACCAAGGACTCCACAGTTCAACCCTGAGCTACAAATATTCTCTTCGATTGGTATAAATCTTTCTGTTATAGTTATAAAATCTGTTTCACTAATCATTGCTCAGGTCAGATTCCTGCTCTCAGACACACTCAGGGGCATACACAGACTACTTCAACCTCCAACAAGACCACCATTGATGAATAGCACTTGGAATGGAGTCTGCAGCTTGAATCATGTCAACTGGATTTCTATTTTCTCAGTGGAAATGTTTCGCTCCTTATCCAAGGAGCTTCTTCAGTCTGAGCAAAGTTGGTAAGGGAATCCTAAATATGTTTCTAGGTGGCTGTGTGACCTTGCACCTGGGGCTAGGTCATGGTTATTTTGAGATGTTATTTTTAAGTCCTTTTATCATCTAAAGGAGGATCGTTAAGATCACCATGCTGCTGTTGAGCTTGTGAAATGGTCTTAATCTTCCTAGGCACAGAAGACAAAGCGGGGAGGAAGATGGGGGAGAGGTTGTGCCTGAGGCCCCCACCTCTATTCAAGGAAGGATTTTCCAAGTTGGCATAAATGGATTCCTTGACCCCTCTCTCAAACCACCTATCTTCTCTGTCTAAAATGTGAACATTAATGTCCTCAAATGAGTGTCCTTTTTCCTTTAGATGAAGATAAACTGCTGACTCTGGTCCTGTGGTGTTACTTCTCCTGTGTTGGGCCATCCTCCTGTACAAAAGTTGTTTGGTTTCTCCAATGTAGAGTTCAGAGCACTCCTCACTGCACTGGATTGCATACACTACATTGCTTTCCTTGTGTTTTGGAGTTTGATATTTGGGGTGTACAAGCCTCTGTCTCAGTGTGTTGGTGGGTTTGAAATATACAGGTATGTGGTGTTTGCCAAATATCCGTTTTATCTTTTCAGACATGCCAGCCATGTAGGGAATGACCAGGTTCTTTCGTTTACTCTGAGTCTCAGCCCTATCTGTCGCTGTTTTAGGTCTGGTAGATTTAGATTTGGTGAAGGCCCAATTTGGATATCCACAGGCCTTCAGAGCTGTTCTCAGGTGCTGATTTTCATTCTTTTTGGAATCCATGGAGGTGGGGATGGTTTCTGCTCTGTGTGACAATGTCCTGATGACTCCTAGTTTGTGCTGCAGTGGATGGTGGGAGTCAAACATCAGATATTGATCTGTGTGTGTGGGTTTCCTGTAGATCCCTATTTCTAGCTTGCCACCGGTCCCAATGAGGACTTCACAGTCTAGGAATGCCAGTCTGTTGTCCTTTGTGTCTTCTCTGGTGAACCTAATGTTGGCATCTATAGTGTTTATATGGTCTGTGAAGGCCTGTACTTCCTGGGCCTTGATTTTGACCCAGGTGTCATCCACATACCTAAACCAGTGGGTGGGCACCGTTCCCTGGAATGTGTTGAGTGCTTTCTTCTCCACTTCTTCCATGTATAAATTGGCCACAATGGGTGACACAGGAGAACCCATGGCACAGCCGTGTTTTTGTCTGTAAAAGTCACCTCTGTATGTGAAATAAGTGGTGTTAAGACACAGGTCCAGAAGATGGCAGATCTGGTTTGGGTTGAGATGGCTTCTCCTTTCAAGGGTGCTGTTCTCTTCTAGTCTCTTCCTGACAGCGGATAGAGCATGAGTGGTGGGGATGCTGGTGAAAAGGGAGGACACATCAAAGGAGACCATAGTTTCATCTGTATCCAGTTTCAGGATCTTTGCTTTGGAAACAAATTCTTCCGAATTATGGATATGGTGTTCAGAGTGGGGTATATGCTGGCTTAAAGGGGAAAAACCGAGGCTTGAGAATAAACAGACAAGAATGCAGCTTGTTAGGGCCAACAGTGTTTACTGATAGGCATAGGGCAATAATGCAGATACAATCACATTATCGCAACAATGAAAAAGATGAATATACAGGATACATCATTGTAAAAGGAAAAACAAAACAAACTTATAAGCAGAGTTCCGTGTATTGATCCCAGGGCCAGAGTTCCTGCCATGGCCTATACCCAAAGCCAGGCATAGCTCACTCTGCCCAGTCCACGGGAAGTGAACACGTGAAGAACTACATAGCTAAGAGACACTAGAAATCAAGAAGACATAAAACACCATTTTGCATGGTTGTATATTCAGTTCTTCTAGCTTTCTGATTGGCTGGAAGTTAGCTGTTACACACACACTAGGCCTAAAGCATTAGGCCTAAAGCACATAGCATGAGTTTCCCCCTCCTCCTTGCTCAGGGGGGGCCTTGGCAAGTCTTCCCACGGAAGGACATCAGGAGGATATCTCTCATGGGAAGATTTCCATTGCTAGCCATAACAATGGTACCTTCTAGCTTCACATCTCATGAGGATGTAAACAAAGCCAAGGCTTCTCTGTTGTCCAGCCACCTGGCATTCACGTCACCATGAGAATGCTTTTGCTTTGTATTTGTAAAAGATGCAATTTGCCAAAACACTTTTGCATTGAAAAGAAATCCAATTTACCAATATCATATAGTATAAGAAATCTGACATGCTGGTGAAAAGGGAGGACACATCAAAGGAGACCATAGTTTCATCTGTATCCAGTTTCAGGATCTTTGCTCTGGAAACAAATTCTTCCGAATTATGGATATGGTGTTCAGAGTGTCCAACTAGAGGTGCTAGTATGGTAGAGAGGTGTTTGGCAATGTTGTATGTTACCGAATTGATGCTGCTGACTATGGGTCGGAGGGGTGTTCCTTCCTTGTGGATCTTAGGAAGTCCGTAGATGCAGGGGATGGCTTCTCCAGGATACAGACGGTGGTAGGTAATCCTATCGATGGAGCCATCATGTTCCAATTGTTTCAAAATGTCTATTACCTTTTTCTTGTAATTGTTGGTGGGGTCTCTTTTCAGTTTTTCATATGTATGGTGTTCCTCCAAAAGTGAGGTAATTTTATTGTAGTAGTCTGCAGTGTTTAGAACCACTGTACATCTTCCTTTGTCAGCAGGTAAAATGGTGATGGTTTCATCTTTGCTGAGGGCTGTCAGGGCTCTCCTCTCTTGGACGGTAAGGTTGGGGGGAGGAGGTTGAGCACTGGACAGAGCTGCAGATATTTTAAGCCGGAGTTGTTCTGCTTCCTCAAAAGGTAGGTGGTTGTTGTGGATGGCAGATTCTGTGGCTGTAATGAGCTCCACAACCGGAACTTGCTTGGGAGTGATGGCAAAATTAAGACCTTTGGCTAGGACATCTCTCTCTGGTTGGGTAAGTTCTCTGTCTGAAAGATTTTTCACCCACATGTTCTTTTTGTCCTCTGTGGTCCTGTTGTTGTTGTTCCTCCCAGCGGTTGTTCCTCCCAACATGATTCAAGCTACAGACAATTCCACCTGGATGACTGAGAACCTTCATAGACACTTGGAATGGAGAGTGAAACTCTGAAAAAGTAACCTATGGCCAGAGAGAGGCAAAGGAAATCAGAAGTATGTGTGCATGTATGTGTGCATGTGGTTATTATTAGCTCAGGAATAGAAGCATCTTAAATATATTATTAAAATACATTAGTCTTCCCAGAGTAGTGCAGTGAGCTCTATGTCCACAACTCTACCATACTGCTCCATTGTGTGAAATGGTTGCCTCAGTGATAACAGAGATTACCCAAGTTCCCACAGCCGCCACACAATTGTGGTTGTGTGTACTGAGTGAACTTCTTTTCCCTATCTAATGGATGTATTAATGATAACTCTACTTTTAATTGTCTCGTTTGTATTGCATACTTTTTTGCTAGCTGCCTTAGCACCATTTTGATGAAAAGACTGGGTAAATCTCATCTATTAAGTACAAATATTAACATTAACAATAACCTTCCTTTGGCTTTTTGGCTACATGACAGAATTAAAGCTGCCTGACTAAGCTCTGCAGAAGCTATGCATCTAACAAGACAGTTAGGTAAAGCTACTCTGAACAGAACAAGATTGTCCAGATATTGCTTTAACCTGCTGCGTTGGACCAAGGTTTTAAGGTGGCCTCCACCTTGACTAAGACAGAAACTTGTAAGTGAGGAAAATGCCAGCACTTATCCAGAGTTCTCAAGCTTGGCACTCTGCAAGCTGGCAGTTCTCTTACAGTCCAGGTGTAGAGGTCCTGGACTTCGGTTCTTCCAAAGGAGGATAGCTTGCCATGTTGCCATCAGGATTGTCTTGGCCGTGGCTTTCGGTAGGAATGGTGGCGCGATAAGTCGGAATTTTTCAGAGCGCTGAAAACCCGGCTAACATTTCCCTGTTTGCGGTGGTCCCCAGAAGGTGAAAGACCACCGGAGTCTCCCCCCGAAGAGGAGGGGGCCAGAAGATTCCTCACTAAGCTGTTAAAACTGCTCCCCTCTGCTCTTTCGGCTGTTTTCCACCACGGAAGGAGCGGGGGGGTGGAAGCGGTGAAAACGATGCGAGAAGCCAGCTGGCTCTGCAGGGAATCGTAAGTCTCCTAATAGAGACGCAAGTGCAAGAAACTGACTCTTAGATCACTTTATTTTATTTTTCTTTTTAGTTTATAGTGTCTTATTATTATCTAAAGTCTATCCTTGCACAATGCCGAAAATGTTGGTAAAGTCTTTGCTTTCTTTGCTGTGTTATTCGTGGTGGAAGATTGAGATGAACTTTGCTTTTGAAATACAGTGAAACGTCCTCACCCTTCTATTTTACTAGAGTGATTTGCCTCTCACTTGGAAGTATAAACTTTGTTCAAAACTTCATTGGATCAATGATTAGTGACTTGGAAATTTTTTAAATACAGTGACTAAGTTTTATTGAATATTTTTCATTGGATTAATGAGTAATGAACCTGTTTTTTTTTTCTCTTTTTGTAGTGGCTGAATCTTTTATTGAATATAGATTGTTTGAAATACTTTTCTCTTTCCTATTTTTGTATATTTTTCTTTTTTCTTCCAAGAAACTTTTGTATTTAGGTAATAACCCCTTTTTTTATATTTGGTACTTATTAGATCCTGTTGGCAATTTTCTATTTGAGTGGAGCAGTTGTTTATTTTCCCTCTGGGAATTTTTTCTGTTGTGTCTATAATCTTCCCCCCACCTGTTCCCCCCTTTTCTTTGTTTTTTGTTTTTTTGTGTTTTTTTTCTTCTCTCCTTTTTTTTATAGAGCTTACTGTATTGGAATATAGAAGAGACGTCACGGAAATTTACAATACTGAGTTAGTAGAAGGAATAAAGGGGGGGAGGAAAAAAGGGGGGGAAAGAAAATGGCAAATTCAATAGGAGAGTTGATTCAGGATTTTAAACAGGAGATTAGAGAAACATTTCAAGAAATTAGGGAAACACTGAAAAGTCTCTTGTTTGATATTGAAAACATGCAGGGTCAGATACAAAAGACAGAATCTGAATCAGAAGAGGTTGTGACATACATTCAACGAAAAGGGGATACCACTGAAATGATAGAGGAGAAAAGGGAGAAAGAGATTTTAAATATCTTGTTACAGTTGAGAGAAAGAGAAAGAGATTCGAATTTAGAATCTGATAAATATTTTAGAATTGATTTACTTAGTGCCAGACAAAGAAAGGTTCAGAACAAATGTAGTGTCAACATGAGACAGATAACAAAACAGATTATATATTATAACCTTGGTATAACTTGAAACAGAAGATCTCAAAAGAAGATATATGAAGGGACATAAGGCTATAATGAACCCATGGATTCTAACTGGAAACAGATTGTTTTATAAATGCAAATTAAGTTTAAACTAGTAATATAATTGTTGGGAACATTAAACATTAAAAATTGGGAAGGAGAAAATGTATTGAAAATATGTATAAAAATTTGATATTATAAATGAAGGATACAAGATTTTAAAATCAGATATATAAATGCATGTTGATGTCATAAATTAAATTGAAATTAGAATTATTTTTATGGAGATATATAAATGGAAAGATATTATAGTAGAACTGGATGTATAAGGATGTAAAGAAAATAGGGATTTAAATATATACTTCAATGTGAAAAGTATTATAAAATATAAATGTACCTGTCAATTAGTTAAATGTGCATGTAGATGTAGAATATAGTACAAATATAGTACAAATATAGATTATGTTCAAGCTAGAATTATTTTTATGGATATATATAAATAGAAATATATTATATTAGAAATAAATAACATATGGTTATAGCAATAAGATTTTTCTTTTTTCTTTTTTTATATGCATAATTTAAGAAAATTGGACATTATCTAGGATATAAATATAGATGTAAAAATGGAAAGACTGATAAAAAAATGTCAAATTGATACGTTTAAATGAAAAGAAAACTTAAATTGCTATCACTTCAAGGAGCGGAAACCACAGATGGACTATTGGAGAACTGTAAGAAGGGTGAAGTTTATGTGAAGATCAGAAGATTGGAACATAGAAACTAAATTGTATTAGACAAAGAAATGTTTTTGTGTATTGTACGAAAGACTAACATTTAAGGCAGAATATTGTATTTCATGACCAGAGATAGATTGGAAGTCATCTATTTTCTATATTCTTTTTTGTTTCTTACTTTACTTTACTTTTTCTTCTTTTTCTATTTTGTATTTCTATTTCTTTTTCTATTTTGAACTTTTAATATGTATTTTAAAATTTAATAAAACTTATGTAAAAAAAAAAAGGATTGTCTTGGCCGTGGTTGCCTTCCCATGGACTTTCACCCCTGCAGCCTTTCCTAGAACAAAAGCATTATCAGACAATGCCCCAAAGACAAAAGACTGCACATTAAAAAAAAAAGTGATCACGCCAGAACTTCTCAGACACCCCCACACCCCCACACACCCACAGTATTCTTCTGTACAAATAGATCAGATCTCAGCTGAGATCCCAGGAAACTCCTGCAAAAATTATTCAGACTGACTTCCCAGTGAATAAGCCTGTTTAAGGAAAGAACACCGAGAAAGCCTCTGTAATGATATCTGAAAAGCTGAAGCATTATGCTGCCTCCGGAAAGCCCTGTTTTTCTATTTCTATTGGAAAGCTTGGGACTATTCTTTTTAATCTATATTTCATCATATATTATGAGAGTGTTGTTCCTCGTTTCCTCCAGAGTTAACCTGCAGACATTACACATTTTTCAGTAAGTATGGTTTTTGTTCATTTGGCAATTTATTTCTCCTAGGCTAAAACTCTAGCAATAGAATGCCATTTCCAAGCATTTTCCAAACCTCGATAGTTAACAATTGTCTGCACAGAGACATCAATCTTAATTATAGCATCACTTCACATTACAAGTTGTAGGGTTTTCTCAGCACTGCCTCTGTAAATAATTTTTCATAGATTTGTTGCATAGTAATAAAACTTATGCCAGTTGGATCTGAAAAATCCCAGACCAAATGCAAATATTTTCTTGAGGAGGAAAGATATGGGTGATATTTTAATTGAACGGGAAGTTCCCAACTAGAAAAATATTAGTTTTCCTTAGCTAACACATTTGATGCTGGGAAATATGTACTCATGGAAAATACCCCGTAACAAAATATCATAGCAGGTATGCATTTGCCAATATGCATTTGCAATATACAACGATTGTTTGATTTTCAGATTTTTTTGGAAATTATTTTCTAATTTCATATGCTTAGGACAATTGCCCAGTTTATGGTGAAATTAGGAGCTCAGGGACATATATTTGAGTCCCTAAGTTTCACCCATCCTACCCATGCTGTCCTTATCTTTTCACTACAGTCCTATGAGAGTCCTTAAGCAAAGAGAGAGTGCACATCACATTAACCATCATGTGATGCAGAGTGTTAGGTCATCCCAGCTAATGTAGCTAATTCAGCAAATAATGGTAAATGAACCAAGGTTAGCGTGATCTGTGAATCCAATCAGTTATTTTAATTCAGCTTTCTACAACCCTGTTCCTCTCCAGATCTGTTGGCTTTTCCTAAAAACCTTGCTGTCTGGGGATGATGAGCATCGTAATAAAGTATCACGGAGAACATCCAAGTCTGCCCTAACTGTTGCAAGATTCTGGCTGGGATTCAGCAAGGAAGCATATACCCATAGAAACAAGTTTCTGCGTGCCGAAGCATTACATGTGCCAATAAGTGCTGGAGTACACCATTGCAAATCAAGCTGCCACAGCTCGCATGTGTTTGGCCAGCCTCAAGGAATCAGCACACTCGACAGTCAGCTGGCAGGGCTCCCTCTCATCCTTCTTGCCTGGCAAATCTCCTTAGCACAACTATTGGTTTCCTGAATGCATAGATATGCCACAGACTACAGCCATAATCTTGTGCAATAACGAGTGCTTCTAGGCCTACATAGCTATTCCTACAGTATATAACTTTTCCTCTCCATTTTACAAGATGTTTTTTTTTTCCTTTTTAATTAGAAGTCCAGCTCCTTATGCCGAAGAGCAGCAGGATGTATATATATCTGGGGATATTTTTTAAAGCCTCCTTTGACTTTCATTCCTTGCTCTGCTTTCCCCCAGCTGCAGTTCTCATCATCTGGGTTTAGACAGGCAGTTCCTTGCAGTGTCACAAGTAATTCTAAAGAGACATCTGCTGGGCAAACAGGAAATTTGCTCCTGAATCTTTGCTTCAGAAGATTAAAAGCTAGAGATGTACAGAAATGCTGTATTTAATTTCTCAGGTAAACGTGAATGCAAATGCAATATTGGCCTAATAGCTTTAATGTAGAAATGCATATTAAGGGTTCAAGTTCTGGCAGGGAACCCCCCCCCCCCCTTCTGCTGCTGAAATTCTAAAAACTTTATTTTCCATTCACCTGCCACTTCAATGTCATAGTTTTCCTTTTATGTATTATTTATTTATTTATTAACATCTAACCTGCTTTTCCTTCAGGAGTCCACAGCACTGTACCTCAGACTCCCTCTTTCAACTTGATCACAAAAACAATCCTGCAAGGTAGGTTGGGCTGAGATTGGCTTTGTCCCAATGAGAGACAATTCTAACAAAGGCCAAATCAACAAGTCATACAATTGACTAAACCTAGTCAGGGGTGGGCTAGAGAGGGCTAGTTTAATCCAGAACATCCCTGGGGTTGCCATGGACCAAATTATCCTCCCCCAATTAGCCATGCCATGCAAACATGGGTTATCAGAAGATTAACTTCTGTTCCAGAGAAGTTAGTGCCTAGAGCAGTGTTTCTCAACCCCAGCAACTTTAAGATGTGTGGACTTCAGCTCCCAGAATCCCCCAGCCAATATGCTGGGGGTTGAAGTCCACACATCTTAAAGTTGCTGGGGTTGAGAAACACTGGCCTAGCGTGACCCTGTTTCCCTCAGAACTCTTGTATCTGGTTCTTTTCCTTTTCACACAACCCTTTAACCACAGTGGTTGGGAGTCAAAGAGGAGGGGAGAATTGGGGGGAATGAGGTGGGTAACTAAGTCCACCCTGGCCCTAACCACAGCCAGGTCAGTGTGGACTTTTTCACATTTCACAAAATGGCAGGAAACAATAGCATCCTCATGACTGGGCTTTCCAAGGCTAAATATGGACTTGACCCGAGGTCTCTCTAAGACAAGTCCAATACGGAAACCACTCTGGCAGTTTTTAAAGTAAATCCTAATTGGACCCAGCAGGAATGTGAGGAGGCTTGCTACTGCATGTTTTAGGCTGGGCGGCTGAGAGACTTGGTGTCCAAGGGCAGGAAAAGAAGCGCGAGGGAAGCTACTCATAGTCCAGTGAAAGTACCACTGATACGGGCTCACCCTTGACTTATGACTCTACTTATGTAGAGATTGCTGCCCAACTGGATTCCCAATTGCAAGCAAGCATTGAGCTGAGCCGGCACGTTCAAGGCACAGCCAGGTGTGCTGCCTGTGCTGAGGTGGGCGTAGTCAGCTACTAGACAACTGCCACTGGAGTATAATTAATAGTTTCAGTGCTCTTTTATTTCAAAGATGTGAATGCTCCATTCCTCTCTATCCATAGGACCTCTGGCTTACTTTCTCCCACTCTTCTTCCTAGCCCCTTTTCCCCTCACTTCCAGTGTAAATGTTCAATATAGTTTATTGGGAACATTTCCTTGTGGGGGAGATGGGCGGTGATATAAATATGAATAATAATAATAATAATAATAATAATAATAATAATAACAACAACAACAACAACAACAACATCTAGAGAAGAATGCCTGCTTAATCAGGAGTAGGCAACTTCTTGGAGGCTGGGAGAAACACCTAGGTGGGGAGGTTTGAGAGAGAGGGCAAGGGTTATAGTAGGCAGGACAATGATGAAATGTCAGTGGAGGAGGTTTGGATTTTCTGTATTTTCTTGGGTTTGAGGAGTCAACATTGGCGATCACTCGTAGCCAAGTAAGATTGTCTTCCAAAGGTAAAATTTTAACAGTGGATCCGTAAGTGGCTATAAAGGCCAATTCTGGATCCGCACAACCTCCCACAATGAGGGCATAGGTTTCCGGGTGGGAGACGGTCATGATGAGGGTTTGCCTGGCGTGCCTTCCTTTTAGCTCTCTTCTCCTTTTCGCCCTGTACTCGTGCTTCTTCAAAGTCCATAGCGCCATTAATAAAGGCTGACCTCCAATTGAAACGCTCATGAGTTAGGGCTTCCCAGTTCTCAATGCCGATATTACATTTTTTAAAATTAGCTTTGAGAGTATCTTTGAATCTCTTTTGCTGTCCACCAATATTCCGTTTTCCATTCTTAAGTTGGGAGTAAAGTAGCTGCTTTGGAAGACGATGGTCAGGCATTCGAACAACATGACCGGTCCAGCGAAGTTGATGTAGGAGTGTAGGGGTTCTTCATACTTTTAACCATGTTGAACATATTTTATACCATAGTTTTGTGTGATTCCTTCCTCAAAATTATGGGAAAACATCCTGCTGATTTTCAGCTGCAAAAAAGGCCTCAAGGCTACAGGTGACTGAGGTTGTTCTTTGCCCACCCCAGGCTAAACTGTTCTCTGCCATCATTAATCTATAGATAGGCCTTGCAAAATATGCCATAAGCTTTCCTTGAATATAAGGAAACATCTCTCACCACTCTCTTCCTTTCTTTCTACTTTCTTGACATCAATTGTAAGGTTTAAGTACTTCCCTCTTTTGTACTCTCGCACCCATTGAACATTTCATTTCTGCCCTGAGAGCAGATGATATACGATTACACCAGTATTATGTGCTTTTTATGCTTCAATGTAATTAGAACCCCTTGACATCCTTGGTAGAAAGAGCCTTATAATTTCCAAAAAGGGCATTGCACTCACCATTGAACTTACAATGACACTGATTTAATATCAAATTGAACAATTTCACTGTGGGTCACTATTTTCATCTGCATTTTGCAGATGTGGGTTATGAGAGAGAGATGTGGGTTATGAGAGTGAGCGAGAGAAGCTTATTTAAGTCTCTATCAAGTGAATTCATAGCAGGGGCAGGATTTTGAGCCAGATTTAAAGCTCAATCTAGTTATTATATTAAACAGAAATATGAGGACTTCATTCTACCTCTATGTTCTCACTTCTCACCTGAAGGGTAGGGACACCTACTGTACATCTTGAATCAGGGTTAACTTTTTATGAACTCTTTTTCATGTCCAAAACCACACTGAGCCATCACCACTACTGAATTAAAAGTGATCATCCAGCTCTCTTTGATTCAGTGTGGGCATAAAACTTGCTTTGCCCATTGGCCATCCCCATTCTGCCTCTGTGGTGCCTGAGTCACTGCTGAATGGTGTTGTCCTCATCTGTGAGTGTGCCATTTGTTATAGGCAACATGGTTGGTTTTTTCCTGTGGCTTTAGAGCCATCCCTTTGTAGCAAGTCACTAGCCATCAGGAAAAACATCCAACAGTCAGGGCATTGCAGCAGAAATGGGGTAAATCTCACTTCAGGAATCTGCCCACCTTCTTTAGCCTGGGTTACCTGACCTGCCTCCCACATCTCACTTGGGGATTTCCCAAATTTACAAAAACATGCAGCAAACAAACCTGTGGGAAGGTGGCAGGGCAGAAATAACTCCAGAAAAGAGGGAGGGACACCCTGATATGATTATACAACTAGCTACATCCTGTAGAACAGAAGAACTGGAAATAATTAACTGATAAGCAAGGCCTCTCTTCTTTCAAGGAGAGGGGGAGAAGTTAATGACAAGTGCAGGGAAATCAGCAGATAAGTATTTCCCCGTCCCCACCTTCTTCCCCACATGAAATAGTATAAGTCTGCTTTTCACTATCTTGTGGGAAGCCTGTAGAGAAATTGATACCAAAAACAGAAAAGAGTGATTATGGGTGTGAAGGAACTCAGGAAAGAAGCTAATAGGGCAAAGACTGAGGTAGAGGCTGACTAATGATCAGAGGGGAGAGAGCCTGTCCCTACCATCTATGATTACACTCACACCTGGTCACCTAACTTCACCTTCAAAATAATTTATAGTGAAGCAGAACAGATTGTATCTCCTTGAGGCTATTGGACAACATCAGAATAATTATGCCAGGGCAGCTATTCTGATATAAGTCCATCCCACCCACATGCTGGGAATGAGACAAAGGCAACAACATGGGAACAAGTCAGAAAACTGATGTTGCAAGGACACAATTGGAGCAACAGGGTCTCAGTCTTTTAGCCACTGCACTACATGATCCTGTCATCAACTGCCATATTCTATGTACAGGTACCCCTCAGATTACGATGGCAATTGGGACCAGAATTTCTGTTGCTAAGTGATGCGGTTGTAAAGCGCGATGTCGTGACATTGCTTAGCAACGGCAATCCCAGCAGTTGCGGTTGTCATCGTAACCCCAGGACTGTGTGGGTCATTAAGCAGGAAGAGGCGGGAATCCCAGGCAAGGAGCACGGGGGGGGGCGCAGGTGCCACGGGTGGGCACTATGGAGTGCGGGCAGGCTGGCGGGGGCCGTTGGCAGGCACTATGGAGCGCGGGCGGGTTGGAGGTGCTATGAGCAGGTGTGCACTATGAAGTGCAGGCGGGGCTTACTTCCTGGCAGAGCTCCTCAGGAGAAAAAGCTGCAGAATCAACTTACCGGAGCGACTTGCAACCTTCCCTGCCAGCTTCCCCATTGACTTTGCTTGTGGGAAGCTGGCAGGGAAGGTTGCAAATGGCAATCATGTATCTGAGGGATGCTGCAACTGTCATAAGTGCAAGCTGGTTGCCAAGTGCCCAAATTGCGATCACGTGACCGCAGGGGTGCTGCAACAGCCAGAACTTCGAGGACCATCGTAAATACCACTCGTTCAACACCATCATAACTTTGAATGGTCACTGAACAAGTGGTTGTAACCCGAAGTCTACCTGTATGGACAAGGATGACAAAGCATCACAGAACAGCATTTAGACCACTAAGTCCAAGCACTTGCTCAGTGCTGGAAGCACTATCAAAAGCACTTCCGGCAGATGGCTGTCTACCCTCTGCTTGAAAATTAAACCTGGACAAATGAGGAGGAGTGCACACACCAAAGGTGAGGGCCCAATCTTGCCAAGGGCAACAAGGTGTCTAGGAATGCATTAGGTCCCTGAGACATGTTCATTTCCTTTCACTATGTGGTACAATGATTTCCATAGGCAGATATATGTCACTTTAATTAATTATACACTAAAGGTGCACTTACTGAACTGGAATCTACCTCCCTGCCCCCAAGTCTGGTACTTATCCATAGAAAGATAGAAGCCACTGCTTTCCATTCATATTTATTTAGATGGGCTATATTTTCCTCCCATTGAAAAGCCAAAGATCTGCCAACTGGGTGGAATCTAGACTTGTGTTCCAAGGAGCTGTGCTGATGTTAAAAGAAAACCAGGCTGCATTTGCATTTATTCCTCTTTTCTCCTGCAACCTTTTGTGTTCCCTGAAAAACTGTTCTGAACTGGAATTCTGGAACAATTGAGAAGTGACTAGGACCCCCTTCTTCCAGTGAGAAAGCGCTGCTGAATCCCAGGTCCTTCTACAATGAAGCAAAACTTTCAGTAGATTGGACCTTGACCATAAATGAAATCAGGACATATAGTGAATTAAATGTGACCATTCTGCATGGAAAGTTCTTCCCTCTATGGTGGTTTCCCCTGGCTGCTGCCTTTTTAAACAGGAGCTGACCACATTCACTCACACACTCAAGGTTAGCCTGCCAGAGGAACTTTGGCCTCAGCTACAAATCACTAGGCTGCCTAAGTTCATACTTATAAAGCTCCTAAATCCCCTCTAAGGATAAATGTTTTCCTTATCACATCACCTCATTTAAATCAAAACCTTTGTTTGTACAACATACTTAACAGGACGGGAAGAGGGGTAGTATGTCTTCAGTCAGGAACAGAAGGAGCTATTTTTTTTAATATCAGAGTTGTTTGAGATTAAAGTAACTCCCCTGGTCCACCATCTTGTGCAGGTGGGGATGGTTAAATGTACCTCCCTACTGTTGAAACAGAGATGAAATTCTAGAACATCCCTGTAACACAGGGGCTTTTTTAAGCCTGCTGTTTCTATCCCTATTTTGCTTTTCTGACTCCACAGCCACACGGGGGCTGGACAAGAGCACAAATGGGGGTAAGCCTGCCCTGATTCCATCCACAGTGGCACCAAACCCAACCCAACCAAGCCACATAGCACCTTTTCTATTTTACTTTTTTTCTGAGGTGAAAAGCCCATAAGAAAGTGACAGCTTTTTAGCTTTGTCATAGCTGGAAGGAGTTTTTAAATCTTTTTTCTTTTTTTAGTCACTTGATTTCTGTTGGAATCATCAGGGGTCAACTCAGCTTTGTCTCATAAGCATAAGGGGGTCTTTTCTAGTAAAATGCATCTCTATTGTGCTTGTGGGATGTCAATGGGTCACCTGATTTCCACTTCCTCCTCCTCCTTGAGTTTGGGGGATTAACAAACTCCATTACTCTTTGGGCACACCTGCAAGCAGGAGGCGCTGCACAATGCAGCTCTCGTCCATTACATCTCGCTTGCACGCAGATCTACTATGGATCTACTTGTATCCGGATCTACTGAATAAATGTAAGCTATCTCTATTTTTCTTCATCTAACTAATGTGTGAAGACTGAATTTATTTCTGAACGTAATTAAGCTTAAAGTGCAAGTTCCCTGCTGGTCCACGCTTCTACTCTGCAAGATTGTTGTTAGCTGCTTGGAGTTCTTTTATTAGCCTTCAAAACTCCATCAACTTCAAGGCGCCTGCTATCAAAATAAACCCTTACCTCCTTTCCCCCCATGGTTCCTTCTCTTAGGGCAAGCCCTCAGTTCCTCCTGGGCTGGAGAAAGAAGGCTGGGGAAAGCTTAATTTTAAACCCAATGTCACTTCTACCCTCATTAGCAGGGCGAAAACCATCTTTCTCTTGTTTACTGAATAAGTAGATAGGTTAGAACATGGTGATGCATTTTATCCACATTCCCAACAATGGGGCAGGTGGTAGCATTGTTGGTAGCATCCCAGCCTTTGTGAGGACAGAAAATATTTAGCTGGAAGCGGAGATGAGAGTTAGCTCCCATTAGAGGTGCCATTTGGCCCAAACTGCTCTGGCATTTTGCGATCATCCATAGTGTCAAATAATGGGCCATTTAATATGTGCATATATGCACATTAATCAACGCAATGATGAAAGGCTGTTGGAAGAGGTGCCAGTTCTACTGCCTTCCTCCCACAGGCACTGTTATGCCATTTCACCTCCGTACCTCTTGGCCACAGAAGCCTCGTAAGTTAGCCATTGGAGATACAGTATGCTGGCAAATAAGAAAATGGCACAACTGATTATAATATTAACAAGCAGCCATCAAGAGATTCATGCATACATCGAGCTGGGTTTGCAACTACGACACACATTTGCTGCATATAAATTTCTGGCTCACGGTTGGCAGTCTGCAGTATTCCAGATATTTGAGAACCAAGCCCCTTATCTGTATGCAGCCTGCTTTGGTTCCAAATCTCTCTTCATGTTCTCTCTCTCTTCTTAATTAACAGAAAGCAGTTATGAATATTAAAGAAGAAATTAACAACAGTGTAAATAAATCTGGGTGTTCGTAGATTCCATATTTAGTTTTTAATTAGCCCCCACTGGTTTCAGAAGAAAGTTTGAGAAACCTCATTTTAAAATTCTCCTTGTGCACTTTTTTTTTACAAGTAAGAAAATGGTACTTTAGAACTGCAGGCATAAGTATTAGTTGGGGACATTACCTTGAGGGCTACTTTGGACCTGTTTATATCCATTATACAATCCACTGTCTAAAACACCACTTTTATTTAAATAATAAATAATAGAATATATTGCTTTAAACAATACCGCTTCCAAAATATCTAGTTGGAAGACTGACAGATGGGACAAATCAAAAGTTTGTGAAATGCAGAAACATGCTCCTTCAACACTGTGGACACACCAATTGTTCACTACCATTACAGTTACTGTAAGTCTGCCTATTTATCTCCTAAACATCAAAAGAACAAAGAAATGTAAGCCACCTTATTTTTAAGCCACCCAGAATCATACAGTATATATGAGATAGGCAGCTATATAAATTAGAGGAAGGAAGGAAGGAAGGAAGGAAGGAAGGAAGGAAGGAAGGAAGGAAGGAAGGAAGGAAGGAAGGAAGGAAAAAATGGATAGTTTCATGGACTCACTCAACCTCTTTGGCCCTGGATTTCTAGTCCCACCTTAGGTATGAAAGCCGGCTGGGTGACCTTGGGCCAGTCACTCTCTCTCAGCCCAACTCACCTCACAGGGTGGTTGTTGTGGGGAAAAGAGGAGGAGGAAGGAGTATTTGGTATGTTCACCGCCTTGAGTTATTTATAAAAACAATAAAGGCGGGATAGAAAATAAATTAAATAAATAAATAAATAAATTTACTAGCTTGATTTTGCCAAGCGTAGAAACTGGCCACACATGAAAGTAACGAAGGGTACTAAAAATCATGGGATAAATGAATGGAGGATGTGCTGCATCTTTGGAGTTTGATAACACACTGGCTTAGGAAGGAGTTACAGTATCCTTTGGATACTCAGTGTTAAAAGTGCAGAAGATAGCAACATCCTACATTATTTTGATTTATGTTGTTTTCCCATGTTTAAGTAAGGGCAGATCTGATCTGCCATTTCAGCTAAGTTTCTTCCATATTGACAAATGCTTAAAAGTTTCTTCTTAAAAGAAATAGGAAGTCACTTTACTTTGTATGTAACTTTGAATGTTCTTATAGTTTTGTATTTTGTGTAAATATGTTATGTATGTGTTGTAAATCTTTGTAAATGTAACTATCGATGTGATGTGTAAATATTTTAAATAATAAAAATTACTTTAAAAAAATGATTAAAATACTAATGGAAAGGGTTTTTTTAGTTTTCTAAGCAAAATGCTTATGGAAAGCTTGTTTTACCTTCCTAAGTACCCAAAGGATATGTTGTCTTCTTCTGTGTGTTTAATACCCATTAGAGTTAATTGTAATTGTCCTTGTTCACAGACAGGAGGACATAGCCAGGAGCTGCTGGCATCCCTTCTGGCCTTCACACTAACACCAAGGAGTCCCTCTTCATTCAACATAACTTGAAAATCCTGGCGACCATTCCTATTGTGGAATTAATTTTTTGGATATTAACATCATGATTTTATAAACACTTTCAAGAAGAAGTAAAACAAATTCTCAGAGGCATATTCAATGGGGCTCAAGATGGCAGCATCTTTTTTACATCTGTTGCATCCAGGGCCATCCGCAAGAGTGTCAAAATGTCACACTTAAAAAGGAGCAGACCTTCAATTTTTCTGTTGCAGCCATCTTGACTTTTTTGACTCCCCCAAATACTGGCACACATTAAAAGGGACGGGGCTTTGTGATGGAATGTCCCCCGAGGAGGAGGGTGATGTGATGGAGCTGGGAGCTGAGGGGGCGGAGAGCGCATTCCAGGCTGACACGCATTCGCACAGCTTGGAGAGCGTGGGGGGGGGGGGCGAGGAAGAAAGTTAGACTGGCACCGCCCTAAATTCCCAAGGGTACTTTTCCCCTTAGCTCAGTTTATAATCCTTTAGTTTGGCAAGATTCTGTGTATGGTAGAAACAATAAAGATACTAGAGTTGAACTTCAACTCAGCGTTGTTTCTTCGCCTATTCCCCTGACAGCAGGTGAAACCGCCATGTTGCCCTTTTTGCACACACACCTACGAACACCCCTGCTTACTATGGGTTTTATCTTTACTGTAAAACTTAGAGCAGGTGGGGGAAGAGAGTTTGAGCAACCTAACACAATATATTGTACCTGTAACATTGAATTAAATACTGATTAATAAAAGAAATTAAACTGGTTGGGAAAGCTGTGAGCAAATAGCAAAGTCCTGTGAATAACTGAGCAAATAAGTCCTAGTGGATTTTTTTTTAGAGAGATGGATTGGAGAAATTTGCCATATTCACAGAATTACATCAAAACACTACAATGAAAGAGATAAAGTATCTATTTTTAATAGGCCTTAATGGATTATGATGCCAATCTACTTTTTGTTTTAATGTTTCTAGCTTGGATTTTAAAGTGTTGCTGTTCTCAGTTTTAAAATAGATAATTTCCTTTATTTAGATTTGCTGAGGTACACATTTATTTTATTCCAAAATTTATTATGTGCCATCCAGTCAGTGTCGACTCTTAGCAACCACATACATTTGTTTTATTCTGCTTTTTTCATTCATAACTTAGATGTTTTATACCTATTTTATGTTTTATTGATTACTCATTGCTTTGGAAATTATTCTAACTTAAGAGATAGCAGAGAAATACTAACAGAAAAGAAATAATAATGATCTCAATCTGTCATCAAAGCATTAAGCTCTTCACCCCAGTACGGAAAGAACTTTGCTCCCCGTTTCAATACTGAGTGTGCTGAGACCTTTACAATAGCTGGAGGCTGCATATGTGCATGCATTTGTATAGACACACATTCCTACATATACTGTATCTCCTTCCCTCCTAACAATCTTCAGGAAAAGCACTGCAAAGGAGGAGATGGAGCTGCTCGGGTCCTCAGGTTAGCGCAATGCCCCACTCCTTCCAACAAACAATTTCCAATCCATTCATTTGACACTGCCATTAGCAGCACTAATCTGCTAATGTAGACTGACCATATTTCCTTGAGACAAAAACGGGACATTGGGATGGCAAAACGGGACGGGGTCTTATGTACTATTCCATATTCATGAAAAAGACAGGGGTCCCCGCCCCCTGGTCTGCGCGATTGGCTCCCGCCTGCAAACCCCACCCCCCAGTCCGCCCTCCTCTCCGCCTCTCTGCCCTCCTTTGCCGCACGCTGATAGGCAGGAAGGCTTCCTCTTCCGGGCTGCCTCCAATCAGCAGCTCTGGCTCGGATCCTCCTTCCGTGCCATTCCCACCAGGTTTAAAAAACGGGACAAAATTGAGATTATCAAAACGACAGGACGGTTGAAAAATGCTTAAAAAATGGGACTGTCCCGTTCAAAACGGGACATATGGTCAGCCTATGCTAATGGCAATAATCTGAAGCAGGATCTCTGGGAAAGAGAGAGTGAACCAAGGCGGCTTCCTTCTCTTCCAGCAATCCTGCTGTAGTGGTGAATCACAATTCCCCTGCTAAACTGCAGTGGAAAATCTTCCATCCTCAGCAAGATTGTTAGCCTAACAATCAACTGATAAATAGACTGCCAGAGAATATAAGGAGGCAAGAAGTTTGTCCTAATCTAGATTTGCTAGGCCTTTGGTTTGACCTAGAATTGCTCTCGTGTTTTTATATTTTTATTAAATATATACATGTGCCCATTAAAAGAGTATCAAAACTACATTTATAGCCATAACACTACAGCTCCAAAGTGCAGATGATCCTTTCTCAATGTATTTTTATTGAGCCCTGACCATTTTCCAATAAGGACACTCAACCAAATAATTGAGGCACAAATTGTATCTGAAAGTTCTATGCTAAAGCTTGTACATTCCTTGAGACTAGGAAGAGTAGAAATTGTTCTTTTACATATAACTTAGAAGAAAAGTAGAAAGTGGGCAAACTACATTGCTAAATAGCATACCCAGTTCATTGGCAATTACCTGTATATGGTGACCAGCAGTTATCAGTAGGAAGCCTACATCTCTGCTCTATTGCCTATAGAACACTATTGGGAGTTAATATCTGAACCTGTCCCATAGGTTGATTACGTGCCATCAAGTTGGTGACATAGATTTTCTGCAGAAGGTTCTGTCCCAAACCTGGTCCTTCATGTCTTCCAACAGTGCATCCACCATCACTGTAATTGAGTCCATCCCTTTTGCTGCTGATTGTCCTCTTCTCTTTCCTGCCAGCTTTCCCAGAATTATAGACTTCCCCCAGAGAGCCAGGTCTTTACATGTGTCCAAAGTAGGATCATTTGAGCCTGGTCATTTTGTGCCTGAAGTCAGAACTCTGGATTGATTTGTTTGATGATACATTTGCTTGTTTTCTCTGCTATCCATGGTACTCACAGGAGTCTTCTCCAATATTCAACATGTTCAAAAGCATCAATACTCTTTCTATCCTGCTCTGCAGAGCACTTCAAAAACATATGGGATGCAAGTTGGAGTCTACCCATAAATATCAATTTCCATTTTAGACCCATGGATTGTAAAGGTGAGTAGATAATTTACTGTATTGCAAATTGTGGATATTTATAGGAAGTTAATGTTTTGAAAAAGGAGAAAAAAAAAGTCCTGTTTGTGTTATTGTGCGTGGAAATTATTTGGAGGCAGTCAAGATATAGTAGCATTTGTTTAACTAGTCTAGAAAAGGAGCTGAAAAGTGGTCACTTTCTGCTTTGCTTCTTTCAAGTGGAACAAGCTTAGCTCTACAATCACATCAAATGTTAACTCTTAAACTTTGAATAATCATTATAAAAATAGGTGAAATAATGAGAGTTACAGAAATCAATGTGATGTAGCTGTGAAAGCACAACACACACTCTCCAATCCAGTAAGTGAAAATCAGCTTCTGCACACACTGTGCAGCACTTTCACTAATGAAACTTTGGAAAGCAAAAATAATAAATAATAATAATAATAATAATAATAATTATTCAACCTCAGGGTATTTTTTCCTGCTTGGTTTAGATGTTTCCCTCAAGGTGTCTTTGCTAAAAGAATATCTTTATGGTCAGACAAGTTCAAACATAACATAAAGAAAATGTGTTTCATGTAATTTTTACAAGCTGAGGATGACATCTTACTGTTCTGCAGTGTCTCTAGCAGGTAAAGAAAAAGTTAGGCAGGTAGAGAGAGAAATATTTAAGTTAAGCACGCCAGCAACAAGACACTGAAAAGTTTAAATTCTTTTTCAAGTATTTTTCTGGTATCCTTATCTATTGATTTAGTGATTGCCACTTTTTAATCTCTTGGTGACCTTTTTCAAAGATTTCCTTCTCCTGTCATACTTAGTTGTGTCTTTTCTACCATCTGGATTGGAAGGTCTACTTCTTCCTCACCATTATCTTTTTTCTATGGAACACTTGTAATATTGCCTGGAAAACTGCAGTCATGCCCAACTAATTATAAACAAGAAATGTAACTAGTGTCCTACTGGGTTATCTGCTTGATTATTTCTAGTAAAGTATTTATTTACGTATTTATTTTTCAAATTAAATTTTAAAAATTTCAAATCTCCCCCCCCCCCCCCAGGACGACGACTCTGGACTACTCTGGACTCTGAGTAGTCTCCTCCATGCTGAGCTTCCCTCCTAGTGACCACATGGACACATCCATGTTATTTTCCTGGCAACAGCTTCTTGCCTTCTTCTGGGATTTTTTTCCAATTTCCCAAACTAGCCTACAGCGCTGGGATTCCCAAGCTGTCTCTCATCCAAAAGCTAGTCAAATATGACCTTGCTAGCTTCTTCAATATCAGCCTAAGTTTGTTAGGTCCTTACTTTTTTATTGCTTACATATTGCTTATATAAATTTTATTTATTTATTATTCTAATTTATATAGCCACCCATCTCATATATATGACTCTGGGCGGCTTTGTTGATGTTGTTCAGTCGTTTAGTCGTGTCAAACTCTTTGTGACCCCATGGACCATAGCACGCCAGGCTTTCCTGTCCTCCACTGTCTCTCAGAGTTTACTCAAATTCATGTTCATTACATCGGTGATGCTATCTAACCAACTCATCCTCTGCCGTCCCCTTCTCCTTTTGCCTTCAGTCTTTCCCAGCATCAGGGTCGTTTCCAGTGAGTCCTCTCTTCGCATTAGGTGGCCAAAGTATTTGAGCTTCAGCTTCAGTATCTGTCCTTCCAATGAGCAGTCAGGGATGATTTCCTTTAGGATTGACTGATTTGACCTCCTTGCAGTCCAAGGGACTCTGAAGAGTCTTCTCCAGCACCACAGTTCGAAAGCATCAATTCTTTGGCACTCAGCCTTCCTTATGGTCCAACTCTCACAGCCATACATTACTACTGGGAAAACCATAGCTTTAATTATACGGACCTTTGTCGGCAAGGTGATGTCTCTGCTTTTTAATATGCTGTCTAGGTTTGCCATAGCTTTCCTCCCAAGGAGCAAGCGTCTTTTAATTTCATGGCTGCAGTCACTGTGTGCGGTGATCTTGGAGCCCAAGAAAATAAAATCTGTCACTGCTTCCATTTCTTTCCCTTCTATTTGCCAGGAAGTGATGGGACCAGATGCCATGATCTGAGTTTTTTTAATGTTGAGTTTCAAGCCAGCTTTTGCACTCTCCTCTTTCACCCTCATCAAGAGGCTCTTTAGTTCCTCTTCACTTTCTGCCATTAGGGTGGTATCGTCTGCATATCTGAGGTTGTTGATATTCCTCCCGGCAATCTTAACTCCGGCTTGTGATTCATCCAGCCCGGCATTTCTCATGATGTACTCTGCATATAAGTTAAATAAGCAGGGTGACAATATACAGCCTTGTCGTACTCCTTTCCCGATTTTGAACCAGTCGGTTGTTCCATGTCCGGTTCTAACTGTTGCTTCTTGACCCGCATACAGGTTTCTCAGGAGACAGGTAAGGGGGTTTGGTACTCCCATCTCTTTAAGAATTTGCCACAGTTTGTTGTGATCCACACAATCAAAGGCTTTAGTAGATGTTTACAAACAGATAAAACAATGTAAAAAACCAAACAATACAACAAAACTTAAAACAATAAAAACAATACAAGAGCATATAGAACGTTGTCATAAAAATACATGAAATTCACAGCCAAGGTAATTACATCTACCAATAGCATTCAATACAGCCATTGTGTCAGCTCCCCAGGTCCCCATGACCATTGGCAAAACCTGTTTTCAGGGTCTCTCAAAAAGCCAGCAGGGTTGGGGCCAACATAATCTTGGGGGGGGGGGATGATGTTCCACAGGGCGGGTCCCACGGCAGAAAAGGCTCACTTCCTTGGCCTCACCAGGCAACACCCCTTGGATGACGGGACCTGGAGCATGCCTCTCCTGCCAGATTTGATGGGATGGAGAGATGTGATTGGGGAGAGGCAGTCCCTCAAATAACCTGGTCCCATGCCATGTAGGACTTTTTAGGTCATTACTAGCACCTTGAATTGAACCCGGAAGCAAACTGACAACCAATGCAGCTCACAGAGCAGAGGTGTAATCTGCACTGATTGTGGAGCGCACCTAATTGCCTGTGCAGCCACATTTCGCACAAGCTGAAGCTTCTGGATACTCTTC
The DNA here is from genome assembly GCA_023362775.1 of Charina bottae. Taxonomy (NCBI): domain Eukaryota; kingdom Metazoa; phylum Chordata; class Lepidosauria; order Squamata; family Charinaidae; genus Charina; species Charina bottae. Next base: position 180,937,559 of record JALMGJ010000001.1, on the reverse strand, counting down.
AAGGGCAGCCCCGTGTAGAGCGTGTTACAGTAATCCCTATGAGAGGTGATTAAGGTATGAGTGACCGTGAGCAAGGCCTCCTGGTCCAGAAACAGGAGCAACTGGCATTCAACACAAAGTTGTGCAAAGGCCCTCCTGGCCATGGCTGCCACCTGTTCTTTGAACAGGAGTTGTGAGTCCAGAAGGACCCCCAAATTGCACACAGGTTCTGTTTGGGATAGTGCAACCCCATCCAGAACAAGAGGTGGAAAATCCCTGGAAGCAGGGGGCCCCAGAACCCAAAGCCACTCACTCTTGATTGGGTTGAGTTGAAGCCTGTTGTTCCCCATCCAAACTTCCACAGACTCCAGACACAGGGACAGAACTTCCATAGCATCACTTAATTAGCCCAGGGTAGAGATATAAAGCTGGGTATCAACAGCTTACTGATGGTACCTTGTCCCGTGCCATCGGATATCCTTACCCAGTGGCTTCATGTAGATGTTAAACAGGAGTGGAGAAACTACCAACCTCTGTGGCACCCCACAAAGCAGGAGCCAAGGGTGGGACCTCTCCCCCCCCCCCCCGATCAAGACTGAGTGGAACCGGCCCCAGAGGAAGGACACAAACAAGGACTGCCCACACCCATACCCCTGAGCCAATCCAGAAACATACTATTTCATTACATAAGAAGGGTTAGGACAGGAATCTGCAACACTTTATTGACTATGCATTATTTATTTGCCAATGTTTCAGGGGCCGCTGTAGATAGGGCAATAATATGGAGTGGGCAGGATACAAAAAAATCCTCCCTTATTTTAAATTGATTTTAGAATGGTTGTTTTTCTTTGTTAAACTGTAACCTAAGGCTTATGCAATGATTTCATGTGTCCTACCTTAAAAAGAATAATACGTCCCAACCTGACACAATTTTCCTTTCCAATATCTTCCATCACACTTGTGCACTTCTGTAAATCGTGAATTCTCCTAAGCCTGCTGATATTTTTCTCTAGTGTGGATATTGTTGTTTTGGTTACATATGGCTCTGCACTCTTATCATTTATTCTTTTTTCTAAACCTCTTGCTTCTGACAATTCTTGTCCAGTGAGCTTTATCCTTCATTTTGTTCTGTTCACTGTGGAAAATCATTTTCTTCATTAGCTTTTTGAGTTGCCTTCAGCTCTATAAACTTTGGAGAACTATGTTTGCTCCCCCAATCTTCACTAGCATTTTAGATCCCCACATTCACAAATGCCCAAAGCAAGCTAGGGCAAAAATGTCAGCCAAGCTCTAAATCATAGCTTTCCAAACTGTGTGTCGCAACACAGAGTTTGGTGTGTCGCAACACAACCCAGAAGCGGCGGTGGGTGTGTGCATGACAACGGCAGCAGCGTGCCATCAGCGCTTCCGCGTTTTAGCAGAGGCCACCGCCATGCATGCCGCCGCCGTGCACCCCCCCCGCACGCCCCCACGCGCGCCCGTGCCGCCGCCGTTGGTGTGTCGCCAACGGCAGCACTTTGGAAAGCACTGCTCTAAATCATAGTAAAAACAAATCAAATCTGCAAGGAGAGGAAAAAGGAAAAGACCTTGCCTCTAATCTAGGGCAGACAATTTCTGATACTCCAGATTATGCTGAACTGGGATTCTTAGCACCCATAGGTTGATTACACCTGCTCCAGACTATTTCCCTTTTGACGATCTTATTTGAGGTGAGTCATATTTTTGAGGTATTTCTGTATGGCCTTGACCTATGGGGTATCTTTGATTAGAAAGAATATTTTGGGCATGGGAAATCCTACCTTCCTCTAATCTAGGTTCAGCAATCCTTACTCCCTTGCTGCCTTTATACTTAAAACCATTTTAAGAAGTTATAAATGGGAGTTTCACCTGGAATATTTTTTAAATTCAGCAAACCTCTGTTAATAAATACATCATTTTTCTCCATCTGTTGGTCATTAGATTTACAGAGATTTCCAAACATTCCTGTTCCCTTGACTTATAGCTGTATTTGAACACCTAGTTTCCCTTGGCACCTTTGAAAATCCCAGGCTGTAATTATTATCACTCTATCTTGCCCTTGCAAGAAACTTCATTGAACTGTAATAAGGCAGATTTAGCCCATCAATTGTAGGGAATACTTATCTTCCCATTATCGCATCTCGTGTCTTTTATCCTTTGAGATGCCCTGGGTGTCAGTGTCTTTGAATTTGATGGGATCTCTCATCGTTAAGAGCAATAAAAGAGCCACTTCTTGTCCATGAAATTATATTAAGTGACAGAAATACCCCCTTTTACTGATGTAAGCATATGGACAGCTGCATTTGTTCCCATGCCGTTAGCATCACTCATCAAGTGCATTAATATTGAATTAGAGGTCGTAGGTCACTTTTTTCCAGGCATAATTGGTATTTAAATTTCCTTGTAATGAAAGTACTAATTGATATTGTGCTTAAATGAACTTTTTTTTTAGTGCAATTATAAATATTCTGAATGCAAAGTAGCATTTTCACTGGCATGTACAAAGCCCTCTCTTTCACTGGACTTTTACAGGGGCAAAACATGAGATTGTGTTTACTCCATTTGGCAGCAGCTTTCCAGGGTCTTGTTTAGAAGTTCCATTAGCATCTCTACATGAGATGCATTTTAACTGGAGATGTCAGAAACTGAGCTATCTCCCTCCCCCGTCCAATACTTTTGGGTGAAAAAGGCAGCAGAATGACAATCTCCAGAAAACAATATCATAGCCACATGGGAAATGCTTTGTGGGGAAGGAAATATGGGTGCTTGTATGAAGGAGTCTAGATTAGAGCTATGTTTAATGGATTTGTTTCTATCCCAACTAGATTATATTCAAGAGGATGGACTCCATGGGCTAGGTGGGTCTCTTCCAACTGTAACTGGATGTTATCTTCACTGATGAATATCAGTAAGCCATGTACAAAAAAATGTTCCCCACATTCACAGACATAACAGAACTAGCAGTCAAGAAATATGCTGCAGATTTCCAATCTTCTTGACAGTGGTTATTGATACATTTTTACTTTACCCTCTTTCTCTAAGGTTACATCATAATTTCCTTCTTTCCATAAGCTACCCTTTCTAATTTTTAAATCACAACTTTATTTTTCACTTTTTTCAGCAAAAAGTCCATAAGGGGTTTCCAGTTACTAATGAATGCAGTTGTTGATGAAACAGGTTAATTTTGCCAGCTCTGCTAGTTCTGTCATCTTCACCAACCATTCTTCTGTTGTGGGTATTTCAGTGTCTTTCCATTTTTGTGCAAATAATAGTCTTGCAGCAGTAATCATATATAAAAATAATATTCTGTGGCTCTTTTCTAATTGTTCATTAGTCCCAGCAAGAAAAATTCTGGTCTCAGTTGAATGTTGATCTTTAAAATTCTTTGTTTCATTTTAGATATTTGAACCCAGGAATTTCTGGCTTTTTTTACAAGTCTACCAGGCATAATAAAATGACCCTTCATGTTGTCCACATTTCCAACATAAATTTGAAGTACTTTTATACATTCTAGACAATTTTTCTGGAGTCATATATAAATGGTACATCATTTTATATAAATTCTCTTTTAAGTTATAACATAATGTAAATTTCAGTTCTTTTAACCACCTTTTTTCCTACTGTTCCATCAGTATGTTGTGTCCAAAGTTCTTAGTTCATTTTATCATACAATCTTTCACTTGTTTTTCTGTTTCAAATTTTAATAAAAGTTTATACATTTTAGCAATTATATGTTCATCATTTGTACATAGTTCAAGTTCAAATTCTGTCTTCTGCTGCTCAGTTCTAAATATTCTATTATCTATCTCAAATCTTTATCTTAACTGTGCACATGAAAACCATTGAAAACTAAATCCTTCTGCAGCCAGTTGCTCTCTTGATTTCATCTTATATTCTTCATGATCCTCTAACAACTCTCGATAAGTTAACCATTTTTCTTTACCTACTCTTTCTTTCCTGTAAAATGCTTCTTGTGCTGAGACCCATAAAGGCATTTTCAGGCACAGTTTGGGTTTATACAGTATCTGTTCCATATTCTCAATATGGCACTTCTAATATATTAATCTCCAGCAAAGGAGATCGTTACCTTGTCATGGTACTGGAGCTTGAGCACCTCAATGAAACCATGAGCTAAACCGTGAAGGGACACCCAAGACGGGAAGGTCGTGGCAGAGAGGTCAGACTAAATACGATCCCTGGGGAAGGTAATGGCAACCCACCCTAGTATTCTTGCCGTGAAAACTAAATGGATCAGTACAACCACAGATATGTCGGTATACCATCGGAAGATGGGACTCCCAGGTCGGAAGATGGTCAAAATGCTACTGGGGAGGAACAGAGGATACGTTCAACTAGCCCCAGATGTGATGACACAGCTAGCTCAAAGCCGAAAGGACGGCTAGCGGCTGACGGTGCTGGTGGTGAACGACGAATCCGATGTTCTAAAGATCAACACACCATAGGAACCTGGAATGTAAGATCTATGAGCCAGGGCAAATTGGATGTGGTTATTGGTGAGATGTCAAGATTAAATATAGACATTTTAGGTGTCAGTGAACTGAAATGGACTGGAATGGACCACTTCACATCAGATGACCACCAGATCTACTACTGTGGACAAGAGGACCACAGAAGAAATGGAGTAGCCTTCATAATTAATAATAAAGTGGCTAAAGCAGTGCTTGGATACAATGATAGAATGATAGAATGACCTCAATTCGAATGATCTCAATTCGAATTCAGGGTAAGCCATTTAACATCACAGTGATCCAAATATACGCCCCAACCACAGATGCTGAAGAAGCAGAAGTATGCAGCACCTACTGGATAATACACCAAAAAGAGATGTTATTTCCATTACAGGAGACTGGAATGCTAAGGTGGGTAGTCAGACGACACCTGGAATTACAGGCAAGCATGGTCTGGGAGAACAAAATGAAGCAGGACATAGGCTGATAGAATTTTGCCAAGACAACTCACTGTGCATAACAAACACTCTCTTCCAACAACCTAAAAGACGACTTTATACATGGACTTCACCAGATGGTCGACACCGAAATCATATTGACTACATCCTTTGCAGCCAAAGGTGGCGGACATCTATACAGTTGGTAAAAACAAGACCTGGAGCTGACTGTAGTTCAGATCACGAACTTCTTATTGCAAAATTTAGAATCAGACTAAAGAGAATAGGGAAGACCCACAGATCAGTTAGATATGAGCTCACTAATATTCCTAAGGAATATGCAGTGGAGGTGAAGAATAGATTTAAGGGACTAGTCTGTGGCTTGAATCATGTCAACTGGATTTCTATTTTCTCAGTAGAAACGTTTCACTCCTTATCCAAGGAGCTTCTTCAGTCTGAGTGAAGTTAGTAAGGGAATCCTTAAATATGTTTCTAGGGTGGCTTTAAGGATTCCCTTACTAACTTTACTCAGACTGAAGAAGCTCCTTGGATAAGGAGTGAAACGTTTCTACTGAGAAAATAGAATCCAGTTGACATGATTCAAGCCACAGACTGTTCCACCTGGATGACTGAGAACCTTCATCGACATTTAAGGGACTAGATTTAGTAGATAGGGTCCCGGAAGAACTATGGACAGAAGTTCGCAACATTGTTCAGGAGGCGGCAACAAAAAACGTCCCACAGAAAAAGAAAACCAAGAAGGCAAGATGGCTGTCTGCTGAGACACTGGAAGTAGCCCAAGAAAGAAGGAAAGCAAAAAGCAACAGTGATAGGGGGAGATATGCCCAATTTAACGCAAAATTCCAGAGGTTAGCCAGAAGAGATAAGGAATTATTTTTAAACAAGCAATGTGCGGAAGTGGAAGAAGATAATAGAATAGGAAGGACAAGAGACCTCTTCCAGAAAATTAGAAACATCGGAGGTAAATTCCAGGCAAAAATGGGTATGATCAAAAACAAAGATGGTAAGGACCTAACAGAAGCAGAAGAGATCAAGAAAAGGTGGCAAGAATATACGGAAGATCTGTTGGTGACGTGCTGGGCTTGAGGAATCCAAGGCTGGAGTTAAAATCGCTGGAAGAAACATTAACAATCTTAGATATGCAGATGATACCACTTTGATGGCTGAAAGCGAGGAGGAGTTGAGGAGCCTTACGACAAAGGTGAAAGAAGAAAGTGCAAAAGCTGGGTTGCAGTTAAACCTCAAAAAAACCAAGATTATGGCAACCAGCTTGATTGATAACTGGCAAATAGAGGGAGAAAAAGTGGAGGCAGTGACAGACTTGGTATTTCTAGGCGCAAAGATTACTGCAGATGCTGACTGCAGCCAGGAAATCAGAAGACGTCTACTTCTTGGGAGGAGAGCAATGGCAAATCTTGATAAAATAGTTAAGAGCAGAGACATCACAATGACAACAAAGGTCCGCATAGTTAAAGCAATGGTATTCCCTGTAGTAACCTATGGCTGCGAGAGCTGGACCATAAGGAAGGCTGAGCGAAGGAAGATAGATGCTTTTGAACTGTGGTGTTGGAGGAAAATTCTGAGAGTGCCTTGGACTGCAAGAAGATCAAACCAGTCCATACTCCAGGAAATAAAGCCAGACTGCTCACTTGAGGGAATGATATTAAAGGCAAAACTGAAGTACTTTGGCCACATAATGAGAAGACAGGATACCCTGGAGAAGAAGCTGATACTAGGGAAAGTGGAAGGCAAAAGGAAGAGGGGCCGACCAAGGGCAAGATGGATGGATGATATTCTGGAGGTGACAGACTCAACCACGGGGGAGCTGGGGATGGTGACGGCCGACAGGAAGCTCTGGCGTGGGCTGGTCCATGAAGTCACAAAGAGTCGGAAGTGACTGAATGAATAAACAACAAAATATATATTGATTCTTAAAATCTACATTAACTTTATCGTACCATAGAAAACCATGCCATCCAAACCTCAGATCGTGCCCTTCTAATTCCAAAATTCTCTTGTTTCTCAGCAAAACCCACTCTTTCATCCAAACTAAGCAGGAGGCTGCAAAATAGTGTTTCAAATCAGGCAGTCCCAGTCCTCCTCATTCCTTTCCATCTTGAAGTATTTTATATTTAAATCGTTTTTTTCCCTTGCCATACAAACTTAGATATATCTTTCTAAGGTAAAGGTAAAGGTTCCTCCCGCACAGTTGTTACAATGAAGTAAGAATGAGGTCCCTTGTTCCTTGCCTACTACCTTTCTCCTCCAAAAATCTTACCCTTTGAGCATATTTTGGGGAAAACTGCTTGCAAAAAGTGTGTATTTAGCACAATTGCATTCAAAAATACATGAATTAGGAGAAATGCACATGAAAATGGGTGCAAATGACTTAGTAGACTTTTTTGAAAGAAAAATCTTAAAATGGTACCTAAATAGGATTTTTTTTAAAAAAAGGAAAATTGAGAAAGAGTAACTAAAATGGACAGATTTATCCATTGCTACATGAAGTTGCATTTAGCAATAGCAAAAGCATGGTGGTGGCAGCATTAAAGCTTAGACTTTATGTGTCTAAGCAACACTAACTGATCACAGCATTCTAGCCCTTTAACATACAATTGCAGCTATTGAAGCATTTTCACTGTTGCCAGGAAAATTTCATGGGCAGGTCCATGAAGTCACCAGGAGTTGAGCTTGACTCCAAGCAGAGTTTTGCTTTGAAAGGTTCTGCTGTGTAGCAACAATACAGATGCACCTGGTATTTTTAGCAGAATGCATCATGTAGCAGCAGTGGACATACAAGTGGGTTGTTTATTTCACCCTCCCATGAAGATACAGATATGCCACTGCTAAGTCTCTGGCAAAGCCAGCATGGGCAATTGACATTATGACCCTTACTGTATGTGGATGCATCATGACTTTACAATATATTCTCACAAAGATTCCTCTCCCATTTCTGTTCAGCAGCAGTCTTACCTTTTAGCCTGCCGCCTCATACACTCTTTCATATTTGCAGATGTAGTAAAATGTGCAGATGTAGTAAAACATGTGCTATTTATCAGATAAGACAATGATATACAGATAAGATCAAAGCCAATGAAAATTCTGTATTAATTCTTGAAACTTGTTACAACTCAGCAAGAATGTTAACAATCCCATGCATTGCTGCTGAGAAAAAACAGAGCACTTGATACTGAATTCAAAGCACAGTGTAATCAAGCATGGGATTGCCAGCTATGCATGTTTCACAATGCTAGGAAGAAGAGAAAAAGGTGTCAAAAACAATCCTGGATCCTAATTTCTAGTGTCTTTCAGGAAGGAAGAACAGGGGAAAATAACTGATAATATAGTTTGACATTTTAATGCATCATGTCTATTTCAAAAGTTTTATGTATGTAGCACTGAAGACTGGCCACAAGAATTTCAGTAGCATCTTCCAAATATATACACCACAACCCAAAAAGTTACACAAAATCACTCATCCCTTTTCTTTTGCCTAGGCCAAGACCAATTAGTAAAATTCTGGTGTATAACTTGCACTATTCTCAGGCCCTTTTTTATATAAGTAGAAGGGTTCACTGTTGTGTTTCTACACAACGTTAATATCTAAACTGTCTTCAAAGGGATTATAGCTCTCAGTATTCACATAGATAGGATGAACAAATGAAGCAATTTTTTAAGGGACCACATGCTGTTGATTAAGGTCTTGTCAAATCAGATACTTTGCTTCTGTTTTCCCAATGATATGACTGCTAGTAGCTATGCAGGCATCAGCATAGGCAAGATGCCTAATTACAATATGAAAATGCCAAAAAAATATTAAGGGACTCTTTTAGGGACAAACATTCTCAAATACATGGCACCATGTTTAAAACGTAACTCCCATAATTTCTCCTGGGGCCTCAAGAGAGACAAGTCTGATTAGAGAGATAAGATTATCCTAATAAGCCAAAACAAAATGGAAATTCAACCCTGAATTTTCCAGCTTCAAAACCATGACATTTTGAACCACAATACCGAAGCAAAAGTTTTGCATTCAGTCTTCTCAGTTATGAGAGAATTTTACAGATCCGTTTGTTTTGCATAGAATTCTATCCATTCATGGACCTAAAACAACAGAGGCCACAATGTATGTCAGCTCAGCTCATTAAAAAAATCCATGTACAATCATCAATAGCTTCTTTGAACACAAAACTGAGTCACCCTGAACACAATGTCATCAGTTTGCCGTGAAACAAGCACTATGATAAAATTAGACTGACCTGAGATGGGCTAATGGTGCTTCTGCGGCTCTGAGGGAGAGAGTTCTCCAAGCAGCACTCTGACTAAAGGGAAAGAACTAACATTGAGAGTTAATAGCAACTGGATTGGGTCTTTTAAAGACAAAAGGAACCTCATGTGCTTGAGAAAAGCTTGATATGCAGGAGGGAAATCCAAAACAATCAATTAATTAATTCAACAGAAGACTTTCCAAATGTATTTTTTAAATTAAAATTATGACTCTATCACAGAGCTTTCCAAACTGTGTGTCAGGACACGTTAGTGTGTCAGCTGCAGTGTCTGGGTGTGTCGTGGCTGCTGCTGCCTCCGAGCCCTGCCAGGATTCCGCACAGGTCCTAGTGCCTGCCTTGTGCCCTGCTGCCTCCAAACCTGCCGTGATTCCGCGCAGGTCCTAGTGCCTGCCTTGTGCCCTGCTGTAAGAGTGTGTCACAAAATGATGCATGTCTAAAAAGTGTGTCACCAACATGAAAAGTTTGGAAAGCTCTGCTCTATCAAGTTCAAGTTAGTAATCCTTTCACTGGCTTAATGAAATACTCAATTCTTGATTTTATTTTAATAAAATAAATTTGAATAACCATCCCTATTTGGGAATTGGGCAGCTGTATCAGATTTTCTTTCTTTTTTCCCTTAGATTTATAAGCCACCAAATCCATACTGAGTCACAGCAGCTTACATACACAGTATATGTAATATCTATGCATATCAAATTATTTTCAAAAATTTCAATTAAATCCCAAATGAAATTTTGAGCATCTGAAATGCTAGCACTTTGATTTAAGACTTCAAGCAGCTTTTGCATGGGTTAGTGTAACAGCGTTAACTTATTATGTCATCAGAGGTTCCAGGGCCTAGAAATCTTTGTGGAATCTGTGGCTTGCACACTACGTGGGTCACAGCATCACTGACAAACCTCCTCAGGAGGGAGAAGCAGGGAAGGTAGTGGGGCACCTTACAAGTCACCAGATCCAGAGGCCAAAGCGTGGCAGCACATGCACTCAGGGATGCTGCTGGCATTCGTGGCAAGGAAGAAACTGGATTTTTTACACATTCAAAAATAAATGCACCCAATTTTTGAAAGAAGCCTATCTGTTGTTCTGGATCTGATCCCAATAGAAATACTGAACCTAGCAGCCAGAATAAATTCGTAGTGGAAAATGGTAGAATGTACAACTTGAAGCATAGTGTAACAACAACAAGTGTATTAAGATATTTTGACCTTTAAATATACACATATTCACACACATACACACAATTAATTTTCTCTTTAGCAGAACAATCCATCTTTATTTTAAAAATGAAGATGAACTAGCATGTGAAATATACTTTTCTAAGATCTCTTTTATTTTAATGCACAAGCATTTTAGCAGCAAGATTAACCTTGGCAATTTTCATAATATCTACAATTGTTTAAAGTAAATTCTCCAACAAATATAATGCACAAAGAATTAGAAACAAATTTAATTGACCTTGGTACACCAGTTATAATGCCTACAGTTTTAACAAAATCCTATCAATTTCTCACAAGTGCAAAATCCAGTTAGTTAAAAAATAACCTCATCACTTAGCCATTACATATTTTGGCTTCCCATTTTCTTTCCTCCTTTCTCAAATCTTTATGACAATAGAAAGCAATCTTAGACAAATACAAGTGGATTCAAAGAAACTAGTTGCTTGCCTGAATGATGCCTGTTAGAGTACAATAAATAAAAGACAAAAATTTCACACAATTCTCTGCTCTGAGCGTAATACTATCAGTGGATGCCCACACATTGTTTAGGAATTCACACTGCCTGAGAACACTTATCAGCAGTATTGCGAAACTAGACTTCTCTTGATGATTACAGGTCTCAGAATAACAACAACAACAAGCATAGAAGTTCAAGATATATTGGTCCTTTTTTATAGAGCTGCCACATTTTGGCACTGGCAATTGTTACTTCGTAAGACTTACATTTTGAAAAGTGGGATTCTTCTAAGATTTCTTTTTGTTTTTGTGTAAGCCACTATGGGCAGTGGTTTTTTGAGTACTTTTGCTTGAAAGTCCTTGGCTCAAAGACTTGTCTATTTCAATTTTCTTCTCTTGATTTTCTGTGCTTCGTTTTGCAACTAGTTTTGGAGACAATGATCCAATTCCACCACTCTGAATCTTAAAAAGACAATAAAAACAAGACACGTTGAATATTGAACAAAATACGGGGAGAGAACATTTGTACAGTGATATTTAGCCAAAGTACATGGTTTCTCTGTTAGCGCTGAAGCAAGATTTCATGGGTAAGATTCTGAAGGGAAGAATAATTAAGAAAGAACAGAGATGTAGTTGTCTCTCAAAATGACTGTAAATCAGATAAACTAAAATGTGGATTAGCAACAAAATCTGCTCAGCATAGCTGTAACCCTCAAAATGCTTCAGAGCAGGAATGGCTAAGCCACTCCCACGAGCCCTAAGAAGCAAGACCAACCGTGAGGGACTCCACAAATTATTTTCCACCTACTGCTTTAGAGTACTTTTTTACTCAGTCTGTTATGATATCAGTAAAAACCTTTCTGGCTCAGCACATGAAAATATCCTGAAAATCCATGGGACTACTACTGGGCTTACACCTACACTTTCCTCACCTGAAAAAAAAAAGAAACAAATTCATGAAAATGTTGTTTTCTCCGATAGCAACGTTTTTTTCTTATCATGCTCTAGTAACATAGAGCTCAGATCATCTACGATCCCAGGCTAGGGCAAGTGCTCACAGTTGAGCTGCTACATAACTAAGTTGATTGTTGGGTAAATATACTTACACTGGAGGTTGATTTGACGTATGAACTCTTCTTTCTGTAAGTCCCATTTGGTAAAACATTGATATGATTTTTTTTCTTGTTAGTCTGGGGGAAAAAAAGTAACGGACAAAGTGATTTTAAGAAAAAATCAGATGCAAACATGAAAAGAGATATTGAGTTGACTAACACTGCTCTGTGCTGTTGCTTAGCTATTTCATTTAAGCTGACAAATATGTTAACTTTACTTGTTTTGTTGGCGTTGAGGGTTTGCTGCTCCCACTCTCTGTTTCTGTTTCTATATTGGGATCTGAATTGCCATTGCTGCTGACAGGGCTATCTTGTCCTTCACGAATTTCTTCCTGTTGTGAGGCAGGTGATGCACCATTCAGTCCATCTTCAAGGACTCCTACTTCTGCAGACTGTGTGGTGAGGCTGGTGGTGCTGCTGCTGCTGCTATTCCACTTCTTCATTAACTCAAGGACATTGAATGGCCTCTGAACAATGTCTGTTTCACCCTAAACAATAACAATCCATTTAAGGGGTTTTTTTCAAAGAAAAAATGAACAAAACAGATGAGCAACTTCTATGCTGCTCCTGATTTAATGGAGACTATATTTCTTTAATTCTGCCAAACAGGATAAACCACATGATGAGGGTGCAAGAAGGCCAAAGAAATAAAGCTTTTTCTCCTCTAAAAGAGAGAGAGAGAACACTAAAGCAGTAGAACGCTGTTGGCTCTTTTAATAAGACCACTACCAACTTAATAGAGTACTTTTTGATATGATTCTTTTTCATTATGACCAGAACATGCCAGAAATATTGCTTCTGAATGCCCTTAATTGCTTCTGAATACTGTAGCACAGGAATGACAGATTATGAAGCTGGCCTCTTTGGAGAAAAGGTCTCCTCAAGAGTTCCCATCAGGAAAAAAAAATGTGCACCAACAGCCACCTAGAATATCACACTGTAAGCTAATCAGAATGCAGGAAGTGATATTTGTGATAGTTTACTCCCTGCCTTAGACACAGAAATTGTAACCTTGTATTGTTTTCAAGTTAACAAGGCAATCTTCCACTTTGGGGTTAAGCTACCAGGAAGGCATGGAGAGTATGGTGCTTGAATCTCTTTACTATGGTCCTTCAGTTTAGACCATAGCTTTCCAAACTGTGTGTTGTGACACTTTAGTGTGTCGCAACACAACCAGGAAGCGGCGGCGGGGGTGTGCACGGCGGGGGCGCACGGCGGCGGCAGTGTGCATGGTGGTGGCAGCGGTGGCAGCACGCCATCAGTGCTTCCGTGTTTTAGCGGAGGCCACCGTCGCACACACCACCGCCGTGTGCCCCCCCGTGCCGCCGCCGTGCACGCCCCTGCCACGCGCCCCCGCTGCCGTTGGTGTGTCACCAACGGCGGCAGTTTGGAAAGCACTGGTTTAGATCTTTCATGCTTTATTTTAGAAATGTACAGTCTTAGAAAAAAGTAGTAGTTAGGCCAGGATAACAAATCCATTTGACTGACCTTTAATTAAAATGAAATTATTTACACATAAGTTCATACAGTTATTTTCCATTTTTAAAAATAATTTTTCCCTTCCATCATATTAAGATTACAATTGGATGGCAACTTTCGTGGCATGCTGATCTTTTATCCAAGGTTCAGGTTCTGCCTTATAATTAGATGTTGCATATGTTCTGTTAAGAATACCTAGAGAAAATTATTGTAAACTACTGGAAATGATCAAGGTTAGAAATAAGAACAGCACAAATCAATCTTCACATTGCAAGTGAAACTGTGTCTGCAAACATGTTTTGTCTCTTTTCTGGCAACTTATTTAACCAACCAAGTTCCATGAAATTCTCAGTCAGAAAATTACTGGGATTATTAGCAATGCTTCATGTTTATAGTTCAAAAGCAATAATATTTCTAGAATAACTGAATCGTTCCAGCCTACCTACCCTCAGCTTCAAGTTTCTCATTGCTTGAATATTTAAATATTTAAAATAGTACAAGAGGTAACTTAGACAATTATCCCCATACTTCGTGCTACACACAAGTGCAAACACTTGTAAGCAGCCACCTCTCCAAGCTAAAGTAAGAAGCACTTTTGTCCTTATGGAAATTCCATCCCCTTTTCTATTACTTTGTAGGGAATAGGGCTGTGAACAGCTGAAAGAGCTCAGACAGCCATTTGGAAGGAAGGCAGAGCTTCCTGTCCTCAATTTGAATTAAAGTTGTAACACAAGTATGGAGTCAAAAGGATCATTTGGTGGTATCTTGATACAAATAGTCTTTGCCTAGAAACTACTACTAGAAGTGTGTTCTTGTGCATGTGTATAAAGTGTTTTTATCCTGGTCTAGGACCGAAATAAAGATTTGGTTTGATTTTGATATGCTGTCTTGAGACATAAGGACTGGAATAAAATAGGCATGCACAAAGAAAATTCTATATGCATTTAAGTAATGTATACCCAGTATTTCTGAATTTATAGAATGGTTTTCAGATATGGACTTCAATTCTGCAGATGCAAATTTACATCTGTAATTAACAGTAGATAAACTGATGTTGTAGACAACAAAATAACTACCTTATTTGCAAGCACATTCAGGTAATTAAGTGTACCAAATAGCACCTACAAAATAAGAGGCTGAGTTGTAGCCTGGGGGGAAAAAACTGTTTTAAAGAGCTACAAATACTTAAATGGCACATGAAATAGGAGGATGGTTGTGTTCTGACAGCTTTTAAGAAAGTAGAACCACTTAAGTTAATTGCTATATTGCTTCATTTGAACACCTGTTGCTTTTAATTTTGCTAGCATCTGGTGCTAATTGAGGGGAAAGTGGAGGATTACTAATTGGCTGCCTTTTAGATTGTTCATTTTCTTTTGTCTTTCCTTCAAGTTCTTTTCACCCAGATTTTAAGGAAGGGCATGTCAGTAAGATTCAAATCATAGACTGAAACAATATGCCCCTCCATCATGTGGCACTCGGCTTACATCAGAAAGACATTTTCTACTTTATGATCTTCAAACGCTTGCCTCTAATGGCAATATTCCCATACCATATTCCCATACCATAGTACCCAGAGAGAAATAAAGATTTGTTGAAGGAACTGTTCAAAAATTAAGAAAAAAATGTTTTTTTTTTTTAAAAAAAAACTATAGTAATAGAGAAGGGGGCTCTAATAGCACTTTCTGGCTACTGAAGAAAGATTTATTTATTTATTTATTCAGATTTATCACCACCCAACTCCCCCAAGGGGGACTCTGGGCGGCTTACAACAAAATATAATCATTAATATACAATTATAAATAGATTAAAATACATATTAAATAACAATTTAGAATATAGAGAATATAAAATTTAGGTATATACCCATAAACAGGACATTGCAGAATTGTTGAGCTTTTAATTGGTTAAAACAATTTATAATGACCAGAACGGACAAAACCAGAGAAAGCATACTCAGTGCTTAATAATGGTAAAAGGAGGAACCAAGTAATTGAAAATAAAAATGTAGCACTCAGTCATATTTGGTGTCAATATACACTGCTAAGAAAATCAACACCAAGTACAAACCAACTACATGATACAAAAAATAGAAATTATACTTTCAGAAGACATATACTCAGATTATGCATAATGAAAATCACAAGCACCATGCCAATTATTTACCTTATTTTCTTAAAAGGCTTTTGTTCATTAATCATTGAGAGAGAGAAATAGAAAATTCTAAGGATACAGTCATTCTGGCATGTCTCTTCCTACAATAGCTATTATTACAATTTTGTAAACATTATGTCCAAAACTAATATTTCAACAATTTTCCTTCTGACAAATGCTATGATAGCAAACCCTGTCGTTTTGATATATTAGTCTTATATTATGCTGCACAACAAAGAAACTGAATTATCTATAATAATCATCAGATAAATTAATAGTTAACAAGTTATCTTAATCTGATAATATGACACCATTACTTCATGATTTGCACCAATTTCTTCTCCATTTCCACACCCCATTCAAAGTGCTGGTATTAATCTTTAAAATCTTAAATGGCTTAGGATCAATATCTACCTGGGCTGTCAGTGTCAGGATGGAGGTTGAGTCCGAGGTAGAGGAGGGGGAGCTGACCGTTGAAAAGGGCACGAAGATTGAACCACGGGGTGAAGCAGCACAGAGCTTTGGGCGGCAAGATCCTAAGCCGTCGATTGGCAAGAGTCAGGGGGCAGATTCACCACCACCTATCAGCATGCAAGAAAGGAGGGCGGAGAGATGGGCAGAGCAGTGAGAGGCACCTTGCCTTGCTGCTGCGCAGGAATGTTTTTCTGCACCTCGCCCCGTTGCCGTGCTGGATCTCGCTCCCAAGCCTTGCCTTGCTGCCGCGCAGGACTACTTCTTCGCACCTCATCTTGTTGCCGTGCCGGTTCCCGTCTCCAAGCCTTGCCTTGCTGCCGTGCAGGATTGCCTCTCTGCACCGCGCTTTGTTGCCGTGCTGGTTCCTGTTTCCAAGTCTTGCCTTGCCGCCGCGCTGCACTGCTTCTCCACGCCTCATCTTGTGTGCTGGCTCGCCTCCAGAACAGATTGGAGAGTCTTGGCAGTCGGCCAGAGGTAAGGAATGCAGCCCAGAGTCACTTTGCAAGGATAGCCAAGAGAGAGACAAACCAGTAATCTGTGTGCTGATAGTCAAAGGAGTGAAGCAAAGAGTAGTCAGTAATCCAAACCGGGTCAAGGAGTCCAGAAGTCCAGGTAACGATAATCCAAACAGGGTCAGGAACGCAGGCAACAAGACAGGATACCAGAGTGGTCGCAAAGCCAAAATGCAACATTGCTCCCACAACTCCCTCACTGCTTTGTTGGTAATTTATCAGGAGCTCAGGAGCTGTCCTCTGGGTCCTGCAAAGACTCTCCCTGCCCTCTGCGTAACTCCCTAGCAGCCAGCCGAGCACTTTTCCTCCTGTCCTTTAAGGCGAGGCGCACACGCCTCTGCCTCTGCCCTTTGGGGGATTCAGGTGAGCTGGGAGGCTGATGGGATCCAGCTGGCTGCTGGCTAGAGGGTGGGGACAAACCGCAATCCCCAGCTTGCTCCCCTGTAGCCTCGGTTGCTGGCTGCTGGCTAGAGGGTGGGGACAAACCACCATTCCCAGCTTGTTCCCCTGTAGCCTCAGGTATTGCCAACTCCTGCGGTGCTGGGTCATTGTCTGGGACCGTGCCTGCGTCTGGGGCCTCGCCTGGCTCAATCCCCTGGAGGTTTGCCAGGGGCAGCTCGTCTTCTACTCCTCACTGAGGCCCTGGGGCAGAGGCTGAACCAGGACATCTTGCTGCCGTGCCGGTTTCCAATTCCAAGCCTTGCCTTGCTACCGCGCAGGACTGCATCTCCGCACCGCACCTTGTTGCTGCGCTGGATTCCACTCTGGACATCGCCTTGGCGCTACATGGGCCGCCTTCCCACGCCATGCCCGTCGCTGCACACTGATACGTGTGAGTGAACGACCAGCCAGCGGGAATTATTGTATACTTTGCTGTTTAAATAAAGGATTGTTACTCATCGCTTCCTGGGTCGAGTCTTAGTCAGAACAGGACAGGACAGACAGCCCCGCGAGTGGACAAACAAGGAAGACGGTGTGTAACTTCGTGTTGGAAGAAACGTGAATCAGCTCGCCTTGGAGAACGCTCAGCTCACATAGCAGATTACTATTTTGAACGCTCAATTGGCCCAACTTCAAACCCAACAGGCCACAGCGACTGTAGCCATGACCCTGCAACACAAATGCCCTGTGCTGGCAACCAGAGAAATTTGACAGGACTTTAGGCCAGTTCCTGGCCTTCTTCGCCCAGTGCAAGCTGTACCTGAGCCTTCGCTCGGAGGACTTTCTGTCCGATCGCCATAAGATCAGTTTTTTTATCAGCCTACTGTCAGGGGCTGCCGCACACTGAGCCTCGCCTCTGATCATCCAGCAGAGCCTGCTCTTGGATGATTTTGATGGGTTTTACCGACAGTTGCAGCTCATGTACGAGGACCTGGTCAAGACACAGTCCGCCAGTAGACGCCTGAGGGAGCTGAAATGACGGTGCCAGACTGTGGCCAAGTACATTAGCAACTTCCGGTTGCTCGCACAGGATCTGAGGTGGAACAAGGAGACCCTTCTAGACCAGTTTCAGCAGGGGCTGGCCTCGGAGATCCTGGATGAGTTGGCCCGAACCGACTGCCCTCAGTCTCTCCAAGCCGATGCATCTTTGCCTCCTAATCGATGGGTGCCTTCAAAAGCGGAGGGCGAGGCAATGCGCTGCCATGCCCTTATCCTTTGTTCCGCACACCTCCACAGCTCAGCCCTCTTCCATGGAACTCTTCCTCTACCTATGCAACTAGGGGGCGCAAGGCCTTGCCTTACCCTGGCGGAGAAGGATCAGCATCGATGAGAGGGGCTCTGCTTGTACTGCACTAACTCAGAACACCTGGCCGCTAACCTGCAAAAACTAAAACCGCCTCCTCGTCGGGAAATGGACTCAGCCCAGCCTAAAAGGGCAGTTAGGCTGGGCCAAGTTGGCGGCAAGCCAAACCCCATTGCCCCATCCAGCACCCTTCAAGCACCTGGCGGTGACCATCATCCTACAGGTTCCGAAGACTTCCTCATCGGTGGTTCAAACCGTGATTAATTCAGGAGCCACCGCCAACTTCATGGACGAAGGGTTCACCAAAGAGTGCGAAGTTCCCTAACAGGAGGTAAACCCTCCTCTGGTCGTCAAAACCATTGACGGATGCCTGCTCCGCTCCAGTCCTGTGTCTTCCACCACGCATCTACCCATGAAAATAGCGGATCAACTGGAATGGGTGGAGTTTTACGTGGTCACTACACTTCACTTCCCTCTGGTTCTGAGGCTGGAATGGCTCCAGATGCATGAACTTCAGATCGCATGGTCGTCGGAAAGGATAGAATTCCCTAGCCCACAGTGCGCCATGCACGTGTCAAGCACCCTCGCTGCCAGGCAACTCATCGTTCCGGAGCAGCAGCAGCTGCCACAATTCCAAAATTTTGCTGACGTATTCAACGAGGATGTCAACCAACTCCCGCCACATCGATCCTATGACTGCCCCATTGACCTGGTCCTGGGTGCGAAGCTTCCGGTGGGACGCATCTACTCCCTGTCAGAACCGGAACAAGCGGCCCTCAAGGACTTTCTGGACACCAACCTGAAAAAGGGGTTCATCCGGCCCTCCACCTCTCCGGTGACTGCCCCTGTGTTGTTTGTAAAGAAGAAGTCGGGGGAGTTACAACTGTTGCAACTATCAGAGGTTAAACAACATCACCATTAAGAACCGCTACCCTCTACCGCTGATTTCCGAGCTCCTGGAACAACTTTGCAGTGCTTGAGTGTTCACAAAGTGGGACCTGAGAGGGGGCCTACAGTCTAGTAAGGATCCGGAAGGGAAACGAATGGAAGACCGCATTTTGCACCCATTACGGTCATTTTGAGTATACGGTCATGCCTTTCGGACTGTCCAATGCCTCAGAGGTCTTCATGCACTTCATGCACAATGTATTTCAGGATCTCTTGGACCGGTACCTGATCATCTATCTAGATGATATCCTGACCTTCTCTTCCTCACCCAGTGAGCACGTCCAGCACGTTTGCACGGTGCTGCAGCAGCTATGCGAGAACCATTTGTATGCCAAGCTGGATAAGTGCCAATTCGCCCGTGCCACCATCTACTTCCTGGGACACCGGATCTCTGCTACCGGCATTGCTATGGAGCCTGACAAGGTGGAGGCGCTACAGGCTTGGCAACCCCCGCATCGGGCCAAAGATGTGCAGCGGCTGCTTGGGTTTGCCAACTATTATCGGAATTTCATTCCGCATTTTCTGGAACTCACCACCCCTCTGTCCAACCTGCTGCAAAAAAGGACTAAGTTTAGCTGGGGAGACACAGAGCAACAAGCCTTCGAGAAATTAAAGGTCGCCTTCACCTCAGAGCCCATCCTCTGACACCCAGACCCATCCCGGGTGTTCGTGGTTGAAACAGACGCATCCAACGTAGCCATTGGGGCAATCTTGCTTCAAGTAGAACCTCAAACCGGCACTCTATGCCCTTGCGCTTACCACTCCCGGAAACTGGCGCCCACTGAGAAAGCTTATACCATTTGGGATAAGGAGCTCTTGGCAATCAAGGTGGCATTCAAGGTATGGAGACACCACCTAGAGGGGGCTCGCCATCCAATTGAGGTAAGGACGGAGCATCGAAACTTGGAGCACCTGAAAACCACACGGAACCGGAACCAGCAACAGATCCATTGGCCTGTTTTTCTCATGGTTCAACTTCCAGGTGACATACATTCCTCGGGGTCAGAACCAGCAAGCCGACGCCCTCTCCCGAAAACCTGAGTACGATTGTCTGGAGTCTCTGTCACCACCCCAACCCATAATCCCTCTTGAACGGTTCTCCGTGATCAACACACTGTGTGATCTTCTTCAACAAAAGGACCCGTTTGTAAGGAAGCGGAAACAAGAAATCGCCCAACTTCCTACAGATCAAGCAATCCCTTGGACTTGGGCCCAGGAGGCGCTCTGTTTCCAGGGGCGCTATTACGTGCCCTCCAGAAAGCTATGAGAGTTGGCCCTACAGTTATGTCATGACAATCCCGCCGCAGGTCACTTTGGATTTTTCAAGACACTGAATTTGATTTCCTGGGAGTTTTGGTGGCCACGCATACAAGATGATGTAAAACAGTAGATCACATCTTGCCCCGAGTGTCGCACAGCCAAGAATCAGACAGGAAAGCCTCCTGGTCTCCTAATGCCACTGCCCACACCAGGGCAACCCTGGGAGGCCATATCGATGGACTTTATCATGGACCTTCTGAAATCCCAAGGTGCCACGACCATCCTGGTGGTAGTGGATACGATGTCCAAGATGGTGCACTTCATCACTTGTGACAGCTTGCCTACTGCACAATACATAAAGCTTGTCTTTAGGCTTCATGGACTGGCAAAAAGTGTGGTCTCCGATCGGGGTTCGCAGTTCACTG
The DNA here is from genome assembly GCA_023362775.1 of Charina bottae. Classification (NCBI taxonomy): domain Eukaryota; kingdom Metazoa; phylum Chordata; class Lepidosauria; order Squamata; family Charinaidae; genus Charina; species Charina bottae. Next base: position 180,916,568 of record JALMGJ010000001.1, on the reverse strand, counting down.
CCCGGTTCTGGAAAGCCCTCAAGAACTTGAACATCCAAAGCCATTTATCGTCAGCCTATCACCCAGAATCAGATGGGGGAACAGAGCAGTGGAACGCCATCTTGGAGCAATATCTGCATTGTTACGTCAACTTTCAGCAGGACAACTGGGCAGACCTGTTAGCGATGGTGGAGTTTGCCTACAACAACGTGCAACACACCTCCACCAAGATGTCTCTGTTCATGGCCAACTATGGTTTTCATCCTCGACTCTTTCCTCTCACAGCTCGAGATTCCTCCATACCGGCGCCAACCAGTTCTTCCAGGAACTAAAAGCCATCAGACACTCCATGAACAGTTGGAGAAGGCCAAGGAGGATTATAAGCATTTCGCCGATCACCATCGAAAGTCAGGACCCTCGTTAGCAATTGGTGATCTGGTGTGGCTATCCACGAAACACCTTGCCTCCTCACGTCCTTCCCGAAAATTGGACCACCGGTTTCTGGGCCTTTTCCAGTGGAGGCCATCATCAACCCTGTTGCCTTCTGATTGACCCTGCCACCTCACATTTGCATACATCTCATTTTTCATAGTTCCCTGTTAATTCCTGCAGTGACTGCCAGCCCGCTTAGATCTGTGAAGTTGCCGCCCCCTCCGATCGTCATTCAAGGTGACACCGAATACGAGGTTGCTCACATTCTGGACTCACGAATATGCCATGGCCGCCTCCAGTACTTAATTAACTGGAAAGGGTATGGGCCGGAGGACTACTCGTGGGAGAATTCTTCAGATGTACATGCACCATTGAGAGTACGACTATTCCACTGGCAATATCCATGCAAGCCCGGACCACAAATGTGGGGAAAGGTGGGTCCTGAGGGGGGGATAGTATCAGGATGGAGGTTGAGTCTGAGGTAGAGGAGGTGGAGCCGACCATTGAAAAGAGCACGAAAATTGAACCAGGGGGTGGAGCAGCACAGAGCTTTAGGCAGCAACATCCTAAGCCGTCAATTGGCAAGAGTCAGGGGGCGGATTCACCACCACCTATCAGCGTGCAAGAAAGGAGGGCAGAGAGATGGGCTGAGCAGTGAGAGGCATGATTGGGCTCTTCCCAGAAACGGCAGGAAAATCGAAGAACTAAAAGGCGCCCGAACCCAGACCAGGTTGCCGGAGACAACCATTCACGCAGCCCTACACCAACGCCTGTTCCCGCTGAGAAAAGCCTGGACCCCAAGCCCTGCCCTGCTGCCACGCCAAATCTCACCTCAGAGCCTTGTCTTGCTGCCACGCCGGACCCTGCCTCGGAGCCTTGCCTTGCTGCCGCGCAGGACTACTTCTCCATGCCTCATCTTGTTGCCATGCCAGTTCCCATGTCCAAGCCTTGCCTTGCCGCCACGCAGGATTGCTTCTTCGCACCTTGTCTTGCTGCCGCACCAGTTCCTGTATCCAAGCCTTGCCTTGCCGCCATGCAGGATTGCTTCTCCACGCCGCGCTTTGTTGCCGCGCCAGTTCCTGTTTCCAAGCCTTGCCTTGCTGCCGCACCGGATTGCTTCTCCATGTGTCTTGCTGCCACGCCGGTTCCCATTTCCAAGCCTTGCCTTGCTGCCGGGCCATATTGCTTCTCCATGTGTCTTGCTGCCACGCCGGTTTCCAATTCCAAGCCTTGCCTTGCTACTGCGCAGGACTGCATCTCCGCACCGCGCCTTGTTGCCACGCCGGATTCCGCTCCGTACCTCGCCTTGGCGCCACATGGGCCACCTTCCCGCACCATGCCCATCACTGCACACTGATATGGCTATGTGTGAGTGAACGACCAGCCAGCAGGAATTATTGTATATTTTGCTGTTTAAATAAAGGATCATTACTAATCGCTTCCTGTGTTGAGTCTTAGTCGGAACAGGACAGTCAGATTTTATTTTGAGATCTTTCTCTGGATGCTACTGCCAAACGATGTAAAGTTGTGGAGTATTTCTAAATAAATGCTGGTCTTAAGAAAATTAGCAGCACACGTAGACAGGGCAAAAGGCAGTAACATTTATGTTTAAATTCTGGAATCTGGAGAAGCATAACAAAGGCGCATCTGTCTTTACCTTGCAACTCTCTCACCACATTTCATGTACATAGGTAAGCTTAAGGTCAATAGGACAGGACAATACAAAGAAAGGAGAAGAAATTATCAAAACAATGGCAGAGGGAGCATCTAGATGGGCTTTAGTGGTCAGGAGGTGAAGTTATTAACAGTGATTTAGAACAGTGCTAGAAACAGATTTTCAGGAATTATTGAGTTATAGACACTTAACAAAAGCGTTGAGGGAAGTAAAGAGGAAGAAATTCAAACAATGTGTGTTGTCAGGTAAAGGTCAATATCAGTTGAGCTCCATTTAAGAGATTAAGTGGGGGGGGGGGGGGAGAAGAATCAGGAAAGTTGAAAATTCATTGGAATAACATTGTGAACAAGCAGGGAGGGAAACAAGGGAAAATGAGAAGAGGCTTTCCTTCTTAAAATTACAGTAGCAAATGATGTAACAAAATGTAATAGAGTAAAAAAGTCATAGCAATATAAAATTGCCCTAACACTGTCACCCACACCGTAATCCTTTCAGCATCGGATGAGCCTCTTTTGGTAATTCCAAGTATTTTGCCTTTCAGGTATTAAAAGACATTGCTCTGCTGCTGTGCTGGGCTCTTGATTTTACATTAAATCTATTCTGTGTTCTTGGTACTCTCTGAGCTTGGTTGTTTGCTAGCAGATATTTCATTACCCAATTGTTTACATTTGTTTTACATTTTATATTGTTCTGTTATTTTAATGTATTTCATAGTTTTAACTGTTGTTTATGAAAGGCCCACAAACCTTTGCCATTGTATGGTATAAGCATGCAATAAATAACCTCTGACTTGAAGGAAGTTTTAAAATTAAACCTAGTTTTGCTGTGTATGATTTTCTACAGAAATTGTGCTGCATATGATTCTAATACTGTGACTCATTTTTCAGTATATCTCTTTTCAAAGGAAAGCAACCCTCCCAATGGATAGGTAAAAGGTAAAGGTTCCCCCCGCACATTTGTGCAGTCGTGTCCGACTCTAGGGGCCGGTGCTCATCTCCGTTTGTTAGCCGAAGAGCCAGCGTTGTCCAAATGTATCCCAATGGATACAAGATCCCAAAGTAGAAGAATTGCTTATTCAGAACTCAACTGGGTTTATATCAGCAGGACAGTTGGCATTTTCCTCTCTTTGCAGGATTTTTAATTTTTAATTTTCCTCCCATTGTTTGCAGTGGAATAGAAAATCCATCAGTTCCAGGATTGCCATACTTTTCCCTAACGTTATTGGCGTGTAGGAATAATGGGAGTGCTATTTTTCTTGTGCATCCACGCCTTTCTGCAGGCACTCCACAAGACCCCTCTTTCTGCTCAAGCAGCCCATGGCAGCTAGCAGAGGAATTTAGATCTTGGATCTCAGTTTCAGTATCAGACTTCTCTCAATCGCTGTAGAAGTACTAAAAGACTGGGAACATATAGAAATGTGTGAAATCAGGAAGAATTTAAAAAAAATACAAGAAATTATATTCATTTCCATGAATATTATGGAACTATTAGGAACTCTCTACAGTTCCAAAACTTTTAATATGCTGAAAAAATAAATATATACTTTGCAGATAATTGATAGTAAAATGAGACTTTATTTGCTTATATGTGGAGGCAGAACATTTTAAGACAATTGTTTTGAGGAAGTCTCCAAGTAGATTGTGCCCTTAACTATTTATGATGTACTGTGTTATGATACATCTAGCTATATAAAATGAAGGTTTATTACCTATAACTTTTTGAAGCAGCTAGATACATTTTCCTGATGTCACAGGCATCAATTTCTAAAATCACTGCATGCCACTTAGAATCAAGGGATTAATTTTTACAGTAGAATCCACTATTACATATCTATACACTATGAAATTATCTAGGCCATTAAGACAATCCAGATTCACCTTTAAACTTTCCTAATTAGAATGTGCTAAACTTATAGGTAAATAACATATGTAAATAAATTTTCACCTGAAGTTAATAGGAAAAATTAATTTTGCAAACCAAAGAAATAGAAATGTTTAAAAAGAAAATGAAATAAAGCTTACTGTAATCCACTGGCAGTCAAGCAGTTCATTTGCAGTGATTCTGTGGGCAGGATCTACTTTCAGAAGCAGCTGCAATACATTTTTAGCTATAAAAAGAGACATTAATGAACCTCATTTCTATTAGGAGTAACGGATACATCTCTCCATTGTATTTATGTGCATTAATCCAGCAGAGAACTATTCAGCAATTATTTTGTGAAATTTCTTTATACATCAATGAGGAGCATGTTATTTAATGATTAAAAAAGGTCAAAATACTGTAGTCATTTGATGATGCTTTTATTTATCAATGGGATTTTAGTAATATAGTGATCTACCTACCAGCTTTATTGACTGATTTCCAGACTGAATGTTTAAAATGAAGATCTCCTTTTTTTATAATTTCAAAAAGTTTTTCTTCCGAACTTGCCATAAAAGGTGGTTCACCAGATAATCTGGAGAGGTAAAAGAAGATATCTCCTTTATATTTAGATGTATAGGTTTTAATTATTTTTATAATATTATTGTAAACCGCCCCGAGTCTACTGTTGTAGAGATGGGCGGTGATAAATTCGAATAATAAATATTCCAATTCTTTAAATATATCCATAGTATACTACAAATATCTTCATGTGTATACTGTATCTTCCCAGTTTAGGGCAGCATTTTTTATTCAGTTGAACAGTAAATGTAAAGTGATGAATTTGGGGCTAAGATGGGCAGAGAAGCATCAAATGCCTGTTCCAAATTCCTAACTGTCAAATAGAGAGAAATGATGTACTGTATTACAGCTTGACCAAATATCCCTTTCTGCAGTGATTCAACTCCAGCTTAAATAGGATTCATAACCAATGAAAATATTAGATCCAAAGTGAACTCTATCTTCAGAAACATTTGGGGGAACAAGAAAAATGTTTAGTGTTTCCCAAGCATCTAACCAGATGGCAGGAACTGAGTTCAAGTATGTAGGGTATCACACCATGAATCAGAATATTCTTTTGGAGTTGGGAAAGACAGTGTAGAATTCAGAGGTAGCCTTGAAGAAGGTATGAATCAGCCATCATGAAAATATAAGCATATCCTGGAAAGATAGAAGGGGGTGTCTTGACTCTTTGATATGAGAGGAAAGGAGAGAGAAATTCTGTCACGCTTTCTAGATTCTGTTGCACCAATAAAGAGTTCCAATAGTCCTTGGGGAGTCTGTTTCCTGATCTGGCCTATCTTGAGGGCTGACAGAATGGATGCTTACAAACTTTTCCCCACTCTATACATGGATATGGGGATTTAAATTGCTCAAATTTAGAATGTAACATCTTTGTGCTAAAAAAAATCCTGCTTTGATGTCTAGGCTTTGTTTTGGATCAATTAATATGTACTTAGATGGCCACATAGTTTGGGATTTTCGTAATCATCTGTGGAGGTTTGTATACAGGTGCCATTGCCTGTTTCCCAGCAATTGGGACCAGTGTTTTCTGTGGCCAATTCTGGACTCTGGAATGCACTCTCCATTGAGTAGAGGAGATATTCCATTTTCTTTTCTTTTTAAAAGGCTCTATTAATAAAGCTTTGCAGGAAAAAAAAAGGCTTTACATTGTTGGCTTTAATCTCTTTGATTTAACTTTGGTTTTGTTTCCATTGTAAACCATATGCATAAAATACATCTTGATATGATAAAATAAAAATAAAATGGTTGTTGTGGGTTTTCCGGGCTGTGTGGCCGTGTTCTGGTAGTTTTTGTTCCTAACGTTTCACCAGTAGCTGTGGCTGGCATCTTCAGAGGATAGGAGCACAGCTAGAAGATTCTCTCTGTGCCCAAGTGGACGGTGTGTGTTCCTGCTGGTATTTATAGCTGCTGAGAGGTCATTTACAAGAGATTGGGAGAGGGACCAGCAGGAACACACACCCTCCACTTGGGCACAGAGAGAATCTTCTAGCTGTGCTCCTGTCCTCTGAAGATGCCAGCCAGAGCTACTGGCGAAACATTAGGAACAAAAACTGCCAGAACATGGCCACACAGCCTGGAAAACCCACAACCACCATCGGATTCCGGCCGTGAAAGCCTACGACTATACATTAAAAAATAAAATATTAGATTAAAAATCTGAACAGCATTATTTCATAGCATATTTTATATAATAGATTTCAATCTGTATAATTACATTGTATCTTATATTACCCCCTTAACCTAAACCATAGATAGGTAAACTGCAGATCATGCATGCCCCCCGAAACTTTGAGGAGGCTCCAGTCATTTCTCATTTGCATTTGAAATTCAGCAGTGGAATTTCAACTGGGACAACTGGCGTTGCTAACAAACTCCCCACAAAACATGATGGGAATGGAAAAAACAGATAGGGGGATGTCCTCCTACACCAGCAACATAAACACTTTGCTCCAATTCTATGTCACACCAAGATCTATTTAATCCAATACTGTATTGTCTACACTGGACCTCCAAAGCCTTAGACCAGAGCTTTCCAAACTGTGTGTCGGGACACGTTAGTGTGTCAGCTGCAGTGTCTGGGTGTGTCGCGGCTGCTGCTGCCTCCAAGCCCTGCCAGGATTCCATGCAGGTCCTAGTGCCTGCCTTCTGCCTTGCTGCCTCCAAACCTGCCCTGCCAGGATTCTGCACAGGTTCTAGTGCCTGCCTTGTGCCTTGCTGCCTCCAAACCTGCTGTGATTCCGCGCAGGTCCTAGTGCCTGCATTGTGCTCTGCTGTAAGAGGGTGGGTGGGTGGGTGGGTGGATGGATAGATGGATAGATAGATAATTAGAATGTCCACTTAGTGTAGAAATTAACTGTTAGAGATGGTATAATGCACTATATAATAATAGAAGGCCAATAGAAGACAACATTTGGGCACTAAGATTATCCACAATTAATTTATAGTCCTCCCTTGATATCTGAATGGGTGAGGGATTACTTTGGGTGTTGCAGTTGTAGAATATTTTCTTGTCATGATTAGCCTGGACTCTGAGAAGGAAAAAGTTACAAGGAGAGCAAGAATGCTGAGCCTATAAGACCTCCCTTCCCTAAGGATCTACAATTGAGCACAGATCCTGAACTCTATCTCTAGAAACTCTTATTTCAGTTTTCTCATTGTCACCTCAGTGACTGACTTTCCGGGAACATTGCTGCCACTGTGCAGAAGAGTGCAGAGATAACAGTATACAAAACCGGATTAGGGACCAGACTGTTAGAGAATAACAGCGTCCTCCATCATTGAGAATAGGATGAAGGTCTCAGCTATCTGGAATAGAAGACCTCACACAGCAGGGTAATGAGATTGCTGGAAATAATCTTTGTGTCTTGTATCTCAAAACCTTGATCTTGTTTTGTTCGCCAAACTTTCTTTGGTTCCTCTTGGTTTTGATATTCACCTGCAGCTTTTGTTATATAGACTGAACATGATTACTCTGTTTGCTGCCTATATAATGTGTTGTGTTCATCAACTTGTGGGCTCCTGAGCTTGGACAGTTCGGCTAGTTTCCCTGAGTCTCATAGAATCATAAGGTTGGAAAGGACCTTGGAGATCTAATCTGGCCCCCTGCTCAGTGCAAGAATCCTCATACCATCCTGGACAAATAGCTGTCTAATCTGGATGGAGCATCTATAACTTCAGGAGGCAGGCTGTTCTACTGCTTAATAGCTCTTACAGTCAGGAAATTCCTCCTAATTTCAAGTTTGGATCTCCTTCTGTAAAGCTTCAACCCACTGATTCTTGTCTCACCCCTGGGTACTATGGGGAATAAATCCACACCCTCTGCTCTGACATCCCTTCATGCATTGGAAGACTGCTATCATATCTCCCCTTAGCCTGCTTAATCTGCAGTCTACTGGGATAACCCGATCCTTCTCACAAGTACTACTGTTGAGCCAGGTACCGCCTATCTTGTACCTGTGCATCTGATTTTTCCTGCCTAAGTGCAGAACCTTACATTTCTTACTACTAAACATCATTTTGTTGGATAAGCCCCAATCTTCTAGTCTATCAAGATCTTTTTTAACCTTGAGCCTACCTTCCAGGTGTTAGCAATCCCTTCCCAGCTTTGTGTTATCTGCAAATGTTATGATCATCCCTTCTATTCCCTCATCTAAATGATTTATGAAGATATTGAAAAGTATTGAACCCAGGGCAGAAACCTGAAGTAGCTCACTGCATACCTTCCTCCATGCAGACATAGATCCATTAAGGACTCCATGTTAGCTACAGTTGTTCAGCATCTGCAAATCCATCTGGTAGTGGGAACATCCATCCCACATTGTTCTAGTTTATCAAGGAGGCGGCTATGGTCTACTTCACCAAATGTCTTATTGAAGTCTAAGTATACTACAGTACATCTACTAATGGTCCATTAATTAGTCATATTGATCCACTAATCTATTCATATTTTAAAACAAAGCAATAAGATTTGTCTGGCACAACCTGTTCTTAACAAATCCATGCTGGCTTAAGTAATCATCTTGTTCATTTCTAAGTGCTTGCAAACCCACTGCTTATCTTTTCTAGGCTTTCCCCAGATATTCATGTCAAGCTGATTGATCTCGGTCCACTTTTTCCTCTTTTTATTAGTACAATGTTGGCTCTTCTCCAGTCTTCTGCACTTCCCCTCTACTCCAGGATTTCACAAAGATTTCACTCAGTGGCTGTGAGACGACATGTGCCAGTTTCTTTAGCATCCTAGAATGTAACCCATCTAGTCCAGGAGACTTGAATTCATTCAAAGCAGTCAAGTATTCTCTCAACAATTCCTTACCTATTGTGATATGCATTTCTCTTCTGCCCCCCATGGTGCAGCTTCTCACATTTTTCTTTTGCAAAAAACCCCCAAAAAATAGATGCAAGGTAGGAATTAAGCAGTTCAACCTTCTCTCTGTTGCCTGGCACTATCTTGCCATCTTCTCCCTCCAGTGGGTCAATCATTTCCTTGACTTTCCTCTTGTTCCACACATATCCAGAAAAACTTTTCTGTTATTTTTGGCATTCATCACAAACCGCAGCTCATACTGACCCTTACCCTTCCTGACCCCATCCTTGCAGATTCAAGCTGTTTCCTGATATTCTGCTTTTATTATGTGCCCCCTTTCCATTTTTTAAAATTTGTCCTATTTGTTTCTCAGTTTATCAGAAAGATCTTGCTGCAACCATGCCAGTCTCATCAGGTGTCTCCCCTTTTTTCTTTTTGTTATTGTTTATGTTTGGGCCTTAATTATCTCATTTTTCAGAATTTCCCAACTGTCCTGAATTCTCTTTCCCTTCAGGATTTCCATCCATGAAATCCTTCCCCTTTTTTCTCCTAGCTTGTTGAAGTCAGCTCCCTTGAAATCTAGAACACTTAATCTGGATACCTTCAGTTCTCATACCTGCAATAAGATGAATTCTAGGATCACATGGTCACTCTCTCCCAAGGTTCCTACCACGTCCTCTTCTTTGACCACTTATTCCCTGTTAGTATGTACTAAGTCCAATATAGCTGATCCTCTAATTCTCTCCTCCACCTTTGGAGCAAAAAAATTTGTCTGCAAGGCACATCAAGAACCTGTTGGATTTCCTGCTCGATTCACAGAGTTTGATTCCAAATTGCTATCAGGGTAGTTGAAACTATCACAGTGATGTGTTTCCTGGATACCTTGGCCATCTGGTTTGCGAAGATTTATACCTTCTGCTTGGTTGGATGGCCTGTAGTACATAGTTTTGCAGGACAGACACTGTCCCAAAGGGAGCTCACAACTTTTTCACTGTGTATCTTTGATCTCCCCCACCAAGTCCTGCTGTGCTGCCTCATTGTGGGGTGGGGGTGGGGTATTCTAGGGAGGAATGAGCGAAGAACACTAGGAGTACAGCCAAGGGTATATCCCAGCAAGGTCATCCAAGGCCCGAAGGTCATCTCAGCTGCCCAGCTAAAGCAAGCAGGTACCTGTATTTATCAACAGTGATATAGGAAGATGCTGAAGGCAGATGAACACTTTAGTGACAATAGCAAAGGCATCATTTCATACTGAATGGGAGAACATAATGGTAAACTACTCCTATATTTTACCAAAACTGATGATGGGCCCCTCAGATTGGATGGCACTCAACTTGCTACTGAGGAATAGCTGAGAATCTTTCAGAATACTGACACTGTTTATGACATGGCTACATTAAGGCCTTCAGGATGTCTAGTTGCTGATATTGCTATGCAGGAAAAGAAAATCCAAAGCTACATAGACAAAATTACAGTGGGAACATGAAATGTAAGCAGCATGAACATGGGAAAGCTCAAACATTGAAACTGACTACACATTAGAATCTTAGGCATCAAAAAACTGAAGTGGACTGGAATTGGGCACCTTCAGTCGGAAGATCATACCATTTACTACTCAAGACATGAAAAACAAAGAACAGACAGCATTGCTTTCATAATCAGGAAGGATATAGCAAGAACAGTACTTGGTCAAAATGCAATCAATGACTGAATAATAATCAATTAGACCACAGACAACTCTTAAATATGACGATTATCCAAGTTTATGCTCTAACCATGTTGTAGAAGAGGAGGAAGTTGATGAGTTTTATGGTCATGTTCAATTTGAAACTGATAGAACATGCAAGCAAGATGTGCTGCTTGTGGTTGGAGAATGGAATGCCAAAGGTGGAAATATTAAGGAAGAAAATACAGTTGGATTATATGGCCTTAGAAACCAAAATGGAGCTAGATAATGATTTATCAATTTCTATCAATCTTATGATTTCTTTACTGCTAACACAATCTTTCAACAACCAAAGTGACCCCTATATACATGGACCACACCAGATGGAGTACAAAGAAATCAAATTAATTATATTATTGGTACAAGGAGGTGGAAGAGCTCAGTTATTATAAAATCCATGGTCAGGGGCTGGCCTGATTTGTATGTATGTATGTATGTATGTATGTACAGATTTGTATGTATGTATGTATGTATGTATGTATGTACAGATATGTATGTATGTATGTATGTATGTATGTCAATTTGTATTACCGCACCATCTCCCCCAAGGGGGACTCTGGGCGGTTTACAATACAACAATTTAAAATATTTAAAAAATAACTACAATCTAAAAATACATTACAAAACCAATAAATTAAATATAAAAATCCAAAATCCAGATCATGAACTGCTCATGTGTAAGATCCAAATACCCACCATTTTCAAAGTGAACATCAGGAATCATTCTGAAATCCTGAACCTCATTGATAGGGAACCAGAGGAACCATGGAATGAAATCAAATAAGTTGTTAAGGATGAATGTGAAAAGAGACTGCCAAAGACCAAGAAACAGAAGACAGCAAACTGGGTGTTAGAACAAACAGTGAAAATTGCTGAGAAGAGAAGAGACGCCAAAGCCAAGAAAGACAAAAATCTCAGGACGCAACTTAATAAAGTATTTAAGAGAGCTGTTAAGAGACAAGAAACAATATTATAACAACTTCAGTAAAGATATCAAAGATGGAAACAGACAAGGAAAGTCTTCCAAAAGATCTCCACACTCAAAAGAAGGTACCAACTTGGAATTGGTATGCTAAAGAATGCCAATGGACAAACAGTAACTGATTCCAAGAAGATCAAACAAAGATGAAAGGAGTACACTGAAATTTTGTACAGTAAAGACGTCAACATCTAAACCAACTTAGAAGATATTCCCAACTTACAAGAACCTCTAGTATTGGAAGATGAAGATAGATCATTACTCTAGTCATTACCAAGTCAGAAGGTTACAATAATTGATCGAATATCTACAGAAATATGGCAAGGAATAGAAGAAGAATCTGTAAAACTATGCCAGCAAATCTGGGGGACAACACAGTGGCCAACATATTAGAAGAATCTGTCTACATGCCAATACCAAAGAAAGGAGACTTAACAATGTACGAACTATCATGGTATATCCTTAATGTCATATGCTACCAAAATAATCCAGGCAAAAATGGGTATGATCAAAAACAAAAACAAAGATGGTAAGGACCTAACAGAAGCAGAAGAGATCAAGAAAAGGTGGCAAGAATATACGGAAGATCTGTATAGGAAGGATAATAATATTGGAGATAGCTTTGACGGTGTGGTCAGTGAGTTAGAGCCAGACATCCTGAAGAGTGAGGTTGAATGGGCCTTAAGAAGCATTGCTAATAACAAGGCAGCAGGAGACGACGGTATCCCAGCTGAACTGTTTAAAATCTTGCAAGATGATGCTGTCAAGGTGATGCATGCCATATGCCAGCAAATTTGGAAAACACAAGAATGGCCATCAGATTGGAAAAAATCAACTTATATCCCCATACCAAAAAAGGGAAGCACTAAAGAATGTTCAAATTATCGAACAGTGGCACTTATTTCACATGCCAGTAAGGTAATGCTCAAGATCTTGCAAGGTAGACTCCAGCAATTCATGGAGCGAGAATTGCCAGATGTACAAGCTGGGTTTAGAAAAGGCAGAGGAACTAGAGACCAAATTGCCAATATCCGCTGGATAATGGAGAAAGCCAGGGAATTTCAGAAAAACATCTATTTCTGTTTTATTGACTATTCTAAAGCCTTTGACTGTGTGGATCATAACAAATTGTGGCAAGTTCTTGGTGGTATGGGGATACCAAGTCATCTTGTCTGCCTCCTGAGGAATCTGTATAACGACCAAGTAGCAACGGTAAGAACAGAGCACGGAACAACGGACTGGTTTAAAATTGGGAAAGGAGTACGGCAGGGTTGTATACTCTCACCCTACCTATTCAGCCTGTACGCAGAACACATCATGCGACATGCTGGGCTTGAGGAATCCAAGACTGGAGTTAAAATCGCTGGAAGAAACATTAACAATCTCAGATATGCAGATGATACCACTTTGATGGCTGAAAGCGAGGAGGAGTTGAGGAGCCTTATGACGAAGGTGAAAGAAGAAAGTGCAAAAGCTGGGTTGCAGCTAAACCTCAAAAAAACCAAGATTATGGCAACGAGCTTGATTGATGACTGGCAAATAGAGGGAGAAAAAGTGGAGGCAGTGACAGACTTTGTATTTCTAGGCGCAAAGATTACTGCAGATGCTGACTGCAGCCAGGAAATCAGAAGACGTCTACTTCTTGGGAGGAGAGCAATGGCAAATCTTGATAAAATAGTTAAGAGCAGAGACATCACACTGACAACAAAGGTCCGCATAGTTAAAGCAATGGTATTCCCTGTAGTAACCTATGGCTGCGAGAGCTGGACCATAAGGAAGGCTGAGCGAAGGAAGATAGATGCTTTTGAACTGTGGTGTTGGAGGAAAATTCTGAGAGTGCCTTGGACTGCAAGAAGATCAAACCAGTCCATACTCCAGGAAATCAAGCCAGACTGCTCACTTGAGGGAATGATATTAAAGGCAAAACTGAAGTACTTTGGCCACATAATGAGAAGACAGGATACCCTGGAGAAGAAGCTGATGCTAGGGAAAGTGGAAGGCAAAAGGAAGAGGGGCCGACCAAGGGCAAGATGGATGGATGGTATTCTGGAGGTGACGGACTCAACCATTGGGGAGCTGGGGATGGTGACGGCCGACAGAAAGCTCTGGCGTGGACTGGTCCATGAAGTCACGAAGAGTCGGAAACGACTGAACGAATAAACAACAACAAACCAAAATAATGGGTCGTCTAATGCAAATTAGAAATCTACATGGAAAGGGAGATGCAAGATGTTCAATCTCACTTTAGAAAAAGCTGAGGAATTAGAGACATTATTGCTGATGCATGCTAGATAATTGAGAAAGCCAAAGAATACCAAAAAGAAGTCAAAATGTACTTCATTGATTACAGAAAGACCTCAAATTGTCTCAATCATGTCAATCTGTAGAATGTAGAAAAATGGGAATCTCAGAACATATCACTGTGCTCATGTGAAACCTATACCCAAGTCAGGAAGTCATAGACCAGACAGAACATGGTGAAACTGATTGGCTTTAGGTTGAAAAAGGAGTGAGACAAGGCTGCATATAGGTAGTCCTTGTTTAGCGATTGCCTCATTTAATGACTGTTCAGAGTTATGGTGATTAAAAGGTAACTTTACAACCAATCATCACATTTTCAACCTTTGCAGGTCTGTAAAGCAAAGGAAAGCTGAAGTAAGATTATAAGCACAGTTGTGGTTTCCCTTAGCAACCACTTCAATTAATGACCGAGTTGCCAGTCTCAACTGTGGTCACTAAACAAGGACTACCTGTACTCTCACCTTATTTATTCAACCTATATGTGGAATATATATTGAGGGAAGCAGGATGGGAAGAAGATAAGCATGTTTTTAAAACTGGAGGAATAAATATCAATCGTCTGGGCTATTTGATGATAGCTGATAGCTGAAAGTTTGCAAGCACTAGTAATGAAAGTCAAGGAGCACAGTGAAAACAATGGGATTGATTAAATATAAAAAAGATCAAACTAATAACAGGTACAACAAACAGCCTCAGAACTGACAATGAAGAGGTGGATAGGTTCTGCCTTTTAGGACAGTACAGGAACCAGCTGCCAAGAAATACACTGCAGACTAGCACTTGGTAGAGTAGCAATGAAGGCCTTGGAAAAGATATTGAAATACCATGGGTACACCATTGGAAGACCTAAAGGACCAGGTTGGTGACAGACTGTCATGGAGAGAATCAACACCAACTTGATGACACATACAGTAATCAATCAATCTTCAATCCTGATTAATTGTGAACCTCTATATCTCTTCATCCATTCCCTTACCTCCTCTCCTCATGTGGTCAGTTTTAGTGCTTCTCTACTAGTCTGAACTACACTGCAGGCTGCTATAGGTTATTAATTACATCAGGATATAATTATGTTAAGAGTTTTGTGATGCACTTCAATAGAAGAAGGGAGTATCACATTGGTTCAGAAATAATGATAAGGCGGCAATATTGTTTTAGGAGTTACTGAAACAAGTGTCAGCCCAAAGTATTTATCTGATGAGTTCCAGAATAGTTTAGAAAATAAAGAATATTTTTAAAAACTCAGGGAAGGAATACATTGGATTGTTAGATCAAGGCTAAAGGAGGAAAATAGTTATATCTGCTTGCCCTTACTGGACTTTTCCTAACAAAGAATGATTGATGAAGCATTTGGATTTTGTTTTTTTATTTAAGAGATGAGCTATGGGGAGAAGAGAGATTATGTTGTATTTAGAGATGGTGATAAGCTATTAAAATTGTTTTTACTTGCTGGGATGAAGG
The DNA here is from genome assembly GCA_023362775.1 of Charina bottae. NCBI lineage: Eukaryota > Metazoa > Chordata > Lepidosauria > Squamata > Charinaidae > Charina > Charina bottae. The sequence goes on along the minus strand of JALMGJ010000001.1, from coordinate 180,901,267 downwards.
GGGAATTTACTTCTTTTTTCTTTTTCTTCTTTTTTTTCCTACACCCCCTTCTTTTTCTTTTGCGTTTTTTTTGTTTGTAATTTTTGTAGTTTGTATTGGCTTTTACTCTTTTCATTTATAATTCTTAATAAAATTATTTGGAAAAAAATAAATTAAAATGTAAATGAATAAGAAAACATTTTGAGAAGCATTACCAAAAGCTAATAGGAAATAGATGTATTTCAGCATTCCCCAAAATCTTCCTATTTGGAAGTATGGTTGTTTTTCAGAATGCAGTGATAAAAATACTGACCAGAGATATTGCTAATTTATCCCTGTAAGACTTGTGATCCATGAGGGCATGCCAAACTCAGCCCACTAGGAACTCAATAAAAAGATAATTGCCTCTTGTTTTACTAGTCTATGTTAAAATAGAGATGGACCATAAATTGCAGCTACATTACAATAAAGGACACCATAGAGACCCTAACCTACTACACAAAAGCATCCATGAAACTCAACATTTCATTGAAAAATGAATATTGTATTTGAAAGATTGGATTTTTCTAAGGATAACAAGGTCAAGCCCAGTGTAACAGATATGCCTGTTAAGAGAAGGTATGCCATCTCTATTATTGCAATTGGTTCAGCAGCTAACAGGTTAATACAGATGCATTAAAACCTACTAGGCATATTAGCAATGGCAACATTAAACATTCACTTAGCAAGAATAGCTAAAAAGACCATCTAGCAATGGTAAAGTGAGTTACTTACAAAAACTGTACAAAAATTAAATAATATTTTTATGTATCTCTTAATATATCTTCCAAATAGAACAAAAGGAATGTATATTTTATTAATTCTTACTAGGTTTGATTTTTTAACTGTCATTTGGAAGAGGGGCAATATAAACTAACATTGTTACAATACTATTGTGATTCTACAATGCCAACCTAAAATATTTATATGTTAATTAAACTATAATGTTAAGAATCCTGAACTGTGACTAAAATCAGCACAATTCAGTGCTCTTTGTTTTACAAGGTCTGTGAATTATACAGATTGCAGAAGCAGCATGGAATTCTTGCTGGCCAATCAAATTACCCCAATCCAATGTATAATACATTCAGCTATGCTGTATGGGGAAAGATGGCATGGCAACATTAATACTATAAACTATGATCATAACATTGGTACTGCCTCAGTATCAAAAAGTTTCAGAACACAGCATGAGCCACAAATTTTAAAAAAGCAATAAAACTGCAGTAAAGCCTATGTGCTGTGAAGCCTACATATTATCCAATATCCCAATTTAACCCTTGGATAATTTGGAAGGATAATTATTGGGGAAGTATTAGCTTTATTGGGAAGAAGTTTGTTCTTTCTACTTGACTGATCTCTTCTCAGTTGCCAATATTGACTACCAAAGTCTCAAATAAGAAGAGCAGTCTAATCAAGTTTAGCAAAGAACACCGTTATGTCCCATCATCATCTTTTTCCTCATCAAAGACGGTTGTTTGTTATAATTTGGACTTCTTTAATTCAAATTTAATTACAAAATTTAAGGATTAGACGTTTTCTACTGTTTAAGTAATCCTAAAGGAAATCAACCCTGACTGCTCATTGGAAGGACAGATACTGAAGCTGAAGCTCAAATACTTTGGCCACCTAATGCGAAGAGAGGACTCACTGGAAAAGACCCTGATGCTGGGAAAGACTGAAGGCAAAAGGAGAAGGGGACAGCAGAGGATGAGATGGTTAGATAGCATCACCGATGTAATGAACATGAATTTGAGTAAACTCTGGGAGGCAGTGGAGGACAGGAAGGCCTGGCGTGCTATGGTCCATGGGGTCACGAAGAGTCGGACACGACTTAACGACTGAACAACAACTACTGTTTAAGTATACCGCATAAAACATTTTGGATTTTGTTTGTTCAATTAAAATATTACCCTTTCTTATTTATAAGTAACTGAATAAAACAGTAACCCAGGACCTATAAAGCAGAACTGTTTATAAGTATTACAAATAGTAGCTTGGATCCAGATTTGGTCACATTAAAGAGAGATCTGTTGGATTTAAGTTAATCACAACCAGTTTCAATGGGTTGACATGAAGCATGACTTACATCTGGCTCTAACCTAGAATAAAGATGTGTGAAGTACAGTGAGTATCCACTTTAAACAAATGCTTTCAGCAGTAACAATTCTGGCAAATAGTCTCCATTCTGTCAAATGTAACCAGCACAGAAAGAGAAAACTATATGCCCACAAATCTTTATTTCCACCCAGAAAAAGTCAAGAATATTCTGACTCTTTGCATCAGTGTGTGTGTGTGTGTATGTATGTATGTGTGTGTATACACACACACACACACACACACACACATACAGATTCTCAGCTGTGATCAGAGAATAATTACTTGAGAATATTAAGAGCTGAGGTTAATAATTTATTTTAGAAAGAACTCAGCAAAGACAATTTAACCAATGAAAAACACCAGTCAAGCAATAATTGACAAATACTGCCTTCTTTAGGAATGATATTTTATTGTATATAAACTACTTACAGCATATACATAATGACACCTATGCTCCAGACATCACATTGTTGGCTATAGTCATGTGCACTTATCACTTCTGGAGCTGCCAACAAAGAAAAAATATTAATAAAACAAACATACTTTTAACTGCTTAGAAGAAAGCAGTATGGATGAGATATACTTTGTTCACCCTAAAAAAAAAAAGCAACAGATGTTGATATTAATAATGTATGGCCCTAAACAATTCATGCCTATATATCCTCACTTTGATCATTTAGGAATTATGATAATTGTGACTAATTTTGTTGCTGGTGTTCTTTCTATTTGTAAATTGTGAAAACACTGTTCCAAAAATTTTGACTTCAAATTCTTCACAATACAAATACATTTCCATTTGGAAAACAAATACATAGATTTATATACCAGTTTTAAAGTCAGAAAGGCTTCTTCCCCTAGTATATTAGGGCAAATCCCAAATAGTACAACATGCACTGAAAAACAAAATAATCTTCCAGAAAATCTTCTGATTGGGCTAATTTGCTTTATATGTTTACTTTATAGACATCTTAGGTTTAGAAAATGTGGAAATATACCCAGTATTCCACTGACCTAATTCAAACTTAGCTTAAACAAAGATATGCATGAGCTTTTCCCCTTTTGTTTTTCCCTTACACGTGGGCTGTGATTAAACCATCCAGGGAGTTTGTAGTCACTTAAGTTTCCTGTTTCTCAAACCAGGTATCTATGATTACCAGTTCTGGAACAAGAAATTATCTTAATCCAACTTTACATCACAGTTGAAGATCCTAACTACTTTCAAAATTAGTAATCATAATATTCTGTTTTGGGGGAGATGGGCGGTCATATAAATTAATTAATTAATTAATTAATTAAAGCTCAATTAGAGCTTTCCTATTTTAACTACTGCTCAGACAAAGCAAGGAGTGAAGGGGATTGTCAGAGTGCGTGGGTGGAGCGGCCTGATCCTTCTTCCTAGACACCAGTGATCCACGTACTGTGCAGTAAATAGAGACTCAAACAGAGATTATATAAAATAGTCTATTTACTTTATATACATACGTATTTACAGATCACTTCCACACGGGTAACAAATGATACAGCGATTAAGTTACAGCAGACGAGAAGAAACGAGAAGAAAGAATACCAGGATTCTTCTGCTTATATATACAAACTGACCAATCACATTATAGGTCACTCTCATTATCTACCACACCCAACTAAACTCTCAGCACCTGTAGTATGAGTCACACACTGACACATCATCCCTACAACAATGGCTGCTAATTGGGTGACTTGCAGAATAATTCCCCTCTCACCTAGATATCAAGCCTCTGCAGTATAATTTACAGTATCTAACTGTAAATTCCTGGGTATATACAAACCCCAATAGGGATGCACATGCACAGAAAAGGCTTGTGCATATTTCAGGTTTATAAGTCATGATATGAGTTTCTGTCATGAGTCAAAATGTGGTCACTAAATGATATGATCACGTTCATAACAATTTATTTGGGATTAAGTAAGTATCATAAATTCATGGAAGGATGTAAAGAGAAGTAGTAACAACAGTTAAAAAAAACGTTATTACTAAAATAAATGTTGGCAATTTGAAAGAATTTTGAAATGAAGAGTTGGAATTTTCCATCTCAAAAAAATCAATGGTTTATGTCCTCAGAAATTTTAAATAAGCCTTGTATGATCTTAAGATGAAACTAATTCATCAAAAGATACTTTTTCATGTTAACAAGACAACTCAGCAGAAGTTTAAGTAAGACTGGATGTCAGTCTTTTTTATGCAGGAGATGTATTATATTTGAGGGGACTTTTATATGATTTGGGCTTGCTCTACAGCAGATATATACTCAGTTTTTATACAGCGATAAACGTGACCTATATTGAATCACATTGATTTATCTTTCCATTGTGTTGCCTGGGGAATTCTGGGAGTTGAAGACCACACTTCTTAAAGTTGCTGAGATTGAGAAACACTGCTTTACAGTAATCTCACTTTGGACTGATATTCAAACCTTTGTGAATTAGATCTGTCCTCCCCTCCAGTCCTCAAGCTTCATCCCTAAGGCCAGGTTATCGGATCCTTGGTGCATTACACACATGTAAAAGGTGGGGGCTTTGAACGCCAGGTTGCACCTGAGATTTTGGCTTTACAGACATCCCTGTGTTGAATGATGATTTGTTGGAAAGAAACTCCTCTCCAAAATTAAAATCCTGGATTGAAAATGTGTGCTTACTTTTAGTCTCTGAATGGTTTATCAACGCAATAGAAAGATAAACGCAATAGAAAGATAAATCAATGTGATTCAATATAGGCGAAGTTTAATTTGTTGAATAAAAACTGAGTTCTTACTATCTATCTGTTGTAATGTATATTGTGGAGTCCATGGTGCTTTCTGAGCTTGGTTGTTTGATTGTAGACATTTCATTACCTGACTATTACATCATGGGAGGATGGGTCCACTGCTTTTCATCCACCACTGTTCTTCTTTTGTGATACGATCTTTCTTGGTTAGCCAAAGAACTACTGGAGAACAAAGACACCTACATCCCAGTAAACACCAACCCAATACAGAAACTAGACAACCTGATCAAGAGAACCCTTAACGACCTAACCAAGAAAGGTCAAATCACAAAAGAAGAACGGTGGCGGATGAAAAGCAGTGGACCCATCCTCCCACACTTCTATGGACGCCCAAAAATACACAAGCCCGACATACCTCTTCGTCCAATTGTATCATTACCAGAGACATCCAACATACAACATAGCGAAAGACTATGTAGGACATGCAGAAGACTAGCAGAGCGCATCCATGAACACCAACTAGCAATCAGAAGACACAATGAAAACTCCTTAATCTCGCAACACATGGACAGACTCAACCATAGTTTCAACTGGGAAACTGTGAGCATCCTAGACCAAGCTAAATCCAAAAACGCTAGGGAATTCCTGGAAGCTTGGCACTCAGACACATCAGCCATCAATAGACACATAGAGATAAACCACATTTAAACACCATTCAGAAGAGACAATAAGAAAGCTAAGGAGGAAACAAAAAGACCAGAGCACATCCTCTCCAGCAGCCAACACCCAGATAAACAGGGATTAACACCAGACAATCAAGCAGAAAACAATACCCTAAGGAACTACCAAGGAGAAAACCACACCCCCACCAACACTGGCAGGGCAAGCTACTGTATATAAACAGGGAGCAAACCCCACACTCACTAGTACTGATGATGTTACCTAGTCGGGTAATGAAATCTCTGCAATCAAACAACCAAGCTCAGAGAACACCATAGACTCCACAGTTCAACCCTGAGCTACATATGGTCCAATTACTTCCTCTGCACTCTTTCATCTCACACCCCGCCCCCCCCAGCTATTCAGGTGGAAAAGCAAAAATAACCTTGGTGAAGGAATGCAAGAACTCTTAAGCTTATGTTTGTAAACCGCCCAGAGTCCCCTTGGGGGAGATGGTGCGGTGATAGAAGTCGAAACATACATACATACATACATACATACATACATACATGCATGCATGCATGCATGCATGCATACATACGCAAGCAAGCAAGCAAGCAAGCAAGCAAGCAAGCAAGCAAGCAGATAAAAGAGATAGTGAATGACACCTCAGCCCTGGGAAAGCTGGGAACAAGAGAAAAAGACTCAAAATAACCCCGTGTTGATTTTGTATGGTATAAAAAGGAGCAGAGAGAAACTCTGCCAGGCTTTCAAGATTCTGTTATTATATCTTACAACAATAGAGTTCTACTAGTCCTCATGTGTCTTCCTGACTTGGCCTACCTCAAAGCGCTGACATCATGTAACTAGCAAAATACAGTAATTTTCCCCTGGATTGCATTAATGCAGTATGTTGCAGTTTTCTCAGTTCTATGCCTTCCTTTATCACCATTTACCAAAGTGTCAAATGCAACTATCACTAATCTATGAATTCCTACTTTCATACACATACCAACCTAGTTAACATCAGTTTATACTTTCTGACAAACATGCATTTTTTAATTTCATTTATTTCATTCATTAACTCATGCTCTTTGCCATTTACTTCTCTTACATTCCAAGTCACAGTCTCCATATGCCATGGTCATCACCTGATGGGCCCATAAATATTGACCTTTGCCACCCATCAAGACTTTGGTCAACTGAAGTTTTCACATAACAGTTTTTACAGAGAAGGCACAGACTAGATAACCAACTTTAGCCATACCCTGGCCTGATGTAGCATTCTCAGCTAACAGTAGGGATAGTACTATTCCATTCTGACACATTTTAGCCAATATGCCACAAGCACAATCAAATCCTAGTTCTACCCCAAGCTAACATAACACTGCTTAAAATATAGAGTACCAAACAAAAGACAAACATAACAATGACTATCACATTTAATTTTAGAGCAGAAAATCTCCATAATAAAAACCTTCATTCAGTGTCACAAAATCCTAATTTTTCTAGTCATCAATGCAGATATAGTAATACTTGGCTTTTTTATAGACACATGTAAACTATGTTATCCAAAAATCTCATTATAGGCACTAGTTCAGTAAGAGCATGGACAACAGATTGTGTAGCACCTGTTCATATGAACATTTACTACATTTATTTTCAAGACATAAGACCAGCATGCTGTAAATGATCAGTCCAACTTATAGCTTGTCTGATCATAGATATAGCTTTATATCCATTTCTTGATTTGATAAATGCAGACAATGAGAAAGTAAAAGTGCCTAAAAAAGAGTTGCATCCCATTGTCTATTTTCAGCTAAGTTTCTAAACTGACTGTAATAAAAATCAGCAAATTAGCAATCATAATATTTTTAAAGTATTACAGCACACTCTAATGTATATTGACATCAGACACTGAACGTCAGAGCAGGAGTCAGTAACCTCTTTGTGCTGAGGACTCATCTGGAATGTTGAGACTATATAATGGGCACACACTCAAAATGGAAGCCATGGTAGACATGGCTAGTCTCAGAAAAGGAATTTTACAAAATGAAACTAGTCATCAAATATGCTTTCTGTCATCCAAGTGGAAATGTTGTAGGGCCTAAAGGTACTTTTACAGATTTCCTATTTGTTTTTTGTTAGTTTGTTTGTTTTTCTTTTTAAAGTCAGGTAGAACAGGGAGCTTCATGGTCAACATTTTATGAAATAATAGGACTGAGGAAACAATATTATTATTCATAAAGAGATTGAATAGGTGGGGTGCTAGTTGTCAGTCTTCACAAATATCCTAGTAAAATGAAATAGAATTAGTCAGCTCATCCTTTAAATTCAACTTCAACCCTCATATTGTACTTGCAAGCAATGTTTCTCATATCAATATGGAACAATGTTAACAATGAGCAATCCTGTTGAACTGAATCAAACATTGCAGGCAGGTTTATGAAAATGGAATACAAATGTCAGTGCAAGTAAAAATCCATTGATGCAACAAGGCATTTTGCTTCCCTCATTGCAAACCCCTGCTCTCCTCTGTTTCGTCTCCAGCAAAAAAAAAGCACAGATCAACCTAAGTTGTGATAGTGTTTGTGGTCTTTCCCACTATCATGCAAAGTCTGCTTACATTAACTGAGATACTATTCACACAAGCAGCCTTTACCAACTTTTAGCCACTTCATTTTTTCCCATGCCATATCTCAGATCTTCTGACTCCAGGTCTCCCAAGGATGCAGAAGAAAAAAAGGAATAGGGAAGCCATCTGTAACAAGCATGCTTCTGGATGTTAATACTGGAAGCAAACTTTTATTCTCAGCAGTCCCTATCAAGATCATTGTTTCCATTCTAAAAAGCTTACTCAGCCCTGTTTGAAGAAGCTCTCTGTTGGCAAAAATATACTTATAATTACCAACAGTTGCATAGCTTCAAACTTACATCATAATGATGTATCTGTAAGCCATGAGCAAGCCAATGATTGTACATATATAAATTAATAGCCTCCAGCATATTCCTACATATTTATTGATAGTTACAAAACTTTAATTCATTATAATGTCATTCTTTCATCAGTTCAGATTTAATGGATATATTATATGAAGTACTGGACTTACCCATATAGACAGGAGTCCCACAGGTAGACTGGAACATGCTTTCACTTCCTCCCATCTTTTGAACAGCTAAACCAAAATCAGTTACCTGTAAGAAACATAACTCAGTTTTTTCCTTGCTGATATGTAAATGTAGCTTTTTATTCCTCTTAACATTGCAGTATTCAGAGCAAAACCACTTTGTGAGAGCTAAAAAATATCAAATGATTTCCTATAATAATGCACATTAAGCAGAAACTCTGCATCAAGCCTTCCATAAATATTCCCAATTTTAACCTTTTTTTACAAATTGCATTAGCATTTCTGCATACATAAAAGTAAGGTGGGTATTCATCAGACTCAGGAAAACCAAATGCTGCTACAGGACCTACATTAACATCCTTTAAAAGGCAGATAATTATAATTACATGATATTTAAGAATCTAAATGCAGTATGTGATATAGAAGATACTTGTATTGAGTAGAAGCGAAAACAGAAGTAGTAAAAGATATACCAGGAACTAAATGACTATTTCGACTTGGGGAACATTTCATACTTTTTATTTGTACACGTTCTGTATACAAGCAAGAAAGAGGGAAAAAGCAGGGAGGCTGGAGAATATTTTTCTTCAGGGAATCCAAGTACCCAAGGATCCTTACAGCCTGTATTCCAAGGACTGCCTTGAGAGGGCTGCCAAAGTAGTGTCCATTTTCTGTATGTTTGATTTCAGACATAAAGAACAGGATGAAGTAAACAGTGTCAATCATGTATCAGAAATGTACATGCCAGTCATAGTGTCTGTAGTTTTCTGTAGTTGTCTGTGGTTTTCTGCATTTTTTAAAATCCATAACAAAATTTCATATGCACTTCTCCTTCACAACTTGCCTTGATACAGAGATTCATATGTTATTTTCCCTAACATGTAAAGGTTTAACATTTATTTCCTAAATGCACATTTCAAAGAATAAATGTCCACAATGGAAATTTTTGCAGCATCACTTCTCTTTTTGCAAGCAAAAATATATATTTTTTAATTCTGACCAGAAGATGATAAATGCTAGCAGACTGCAATGGCATATTTTGCTTTGGTAGAACTCTACAGCAGATATGTTTTATATTCCTATTTGGGGGGGGATTATTTTTCTTTTGTTTTCTTGTTTTATCATAGTAGGTAGCAGCACTTAACAGACTCTGGCTGATCTCAAAAAAGCTAAGCAAAGGCAGACCTGGTTCATGCTTGGATGAGAGATCACCAGGAAATCCCAGGGCTGTAGGCAAGACTAGGAGGTCAGAAAATATCCAGGAAGAAGGCAGTGACAACCAATTCTGTATTATTGCCAAGAAAATAACAGGGACATCCATCAGAGGTCTTTTTATTTACTTAATGAAAACTAAAGCAACCTAGCAATGGAGCTGCTGCCTTTATTACTGCTGCACCACAAATTGTGTCCTCAACTTTCCAGGGAAGTGATATTGCTTCCATTTTCTTTTCAGGGACATTATATGGCAAAAGAAATGTCTATCCATTGCTCAATACTACCACTCTTGAAAGGGCTATTGTGTGGGGGGAGGCAAGTAGGAGAAGAGGGAAGTAGGTTTGTCAAACTTACTATCTCTTCCCTTTTTTCTCTTCCTGTCTCAATGCCTGGCTAAGATAGTCTGTGATCCCTGCTTCCCTGTATGCAGAGCTTATTTCTACATCCGCAGGAAAACCACCTGCTACATTGGACTCGGGAACCATATGTCCTGTTGAGAAGGAGGCACTCCTGCTGGATAATTGTGCCTGCAACATGTTACATTCAGCTATTGCTGGCACACAAAGAACAAAGTCTATGCAATAGAAGAAAAATCAACATGGAGGAACTAATATTGACAGCATATTTTTGAAAATCTCAGCTCCTTTTGTTATACAATTATGTCTTAGGGCATTCATGCTTTGTCTATACCATCATTTCTTCTAAAAGTTTTCATTAGGACTGTCCAGGAAACTGATGCCAAAATTGCACAGCAAGGCCACACAGTCTCAGCACACAGTCAAGACTGTGTTGGAGCAGGAGAAAACACAACAGTCTGTCTTAGCACACAAACATGCCTCTCCTCAAACCCAAGAATGATCATACATTTCTCCCTAGAAATGCAAGCAGGAGGATATGCAGAATCAAAAGGCATGAAGAAAAGTATGAATTTGCCCTAAGAGAAGCCTTGATTCATGCAGAACACTCATGGATATAAAATACACTTGATCATAATATGTGGCTTTATTTGCCACAAAATGTACCTTAGTATTAGGTACCATTATAGACATTTTATTAAATCCTCCCAGCCATTTTAAAGCAACTATAAAAATAGTAAGCATTTTGTAATTATATTTATCAAAGGCCAATTATTTCTTTATAAATAAATGTGAGTTCTTGAGTCAGTTAATGCATTTTGGCAGTAAATACTCATCCAACATCCATAAAGTAGAAAGTAGTTGGGATGTAAAAACTATAGTTTTCAAAATTATTAAAATGTTTAAATTAAATTGCCAATATGCATAATTCATACTAATCATGGCTCTCCAGGCTTACATTTGCTAACGTTTAAAACTCTATCCAAAAAGTGAACAAAGAAGAGTAAAGTATACTTTTAAAAACATTTCTTTACAAATGACCTATAACTATACTGTTCTTTGTTCAGTAAGAAGTTTCACCAGTGGCACTTGACTCCCACATTCTTGTCAATTGTTCCTATGTCAGAACCTTATTTTTTGGCTTGATTATACCATTACACTTCAGTTTAAAAGCTACTAATAGGCATTTACCAGGAAAACTGACTTTGATACCTGTATCTGGAAAAAAACAACACAACAAAAAGTAGTGTATAAAGTGAAGTATTACAATTTCTTACCTTTATATTTAATTTCATTTCATTTTGTTCATCAATGTCACTGCTTTTAACTAAAATGTTTTCCAATTTCAAATCTCTATGAACTATATCTGTCAAGATGGAGAACAAAAAGTAAAAGTGTTATTTATCAAATGCATTGAAAAATATTCTGACAGAAATGTTTTAAAACCCTTTTGACTGAGTAATTTATGAAATACACTTTCAGTGCATTTCATTCTACATTAATGCACACAAGCAGACATTGTATGCTTTCTTTTATAAAAAAGAACAGTGTACATTCCGAGCCTCAGTCAAACTTAGATCTATTCTTCAAATAAAATGAAAGAGAAGCTGCATAGATTTTATCACATTAAAGAATAGAACATGTCACATGACTATTTTAAAAGCACCAGTGTATAAAATTAGTATTTTCAAATGAAAATACTCAGTTTGCTTTCTATGTTCAGGAACACAAAACATTAAAAAATTGAGATGAGCACATATTTCCTACTCAGTTCCCTCTCACCACTACTATGTTTTGCTTCTATTCATAGCTGAACCCCAGATTGCCCATTTCCTGTTTTCTATCATTTGCTTAAGATTTTTTCTTTAAAAAATTGTAACAAATCTCACAATAGTATTTTGTCACACATGTATGTGTGTCTATTTCTCTGAGCATCCTAGTGGAAAAGATGGGATTCTATGACCCTGTCCAAAGCAGTGTGAGCTAACTCTCTATACTCTCATTCAACCTCTCTCTAACCACCCATATCTTAATGACCAGAGGGAGAATGAATGGCCCAGTGCTGAATATGAGGCCCAAATCCTCTGTACTGCATCACCCAGCAAGAAAAGGAGAGCAAGAAGCTGATATGATGATTCACCAGCATCCATAAGTAAAAGGTTCCAATTCTGTATGTTTCTAACCAAAAAGGTTGGAGGAAAGCTTTATGACAGGACCCAAGGAAGGTATGAGATAGTATCCACCAAGCCCTATAGTTCTAAAAATACTAATGAATAAAACATTCCTTACTAATAAAACATTCCAATACTAATGAATAAAATAAGAATTACCATTGTCCTAGCAACTGTGTATTCAAAACTGAGATCGGGAGGTAATCAGGAGGTAATCTTGGAAACATATAGTCTCTCCACATGGCCTTTCTTTCTCTAAAGCATCTCTTCCCAATTCTCTTAATCAAGATTAAAAAGGTAAAGGTTCCCCCCGCACATTTGTGCAGTCGTGTCCGACTCTAGGGGCCGGTGCTCATCTCCGTTTGTTAGCCAAAGAGCCAGCGTTGTACGAAGACACTTCCACGGTCATGTGGCTGGCATGACACACGCGGAACGCTGTTACCTACCCACCGAAGTGGTACCTATTAATCTACTTGCATTTGCATGCTTTCGAATTGCTAGGTTGGCAAGAGCTGGAGCTAGTGCGGGAGCTCACTCCGCACGCAGGGCTAGGGATTCGAACCTCCAAACTTGCGATCTTCAGATCGACAAGCCTGGCGTCTTACCCGCTGAGCCACCACGCCCCTTAATCTTAATCAAGATTAAGCCACACACAAATACTCGCATTGATCATTGTTAAGATTAATCAGAATCAGAATCCATATCGTTTGCCCAAATTCACATGGATAAGAATGAAAAGCCCAAACATGATTAAGTATGCTGTGAAGTGGATGCAAATATTTCTAGAAATGGCACCTTCATTGCTAACCTCACTGGTATTTCTGCATCAGTCTATAATGTCACTACACAGGAAAAGGATATTTTGTCAAATTTGTCAAATGTTTTATACAATATTAAATGAACTGGCTGAAAGGCAAAGGCACACGTAAGGGATTCTGTGTTTTATTTTTGTATGTTTTCCTTGGCTTTCCAGTAGTAGTTCTTGTTGCATTGTAGGACTTTTCTGAAGCTCTAATCAGGAGGTAATGAAATGGAGGGATTGTTTTTCAAAAGAGGCATCCCATCTATGTGCAAATCCTATTGAACAACTTTCTGGACCAGGGCTTATATCCACAGAAATGAAGAGATAATAAGGATTATTAAAAATATTCTACATTTGTTCCCTTACTACCTTGAACAAACTATTTATTGACTTACATACTATACTAAACAAAATAATTAGAAAAATGATTCCCAGCTAAAAGTAGAGTGATAATAGGAAAACTGCAATTAGTAAATATAGTACAGAATGAACATTCTTACCTTTCTTGTGGAGATAAGCAATTGCTGATGCAAGACTTTGGATTATATGCCGAGTCTCATTCTCTGTAAATTGACCTTTTCTTTGAAGAATCTCCTTAAGTTCTCCATCTTCGCATAACTCCATTATAAGGTACACTCGCTGACATTAATAAAGAATATATATGTGTCTGTGTGTGTGTGTGTACCACCATATGAACTTACATAGAATATTGAACTGAAGAGGTAACATGGGAGTTACTTTAATGGATATTTTTTCCAAATAATTTTTTAGCATGTTCCAAAACTCTTGATGGCTCCAAACCTAACACTGAAACTTCAATGTGAGTGAGGGCTTTCACCCAATGCTTAGAATGTTACTATAGTATATCATATACTCTTTTGGCCGCACTGACGACCCTAGATGTAGAGGCACAACACCTGAAGAAGCAGGGCCACAGCGTGGAGGTCCTCCTAGAACCTGCTTAAACAGCAGGTGGATGTCATGGCCAGGGGTGGTGGCTGCCTGGCTTCACCAATTCTAGCTGAATCTACAGTGAGAGGATTTTGCTACAGTGGCTCATGCTGCCATTACCACTTGTCTAGACTAGAGCAAAGTGCTCTCTCTACATGGGACTGCCTTTAAAAACTTCAGTTAGCTGCTTCAGTTGGTTCAAAATGCAGGGCCCAGATGCTTGCCAGCAGTCACTGTTGGGATTATGTGATGCCTGTATTTCAGGCCCTACATTGGTTGCCTATTAGCTTTCAGGTGCAATTTAAAGTGCTGGTGTTAACCCTTATGGCTTGGCTCCAGGTTATTTATAGGAATGCACCTCCTCACCGGAATTTGTGATTGTGCCAGGAGAGGCAGCTGATTGTTCCCAATTTTTGGGAGCTCAACACAGAAGGCGTATTTTACAGTGGCAGTGCTGGCCTTTTGAAATGGCCTCCCACTTGAGGTTAGGTTAGCCCCAACCCTGATCACTTCCAAAAGAAGCTGAAGACTGAGCTCTTCTGGAAGGTGTTTAGGTCATGATGCCAGGTGGATGGATAGTTTACGTTTTATGTCTCTTTTTTATTATACTGTATTTGTTATTTTATTATTGTGTCCATTTTATTGGTAAATCATTGAGAGTCAGATTAGATTGTGGCAGGTAACAATCTAATAAATGAAAAAATAAATAGTTGACAGAGAAACACTGGCATTTAAAACCAATCCCAACGGAAACAAATACTGGATTATGGCCAACAATAACCAGGGTCTCCAGGTCAAAAAGGCAAGGTGGTAGTCATAGCAGCACAATCAGAGTCCTATTCTTTTTTACATATGTGCAGTGTTGATGCACATACAAAGGGATGGGGCTTCAATCACTCAGCTACAACTGCCATCTCACCATTTTTTACCACCACCACCCCGTGGTTAATAAAAGGAACTAATTTAAGAATAATCTGATATTCATCCAGGCTGAACTGGCAAAAAATCAAATGCATTTCAGAATATACAAGCTTATCTCACACCAATTCAGAGAAAAGGGTATCTGAATGCTGCAAACTTGAAACAAATATATAACCATAAAGGGGAAAAAATACATAGCATTAGATAATAGAGAAGAAAGTTTTGATCCCAACCGCGAGAACATGGTTGGGGAAGGGTTAACACTATTTTATATGAATTCAGCAGCAACTCAATTATAACATACCCATCTGCCATCATTATATCTTGTTTTCCACTTAATGTTAACTGCACCCTAGGAGTTAAATTTATGAAATCTTACCTTTGGCGACTCAAACACTTCTTCAAGATGTATTATATGCTCATGGTTTACTCTTTTCAGAATGCTTACTTCTCGTTCAAGAAGCTTTACAGCAGAACTCCCAGCCTTAATGTGAGAAAAGTATTTTTTATTATTTTTTTTTACAAATGGTGCTAAATTTGCTTATTTCTTGTTTGTTCTTTTAAATACATTTCTACCACAAGAAACTTAATATTGAGGCTATAGAGACTATCAGACACTGCAAGAGCCTAAACAAGAAGCAACACAGCCAAGCCTTGTGTAACAGGATGTTTGGTTGGAGCAACAAAATACTAGAGGTTCCATATAGATGTTCATCACTGCCTAGAATCCTTCCTGTCTGGAAAAATAATCACCCAGATGCCTATTTCATGCCACTATATTTTGTGATGGAAGGAAAGAGAAGAAGAGGATGATGAGCAGCAAGGTGGATAGACTCAGTTACAATGGTGATGAGTGCATTGTTGGAAGACCTGGAAGACCAGGTTAGGGACAGATCATCAATGAAGAAAATCTATCTATGTGGTGGCTAACAGTCATCAACAAGTTGATGGCACCTAATCAAATATACAAACAATATTTTGTGAAGCTCCCTGATTTGTAATAGTTTCTCAGTCTTGACTTCCAAAGCTACCAGGCCATTTGTCATACTTCTACAGGGATAGCTGGAAATCTCGCACTCCAAACACTTAAGCCTTGATTTAGAAAATGCCTGACTTGGCAGAAGGCTCATGGACACAACTAAGCAAGATAAAATTTGCCTACTGCAGTACACAGAAGGCAAAGCTTATACAGTATATAGGTCTGGGTTCCAAGGTTTAAATTTTAGCTTTTTCCTTCTGCCGTATTGAGTCAACAGATATTTGACCATTCCCTTGGTCTTTGGACTATCTGGTCTTTGTTGACATAAAAGTTCAATCTGACAGGGGAACCACTGACTTCTTCCTCACCAGCCTCATTCCTTACACCATCTGTTTGTAGCAAACACACAAACCCAAAAATATTTGTAACACATAACACAGATAATATACACTAATTGTATTCTTTAGAAATACAGTATCTTTTGTCCTGTCCCTGTACTTTTTTCGAAGTGTGGTTCTGTTAGCTATCTGTATAAAGCCTGTGTTTATTTATTTATGTATATGATTTATATAGCCACCCATCTTACACAAGTGACTCTGGGCAGCTTACAAATATTAAATCACAGAAAACATACCACACATAACCCCCGCCCCGGCGTCTAAGGACAAACAAGTTGGCAAATCTAAACTGATAAGGTGGGTGGGTTGTTTCCACTCTTTCATTTAAGTGGGATTGTCTTAAATTTAGGGTTATTTTCTCTTTGTGTAAATATGGCATTATCACCTTATAGCTAAAGCTGCTACTGTAATTTATTTAGCCTGATCTTGTTCTCTATATCTCTTGACCAGTGTTGACCACCCTAGGCATGGCTTTCTAAGGAAAGTTTCTAAGGAACTATCTGATTAGAAGCAGATTCTATTTACAGGCACTCCTCAAGTTACCTAACTTTCACATTATTGGAAGACTTATGAAAGTCAATTTTTGCATATGTTGGAATATAAACTAGGCAACATTTTCTCAGCAGATAAGGGGTACAGAAAGGGTTTGGTGCGGCCAACATACTTTGATACACTTGGTTCTCATCACATAGGGGGTGATGCCCACCATATACCTAGTCCCTGCTACTTCTGGACTGCATTGCCAGGCACCTTAAGCAGAGCTATGCTGCTCCCCCTTGATTTTTCTAAGTGTGTTGCCTGCCACATTAAAGATGCCAGAAAGGTCCTTCCTCCTAAGTACATTGCAATTTTATTTTATTTTATTTTATTTTATTATTATTTTATTTTAATTTATTATTATTTTTTTATTTTATTTTATTTTATTTTATTATTTTATTTTATTTTATTATTTTATTTTATTTTATTTTATTATTATTATTTATTTTATTTTATTTTATTTTATTATTTTATTTTATTTATTTTATTTATTTTATTTATTTTATTTTATTATTTTATTTTATTTTTTTAATTTTTTTAATTTAATTTAATTTTATTTTATTATTTTATTTTATTTTATTATTATTTTATTATTATTTTATTTTATTTTATTATTTATCAAATTTATATGGCCACCCATCTCACAAGAAGTGACACTTGGCGGCATATGACAATTAAATAAAACAATAAATATATAAAAACAATCATTGTTAAAAATGTATAAACCACCAAACACAGGAGAGAGTAAATACTAACTACAATGATGGAGCCATCTTAGAATGTCACCAGTCCCCGGGACCCCCAGGCCTGATGACATAGCCAGATCTTGAGGGATTCACAGAACATTAACAGGGATGGAGCTAACCTCACTTCGGGTGGGGGGGAGAGAGAATGTTCCATAAGGCAGGCACTACGGCAGAAGCATACCTTCTCCGCCAGATCTAATGGGACAGGCAGATATAATCAAGGAGAGGCAGTCCCTCAGATAACCCGGTCCCATGCCATGAAGAGCTGTAAAGGTTAAAACCAGCACCTTGAATTGGACCCGGAAGCAAACTGGCAACCAAAGCAGCTCGTAGAGCAGAGGTGTAGTGTGTGCTGTTCTGGAAGCCAACATAACTGCCTGTGCTGCTGCATTCTGTACCAGTTGAAGCTTCCAGATACTCTTCAAGGGCAGCCCCATGTAGAGCGCATTACAGTAGTCCAATCTGGAGGTGACTAGGGCATGAGTGACTGTGAGCAGAGCCCCCCCAATCTAGGAAAGGGCACAACTGGCACACTGCATGAAGCTGGGCAAAGGCCCTCCTAGCCATGACTGCCAACTGCTCCCCGAGCAGGGGTCATGAGTCCAGGAGGACCCCCAGATTGCGTACAAGGTCTGTCTGGGACAGCGAAACCCCATCCAGCACCAAAGATGGCATAGTCCTAGAACCACTAGGACCCAAAACCCAAAGCTACTCAGTCTTGCCAGGGTTCAGCTGAAACCTGTTATTCCTCATTCAGACCCTCACAGCGTCCAGGCACAGGGATAAGATATCCACGGCATCTCTTAATTTGCCAGAGGCAGAGATATATAATTGAGTATCATCAGCATACTGATGATACCTCACCCCATGGAAATGGATGAGCTCACCCAGCAACTTCATGTAGATCAGAGCTTTCCAAACTGTGTGTCGCGACACAAAAGTGTGTCGCCACACAAAGTCTGGTGTGTCGCCACACAACCCGGAAGCGCTGATCATCAGCGCTTCCGGGTTTTCCCACAGTGACACACCAACTGCAGCGCGCAAACCCAAAAGCAGCAGCAGCGCTTCCGGGTTTTTGCGCGCTGCTGCACTTCCGGGTTTTCCCGCGGCAACACACCAACGCCGGTTGGTGTGTCGCCGCGGGAAAAACTTTGGAAATCCCTGATGTAGATGTTAAATAGGAGAGGAGAGAGCACCAGACCTTGCAGCCCCATATACTGTAGTAGGGGCCGAGGGCGGGAACTCTCCTCCCCAATCACCACCGACTGGAATCGACCCCGGAGAAAGGAGGCGAACCAGCACAATACTATACTGTGCTGCCCACCCCCAATCCCCCAATCCTCATTTTTGTTTTTCCTTTGAAAACCCTCAACTTCATTTTCTTTATTTTTTTTAATGATATCCATTCCCAGTGATACTTGCTGGTTCAAAATTTAAAAATTTAATCTCGTATGTCCTAAATTATCTTCTTTGAACATGCTTAACTTAATATGAGTTAGACACACATACTTCATAATTTGATCATTACACAATTGATATTGCCAACATCACTTATTAAAGTTTTTAAAAACAGTCTTTCATTATAACATTTATCAAAATGAAGTGCCTTGATTTGTACAATATACTAGGCTGCAGTCTGAAACCTTTTATTTCATTTGACATATCTGCAGTCCCATAGTGACAGCCAAAATAAATTAACATTATTATGTCTCCAATAAAAAGTTAAAGAAATAATAAGTACAGAGTAATCAATATATTCCCCAACTACAGTAGAGGCTTGGGGCTCATAATTATAGTATGGTTATTCAAAAGAAATGTTAAAATAAGGTAATCATTGCCAAGAAGGTGAAAAACTCTTAATCCATTACAAACAATACTTACCTTTTCCCGGTTCACTTTCTTCATTGCCCACTTTATGTTTGTTTCTTTGTGTGTTACTTCAATCACTACACCAAAGCTGCCCTGTCCTAATTTCCTTCCAAAAGAATAAATTTGCTGCAGAAATAGAGAAAATCAGCAGTAAAGAAATGGTAAAGAGAATGAAGTAGAGAAGAAATATATTAAAAAATGAGTTTTGTTTCAAGAAATCACCAAATGTACATTAGGAGGATGATAAATATGCATGATTACATGTAGGTGATGCTTTATGCATTAAGAAAAATAAAGTACAGGGCAATGGAAGGGACAAAGAGAAATGAATGAATGAAAAAAAGAAAAATAATTAGAATTCCTCATTTTTTGTAAAACCTTACTATAAGCATATAAATTTCCAGTTTAATGCCACTTGGGGTGTTTAAGGTAATCCATTCTAATTTACAGTATATTCCTTTAAATCTATTGCCTTTTTTGTTACCAGGTTGTTTTTTAAAAATACAGATATGAATACAGCTTCTTTACTCCTAGTTTCACTGTACAAATGGCCTGGGCTGCTGCTGGAGAACAAAATCCCATCACCAATGGTATGTTTGCTTTCATAAAAGGTTGTATTTTATCTAAGATGTTTTGTTAGCACAAACATTGCTAACTAGGACAAATTTTGCTGTTGAAGGAGTCCCATTCACTACGCAGATCATTTCCTTTCATTCTAATCTAACCTAAGAATTGGTTACGGAGAGCCCTGAATTTCTAAATGGCTTTCCCAAGAAGTACTGCACATCACACTGCAAGGAAAAATGGCTCCCTTTTATTAAGCAGTCTCCATTTAGTTTTTAAGCATTCTCAGAAATTATCTTCCCAGGTATACCATTTGGCACCTCAACTTTCTGAACCACTGAGCTTCCTGATCAAGTTTTCTTCCCTTTCTTCCAGCTCAATGCCCACCCTTAAAAAAAAGCTAGGCTTCCCCCCCCCCCAAATCATTTTTCTTGTTCCTGCTTTTGAAATTACAATCCTCTCTTACTTCATCCTCCCTTAAAGCCGATGTGGTGCTTCAGAAATGCAGTCCCAAAATTAATCCTCTATCATCCTGGGATGCCTGCAATAGTAAACTCTAATTTTGAGTAAAAGGTGTGTGTGTGTGTGTGTGTTACTATACAATTAAAAGAAATCTTGTTTCTGTTGTCTCCCTGGTCTTAAGCCAGTTCTAGAGTGGCTTGTCTTCTGAAATGGAATCATAGCTGCAATGGGAAAAAAATCCTTAGAACGATTTTTTAACTGCAGTCTATCTGATTATTTGTGTACCAGGTTGGTTTAATTTCTCTGAGCACAGAAAAGTAGTCTACACAAATACTTTGAAAAATGTGTTCTAAATATGGTAACTTAAGCTTGTCCAAAATGCATTTCATTTTGTTTAATTTTCAGACTGATGATTTCTGGAGAATTCAATAGTGTGTTCATGACTTTAGATATTTCCCTACAATGGTTTAAAATGTATTGTCGAAGGCTTTCACGGCCGGAGTTCAATGGCTGTTGTGGGTCTTAATGGTTTAAAACTTTTTTTCAAACTAAACCATTATCTCTTTATTATATTATCATACTTAAAATTTCACAAGGATACAGAATTACAAACCTGAATAGCTGTTCCATCATCTATTCGTGTATGTGGGACTTTGCATTCTGCAATATTGCCACGAATGCCTGAGGTAAAGAGCATTTTTCTGTGAGAGTCTGTTAAGTCTGTCTTCGACATCTTTTGGAACATAAAAAGAAGAGCATGAAATTAAAATACAAGCCATTGTTTAAAGGTATATACTATTTTAAATAGCTTCAAGCATATGAAACACATTTTGTGTAACTTATTAAAAGTAAAGAAAATATATGAAGTGGGACGAGAACTAGAAAAGACATACTTAACAGGCTTAAAAAAAACCCATCAGCATAAATCTATCTTATATAATAGAGAAAATATTCTAGCAACATGTTATATTGGAACTGAGGTTTCCCCACACACACACCTTTTGATCAATTTAACTATGGAAATCTAAACTCATTAACATTTTGTCAAATGCTTATGTTCTGTTTCAATTAATGGTGAAAACTGAGATATACTCAAAATCAACTGAATCCTAAATTGAATCAGCCTGATTCAGACATATCCAGGGGAGGTTCAAATCAAAACAATGCTCCTCCAAAGCAAAGGATCTGACCTCTTCTGAGGTTGTGTACATGTGTGTTTCAGAGACTCATAGGGACCAAGAGCCAGTCTGTTTGCAAAAAAATGATACCCTGAGTGTTTGCGGAGAAATATAAGACGACCTTCAAAGCACAGCTGAAGAAGGAAAAAAACAGCTCTGTTACTTCAATTTCTATACTGTACCAGCCTCTCCAGCTGCAGTGCTCTTTGCTATTTTTCTTTTCTAAAACTTGAATATTAAAACAGATTTGTTAGTCCTGGAGAGATTTGGGACAGTGTAATATTTGCCATGTGAGGAGCGTGGTGGCTCAGCGGGTAAGACGCCAGGCTTGTTGATCGGAAGATCGCAAGTTCGGAGGTTCGAATCCCTAGTCCTGCGTGCGGAGTGAGCTCCCGCACTAGCTCCAGCTCTTGCCAACCTAGCAATTCGAAAGCATGCAAATGCAAGTAGATGAATAGGTACCACTTCGGTGGGTAGGTAACAGCGTTCCACGCGTGTCATGCGGCCACATGACCGTGGAAGCGTCTTCGGACAACGCTGGCTCTTTGGCTAACAAACGGAGATGAGCACCGGCCCCTAGAGTCGGACACGACTGCACAAATGTGCGGGGGGTACCTTTACCTTTACCTTTAATATTTGCCATTTGGAAAATGCCATACTGTACTGTATGTCCAAGCCTTCTGCCTCTTCCACTGTTGGCTGAGCACCCATCTACATACCCAACTGCGGTTTTTGTGACTTTGATGACAACTCCAATTTTACAAAAACTTAAATTGCTTTTTATTCATCATTACTTTATAGACACACCCCCTATTTTTCTGAAATAGCAGAGTTTTTATACCATGGGACATGTCTATTATGTTTCCATTTTCATACAACCCTCTCAAAATCCCCAGAAGGGTAAAAGGGAAGCAAAATGAAGGGTTTTTATCAGAACAGCTGCTGCTACCTTTCTGAAATTTTCATGACAATTTTCTTGAGAATTTCTATCAAAAGTATTTTAAAAGAAAGTTAAGGAGATAAAGTACCTTTTTTGGAAACTCCCAAATGTTACTTTTGTAGTTATATCAAGTGCTCTAAACATAAAATCTGCAAATTAGCAAGCTTGAGCCCATCAGAAGTGTCAACCTTGTTATATGTTTCATCCAGTTCTGCCAAGAAATAGTTTATCAGCAGATCCCTTCTTAAATAAATAATTCCCTAACAAAACACCTGCAGCTGTTTGTGTATACATGGGCAGGCTTATATCCCTAATAAGCTACTTCCATTCCTGTAAATTGAATTATGTCAAATAGAAATGAATACAGAAATGTTTACTGATTTCCCATTACAATCAATTGGTTCTTAACTGAATGAGTAAAAACTGAATTCAAGAAATCAATCTGAAACAAATCAGACTGCTTTCTGAATCACAATTCAGAATTAAGCTGAATCTTGTGGCTGCTGCTGCTCAGTCCTACTGAAAATGAACAGATCTATTTTTCTTTTCTTTTCTGGAAAACATTACCCAAAAAGCCAATTACCCACAGAATCTGAGTCCTTAAGTATGCCTGGATCTTGAACATGCCTGCACAATATCTGCGTCCTGCAAAAAAACCTTAGTTTAACTCTCAGGCAGACAAGTTATGTTCCATAAGAGTCATAGCTCAATGGCAAAGCATATGCTTTGCAAGCATATATACATATTCACCTATACAAGGCTAATGAACATCAAGCCTAATGTCTAATTTTTACATGCCTTTAAAATGAAGCTAAATTATGTATGAGGAATTCAACAAAAAAAATCTACACTTACAAATTTATTTATTAATCAAACTTCTATCACCGCCCATCTCCCTCCACCGGAGGGACTCTGGGTGGTTTACAACAAAATAATAGAAACAAAAACATAAAATATACATAGAATATAAAAATACAAATTATAAAGCAAGATTAAAATCCAAGAGGCAAGAGTGGTAAAACAATCTAACTTAATCCAATGTAGGAGAGGAGCTCTCTAAGGTATTAGCCATCCCCAAGAGTGATTATTCCTTCCTTGTAAATGTAATTGTAAATTGTAAATGTCTTCACAATTGAGCTTGTGCTTAAATATTGCAGCAGCCTTAAATCTGGAGCAGCCTGAATAAAAAGCAATATATCATTTCAATTATAACAAACATGGGGTTTTAAAAACATACCTGATACATACTTTAAAACCCTTTGAGTGCAAAATTCAAGTATAGCCAAAGAGGAAAAACAACCATCTTATTTTATTGTGAACGATCCAGCATTTTCTCATCAATTTTCAAAGTTAAAGAAGAATTACAGTAGCAGACTCATCTGCATACAAATTAAAAGGAAATGACACTATATATTTACTTATAAGTTAATCAATTAAAAATTAAATTAATGTAATAGTTAATGTCTGAAAAACAAATACATGTATAATGGGTATGGATATTATAATACAATGAAGTAACTAAGAAAGTTTTCCAAGAAGTAAAGGATAAATAGGTTTCATATTCCCGTTGGGGGAGATGGGCGGTGATAGAAATATGTATGTATGTATGTATGTATGTATGTATGTATGTATGTATGAGTAAGTAAGTAAGTAAGTAAGTAAGTAAGTAAGTAAGTAAGTAAGAAAGAAAGAAAGAAAGAAAGAAAGAAAGAAAGAAAGAAAGAAAGAAAGAAAGAGACAAGTACAACTAAAAGGTCCCATACTTAGAGTATACCCCATATATCCTGCCAGAATGACTGCATATTTCTTTTTATACTGCTAGCCATCCTGAGATGTAGAATTCATAGCTGAATATTTGATATCTTACTACAGGATAAGGAATCTTGAGGGTCATGGGGCTAGTCTCCTGAACATCCAAAAAGCCATTACATAACATGATGATGTCACTGGAAAGAGTGGGGCCAACATTTTCTGGTCTGTTGTTAATTTTTGGTGAGACTGCAACCTCCTGCTCACATTCCATCCATCAACTCCACAAAAACCCAAATAAATGGTCCAATGTTAATCTCAGGATATGGGGGCAGGGTATATGATTAGGATTACCAGATATCTGACCAAGCAGAGGAGGACATGGACATGAAAGGAGGACAAATGGGTGTAAAGGTAGGAAACACTGTTTAACTTTCTTGGAATCCGCAACAAAAATTACATCGAAAAATTGCAAAAAAAATGTACTTAGGCCTACATGTATATGAAATTACTTTTTCTAGCATCAGAAATACTGGTTTTTCAGTTGCATTATTTTTCCAACAAATCTTTATTTTCAAGAACATAAAGGTAAAGGTACCCCCCGCACATTTGTGCAGTCGTGTCCGACTCTAGGGGCCGGTGCTCATCTCCGTTTGTTAGCCAAAGAGCCAGCGTTGTCCGAAGACGCTTCCACGGTCATGTGGCATGACACGCACAGAACGCTGTTATGTATATGTTCAAGAACATATGCTAGCAATAATATAGAATCAACAATGACACACTTCTCAAATTTCACCATAGAAATGTATGATGAGTCATGTGATCTACAGACTACAGTGATCATAGATTTGAAGGGGCTGGATTGAAGCCTATTGCTGGAATCAGGAAATAAAATAAATAACATAAATCTACGCTGTCGAAAGTTTGAATGACTCTGTTGTGAAAACAGACTTAAAAAAAACCCAAGACACTCAAAAAGCTGGACAATATTTGATTTTAAGGCTATGCCTGCTGCATGAGGACAAAAAGGAGGACATGTCCTCCTTTTGCCAGACATCTGGTAATCTTCATATGATCCAGAAATTGTCCATTCCTCTCATACTATCTGAATGCCATTTTCTATATCATATATTGGTTATTCATGGCATGTTCAAATATGATTTATATGATTGTATAAAGCTTTGCCTGCTTCATTTTAAAAGACCCTCTTTAAGGAAACTAATTTAGAAGAAGAAATAAATTACCCTTTTTTCTGCAATTTTTGTCTTAAGTCTACTCTTAAATGTACATTCTAATAATATTATGATAGGAGATAAATACAGCTCTACCATCGAAAAAGGAACAAAATGACTGTACTGGGCTAAAATGAAATAAAAGGCCTTTTAGTTTTTTTCTTTACCTTAGAAAAACAGGAGTCTCTTATAAAATCAGTGTAGTCATTCATTACTTATTTCAAATATTTGTATTCCATCCTTCACAAAAATATTTGCATACCACCATTCTACTCCACTAACAGCAACTATAAATATAAAATTATTTTACGGCAATACATTAAAATATATATTTTATTTATTTATTTATTTATTTATTTATTCGACTTTTATCACCACGCCATCTCCCCCAAAGGGGACTCTGGGCAGTTTACAAACATAGAGATTAAAATTCTACTATAAAAATATAAAAATACAATATATAATTACTTATCATTATAAGTTAAATAGAAAATCCAAGAGGGCAAAACATTATCTTAAAAGGGCTCCAAGGCGCCAGCCATCCCCATGAGGAACTATTCCTATTCCCGTTCCACGCGAGGCGGCAAAACCAGGTCTTTAAATTCTTCCAGAAGGACAGGAGTGATGGGGCCTGCCTCACCTCCGGGGGCAAAATGTTCCAAAGGGCAGGTGCCACTGCCGAGAAGGCCTGCCTTCTGGACCCCGTCAACCGAAACTCCCTTACCGATGGGGTCCGAAGCATGCCTTCTCTACATAATCGAGTGGGACGGTTTGAAGTTATGGGGATGAGGAGGTCCCTCAGATACCCTGGTCCCATGCCATGTAGGGCTTTAAAGGTCAAAACCAACACCTTGAATTGCACCCGGAAGCATACTGGCACCCAGTGCAGCTGGCATAGAAGAGGTGTCACATGGGCCGATCTAGGGGCACCAATAACTGCGCGCGCTGCCGCATTCTGGACCAATTGAAGCTTCCGGATACTCTTCAAGGGTAGCCCCATGTAAAGCGCATTGCAGTAGTCTGTATGGGAGATGACCAGGGCATGAATGACTGTACGGAGGGACTCCTGATCCAGGAAAGGGCGTAACTGGCGCACAACACGAAGTTGCGCAAAGCCCCTTCTGGCCACGGCTGCCACCTGCTCCTCGAGCAGGAACCGTGAGTCCAAAAGGACCCCCAGGTTCCGCACTGATTCTGAATGGGGAAGTGCAACCCCATTCAGAACCAAAGATGATAATTTCCCAGATCCAGAAGAGCCATCAATCCACAGCCACTCCATCTTACCAGGGCTCAGCTGAAGCCTGTTGTTCCCCATCCAGACCCCCACAGCCTCCAGGCACTGAGAAAGGGCAGCCACTGCATCACTTACTTCACCTGGGATGGAGATGTACAACTGTGTATCATCGGCATATTGATGATATCTCATCCCATGGCGACGGATGATCTCACCCAGCGGTTTCATATAGATATTAAATAGGAGAGGTGAGAGAACCGAGCCCTGTGGCACCCCACACACGAGGGGGCGTGTTGGGGTTTGTATATACCCAGGAATTTACAGTTAGATAAATTATACTGCAGAGGCTTGATATCTAGGTGAGAAGGGAATTATTCTGCAAGTCACCCAATTAGCAGCCATTGTTGTAGGGATGATGTGTCAGTGTATGACTCATACGACAGGTGAGTTGGGTGTGGTAGATAACGAGAGTGACCTATAAGGTGATTGGTCAGTTTGTATATATAAGCAGAAGAATCCTGTATTCTTTCTTCTCGTTTCTTCTCGTTTGCTGTAACTTCATCATTGTATCATTTGTTACCCGTGTGGAAGTGATCTGTAAATACGTATGTATATAAAGTAAATAGGATATTTTATATAATCCCTGTTTGAGTCTCTATTTACTGCATAGTACGTGGATCACTGGTGTCTAGGAAGAAGGATCAGGCCACTTCACCCACGCACTCTGACAGGTTACGGGCCCAGAGGCGACAGGCTTTGGACCGGCTGTGGATCGTGTGCAGCAGTGGAAGCCTATCCAGGAGTCGTTTGGATATTTGGAGCGATTTTGGAGCTATTGCAGGTTCCGTGCCTGGCTGTTTGTTTTTTCCTAGGCTTGTTTGCAGCTGAAGGACATTCTGATAAGGTCTGTGCATTTAATCATCGGTGTCTGCCCAGGAGGGGCTGAGGAAAGATGAGCACAGTCAGGATGCAGCCTACAGTTGCAGGTGGATTCCCTCTGGAAAGACTGAATGCATCTAATTATTTGTCCTGGGTGTACAAAATGGAAATGTATCTTCGCCGTGAAGGTCTTTGGAAGATTGTACTTGACCCCCCACGCGTCTTTGACGATGAAGCAATTGTTCTACAGAATGAGAAAGCATTGGAAAGCATAATTTTATGTTTGGAGGATAGCCAAATATGTTATGTTAGAAATTGTACATTAGCCAGTGGGTATTGGGAAGCTTTAAAGAATGTTTATCTTAGAAGCACACCGTTATGCAAAGTTTTGTTAACACGGAGGCTTTATCATGCTAGATTAGGTGGAAATGATAATATCCGTGATCACTTGCATTATATGTCTGGCTTGTTCCTCGAGTTGGCTCAGAGAGATATGCAGTTTTCAGAAGCACATAAGGTTTATGTAATTCTCAGTTCTCTGAATGAAACATGGGATAATTTAGCCACCAGTTTCGGGTCTTTATCTGAGAGTGATTTGACCGTAAATTATTTAACTGGGCGTCTTCTGGAAGAGGAGCAAAGAAGGAAACGAAGTTCTAACGTAATTAGGTCTAAGCAAAACAGTATTTCAGTGAAGGAATGTTATTCTTCTGATAAGTCTGAGAATGTTTTATATGTAAGGCGCTGTTTTTGCTGTAAGTCTGATAAACATTTGTTTAAAGACTGTGATAAGAAAAAGAAACAGAAGCCGAAAGCCAAGCCCGGGATTTCCAAGCAACTGAGTGCTGAACAGCTGTTGGTAATTACCTCTGTAGGCAGGGAGTTAAAGGAGCTGTGGCTTCTTGACAGCGGGGCGAGCCAGCACATCGCCAATGATAAGAAAATGTTTAAAAGATTTATGCAGGCTGAACGGGATCATGTTAGTCTTGCAAATGGAAGTGTTGCATCTGTTACCGGCAAAGGGTTTGTGTATGTACCAAGTTTAAATGCTGAATTATCAATGCTATGTGTACCAGACTTAGAGTATAACATCATAAGTGTTTCTCAGTTAGATAAACAGGGATATGATGTGAAGTTTGGTAAGGGTGAATGCATTGTTATGAAGGATAATCATGTCTGTGGTAAGGGTGTTTTACAGAACAATGTATATGTAATGGTGAAACCCATGACATGCAGGGACCATGATGTAGCCATGATTAACAAACCAACACATGATTCATGTGAACATCTGTGGCATAGACAGTTGGGGCATCCAAGTTTCAAAGTGATTGAAAAGATGTCTGAAGCAAGTTCTGGAATGGATTTGAAACCGTGCCAAGCTTATCTGGATTGCACGGCATATAAGGTTGCAAAGTCAAAGGTGTATCCTGTAAGCAAATTTAGTGATAGAAAGTCACATAAATGTTTTGAATTAGTTCACGCTAACCTAATTGGCCCATTACCAGCCACAATAGGTGGTGCTAAATATGTTTTAGTTATTGTGGATTATTTCACTAGATTTTGGTTCTGTTACCTATTGAAAGCTAAAAGCCAAACATTTGATAAGTTCAGAAATTGGGTGCAGTTTGTGGAACGTAGATATAGCACAAAGGTGTGTAGTTTACAAACTGACCGGGGCACTGAGTTTATGTGTGGCAGTTTTCAGCAATGGCTCAGTAGGAGGGGCATTGCGCATAGGAGAACCAATCCGCATAGTTCAGCTGAGAATGGCGTTGCGGAACGTAGGAATTTGGCATTACAGACAGTAAAGGATTCACTTTTAGCTGACTCAGGGCTATCTAGAGGATACTGGGGAGAGGCTATATTGACTGCTAATTATTTAATTAACAGGTTGTGGAGTGTGTCTGTGAATCAAACTCCATATTATATTTTGTATGGCAAGAAGCCATCATTAGCTCATTTGAAGGTGTTTGGGTGCACTGCCTATGTTCACGTGCATAAGGAGGTACGTAGGAAAGGGCAGGCAAAAGCACAGAAGATGACATTTGTGGGGTATGAGCCAGGAACCAAGGGATATACTGTAGGTTCACTGATGGCAGAAGAGTTGTTATTTCCACATCAGCAAGTTTTAGTGAGCATAGCAATTGGTTGAAGTTACACGGGAGTAGTGAGGTTTTTCTTCCTAGTCAGAGACAGTTCGAGCCAGCAGAGCGGCGAGAGTCCACTGATGTGATTAAGAAGGAAGAGGAATTAACCCCTAGTGTGCCAATGATGCAGGATGCTACTGTATTGCGCAGATCTGAAAGAGTTAACAAGGGCATACCACCTCAACGTTACACACCAGGTGATGTTAAAGTGTGTTTTATTAATTATGAACCTCGTAGTTATAAAGAGGTATTGGAGTTGCCACCACAAGAGCAGAAGTAGAAAGCTGCTATGGATGTGGAAATGAATGCCATTAATTCCCATAAGGTGTTTAAATCTACCAGGCTGCCTGAGGGGCATAGAGCAGTAGATTATAAATGTGGGAGGAAATTTAGATGGCTGAAGCTCCAGGATATGAGTCTAATGTTGCAGGAAGAGTGTACAAGTTGCAGAAAGCGTTGTATGGACTCAAGCAATCGGCACGTTGCTGGAATCTAAGGTTAGATGAGGAATTGCAAAGAATGGGGTTCAAGTGTAGCATAGCTGACCCATGTCTGTATGTAAAGCAATGTGATAATGATGAACAGGTGTTGCTTTTGATTTTTGTAGACGATTTGTGTCTTATAGCTAAAGATCAAAGCAGAGTAATTGAATTTACTGAAAAACTGAAGCAACAATTTGATGTTAAAGATCTGGGAGAGATTAGAAATTACCTAGGCGTAGGTATTCAGAAGGTTGATGGGGGTTACGTTCTAGAGCAGCAGAAGAAAATTGAACAACTGCTAAGAGAGAATAAGGAACATTGCAAGGAGGTTCCTACCCCGATGACAACTGATTTTGTTAAGACAGAGGCTGGAGACGATGACCAAACATCATGTAATCAAGAACACTATCAATCAATAATTGGAAGTTTATTGTATTTAGCATAATGGTCACGTTCTGATATCGGGCATGCGGTAAATGTACTGAGTAGATATGTTACACAACCTACCCAGAAGCATTGGAAAGGTATTAAACGAGTGTTTAGGTATCTTAAAGGGACTATTGATAAATGTTCATTGATAAAACCTTGTAAACCATTGGAATTAAAATGCTATGTAGATAGTGATTGGGGTAATGATGTACATGATAGAAAATCAATGACAGGATTGATAATTATGTTTGGTAACACCTTGGTGGGGTGGAGGTCTTGGAAACAGAGTTTTGTTGCCGTGTCTACTGCAGAGGCAGACCTATGTTCAGAGTTAATATGGTATAGGCAATTGTTAATGGATGTTAATATAGCAATTGAGGGACTTATGTCTGTATATGATGACAGTGAAGCATGTATACAGATTGCAAAGACTGACAGAATCAGAGGAAGGAGCAAACATGTTGATATCAAGTATCACAATGTTAGGAATGCTGTAAAAGAGTCTCTGATTAATTTGCAATATTGTCCATCTGAATGTAATGTAGCAGATGTGATGACAAAGCCTCTAAGTATAGATAGACATAGGATGTGTGTATCCAATATGTGTATGTCTTCTATTCTGTATAAGTGAAATGTAATATCTATTGTAAATTGGAGGGTTGTTGGGGTTTGTATATACCCAGGAATTTACAGTTAGATAAATTATACTGCAGAGGCTTGATATCTAGGTGAGAAGGGAATTATTCTGCAAGTCACCCAATTAGCAGCCATTATTGTAGGGATGATGTGTCAGTGTATGACTCATACGACAGGTGCTAAGAGTTAAGTTGGGTGTGGTAGATAACGAGAGTGACCTATAAGGTGATTGGTCAGATTGTATATATAAGCAGAAGAATCCTGTATTCTTTCTTCTCGTTTGCTGTAACTTCATCATTGTATCATTTGTTACCCATGTGGAAGTGATCTGTAAATACGTATGTATATAAAGTAAATAGGATATTTTATATAATCTCTGTTTGAGTCTCTATTTACTGCATAGTACGTGGATCACTGGTGTCTAGGAAGAAGGATCAGGCCGCTTCACCCACGCACTCTGACAGGGCGGGAGCTGGATCTCTCATCTCCTATTACTACCGATTGGGACCGGCCCCCGAGGAAGGAGGCAAACCAGCGCAAAACTACGCCAGCCACCCCCAACTCCTCGAGCCGTCCCAAAAGGATACCATGGTCGATGGTATCGAAAGCCGCTGAGAGATCGAGGAGAGCCAGGATGGATGCACTCCCTCCATCCCGCTCTCACCAGAGATCATCCATAAGCGCGACCAATGCAGTTTCCACCCCATATCCCAGCCTGAAACCCGACTGAAAGGGGTCCAGATAATCCGTTTCATCCAGAATCCTCTGGAGTTGTAACACCACCACCTTCTCAACCACCTTCCCCAAAAAGGGGAGGTGGGAGACAGGACGAAAATTGTCCAATATAGTAGGGTCCAGTGATGGTTTCTTGAGTAGGGGGTGCACCAGCGCCTCCTTGAAGGCATCCGGAAACACCCCCTCCTCCAGAGATATATTAACCATCACCTGGACCCAACCACATGTCACCTCCCTGGCTGCTTGCACCAGCCAGGAAGGGCAAGGGTCTAGATGGCATGTGGTGGCCTTTACAGTCCGGAGGATCCTGTCCACTTCCTTAGGCCCAACAGGATCAAACCGTTCCCAGATAACCGGGTAATGACGTTCCCTCGGCATCTCCCCAGACTCTGCTTCACGCTTGGAGTCCAACCTAGATCGAATCTGAGCGATTTTATCCTGCAGATGCTCAGAAAATTCTTCTGCATGGCCCTGCAGGTGGGTCACAGACTCCACCTTACCCAGAAGAGATCGTGTTATCTTAAACAGGGCCGTCAGGCGGCATTCTGCGGATGCAATAAGAGCGGAGAAATATTGACGTTTTGCCGCTCTTACCGCCACAAGGTAGGCCTTAACCGCGGCTCTAGCTTGTGTTCGGTCAGATTCAGTCTTTGTTTTTCTCCAGCGGCGCTCTAGGCGTCTCTTAGCCCTCTTCAAGACCCTCAACTCCTCCATAAACCACGGGGAGTATCGGGTCAGATGTGGCAAGAGAGGCCGCACAGGCGCGATCCTGTCCAAGGCCCCGGCCGCCTCCCTATTCCAGGCTGCGGCCAAGACCTCCGCTGGACCGTGCAGTAGATCCTCGGAAATAACCCCCAGCTCCTTCTGGAACCTCATTGGGTCCATTAGTCGCCGGGGGCGGACCAATCGAATGGGTCCTGCCTCCCTGCGGAGTGGGGTGGCATAAGAGAATCTCAAGGCCACCAGAGCGTGATCTGACCATGACAATGGGGATAGATCTAACTCTCCCTTCAGATCACTTTGCCACTGCTCCGACAAGAAAACTAAGTCTGGAGTGAGGCCACTGTCTCGAGTCAGGTTTCGAACAATCTGAGATAGGCCCATGGCTGCCATGGTAGCCATGAACTCCTGAGCTGTCTCTGAGGCACGTCCCAGGGAAGGCAGATTGAAGTCCCCCAGAACCATAAGTCTAGGGAACTCCACTGCCAACCCTGAGACAGCCTCTAACAGCTCGGGCAGGGAGGTTGCTACGCAGCAGGGAGGCTGGTACAGCAACAACACTCCCAACTTCTCTCGAAAACCCAACTTGAAGAACAGGGTCTCACACCCGGCCACTTGTGGAGCAGGGCTCCTGATGGCCACCAGAGACTCGCAGATTACAAGTGCCACCCCTCCTCCCCTGCCCCGGGGTCTCGGCTGATGCCACACCTGAAACCCGGCTGGGCACATCTCCGAGAGCGCTACTCCTCCCTCTGTGCCCAGCCAGGTCTCAGTGATACACACGTCTGCCCCCTCCTCCGTGATCAAGTCAGATATGAGGGGGGGCTTTGTTATTAACAGACCTGGCGTTAAGTAGCCAGGGCACTTAACAGTCGAAAGCCAGGGCACTCGAGGATCCTTTGACCAGGGCCTGGGTCTGAACCTGAGGGGCCGGAACACGCCACCGGTAACAAACATCGGGGGTGTCTTCCCCGAAGATGGCCTGCCCCTCGGTTCCCGCCGTAACATCCCCTACCTGTCACCACTTCGAGGAGGCAACCTGCCCTACTGCCCCCAGAGTTTCCAGGCCCAGATGCCTCCACTCTTGGCCCTCCGTAAACCCTGGATTGACATAAGGGTCCCTTCCATGCACACATCTCTCACACACACTCGTCCCTAGGTGGTGATGGGCCCCCCAGCGCACCAGCTTCCGCTCTCGGCACCAGGAGGGCCCCCTCACCTTACAACATCCACTCTGCCCCCTCACTCCCTCTCACTAGTCGTAAGGGGGCACCATATACTCCTGCCCACCCTCTGTCTCTCACTCAGGGGTGGGCACTCATCCATAAATTCCCACAATCTTGGGCTCCCCTGACTCTCTCACACTCAGGGAAGACCCACATTCACATACCCGGGGACCCTGCCGCCTCTCCGCCGCCTCTAAGTGAATGGGAAGGATTGTTAGAATTTTAAGCTGTTAAAAATTATCCAGTTATAAATCATATCAATTATAAATCATATATAATTAAACCATATATAATTAAACCATATATCATTTAAGTATATAATTAATCCATAAAATCAATAGCATGAGAAATTAAAAATACAGGGTAGCCTAAGGTATCTCTCAAATTCAAATGCCCAGGAAAAAAAATACCCTACTCCAAAATCTTGGATGACCCATTCCATTGCCTTTATATGCTGAAAACGTTGAAAAGCATGGAGGATAAGATATCCAAAATACCATGAGGTCAAACAGAAACTCCTTGGTGCCACTTTCTAGAAACTCTGCAGACAGTAGCAGAATCATTATATCCGCATGCTCTTTATACCTATTTTAGAACCTCTTCAGCAAGTTACCAGGATCAATTATATCAGATACTGTAAGAGATCACAGAGAATCAATAGGATTTCAATCTCTGATCTCTTTTTCTCTCACTGGAAATGTCATCCATTTGGGCCTTCTGTAATATTTTGGCCAAAATGGGATAATTAAAAGTGGGGAAGAGTTAATAGATTATTCTGGACCCAAAAGGGGTTATCTAATGTAGTCTACTACCTATCATTTCTTTCACTTACTTGCTTCCTATCTTACAACTAGTAAGATTGAACTAGATTTGAACTAGTAGTTCAAATACAGAGGACTCTATATAAATAAACAAAGGAAAAGGAAACCAATGCTTTAAAATGGCTGCAAATATATTTGTAATAAATACATTATGTCTTGATTAAACTGAATTGATGAAAGAATCCAAACATAACCAGTTTGGTCTAGTGGTTAAGGCACCAGGCTAGAAACCAGGAGACTCTGAGTTCTAGTCCCGCCTGAGGCATGAAAGCCGGCTGGGTGACCTTGGGCCAGTCACTCTCTCTCTCAGCCCTAGGAAAGAGCCAATAGCAAACCAGGAGACTGTGAGTTCTAGTCCCGCCTTAGGCATGAAAGCCAGCTGGGTGACCTTGGGCCAGTCACTCTCTCTCAGCCCAACTCACCTCACAGGGTTGTTGTTGTGGGGCAAACAGGAGGACAAAGGAGTATTAGGTATGTTCGTGGCCTTGAGTTATTTATAAAAATAATAAAGGCGGGATAAAAAAATCTAAATAAATAAATAACACATCCCTAACAAGCAAATCCCTAGGTTCATTACTTTCCACATAGGAGAAACTTAAGTTAGCACCCACACATAACAGGTCAGTGTTTTGTTGATGAATGCTAGGAGTTCCATTCCAACCTAAAGTGACACTAACAAGATATTATTAGATTCCAGAAACTGGATCACAATCTGAACACATGAAGACAAACCCAGTCAGAAGGGAGAAAAGCTGGGGAAAGGGCAACAGAATACTGTAGCCTGCAGATAGTCCTCAGTTACTACTACTGTGATAAATGAAGCACTCAATTTGAGATTGGGAAAGAGACTGCTAAATATTGAGCCAGTAACTAGGAGTTTGCCTATTTAAAACAGAATGAGAAGGTACAGTGGAATATAGGATTCCATAAGAGAAGGAATAAGACGACTAACTAGTCTATACAGGAATTAGGCAATTGATATATGCTGCAACATCTCTAACCAGATTTCTCAGCACTCAAATATGCCTATAAAATCCACCCCCATTTCAGAACAATAGGAAACTGCACCCAAGACCTGAGCAGGATACATTTTTCAGGAAAGAGCACTGCTATTTCACAGGGCAAAGGCTATGGTCCTGACATATTTGATTGTGTTTGTGGGCGAGAATCCTGTAGATGACAAATGTTGCATGGTATATCTATTCCTACAACTACTGCTATCTAGGTGCCATAAAAAATAATTTCAGAGTAAATCTGTGCAGGGCAGAGGGAGAGAAGAAAATGTCTTAATTTTGTTTGCTTACATCTTCTAAAGAAGATATTTGTTTCCTTGAGGTGCCTTCTTCAGGATCTAAATTCTCATTTGTTGACTCAGTTGATGCATCTGAGGTTTCTACTACAGCTCCTCCAGAGCACATGGGACCCTTTTTGCAATGGGGACAAAAAAATACAATATTGCTTTGTTGAAATGATGCAGAGCACTCGATGCATTTTACATTCTTCTCTTCTTTACTGAGATCAGCCATTTGTTTGGTTGTATGGATCCTGCTGTGCAAATTAAATAGTAGCACAACGATTGGTACCTCTCTATGCACTGTTGAAGGAAGCAGAACAAGAAGGTAAGAAAAGGAATTGTTCTGGTGGCATAAAATATGTAGTGACTGGCAAGCAACAACAATATTGTAATATAGACAGACCCTTGATATAGGTGAAAAATGCCATTGTAAAAATATTCATCCACAAAACAAACTACAGCCAATAATTAAGGGAATTTTCCCATGTATTAAAAATATAATCAACAAAATGGGCCTGTAAAACAATTCCTATAAAATAAGAATATTGCATCATCAGTATCACCTCCACTATGACTCTATAGTAAGAGGGTACAAAATAGATGACAAATTCAACAAAAGAACATGTTATTTATTTAGTTCTAGGAAAGGAAAAAGAAATGTTGATCTTGATATATTCAGTTCACAAAACAGAAAAAAAAATTAGCACTGTGTTTTTATGATCTAGTATTATTTTATTTTTTCAATTTATGTAGCCACCCATTTCACCATCCAATTCTGGGTGGCTAACAACATATTAAAAACAGTACAACAAGCATAATAAAACCACAATAAATATAACACCAAGGTGACACAGAAATCTACTGTACATCAGACAACAACCTCATGGGCTACCAACTAACCATCTGGTCCTTATGCCTGGGAACGCATCCAGGTCTTCAAGGCTTTTTAAAAAGCTGGCAGGGTCAGGGCCAATTTAATCTCAGGGGATAATGGTGTTCCGAAGGGCAGGTGCTGTGAAAAGGCATGTTTTCTGAATCCAGCAAGATGACATTGTTTAACCAATGGGACCCACAGCATGCCTCTCCTGTCAGACCAAATGGGACAAGTAGAAACAATTAGGGAGAGGCAGTCCCACAAATATTCCAGACCCATGCCATGAAAGGCTTTATAGGTGACCACCAGGACCTTGAATTGCACCTTGAAACACAGTGGAAGCCAGTGCAGCTCATACAGCAAAGGTGTAACATAAGTGCACCAAGGTATGCCCATAACTGCTCAATCTGCTGCATTCTAAACCAGCTGCAGCTTCTGGATGCTCTTCAAGGTCAGTCCCATCTACAGCGCATTGCAGTAATCCACTCAAGAGGTGACCAAGGGATGAGTGACTGTAAGCAATGTGTCCTGGTCCAGGAAAGGACACAATCAGTGAATAAAATGAAGTTGTGCAAAAACCCTCCTGGTCATGGCTGCCACCTGCTCCTAAAGCAGGAGCCGTGGGTCCAGAATGACCTTCAAATTGCACACCAGTTCTGTTTGGGGTAGTACAAACCCATCCAAAACTAAAGATGGAAAATCCCCAGATCCAGGAGGTCCTAAAATCCAAAGCCACTCAGTCTTGCTAGGGTTGAGCTGCAGCCTGTTCTTCCCTGTCCAGACCCCCACAGCCTCCAGACATCAAGACAAACCTTTAAATCACCATCACTTGGTTGGCCCAGGGTGGAGAGAGAGAACTGGGTATCATCAGCATACTGATGATACCTCACCCCATGTGTTGAATGATCTTATGCAGCAGCTTCGTGTAGTTGTTAGAGAGTGTTGAGCCATGGCTAGATTTGTCCCCCCCCCCCATCAACACTGACTGAAACTAGCCCCAGAAGAATGAGAACAAACGCAACACTGTACCCTCCACTCCCAACTTTGAAATGAGCCCAGAAGGATATCATTATCATGGTATTGAAGGCTGCAGGATCAAGCTCATCCCAGATAACCAAGCCAGACTTAGCTTCAGTCAAGTCCATGGGACTTCCATCAAGGCCAGAGCCCAACATGGAGCAACTTTATCTGACAGGTACCTAGCATATTCCTCACAGCGAGCCTGCATATGAACCTATGGTCCTGCTTTCTTCAAGAGGGCCCAAGTTGGCTATTTGCGGGACTATCAAATGGCTATTTGCAGATGCAATAAGAGTAGAGAAATGTGATGTGTGACTGCCCTTACCGCCATAATCATGGCAGTAAGGCTTTAATAGTACTTATAGCTTGTGCTCAGATTCTTCCCTCATTGTCCTCCAGCATTGCTCTAGGCATCTCTTCTCCAGTTTCAATTCCCTCAGCTTCTCTGTAAACCAGGGAATGCCCCAGGATCCGTGAGAGGGGACAGGCTGCATAAACACAATCATCCAAAGTGCCAGCTGCCCCCTTATTTGAGGCGGTGACTAAGGGTTCAGTCATACCAAGCAACAGATTTTCAGGAACAACCCCAAACTCCCTCTGGAACCTAGTAGGGTCCATTGGGCCTGGAGTAGACTAATCAAATGTTTCCAACCTCCCTGTGGCAGTGAGCAGCTCCAGAGAACTCCAAGGCAATCAGTGATCTGACCATTACAGGGGTGTGATGGCAGTGTCCCCCAACTCCAGATCACTTGACCACTGTCCCAACAGAAAAACCAGATCCACCATATAATCACCATTATGTATAAGGCCACTGATGACCTTGGTCAAGTCTATGGCTGCCACAGTGGCCATTAATTCTGTTCCCAGAGAAGGCAGGTAGAAGTCCACCAAGACCATAAGCCTGGGGAACTCAGACCACCACCAGTCCAGCCTTGGAATCCAGGAGCTCAGGCAGGAAGGTTGCTGTGCAGCATGGAGTCTGGTATAGTAGCAACAGTCCCAGCTGATCCCTAGGGCCCTACTTAACAAATAGGGTCCCACATCCAATTATCTGTGAGACAGCACCTCTGAACACCAGCAGATTATCCCTGATGACCAAAGCTACTCCACCACTCCTGCACCAAGCCCTTGGCTGATGTCACATCCAAAATCCAGGCAGGCAGATCTCCAAGAGGGGAACTCCCCACTCCATGCCCAACCACGTCTTGTAACACATGCCAGGTCAGGCTTCTCATCCATGATTAGATCACAGATGAGGGAGGCCTTATTGCAGACTGACATGGTGTTTAGCAGCAGCAGCAGCCATCAAAACTCAGGGCCTCTGAAAGTCTAATGCAGAGCTTTCCAAACTGTGTCGCGACACAAAAGTGTGTCGTTACACACAGTCTGGTGTGTCGCCACACAACCCGGAAGCGCTGATCATCATCAGCGCTTCCGGGTTTCCCCGCGGTGACACACCAACTGCAGTGCGCAAAACCCGAAAGCGCAGCGGGTTTTTGTGTGCTGCCACACTTCCGGGTTTTCCCGCGGTGACACACCAACGCCGGTTGGTGTGTCGCCACGGGAAAAACTTTGGAAAGCCCTGGTCTAATGGTTGGGAAATGGGATTGAATACAGGAGGCCAGAACCATTGGGGCTGTTTTCCCCAAGCGTGGCCGGACCCCTGCCTCCTGTTATATCTGCTCCTACCCATAATCACAGTGATGTTCCAGCCTGCTCCTAACCTGCCCCCCCCAAAAAAAAATCTCCTCCATGTCAGCCTGTCTGGCCCAGAGAGTCCCATCCATTATTAGAAAGGAAGTTGTTAATGTAACTTTTTTTAAAAAAACCCATCTTACCTCATAAAGTGAGGCCCATGATGAAATGGGCAATATTGTCATGGAAGGGAATAGGACCAATACTGGATAGATAGAAATCACTGAATGCCACTGAATGCCAAAACTATAGATTAGATTCAATCCTCTTAATGTTCATGAGCTATCTAAAAAGACAATAAAATCACAAGAAATCAAAACAGAGTTCTGCATAATTAAAGGTATATTTGATAAGGATGAATTGGCAGAACTTGAAGTCTTGGATAAGAGTTTGAAATATTGCTTTTGGATGTCATTTCATTTTATTTAAGCCAGTACTTATCAGACCATATATAATTCTATTTGTTTTGAAAACTTAGTTCTTTAATGCTTCATTCCATACCATGAACTGCTTGTCTTACACAAGAGTCATGGGTCTTTGGCAGGTTCAGCATCCCCTGTAGTTCCAAAAACATATTGTTTTGAATCCTTAAGTTATTGAAGGATTGAAGTTACTGAATAAAGAAGTTCACAGAATAAACTGTTACTGCTCCCATCGCGGCTCCTGCAGTTGCCTGCACACCTAGAAAAATACACTCCATAATATTGTGTGGCTCTACTGAATAACGTAGGAAGTGGCGTAAGGAGTTTGGGGAAAAAGAAAAATCACCCAAAATCATTTGAATCCATTTCAAGTTTGGGCAATTCGCCCCCCCCCCCCCCAGCTTCCACACACCTAATTAGATATATGGGTATCATATGCATTCTAATTGGAGAAAAAGCTGATCTAAACCCAAATATATAGTGCTACACTTTTTTTCCTTTTTCAACGTAAAGAGAACACTTTGCTCTCAAAATATCCCTTGATTCTTACTTCTTTGGAAGTGTTATCTCAAAATTTGTACTTCTTTATAACTATTGTTTCCTTGACATAGTGCTACTTCAGCAGGATTTTACTTTAGCAGGATTTTTTCCTTTTCTCCTTCTCTATGTGATTCTAAAAATCAAGAATAATATGTATGAAGAAGATCACATCAAAAATTTACAGAACTAATAAGATGTGATTAATACTTACAAGGGTAAATGAAGCTGTATAACCTAATTCTGAAGATAGCCAGTATTATTCCCATCAGCGTTGCACATTAAAACATGTAATTATTCACACCAAAATGTGCATTCAATGTTTTTAAATGTGTTTAAATTCATGTTCTCACATGTTTCTGCGCAACAGGTTATGCATTCTAGTTTGCTTTCTGATGATTATCGAAGCTAATGCTTTCCTTTTGCTGCGCTGCATCATCTATCATTATTGCAATTTAGCAAAACAAAAAAATGGTTGTATTTTACCCCTTCCTGCATCTCCCAGCAAATCTCTTCAATCTTTTTTGAAGCCTCTTCCCTGAAGTGTAAAATAATAAAAGTGAGATGTTTTCAAAGTGTGTGAACATGAAATTCATATTAGGCCCAAGTCTAAGTAAGGGGGAACCTTAGTAAATTGCCCTTAATGCTCCTTTTTATTTATTTCATTTCTTTTATTATTTTTATTCATTTTGTATAATATTCAAATTTCTAGGAAAAGAGATACAAAATCCCCCAAAAATGTACAAAAAAATCCCCCAAAGAAAAGAAACTATAAAGGAAAAAAACCCAAAATAAATACATGGGTAAACATTATAAAACTAAACTACACTTATTACAATAAATATATAATGGCAATTCAGTTTTGAAACAAATAATTAAATTTTGTTGCTGAAGAATCATAGAGATCAGTCTTTCTATTTCATT
This sequence comes from Charina bottae, assembly GCA_023362775.1. NCBI lineage: Eukaryota > Metazoa > Chordata > Lepidosauria > Squamata > Charinaidae > Charina > Charina bottae. The sequence goes on along the minus strand of JALMGJ010000001.1, from coordinate 180,859,476 downwards.
GCTAGAGTGAATTTAAGGCTGAAAGTGATGTATCATCACTCCAAGAGTTTAAATCTGAAGTAGTAGTTTCTTTCTAACAAAGCAAAACTATCTTCTTCACTGTATTTCATGCTCAATGAACCCAAAATTCTTAATAAACCAAGATTTTTGGTAAATAATTTAAATCACATTAACAACTTTAAACTTATTTCTCTTTGCAAAATCACATTAATAATAGTTTGAGTATCCACACAAAATGGGACCACTAGAGAGCAAGCCCAAATCACATGTGTCAAAGTTCCCTCCCACAGAAAAGGTTGCCACCCGACCCTTCTAAACCATCAGCGGAGGTTTCCAATAAATATGAATTAGTCTTAAGTTCATACAAGACATGTTTGTCATTTTTCAAACATGACAGCATTGATTTATTAAGAGAGGGTATTCTAATATTTAATTCCATATTTCATGCAAATGGTCAATGTCCATCATAGTAATACTTTTCAGCTACAGTATTTAAAACAAAACACCAGTAGGTTTAGGATCTTCCTAACTATTTTCCAATAAAACAAATCATTTGGGAAGATTCAGAAGTTACAACAGGTCTGTATTGAACAGGCAAAATATGTTTTAATTGAATATATTGACATTTGACAGCTTTATGCGGCCTTCAGTCCCCCCCCCCTTTTCTGTTTGTCCAGTTTCATTTGTAAGGAAAAGAAATAGAATACTTTCACTATGTAAGAAAAAAAAGATATTCTACATTTTAAACTTTACTTCACTACTAAACACTTTATATAATGTTCGGGATACACCAAGCACAATGCAGAAATTAGTTGTTCATGACATAAGATACACTCATTTGTGTAATGGTTAACTGCGCAAAATGAGTGTGTGTTTTGTCTACCACACGGATACCAAGGAATAATTAACTTGAAGAACCTCTTAAACATTTTTATGTTAACAAACCATATCAAATGGTCAATCTTGTGCTCTTCTTGTTTCAGAATCTATTTGAAAGCATTCCTAACATACCAAAAAAGAACAAGGCAACATAATCAAACATAAGAGTGATAATAAACAAAAGCAGGGGAAAATATTCGTTATTATTCTTTCTAAACTGACAAAAGCTTTCAATAGTCAAAAGGAAAATATCTACGAAATCTTTACAAGGCCCTTTGAGCTTAGTCTTGAATGCTATAGGAAGTCCATTGTGAGCTAAAGAATTAGTGTCATGTTATTCATCCCTAAAAGCAATAATTGCATATTAATAAAATAGCTCAAGCCAATATTGTGTAATTGGAGCTACCCCTTTATTTCTACTAAGAAAGCGAAAAGCTTTTTGTTATCTATTCACAAGCAGGCATTCCCACCTATGTACTTAAATTTTGTATTTAGGAATAGTTTGGGCATGTGGTTATGGGCTTAAGGCATTAGTTGATAAAACTGTATTATGCAGACAGGTTACATTTGTTCGATTCCACTATATACTTGTATTTTTATCAAAATATGTATAAATCACAATTCTCCACTGATATTAAGTTTATTTTATTTCAATTCATTAATTTACCATACTGATCAATTTACTAAAAATTTCTCTCCCAACCCCTTCAAATTTTTCACAATACAGATCAAATAATTATCTGAATGGCAGTATGTAATTTTCTAAAATATTCTAAAAATATATTCTTTTGTCCCTCACCCCCAACCCATATCGAAGAGTGAAGGATGTGAAAATAAAGTGTTGATTCCTCTCTGCTGGCCTCCATCAGTGGTAAGGAACACTGATTTTGGATAGGGAAAAAACACAGCCTTTGCTCCACTCAGGCCACTGTTGGTACATGCAAAGTCCAGAAAGGATTATTCTGTGACAACAGATACCATTCCACTCTGGCTGACATAAACGGGACATAGAATGCTTCATTCTCTCCCCCACCCCATCTTCATCCACCATGAATTGAGACTATAAAAATACCCTCTTCTTCTTGTTCCCCAGAAATTCATATTGAGAGGCATACTGCATATGATACTAAGTGGTGACTAATACTGATAGCCTTGTCCTGCATAAGTACAGGTAGTCCTCGACTTACGATCATTTGTTAAGCGACAGTCCAAAGTTACAACAGCCTCAAAACGGGTGCTTTATGGCCTCTAAAGCAGTTCCGAGCACCACAAAATGCCACACACGCCTGCTGTCATGTGATTGCATTTCTTGGCAACCTGCTCACATTTACGACCGGTTGCAGCATCCTGCAGTTATGTGATCACGTTTTGCAATGTCTTTTGCCATTTTCTGGCAAAAAACGCCCATTGGGGAAGCTGGATTCGCTTAATGACTGTGGTGATTCACTTAATGACCCATGATCATTCACTTAATGATCAAGGTAAAAATGGTCATAAAATCGGGTCTGGTCACGAGGCTCTACTTACGACTGCAACGACTTACAATGGAACTTCCAGTCCTAATTGTGGCCGTAAGTCGAAGACCACCTGTATGCTTAATCCCCTTCTATAGCCATCCAAGCTTGCAACTATTGCTGTTCAGTTATACACCATATGAAGACATAATTCTTTTTCTCTGTCCTGAATGCCCATCATTATCGGATGACCCTCGGTTTTAGAATTATAAAACAGGGGAAAAATACCTGCATTTCATGTACACTACCATCCTTCTAGAGCCAGTTTGGTGTGGTGGTTAAGGCATCAGGCTAGAAACCAAGAGACCGTGAGTTCTAGTCCCACCTTAGGCACAAAGCCAGCTGGGTGACCTTGGGCCAGTCACATTATCTCAGCCCTAGGAAGGAGGCAATGGCAAACCACTTCTGAAAAACCTTGCCAAGAAAACTGTAGGGACTTTTCCAGGCAGTCTCTGAGAATCAGACGCAACTGAACAGATTTTTTTTAAAAAAAAAACATCCTTCTAGCTAGCAACCAAAAATTGATTTCTAGGAGTCCACAACTACATTTCTCCAAATCACAGATACTGATATGTAGCTCATTTGCTGACTCTGCCAAGCTATCCAAACATTGCTTAATATCTACAATCTTCTAGCCATACTGTAAATCCACTATGTAGCTGACATACATGTCTGTTACAAACTTATGAACTTATTTCCTACAAATAATTTATTATCTTGCAAAGGATTTAGGGATTTAGGGCTGTGGCTAAAATAATGTAAATGGGGAGGGGGAACAGAAAAAAAAGTACTAGATCACTGAAGGTACTAGGGGAAAACATTTGAGGATATCTGGGAAGATATTAAAGTAGAATAGTAGAAGAGCAATGATTCCATGTGTTGATCCTAACAAATATAGAGGGAAGAGGGAATGGCCTTGAGGGACAAGAGGAAGAGCCACTACCAAGACAACAATCTGATAAAAGCATTTGGGGCAGGAATGTCCCCTGAGTAAACATCTCAGACAACTCCCTCCCTAGTTCTCACAAAGATAAAGGGAGGGGGGAAGCACATTCAGACTTGCAAGATTCTATTACTATAGCTTTACAATAAAAGTAGTACTGGCTACGTAACATTGGATTTGTAGTCTGATCCACCCTGAAGGGCTGACATCAAATATCTCTAGTTATGATAACAAATCTGAACAGATCCAAAAATTGTTCAGTCCTCTTAAGATAATGAAAACCAGCAAATTATATCTGTTACTATCATAATTTACTTTCAGAAATTTCATAGAGCAGTGCCCAATCTGAGAAGAAATCTCAGATGATAATATATAAATTGAGATACTGATGATTAGAATATTCTATAAAGGTTAAAAGTATATACAGTTTAGGGTTAGGGCTAGTCAATAGTGACAGAAACTCTGGCACTTCCCGTTGCCATTGTTAAGTGAATCACCATGGGTCATTAAGTGAGGACGTCATGTGGTCACCATTTGCGACCTTCTGCCAGCTTCCCTATTGTAATGGTATGTGGGAATGATATTGGGAGATGGGGTGAAGAGATGCTGCCTAGGGAACGGTCACATAAGAGACAGCATAGCCTGCAGCTGGATAGTGGGTGGGGCAAGAGGCTCAGAAGTTTTTCAGGCTGTAAAGGAGACAGCAGGTGAATTGTACTTTCAGACTAGCAAGATTCTGTTAATGTAGCTTTAGAATAAAGTACAATTAGTTTATCTGGTCATGTTTCCTATCTGGTCTACCTGGTAAGGCTGACACCATTGACTTTGCTTGTAGGAAGCTAGCAAAGAAGGTTGCAAATGGCGACCATGTGACCACAGGATGTTGTGATGTCATAATCACAAAACGAGCACCAAGCACCCAGATCACAATCACATGACCGCGGGGATGCTGTGATGGCCATAAGTATGAGGACCAGTCGTAACTACCACTTGTTCAGCACCGTCGCAAGTTCAAACAGTTGCTGAATGAGTGGTCGTTAAATGAGAACCACCTATAGTTTTGTTTCATTAGCTTCTATTTGCTATGCAAAAATTTAACTGGAGAGCAAAATCACTAATTTTTCTGAAGCATTTGCACATAATCCTTGTCGTGTATAGTAAAATAGTATACTTGTGTATAGTAAAAATAGTCCTTCACAATAGTAAAAATTAAAAAATTAGAACACATATTGTTCTCATAATATGTAGAAAATTCTTTTTGAGCAGAAAACATGTTTCAGTTTCTAAGAAGGCTTGGGAAAGGAATTTTAAGAAGTGTTAGTATGAACAGGAAAATGCATTTTGTTAGCTAGGTACTATCAAATCAGCCTCAACCCCTGGTGACTGCATGAACAAATGCTTACCATCTTGACATGCCCTTAGTAATAAAATATAGTTCTTCCAAAGACAATCCTGTAATTTCTTTTACCATCACATTATTCATTGTTCCCTCAACTTTGCCAAGCATAATCATTTCTATTATCTCATCATCTTCTTGAATCATATGTCCAAAGTGTAAGGGCTGAAATGAGCAAAGCTGGAAGCAGTGGCTCCCAGGTCAGAGGATGGCCATTATGAAAACATACAACAACCACTAAGCTTTAAGAAACCAAATACTGCACCAAGTATCCATTAATTCAGAAGGACGCAGGAAAGAAGCCTTGAGTTTTAATGCTCCAACTATAAAAGTATTGTACAACTTTGCACTAGCAGTGGGCAATCACCCGTTGTGCATGGCTTCATTCTTGTCTGGAATAAAGATTCTAGCCAAGTTGAGCCAGAGAGTTCTCAACCAAATTAAGCCAAGGAGTCAAGTTAAGGTATGTAATGTCAGGAGATTTGTAATTTATCGCAGAGCCCAGGTCAGGAAGCCTGACATAAAGTATGAGAGTTTCAAAATAAATGCTAGTTTATGGCACCAGTCATCATCTGGCGAATTTTAAGCGCTGCTGCGCAGAACCTGGCAACATTGTATGTTGTAACAGGGTTGGTATCTGACAGCAGCAGGGAGGTGTAAAATCGTCCTGAGCACCCTGGGTATTTATACAATAATGGTAAAATGAGGCTAGTACAAATGTCTCTATAATACAGGCACTGGAGGAGCACATGCTCTGTTGTATAAAGCAATCTTTATTTGGTCTAGGACTGATTGTTTGGGTCTTCTTGCAGTCCATGGTACTTTTAGTAACTGACTCCAGATCTATAATTCAAAAGTATCTCTTCTTTCTCTTGATCATTGCCAGCTTTCAGAGATGTACTTTATTTATTTACTTTATAATATTTATAGTCAGCCACAATCACTCTGGCCTTAGGCAATATACAAGTAACAATTAAAACCAACATAACATAAAAAGTAAGATGGCCACTCAGAACCTTCATCCTAGGCCAAGGGCCTCGTTGAAAAAGAATGGACTTAAGTGCCTCTTGAAATCTCAAAAGAGTAGAGGCTAAGCATACCTCCAGGGACAGTGCGTTTCACACTGTAGGGGCTCTACTGGAAAGATCTGCCTTTTGGTTTCCTAGCGCTTTTATTCCCTTGGGGTGGAATCTTTAGCAAGCTCTCTCTAGATGACGACCGTAGACATGATGAGCCAAATCACAATTAGCAAGGCTGTTCCCGATATAGCCCTATGCAACGCCATATTGGGCTTTATAGGTAATAACCAATACCTTGAATTGAGCCTGGAAGCCAACTGACTTAAGATCGTTATAACTCTACAATAACAGCTTTCCTCAACCAGTTGAAGCTTCACCACTGAATAGACCGTTTCTTTAACTATTCTGATCTTTGTTGTTGCAGAAATATCCCCATTCTCCATTATCATGTCGGAGTTTGCCACTACTTTCCTTCCTAGGATTAAGCTACTCTTTACTTCTCCAGCGCAGTGCCCAACTTTTAGGCAGTGCTTTTAGGAAGCAGTGCTTTGGTCCCTGTGCACAACCCCTCTCAGTTATTCATTTTCTAGGTGCAAGCCTGGAAAAAAGATGCCATTGTTTTAAGAAATCTACTTAAAGTTAAGGTGACTCTTTAAGTAGCTGCACCTTTCCCTCTCTGTTTGTATCAGCCTTACCATTACAGTTTATTATTCTGAAGTATCCTTATCATTTCTTACCTGGCACTGAAAGTCTGTGTGCAGTCATTGTATGTTCTTTCTGTTGCCCAATCTTTCATTTTCTTGCTTTCTTTGGCTATCATGATAGCTAGACCTGAAAGTCACTTGGATCTTTTCCTTTGAAATTTTTGGAATGTATTTTATTTTCTGTTTTGGTTTCCACAATAGCTCTTACAGCTTCCCATAGCTTCTCAAGTTCTCTTTCACATAAGCTACACAAAGTAAGTCTGTTCCTTACATTGATTTCATTGTTTGGGTATGTGTCCTCCAGGTCAAATCTTGCTGGCAGACATACTTCAATTTTCTAAGTGTGTATATTTGACCCCTGTAGCTCCTGTCTGTTCCGTTCTGTATTTGAACTGTCCAGGCTAACTAGATTGCACTTCTCCATTTTCTATTTCCAATTATGTAGTCAATTTGATTTCAATTTTCACCTGATACCCACTAATTCTAAGACAAAGGATCCTGTCATTTATTGGGTTATAGATGAGCACATACTTAGCAATGTTCTTTTTGAATATCACTGCCACTCTATTCCGTCTTAAGCTCTCATTGTCATCATGGAGGTTGAATTCGAGGTAGAGGAGGAACCGACCGTTGAGGCGGGAAACAGTGAAAAAGGTGCAAGATTCGAACAAGGGGTTGGGTTAGTTTCAAACTTTGGGCGGCAAAACTTTAGGGCGCCGGTTGCTGGAAACCAGGAGGAGGACGCACCACCACCTATCAGTGTGTGAGAGAGAAGGGCCGAGAGGCGCACCGAGCAACGGGAGATGCGATTGGGCCAGACCCGAAAACAGCGGGAAAATCAAGCAGGTAAAAGGTGCCAGTTACCAGAGCAGGTTGCTGGAGACAACCATTTGTTTTACCCTGCGCAGACGTCCTGCCCCGCCGAGGTGAGTCACGATCTCCTGCCTCGTGCTGCTGCCAAATTATATCCCACTCCCGAGCCTCGCCTTGTCGCCGTGCCGGAATTCGCCCTTGCGCCTCGCTCGGAGAACAAGTCAAACCCCATTCCAGAGCCCCATCTTGCCGAGATGCTGGATCCTGCTTTTGAGCTCCGCGTCACTGTCACCGCTGAAACCGCTCCTGAGCTCCAAGCCACCGTCGCTACGATCTCCGTGCCCCAGTCTTGCCTTACTGCCGCGTTGTATCTTACTCCCGAGCCTCGTGATGCTGCCGTGTTGACCTCCATGCCCCAGTCTTGCCTTGCTGCCGCATCGGAACTTGCTCCCGAGCCTCATGCCACTGCCGCGCCAATCTCCATGCTCCAGCCTTGCCTTGCCACCACGTCGGATCCTGCTCCCGAGCCTTGTGCCATTGCTGTGCTGATCTCCGTGCTCCAGCCTTGCCTTGCTAACACGCCAGTTTGTGTCAAGCCTCATGTTGCTGCCACGCCGGCCCTTGACTTCAAGCCTCTCCCTGATACCGCATTGGAACCGTGCTGCTGCCTTGCCTCGCCGCAGCGCGGAATTGCGTTCGCGCCTTACCACGTGGCTATCTCGCAAAGGACCTTCTCAGGTGTTTCTGAGAAATGGACCAATTCTTAACCGCTAAGGATTTGTTTTACTAACTAATAAAGTATTGCTCCTTGTGTCGTGCCTCAGTTGGAACAGGACACTCATGCCCTGAATAGTATATAATCATCTGATTTAAAATGGTCCCTTCTGGCACCATTGTTCACTTTAGTGTGCTTCACTTCTACTTTGACCATTTTGATTTTTTCTTGGTACAAGTTTCTCACATTCCATGTACCAATTGTGCATGTCTCTGCATAATGGGACACTCTTCTTTCAACAATGGCACCATGAGCAACCAGACTTCCTTGTGATTTTGGTCTGGCTACATCATGACTTCCAGATCTACTTGTCAGAGTTTAATATTATTCCCCAATAAAAAGAGGAGTGCCTTCTGACTTGGGGATTCATCATCTGGTACTCAAGATATTCAAAATGTTTCAGCCATGTCTATCCAGTTTTCTTGACAACAATACAGTGGTTTGCCATTGATTTCTGTAGTTCCTTCTTCTACGTGGATTAGCTTCCCTCGTGTGTGCATAGTCCCACCTCCTCTCATCCCCTGTTGAGAATTACTCCTTGCTTCACCCATCCCCTTTTGACTTTAATGGTAAAGATGACCCTGTGAGAAGTCTCACTCTGGTCTGTGTTGCTCTCAATGTTATTGAAACTCCTGAGACCTCCCATGTCAAAGTGATAATAACTAACTTTTTTTCCCCAAGATGGCGGCAACAAGCTGAAGCCGTTTTGCCTTCAGGGAAGAGGTCCTTAAACTCCAATTATTTGAAATCTTGGAGCCCTAATGGAGGAGGCTTTGAGCTTCCAATTTAAGAACTTGAATTTAAGTTTGAATTTAAGAACTTACTTGCTGGATGGACCTTCCCGGACGGAGTGGTGCGGCGTGGAGGAGTCCGACAAGTTCGTTGGTCCTGGGGAGCCCTGGCACGGAGTGGGTGGCTGCGGAGGCCGGTGGAGCTCGGCGGGGCTGCTGCAGAGGGCCTGGTGTGTGGTTGGTCGCTTTGGAGGCCCGGGCGGAGCGCTGCAGGGTCCAACGGGCCTGGAGGGCCTCGGTGATCGTGAGGCTGGTGCCAGTTGGGATTGGCGCAAAGTGGGGGGCTGCGGAGGGCGGCGGAGCTTGGTGGAGCCCAGTCGGAGCGACGCGGAGGGCCCGCTGGTGTGACGCTGGTCGCTGTGGAGGCCCGGGCGGAACGCTGCGGGGTCCGACAGGCCTGGAGGGCCTCGGTGGTCGTGAGGCTGGTAACCGCGGTGACCGGTGGATGCCAGTTGGGATCAGCGCGGAGTGGGTGGGTGCGGAGGCCGGCGGAGCTTGGCGGAGCCCAGATGGAGCGACGCGGAGGGCCTGCTGGTGTGAGGCTAGTCGTTGTGGAGGCCGGAGTGACTGTAGCCGGTGGAGTGTGGTGGTCCTGAGCAGAGTGGCCCTGTGGAGTCCGACTGGCTTGGGGGGCCTCGATAGCTGTGGAGCTGGTGTCTGCAGAGGCCAGTGGAGGCCGACTGAAATCAACAGAGCCGTAAGGAGCCGAAGAGACATTGGAGAGTCCAGTGGGTCTCGGGGGCCTGGCATTTGGAACTGGGGTGTCCTCGGAGCAGGACGGACTCTTACACCTTACATCTGGACTCTAATATTGAAATTAATTAAGATCATTTCAATATTGTTTAGCTTGTTGCCTACACGAAGGACAAATCACCCCCGGTGTTACGGCGGCAGAGAATAGCGGGGTCTCTTGTATGAGTCTGGTTCCCCCCCGTGAGTGAGAGTCACGGGAGGGGGTCTAGGATTATATGAGTTACGTGAGAGTACCTAACCCTGAGTGGGAGACAGGGTAGGTAGGAGTGATTGTGTTGCCCCTCTCTGGCTAGTGAGAGAGGCCACAGGGGGCATAGCGAGTGGGTGGTGGATGTAAGGGGCGGTTGGGGCTTACCAGCGCCAAGAGCACTAGCTGGTTGCGCTGGTGGCCCTACGACTGCTCAGGAAGATTGAGGGTGAAAGGATGGATGGATGGAAAAAAAGGCCCCCGCTCAGACCCAGGTTTTCTAGGGATTCAGGAGTGGAGGCGACCGGATCAGGAAACTCTGGGGACTACAATGCGGGCAATTTGATTGAGGTGGTGACGGGCAGGAGATATTGTGATGGGAACCGGAGGACAGGCCATCTTCAGGGAAGGCGCCCCCGGTGTTTGGTACCGGTGGCGCGTTCCGGTCCTCCGAGTTCAAACCCAGGTTCTGGACAGCAGATCCTTGAGGGCCCCGGTTTCCGACTGCTGCTTCTTAACGCCAGGTCAGTAAACAACAAAGCCCCTCTCATTAGTGAATTAATCACGGAGAAGGGGGCTGACCTGGCGTGTATTACTGAGACCTGGCTGGGCCCAGAGGGAGGGGTAGCCCTCTCAGAAATGTGCCCAGCTGGGTTTCAGGTGTGGCACCAGCCGAGACACCGGGGTAGGGGAGGAGGGGTGGCAGTTATCATCAGAGAATCTTTGGTGGCTTTCAGGGGCCTTGCTCCACAAGTGTTTGGATGTGAGACCCTGTTTTTCAAGTCGGCTGCCCGAGAACAGTTGGGAATGTTGCTACTGTATCAGCCTCCCTGCTGCATAGCAACCTCCCTGCCTGAGTTGCTGGAGGCCATCTCGGGGTTGGCAGTGGAGTTTCCCAGGCTTATGGTCCTGGGGGATTTTAACTTGCCTTCCCTGGGGTGCGCTTCGGAAGCGGCTCGGGAGTTCATGGCTACCATGGCAGCCATGGGCCTGTCCCAGATTATTCGAGACACGACTCGTGACAGTGGACTCACCCCGGATTTGGTTTTCTTGTCACAGCAATGGCAAAGTGACCTGAGGGGAAAGTTAGAACTATCCCCATTGTCATGGTCAGATCACGTTCTGATATCCCTAAGGTTGTCTTATGCCGCTCCACTCTGCAGGGAGGCAGGACCTATTTGATTGGTCCGCCCCCAGCGACTTATGGACCCAATGAGGTTTCAGAGGGAGCTGGGGGTAATACCCGATGATCTGCTGCACGGTCCAACAGAGGCACTGGCCGCAGCCTGCAATAGGGAGGCGTCCGGGGCCTTAGACAGGACCGCACCGATGCGACCTCTCCAGCCCCATTCGACCCGTCACTCCCTGTGGTTTACGGAGGAGTTGAGGGTCTTGAAGAGGGTGAAGAGACGTCTAGAGCGCCGCTGGAGAAAGACGAAGGCGGAATCGGACCGAACACAATCTAGAGCCGCTATTAAGGCCTACCTTGTGGCAGTAAGAGCGGTGAAACGTGAATATTTCTCCACTCTTATTGCATCCGCAGAATGCCGTCCGAAAGCCCTGTTCAAGATTACACGATCTCTCTTAGGTAGGGTGGAGTCAGTGACCCACCTGCAGGGCTATGCGGAAGAATTTTCCGAGCATCTGCAGGATAAAATCGCTCGGATTTGGTCTAAGTTGGACTCCATGCGTGAAATGCAGTCTGGGGAGATGCCGGGAGAGCGGCCTGGCCTTATTATTTGGGAACGATTTGATCCTGTTGGACCTAAGGAAGTGGACAGGATCCTCCGAATTGTTAATTCCACCACATGCTATTTAGATCCCTGCCCTTCCTGGCTGGTAAAATCGGCCAGGGAGGTGACGTGTGGGTGGGTCCAGGCGATGGTTAACTCATCCTTGTTGGAGGGAGTGTTTCCAACTGTCTTCAAGGAGGCATTGGTGCACCCTCTTCTCAAGAAGCCATCCCTGGACCCCACCATTCTGGACAATTTTCGTCCAGTCTCCCACCTTCCCTTTTTGGGGAAGGTGGTTGAGAAAGTGGTGGCGTTGCAACTTCAGAGGACCCTGGATGAAGCGGATTATCTAGACCCTTTTCAGTCAGGTTTCAGGCCGGGGTATGGGACGGAGACTGCATTGGTCGCGCTTATGGATGACCTCTGGCAGGAGCGGGATGGAGGTAGTGCATCCATCCTGGCTCTCTTGGGTCTTTCAGCGGCTTTCGATACCATCGACCATGGTATCCTTTTGGGTCAGCTTAGGGAGTTGGGGGTGGGAGGCGTAGTTTTGCGCTGGTTCACCTCCTTCCTCCGGGGCCATTCCCAGTCAGTGGTGATAGGGGAGGAGAGATCCAGCCCGCGACCGCTCTTATATGGAGTGCCGCAGGGTTCGGTTCTCTCTCCTCTCCTATTCAACATCTACATGAAACCGCTGGGTAAGGTCATCCGACACCATGGGATGAGGTATCATCAATATGCTGATGATACTCAATTGTATATCTCCATCCCAGGTGAAGTAAGTGATGCAGTAACCACCCTGTCTCAGTGCCTGGGGGCTGTGAGGGCCTGGATGGGGAACAACAGGCTTCAGTTGAACCCTGGCAAGACCGAGTGGCTGTGGATTGATGGCTTAGCGTCTTCTGGGAAATTATCATCTTTGGTTCTCAATGGGGTAGCACTGCCCCATTCGGAGCCAGTGCGGAACTTGGGGGTCCTTCTAGACTCACGACTCCTGCTCGAAGAGCAGGTGGCGGTCGTGGCTAGGAGGGCTTTTGCACAGCTTCGGCTGGTGCGCCAGTTACGACCATTCCTGGATCGAGATACCCTCCGAACAGTCACTCATGCTCTTGTCATCTCCCATGTAGACTATTGCAATGCGCTTTACATGGGGCTACCCTTGAAGACTATCCGGAAGCTACAGCTGGTGCAGAGTGCGGCCGCGCGAGCAGTTCTAGGTGTGCCAAGATCAGCGCATATAACACCTTTACTCGGCGAGCTGCATTCGGTGCTGGTTTGCTTCCGGGTACAATTCAAGGTGTTGGTTATCACCTTTAAAGCCCTACATGGCATGGGACCAGAATACCTGAGGGACCGTCTTATCCCCATATCATCGACCCGCCCCACCCGATCATTCAGGGAGGGCCTGCTACGGACCCCTTCAATAAGAGAGTGTCATCTGATGGGGTCTAGAAGGCGGGCCTTCTCTGTGGTGGCACCAGCACTCTGGAACACCTTGCCCCGAGTTGAGGCAGATCCCCTCCCTCCTGACCTTTAGGAAAGATCTGAAGACCTGGTTCTGCCACCTAGCATGGGAAGGAGGAAATAATAGTTCCTCATGGGGGTGGTTAATTTCATAATGTCCTTCTTTTTATTAAGCTATCTGGCCAATTGGATTTTATAATTTATTTATTGTATTATTTGATTGTGTTTTTATATTCTTTATTCTATTTTAATCAGTTTTATTGTAAACCGCCCAGAGTTCCTCGTTGGGGGAGATGGGCGGTCATATAAGTTAAATAAATGAATGAATAAATAATCCCCTAGGAAGGAAAATTCTGATTAAAATAAAAAATGGAAATTGCAATTCTAGCACAGCAGTAAATATAGGTAGGCTCTGATACAAAGTATAATAGATTTTTTAAAAAAGAAAAGGAAAAACAGTATATTCATTTGAACATCAAAATGACTTTTAATGTCATAAAAATGGAAGCAAACAGCTGACAAATTTAGCAATTGGGTGGAGAAAAACACTATTTGAATACTTTACAACCATTTATTTTCTTTTGCCTATAATATTCTATTACTTTACACTGGATCATATTTTTCTGAAGTGAACAGAATTCTGATCTTACATGATATAAATTCTAGAATAAGTCCACTGAAGCCAATATTCTAAGTTTAAGGAATCTGGCTCAGTGTGATTAAAATCAACAGAGCACATCATCTGATGATACCACTTCTCAAGAAAAGGCAATAAGCCTCAGGCATGCTATTATTTGATTACACAATTTCATTGACAGGTTGAAAAGCTTAAAAGGTAACTGAGAAATGAGCAAGATTTCATTTTCACAGGGAAAGGGTTCATTTCCTTGTTTGAAAGGCCATCCCCATGTCATTTCCCCAATGCTTAAAAATCCCCTTCCTTTGTTATGTGAAGCCTGACTAGAAAATTCTTGTTCTAATCTTTTGATCTAAAAGAAAGATTTCTAGCCAGTTATGGTTGGAGCGGGTATTTTTCCCCCAATGCACAAAATCATTTCCAAATATTGACGGTTGTTTAGAAGTTTTATAATATTCTATATATTTCTATATATATGTATATTTGGGGAGACCAATAATCTTACATCCATTTTTCCTACATTCTTCTTTCCTCAAGTCTATTTATTTGTAAAGGGTTAGATCCAAAGTTCACATTCTTTATTTAGAAGAGCTCTTTTGATCTATGCTGGTCAAGCAGAGCAATTGTGCTACAAGTGGAAAGGTAAGTGTTACCATTTCTCCTCTCACTCTGCAACTGCTTAAAATTTTACTCCAAAGAATCCCTCAAACTTCTTCAGCAGATTTTCAGACAGTAGAAGCAGCAGAGAGGACAGAAATAAGCAGAATAACTCTCCTTGCTTTCTATTGGCAGGGCCCTAAGCAGAGATAAGCTGATAAAGAAAATTAAAGAGTGAAGTGTGGATGCAACCCAATATTTCCTTACAATATGGGATCAATTTATATTTATTAATCAGGATACTTATTGGCATCCTGGATCCACAGAATAGGAGTTAAATCTAAATACATAAATAATTGCATTTCTGCTACAATGACTGTTGACAAAACAAGTACAGTATATATCAACAAGAGTATTTTGCCATATGAATGCAGCTAACTGCCTATATAACCTATTTTCACCACTTTCTATAATATGGTATGCATAAAATGAGACAGATTCTAAATCCTTCTTTTTTAAAAAAAATCATGTTAGTCTAGGCAAACATATAGAATTTGTTTGAATAATAAAAACAATCAGCATATCATAACATGTTAGAAAGAAATTATACTCCAACACATCCAGTTCCAGACAAATAGCCATGCAGGTCAAAAAGTCATTGCTTGCCTAAAAACAAGACTTATTTACTTTAAACAGTGTAGTAAACTCTAAAGCAAAGAACTGAGCTGAAAAGATATACCATCCCCACTGAGAAGGAATGGCCTGACTCGTGCTGTGAAAACGTTGCAGGATAAAAAGTTATTTGCTTATCTGTTGCTTTGTATATAGCTCAGATTTTACTTCTCTCTTTAGATCTTTTGGTTTTTGGATTCTTTTCCAGCTCATTTCTGAACATCCACTACACTACCTGATTTCTGCCTGACTGATATTGAGCTCTGTGGGTATTACCTTTTAGCCCATTCGTGATTATCCCACTAATCTCTCCCAACCACAAAACATCCTTCTGCACTGAAAACGTACTTTAATTATTGTTGTTCATTTTTATATATTCTCTTATTTCTGGTCATGGATTGCCTAACTAAATCACTCAGCTGATCTGAAACTGACACATTGTAGTTTCATTGTGGCTATTTTTTTCATAATAAGTTCAGTATTCTGTGTACTGAAGATATGGCATTACAGTATCTTTTATCACACTGCAGCAAATATGAAGTATTAGTTGTATAGCATATATTGCACTGAGATGTATGGTACTGTCTTGTTTTATGATGGCATATAGAAGGTGAAGGCAATATTTTTTTAGATCAATGGGCAGAGGTGAAATTTGAAAGAATGCTGCAGGTACTGTTACAAAATGGAACCTGGCACATTCACAGTAAGTCATGTGTACATCACAAAACACCATACAGTGGAAGGCAACACATAGCCCCACAAAATGCTTGCTATCTTTCAGAGAGGTACACACCAAACAACCAGTTTAATTTAATTTAAGCTGCATGTGATGTTAAAACTGAGATGTGCAAAAATGTTATGTGAAGGAAGCATGTCATTTGCATGATACTTGTATATTTTGATTAATATTTATCACAGCAAAAAGAAAATATCTTTGGATATTCACATGGAATACATTAAAGTTACATTTTTCTAAAGATCAGTATTTTTCTCCTATGCAGTATAAAATCCTTAAAATGTATTATGGCAAATATACATACATACATACACATTACACACAAACATAGTACATATGTTATGTATATGTATGTGTGTGTATACATATATACATACTGTATATACACATATACATACACACATACGCATATGCACACACTCACACATATGCAAGACGTTACAAAATGTTTAAGAGGCTGCCTCGCTGCAGCCCAGAAGAGGATCATGATAGTATCAGAAGTACAGTTGAAGGAAGGCTCCGAGACAAAGCTGTTTGTCAGGTAACTCCACTGACAAACTGTAGCTGCCATACTTTGATCTCCATTTAAAATCAATTTGGAACAAAAATCCTACATTCTGGGCTGCGAATCAGAAGGTAAAGAAAGACCCATCTGTATCTTTATTTTTTTGTACAGAACAGAAATTTGTCTTTTCAAATATTTCTAGTTATGGTCCTCATCAGCAACCTTCTTGTGAAAATAAATGTATGAAACAAAGGTAGAACTGCTCCCATTAAGAGCAGTTTCAAATAGATATTACCATGCTTAAATCTGTGTTTTTTTTAAGTATATCTTAACACAAGATGGTATTTGAAAAATATCTGATTTAAATAGATGTCCTGCTGTATTCAGAAGATCTTACTCTTTCTATAGGTGTAAGCACTATAGAGCTTTAACCTACAAATATCTGACATACACACACACAAATTGAAATTAGATCTACTAGTATGTGCTAGTATGTTACATGTTAATAGTCTAGAAACTTACAATTACATTTATTTATTCATTCATTCATTCATTCACATGACTACATGGATATCAATTTAATGATGTCATAAACTACCATTATTCTTCTATACATATATGCTTTTTTCTAACAGAAAGGCCTATTTTCGTTCTACAGAATATCCAAAGGAGAAGGAACAATACACCTAGCATTTTAATTAAATTGATTAAAAATCACAATTCTTACCTGATTCATTCACATCTAATTTGCAGGAAAAAAGCAGCAACATGACTTCATATGGTTCCCATTATCTATATTGTTAACAAAGAATGAAAAAATGTTTTATATTATACTTAAATATAATATTGAACTTTCCATTATACTTACTGTTCCAAAATGATAAATACAGAAAGGACATTTAAGAACATCCAACTTATATGGTAACATAGTACCAGAGTAACACAAGGTTCATTGGATTTTCAATGGCTGGATGCCAAGGCTTTATAATCAGTGGAGCACATCTGGAAAAGGAAAATTCAAAAGCAAGAGACCCAAGGAGGTGGGAACAAATGCTTGATTATATATGAGAGCATCCAAGGGTAACAAGGACCAAGTCTGTACAAGCTGAAGTAATTCTATAACTAGTCAACCTGCTAATTGATGTTACAGATTGCTGGGAACACTAAACATAAAATATATAATGTACTTAGATAAGATTGTTGATCTCCCCATCTAATACAGCTATCATATTTGGTGGACTCATAAAAAATACTGTTTTCTGGGGAAATATATTCTGTACATTGAACAAATAACAGAACATTAGATAATGTTACATAGGTAAAGGTAAAGGTAACCCCCGCACAATTGTGCAGTCGTGTCCGACTCTAGGGGCCGGTGCTCATCTCCGTTTGTTAGCCGAAGAGCCAGCGTTGTCCAAAGACGCTTCCACGGTCATGTGGCCGGCATGACGCGCGCGGAACGCTGTTACCTACCCACCGAAGTGGTACCTATTAATCTACTTGCATTTGCATGCTTTCGAATTGCTAGGTTGGCAAGAGCTGGAGCTAGTGCAGGAGCTCACTCTGCACGCAGGGCTAGGGATTCGAACCTCCGAACTTGCAATCTTCCGATCAACAAGCCTGGCGTCTTACCCGCTGAGCCACCACGCCCCTATATGTTACATATCTTAATAATTTTAGTGGATTATATAAATGAAATAGCACCATTTAAGATCTAAAAAATTGGCTCAAATCTGTAGGTACTTGGAAAGAAATGTATAGCCAGTAAATGAACATTACCTTTCCTCAGTTAAAATACTGCTTAGCTAAACGGCACAAATTATGAAAATAACCAAATTTCAAGAAACAGGAAAATGTGGGATTTTTAAAACATGGTTGCATTAACTTTAGGCTGATGAACCATAGATCTAAATGCATAAATAAGCTTTTACAAATAATTTATGGAGAATTTTATAATGTTTTATATAATAGCATGTGTTTATTGAAATTAAAGTATGTAATATTTTTTCAAAGTTATAATTTTTCCCACTGTTGCTTTTTTCTGACAAAAAGGTTTATATTCATATGAACTGGATTTTCTTGCTATATAATTACGTACATTGAGGTACCTGAAGTTTTAGTTCAAAATGTGATTAGTACAGAGCTTTCCAAACTGTGTGTCGCGACACAAAAGTGTGTCACCACACAGAGTCTGGTGTGTCGCCACACAACCCGGAAGCGCTGATCATCATCAGCGCTTCTGGGTTTCCCCGCGGCGACACACCAACGGCGCTGCCGCAACGGTGGCACTTCCGGGTTTTCCCGTGGCGACACACCAACAGCGGTTGGTGTGTCGCCGCGGGAAAACTTTGGAAAGCCCTGGATTAGTACATTGATCCTAGGAATACTCAGATCCATGCATCCACAGATTGTGACTGACAATAATTTATTCACTTAAACTAATACATTAACAACTTTCCAGTTAACAATTTCAGTTAAATATTCCTACTAAGGACTACAATAAATGCATTAAATGTGTGCAGGGTGCAAGGGTTATGAATATGGCCCCATCCTCTTTACCCACCCATCCCCAAATGCATTACACCTTGATTCTAAATCACTCTTTACTGAAGAATATCTAAATGAGAGCTCTAACTTGTGTTTTCTTGTATGAGAGTTCAGGCTCACATTCACATTTGAAGAAAACAATGAAATGAGATACCAGACTTTATTCATGTTTAAGGAATCCTGAAGCAGCCACAAAATTACACTTGTTTCCTCAGCATTCTCATACACAAAAAAACAGTTTCTCCCAAATTAGATGAAAGCAACTTTGTAAGAATAAGAAAATTGAAAGTGCTCCAGTAAATGAGAGGGGGAAAAATCCTCTTTATTAGCTCAAGCCGTACTCCTTTATCTCGTCCTACAATGCAGCTAACCATTAAATACCATTACAGTACTGTACAAAATAAGGTGTAGATGGGAACCACCATCTTCAGCTCATCATAGGAGTAACACTTAGTATGAGTTTAACTGCATCTTTCCAATGTTAAATATTTTGCCTAAATGCAAGTTGGATCAGCATATGCATATTTATATTTTGAGCTGAATCCAGTGATAGCATTCCATCAGCAGATGTTGTTTTGTCAGTGAAATGGATTCTTAATAAACTATTATCATCTTGAACAGTTCCTACATTTGCTCCTGGAGTAGGAACCCCCAGAGCAAACCCTCCATTCAAAAAGGTGGGATGGAGAAGACAGCAGTGCATGAACTGAATAGCAGTCACTTAATTTGAATGTAACCATCTTTATCTATATAGAGAGTGTAATAGTATTTTGTCTACAACATATATAATTTATATATTAAGATATATGCCAATGTATATACTTAAAAGAACGTACATTTTTATGAAATTGTATTCACAATTTAAATAGATTAAACATAATGTAAGTGAAAGGCTGTATGATTTTATTTTTGAAGAAATCATGTTTAAGTCACATAGTTGAGCAGAACTGCTGGATGTAAGTTGTTGCTGTTTTTTCACTTTTGACTCTGTTGCATATTAACTGAAAGATGGAATTACTCACACTAATGAAAGCACAAATGTTCTTATCTACTCCTTTTGCAGATGCTGTTAAACATCTTTTGTGCCTTGCCTGGTAATAAAATGCTATTTTATGGTGTTTGCTTTATCTGCTGAGGTAAGATAACAAAGGAACTATTGTCCAGGTAAATTTTCATTTAATCTGGCACCCAGCATAAGATGCAAATTCCCACCTTTACATATCTTGAACCTGCTGCTCCTAAGTCATAGTTATACTTATAAAGCACTCCAGTGCACAGGGAGATACTAATGCAAGAAAAATCTGCTCGCAGTTAAAACACTACTAATGGAAGAGAATATTTGTAGCTCAGGGTTGAACTGTGGAGTCCTTGGTGCCCTCTGAGCCTTGTTGTTTTCTTGCAGATGCTTCATTGCCAGACTAGGCAACATCTTCAGTGCGAAAAGGGAGTGGGACTTGCTCTCTGTTTATATACCATGGCTTGTCCTGCTTGTGTTGGTGGAGGTATTGTTCTCTCCTTAGGAGTTCCTTGATTGGCCTGTTGTTTGCTGCTTGGTTGATTGACTAAGTTAATAGTTCCTTGATTATGGTCTATTGTGCTGTTTGATGGTTCCTCTGGTGCTAATCCTGGTGTTAATCTTTGCATATCTGGGTGATGATTGCTGGCAAGGCGGTGTTCTGGTCTTTTGGCTTTTCTATTGCCTCTTATGAATGGTATGTAAATGTTATTTACCTCTATGTGTCTGTTGATGGCTGCTTTGTCTGAGTGCCAAGCTTCCAGGAATTCTCTAGCATTTTTGGATTTGGCTTGGTTTAAGATGCTCACAGTTTCCCAGTTGAAAGTACGGTTGAGTCTGTCCATGTGTTGTGAGATTAAGGAGTTTTCATCATGTCTTCTGACTGCTAGTTGGTGTTCGTGGATGCACTCTGCTAGTCTTCTGCCCATCTGTCCTACATAGTGGCTGCTACAGTCCTTACACTGTATGTTGTAGATAACTCCTGTTTTTTCTTCTTTTTGAAAACAGTATGTACAGCTAATTCACTGATAGTACCCTCAGACTCTAAATGACTCTATCCTACAGAAGGGGACATCTCTATCCTCTCCTGGAATGTTGCAGGCTGGAAAGCAAAGATGTCAGATGTTTCATTTATGGAATATATTTCTTCTTTAGATATTCTTGTGTTTCAAGAAACATGGGCTATGAAGGATCTATTACTACCTGGATATATTCCCTTTACTTTGAATGCATATAAATTTAAATAATATAAATCATATAAATTTAAATAATAAATAAATAAATAAATTCCCAGTACAAAAAAGGGTAGACCATCAGGTGGCTTGAGTTCTATGGTTTCTGTTAAACTTAGTGTCTCAGTATTTATACTGGAGTCTTGCTCAAATGTGGCTCTAGCCCTCCTAAAGGTAAAGGTAAAGGTTCCCCCCCCCCCAGTCGTGTTCGACTCTAGGGGCCGGTGCTCATCTCCGTTTGTTAGCCAAAGAGCCAGTGTTGTCCGAAGATGCTTCCGCAGTCATGTGGCCAGCATGACGCATGCGCAACGCTGTTACCTTCCCACCAAAGTGGTACCTATTAATCTACTTGCATTTGCATGCTTCACAGCCTTATGAAAGGCCAACAGGGTCCGGGACATCCTGATCTCCGCAGGGAGAATATTCCAGAGGGCAGGCGCTACGGCAGAGAAGGCACGCCTTCTAGTCCCCACCAACAGACGTTCCTTGGCTGACGGGACCCGCAGCATACCCAACCTACCAGATCGAATTGGACAGGCAGAAACAACTTCATTGTAATGTCAGTGGGGCAGTGGGCTACTTTTAATGATTTGAGATCATTAAAGCATGCAAATGCAAGTAGATAAACCATGTAAAGCATCTGGAGGTGATTTTATCCCCCCAGAATTAATAAGGGACAATAAAGACTGGTGGGACCCAGTTTTGGCCACCTAATTTACACACATTAATAACACAGGACAATTTCCATCTGACTGGAATCAGGCCATTGTTGTACCGATATACAAAAATAAAGGAAATAGACTCGACCCTACAAATTATAGGCCTATCAGTTTATTAAACACAATAAATAAACTTTATGCCAGATTTTTATATTCAAAGTTAGTGGATTGGGTACAAAATGAAAATATTATTGCTGAAGAACAGGCAGGATTTAGAGAGGAACATTCAACACTAGATCATTGTTTGGTTCTTCACCATTTGGCAGAAAAATATTCTACCCCACCTTGTGGTTCCCTTTTTGCAAACTTTGTTGATTTTAAGTCAGCTTTTGATCTAATACCAAGGGAGAGATTGTGGGATAGTCTGAGACATTCCACGATTGACAAAAGGCTGCTAGCTCTTATTCTTAATTAATTTTAGATCGTAGCATATTAATTGTTTTTCTGATATATATATTATTATATTATATTATATTATATTATATTATATTATATTATATTATATTATATTATATTATATTATATTATATATTATATTATATTATATTATATTATATTATATTAAAATGTCAGATTGTTACTATTATATATTTTATTGTATCTGGCCTTAGAGCTGTAATAAACGTGTTGTTGTTTGTTTTATTACTGTTAGATGATTCAGAAAAATAATTTCTTAGTAATTCTAGATATTGAAAGCTTTGAAATTTAAATATATCATATGGATTTCAAATATTTCGTAGCTTAAACCTGTGCTACTGTAGGCTCTGAAGAAACCAAATATTCTAAAAAGTATTTAAATAGCATTCCAAGGAGGAGGATGAAATATTAAAGTAATATTAAATCAGAAATACTAAGGAAGCATGTGATTCTGAGATAACACAATCTGGGCCCGTTTCAAACTAGTTTCTGAACTACTTTTAGCAAAATAACTTATTTGCTAATGCTGAAAAACTACTTATGCTGGAAGAGAGTGAGCCTGTAACTTCTTAACAGCCTTCCAACTATTGACTGTAGTTTCCTTTTCAACAGGCTTTGCAGGATAAGTACATGTAGTCCTTGCTTAATGACCTTAATTGGGATTGGCAACTCCACCGCGAAGCAGTCGCTAAATGAGAAATCACATGACTGTGACCGTGCTTTCTAGCTGAAAAGAGACAAGACTAGTCAGTTTCACACCTTCTGCTTTTGTTTACCTCCTAAACACCCCCCTGTTCTTTGGGATGCTCAAGTGCCTGCTTACTGTCTCTAACACATCGAAAGCACAACCTGGGGCTGGGAACCGCAGGCGCACTACACAAACAGGTTAGTCTCTTGAAATCCCTGTGTCTCCAAAAGGCAAGCGATTTCTGTAGGCAATCTCTCCTTTGCCTGACCCTTTCCTGCTGCCCGCACGATCGCATTGCTTTTGATGTGTAGAAGAGCAAACAGCTTACCCTCTTGAAATCCTTCTCCAATCTCTCTGCACTGTGAGGTGGGGGGAAAGGGTCAGGCAAAGGACAAAATTTTATTTTTTAATATTTTTATTTATTTATTTATTTAATTTATATAACCACCCATCTCAGACCAGTGACTCTGGGCGGCTAACAATAATTGAAAAAGTCAAACAATTAAACAATACATAAAATTAAATATAAATACAGCGAGATATATTAAAATCTGTCGGTGTCAGCACAACCATGAAACGGGGCCCTTTGCACACTCAGGGCCCCAGGCCCAGGCACAAAGCCAGGCCTTCAAGGCCTTCCGAAAAGCCAGGAGGGTTGGGGCCATCCTAATCTCAGTTCTAATTTTAGTTCTGCTGGCAAACTCTTTCTCCCTCTACAATTTAGAACCCCTCTGGAATATATATTATATATATTATAGCTTAGTAATATCCTCCTTTTAAGAACTCACCATCTTTTGGATTTTTCTATTTATTTTATAGTGGATTTTAAATGTATAGGTTTTAACTTTTTATAATATTATTGTAAACCGCCCAGAGTCTACTGTTGTAGAGATGGGCGGTGATAAATCCAAATAATTAATTAATTAATTAATTAATTAATTAATGTATTACAAGTGCCTACTGCAGAGCTTTCCAAACTGTGTGTGGCGACACAAAAGTGTGTCGCCACACACAGTTTGGTGTGTCACCACACAACCGGGAAGCGCTGATCATCATCAGCACTTCCGGGTTTTCCCGCGGCAACACACCAACTGCAGTGCACAAAACCCGAAAGCAGCAGCAGCACTTCTGGGTTTTTGCGCGCTGCCGCACTCCCGGGTTTTCCCGCGGCGACACACCAACGCCGGTTGGTGTGTCGCCGCGGGAAAAACTTTGGAAAGCCCTGGCCTACTGGATAGCATCTGTTTTAACCTATGGAGGTAATGAATCTTACTCCTACCTAAGCCCATGTTTAGAACAAAACATGACTTTTGTTCCAGCTCTCAAATTGCAGAGATGCCTTATCTTAAATAAACTCTCATGTGAGACATCTGTAAGACTTTTAGCTGATTCAGTCCCTGCATCAAGTATTAAGAGTTTTTGGGTGGGAAGAGAGATCCACTTTAATTAAGGTAAAAAAGAAAAGTATATTACTTGAATATAATCAGTTGCAGCTCCCCTGAAAGCTCTAAGTTTTCAGAAGCACAAAGCCTATTTCCCTTCCAGTCAAAAAAAACTCCTTTCCTTTACATATGGGCTTGTTATTCTATTGCTTTAGAATCATGATTTCCTGGAGCACCTACCAAGACTAAAATACAGTAGAAGCACATTCATGGTCTCTGATTTTATGATCTAGATAATTCTGAACATAACCAGAAGGGTGATAGTTGGCATTAAGTGATCACAGAAATTTAAGAGACACCAGTGGCTATCAGCTAAACTTCATTTATTTGCACCCCAAGAGAAATATAAGCATGTTGGAAAATGGAATTCTTTAAAACTGAATTTGTAGGTGGAGAAACCTGAGAGCTGTGAACATGAGATTGGAGCTTAGTAAGTGGAAGTTAAAACTACATGAGAATTGTACTGACTTAAAAGCTTATTTCACATAAAGAAAAGTAAAGGTAAGAAATTTCAGTAATATATTTTAAAAATGGGTGGTGTCCCATAGTGTCTATCTATCAGGAGGGAAAACACTATAGGCAAACCTGATTTCCACTTCAATACATGCAGTATAACACACATCTGTACCTCATTAGGGAACCTATTTTCATTAAATCATGTTTTCTTCTAAGATTAATACCTATTATTATCTACTGTAGTAATCTCATTGCATATATGATAAAGCATCTCTTTGCCATCTATTCATATCCACACTGCAGCTTTATACAATCCATCTCATGTTACTTTCTATTTGCCCCCATTCATTTTTTCTTCTCTCCTCTTTTTTTAAATTCTGTCTGACCATTTCAGCTTTATCCTGAAATAAATGAGTCCACAGTTGATCCTATTCATGATCCCACTCAAAACGCCCTGTCCTTATTCTGGAAAATCTATAACCTTGACTGTATTTCCAGTTGACCAGCTGCATCTTCTCTGTACCTCATACCCAATCATTCAGTACCCTCTCAGCAGAGACGTATTATTTTATCAAGTTGCAGAAGTCATAACATTTGTGCATAACATAACATTCAAACTAGCCTTACTGCAACATGACCTTTCATATACAAGAGAAACACATCATATTTATATATAAAAGGCATAGGGCCAGGGTACCTGAGGGACCATCTCGTCCCGATAACGTCGGCCCGCCCCACCCGTACATGCAGAGAGGGCATGCTTCGGACCCCCTCAAAAAGAGAATTCCATCTAGCGGGGTCCAGGAGGCGTGCCTTCTCTGCGATAGCACCCGCCTTATGGAATATCTTGCCCCCGGAAGTGAGACTGGCCCCCTCCCTCCTGGCCTTTCGGAAGGCCCTTAAGACCTGGCTCTGCCACCTGGCCTGGGACGACGGAGGTGGTAGTGCCTCCTGAGGTTGGCTGGCCCCATAGCCCCATGATCCATTCTGCGGGTCCTAATCCATCTTGGATTATATTTTATTTATTTATGCTTGTGAGATATTTTGTATAGTTTTTAAATTTTATTTATTGTAACCCGCCCAGAGTCCCTTGCATGGGAGATGGGCGGGGAATAAATTTGAAAAAATAAATAAATAAATAAAGATAGATAGATAGATAGATAGATAGATAGATAGATAGATAGATATAAATAATTTCAAGGATGGGCAGGAACTGCATCATTTCACCAAAGTAACAGACTAAAATAAATGGAAGATATTCAGATCCAGGGATAAAACAAAAACAAATTCAAATTTATGTTTGTTTTCTTTTTTTTTTAAAAAAAAGCGACTGCAAAGTTTCCAGTGCATGTACCTGTATTAGGCAATATAGTGCACATTTATCTGGGTAATTATTTAAAGAGAACAGCTCTTAAACCCTCTACATAAGTCTGTTTAAATACTTTATATTCCACTAAGTTATTCTCTTTTTAAAGGGAAATAAATTAAGATTATTATCTTTGTACTTTTATCTGGAATAAACATAAATGCTGAAAGGTATACAGTAGTTTAGATAAGAAATGTGTCTATGTTTTCAATTTAATTTACAGTAGTATCTTATTGTGAAAAAGGAAAAAAGTAGATATAATAAAAATACACTGCTGAAGTAGAAGCCATATTTTGCTAGTTTTGTAATCTAGAAACTATTTAAATTTACAAGTCACAAACTGTAGATATAGAATAATATATGCATTTCTAAAAATATTTTTAAAAATAACTACACAGGTCTAATTATAAAAATTTATAAAGCCGCCTAGAGTCAGCAGTCATATTAAATTATAATTATAATTATTTTATTTTGTCAGATAACAATGTTATTATTTGTTTTTCCACAAGATGGCACCCTGCTACCATTTTCTTTTACAAATTAAATTAACCAGTGTTTTGTATATTATGTGGGTGCATTCTTGCTATTTGTACTTCTGAATTCAGTGAACTATCATGTAAAATTATTCTGAAATACATATATTTTATCTATGTAAGAGAAGTAATTCTTGCCAAATCATCAGGAAATCAATTTCTTTATTTCCACAGAAGATGGGAGGTACATCACTGATGTGTTTCTTATTCCTTCATGTTCATGAGGTATAATTTCCTCAGGGGAAAAAGCAGCACTATACAGTTTGAAGTTCAGTAGTGTCTATGCACCTGACCTTTCTAACCCAAACCCTGTTACATCCCACTCCATCCCATGGCACCTGAATGTCTTTTAAAATAAATTGAGTATTCTCATAACTAAGCAATGATTCTACCTACCTACCAAGGTGTTTTGCATGGTATCGCCCTGACAAAACAAATACAGTAACAGTAATGACTAATACCATCTTAACATTAAATCTCGGTGCTTTATATTATGTCATCGGTGCAATATTGTGTTTGTTATACTGTACCTCTTGCTGGCCTGATTTACACATTATGTTAAACCTGAGAGGCTAGTTCACATAAAACACTAAGCTATAATGCATGGATACACACTAATCCAGAACGTTAGAAACTATAACATGTCTTAGTATTATGCATAAACCATTGTGTACTGAATCTAGTTTGCCCTTTCAGAAGCTTACAAAATCATTTGCATACAATGTAAACACTTTAAGCATTTTTTTCATATTAGGCTCTTAAATTCATAATCATAATAAAAAAAAACCTTATGACAAAGTAATTGTGCAAAACATTCTGTAAGCATACTGCTTATAAAATCATGCCTAGGGAGTCT
This sequence comes from Charina bottae, assembly GCA_023362775.1. Taxonomy (NCBI): domain Eukaryota; kingdom Metazoa; phylum Chordata; class Lepidosauria; order Squamata; family Charinaidae; genus Charina; species Charina bottae. The sequence continues at coordinate 180,832,087 of JALMGJ010000001.1, read as the reverse complement.
CACTGTTAAATGGAAACAATGATCCACCAAACAAAGGAGTTCACCATGCTCGTGTTTTATACAGTCATGGTTGGTTGCTAGGAGCAGTGCCTTCAATAGAACCTTTCCATCCTTGTCTAGTTAGCTTCCTCAAGTATTTGGTGTAGTGTTGTTATATTAAAAATCATTTCCAGTTTGCTTTGTATATATTTAAACTTAACAATAATATTCCAACAAAAGTATGGCTTATTATGGAGACTGAGAAAAGAGATAAAACATTTATAAGAGCCTTACCATTTTAAGTTTACAGTGGGACCAGATAGAGGACAAATACAGAGCTTATTTCTTCAGACAATCATTTTAATTATGGATTGGAAGGAGGAGTCAACTGTGTCCAAATAATTCCCCATAGGGTTAGGGTTAGGGTTACCCATGGTATCTCAATGGACACAACATAGAACAAGTGACCACCTTCAAGTATCTAGGTGTGGTCATACATGCCACCGGCTCAAGGAAAGCACACTGCGAATATGCAGCTGCCTCTGGTCAAAGATGAGCTAACGCCATCCTCAAATTCTTCCGCTTAAAAGGAGGATACTATGTCCCTGCCTCAATTAAGCTTTTTCAGGCCAAATCGCTAGCACAGCTTCTTTATGGGACCCAGCTTGGACCCCCAGCTTCTTGTCTTACACCTTTAGAAAGAACACAGTCTAAATTTATTAGAGCAATTCTCCAGATGCCTCGTTGTGTCTCTAACGCATGTCTACGCCTGGAGACAGGATTGACAAAAGTTGAATCAAGAATCTGTATAGCTTCCTTAAATCTTTGGCTAAAACTTAATTTTTTTCCTCAAGGCCTTGCACCATTAATTCTTCAAGATAATTTTTCCTCTTCATGGATTAAGGCTATTGAGTCCAACCTTGTAAAATTAGGTTTTTCTTCATCTGCAATATTTGAGTTGGACTACGACAAGGCATGACCGTGGAAGTGTCTTCGGACAACGCTGGCTCTTCGGCTAACAAACGGAGATGAGCAACCGCCCCTAGAGTCGGACACGACTGCACAAATGTGCGGGGGGAATCTTTACCTTTACTTATGATCCATTGTAAGTTATGGATATTGAAGTAATTTTGAATATGGGAAATACTAGCAATGACCAGTAGTTTCTACATAGTTTTAATATTCTGATCATTCTTTTCCATTTCCTAGGATGTTGTGCTATTTTAATAATGTTTTTGTTCTTTAGTATTGGTGTATAAGTCTGTTTTAACATTTTTTTACAGTCTATAGTAAGATTTCTGCCTCACATAACAACTCTGTTTTCTTTGCACAGAGCATAAATGAAGTACAGAATTCATGACCGCAAGATAATACCTGACTTTAGAAGAGGATCATACAAATTCAAAGATAATGTTATCAAGAGTTGCTAGACTTGAAGGCAAATATTACCTCCATTATCAGATGCAGTCTGTCTCTGGTGGCTATTGTGATATTGGCTAGACTGGGGTTTAGTCTGATCTAGCAAAGCTTTTCTTAGTGCTTGCTGAGTCACCTACAAATCCAAGCAGCAAATAAGATTATATAGATAGAACTCTCCCTCTCTGTGTGTGTGTATTTGTGTGTATGCTGTTTACACTGTGAGAAGACAAAGAGTTAAAAAAATTTCTGGATTTCCCTTTATATAAAATGCAGATGGATTAAGCTAGTGTTATAGGCTCTTGTTTTTTTCAAACTGCTAAAAATTGGTGCCTTAGAAGAACAGAATAGTTAAAAATAAAGCAACAGAAGACACATTTTCTCATTTAACTCAGTGTGTTCTGTATAAGGATTCAAGACTGCTGTTTAAAGCTAGAATGCATAAAGGGATTAGGCTTGTATACCATCTCAGAACACTGCCAAAAGAAAAAAAAAGCCAAATGATATGAAAGAACGCTTTCCAGATACCACTAAGCTATATAAGCTCATGTTACAAAACTTGATATTCCACATCAGTATTTCCTGATCAGGCCAACTTAAACAACAAAGGGACTCAACTCATTTCTTCTTGCTGCTCTGCTCAGCATTACTTATCCAGTCTTTGTAACTTCCTGCCTGCTTGCCTTCCTATCAATACACAAACCTATATTAAGGTATCAAGAGCCAGTTTTGCTACATATGTAGTTCCAATAACCATAGTTCAAGAAGCTGGAAATATTGTTAAAAGACATAAAATTATTAGGCATGTGGCAATAATACAAGAAAGACAAACTTGGAAGCTGCTCTATAACAAATTTTCCAATATTGGAAGGTAAAGCATTCTCCTGGGAATACAATATCACTGTTGAAATATTGATTACATGACAAATCAATCAAAAGTAGAGTAACAGAGATCATACTCTTTGTCCACTATTATTCTTCTCACCTTTTCGGTTCTGGAGTTCAAATTCTTCCCACCTTATCACTGCACTGACTAGATTTCAATCTTACTTTAAACCAAAATTCTGACTAAATAAACCATGATGTCAACAAACTACATGCTCATGCTTGCAGTCTATTTGTTCCTGCTCCCCTCTTCCCTTTCCAAGAGCAGGTAAATATCCAAAAAGTGATAGTTTCACATGGACATGGATCACATATTATATTAAGCCATAATATATAGTATGTCTGTTTTTGCTTTAGTATAGAGCATGAACTCGAGTATTGTAATTTGAAAACCATAGTTTATGGCTTAACATGCTATATATTAACCAATTCTGGTTTACTCAATTAGTCTTGATTAGCTAAACTATTGCTCAATGTGATGTGTGAACCCAACAAACTAGGGTCATAAACAAGCTCTGAATAACAGTTTTATGTAGTGTACTTTAATCTTGGATTTGACCATCACACAAAACTGGCCTCATTCAGAACACTACAGTAGCAGTCTCCAGCCAGACTGCAGCTCGACAAGTCAGAATTTTTCAGAGTGTTGAAGACCTGGCTAGCTTTTCCCTGTTTGCGGTGGTCTACAAAAATTGTAAGACCACCGAAGCTTCTCCTTGAAGAGAGAACCAGAAGATTACTCACTGGGTCGTTGGAATTGCCACCTCCTGCTCTTTTTGTAGTTTCCACCACGGAGAGGACAGGGGGGTGAAAGCAGTGAAGCGACCGGAGGAATTTCAAGCTCTACAGGGAACGTAAGTCTCTTGAGAGATATCAGAGCGAGCAGCTGGCTTTTAGATCACTTCTATTTTATTTTATTTTTAGATTAGAATGTTTTATCATCTAAGGTCTTTCTTTGTACTTTGCTCAAAATGTTGGCTAATTTTGTGTTTTCTTTGCTATAATTAATTCTGGTGGAAGTAACAATGGACTTTATATTTGAAGAATAGTGAAAAGTTTGCATTTTTTTTCTACCTTTCTTTTGTATTAGAGAAGATTCTGTCTCAGATGGGAATATAAGATTGATTTCTCTTACTTTCTTATATTGGATGAAACATTTCTCCTCAGCACAGTGAAACATTTGCATTTTTTCTTTTTTATCTTTCTTCTTTTTTCAGAATGGATTTGTTTTATTCGGAAGTATAAAAGTCTTTATTCAATATCTTTTGAATATATTTTGCTGGACTAACTATTAAATTTTCTTCTTTTATTTTAAAAACTTTTTACTTGAAATATAGCTGGTAATTTTCCACCCGAACAGATCAGCTGACCATCAATTCCCGAGAAACTCTTTGTTTTGACTAGCTCTTGCAGCTTGAAGAACAAAGAGGGGGGTGGGGAAGAATGGCACTCCTAACAGCAATTCGAGAATTTAAAAAAGAAATTAGTGAAACTCTTTTAGAAATTAAGAAATCATTGGAATCTTTAATAATAGTTTACCAAAGTCAGGAACAAAAGGAACAAAAGATAGAATTAGAAGCAGAAAAAAAAAAATTTCGAAATAGAGGAGAATCAGGAGAAAGGGATTTTAAACACATTGGTCCAGAAAAACATTCTGATACTCTATATGAGACAGATAGCACAACAGGCTACACACTATAATTTTGGTATAAAAACATTATGGCAGTTGAGACAGGGAAAAGATGGAAAGGTTAAGAAAAACATTCTGACATTCTACATGAGATACAGAATAGAACAGGTTGTATGTGGTGATTTTGGCATAACCTGAATAAGAGATTTAGTGTGATATGGGTCATAAGGTTAATGGAACCATGGATTTTGATTTAGATTTTGGATATTGAGTGTGTAAATGTATCAAGTTTTAACTAGTAATATGATTGTTGGGAATATTACATGTTAAAAATTGATGTGAGAAACTGTATGGATGTATAAAATGTGATATTTTAATTGTAAGATGTAAGGTTATAAAATTAGAGAGATAAATATAAGTTGATGTTAGAGATTATATGAAAATTAGAAATTTCTTTTTATGGAGATATATGAATGATTAATGCTACTATAGGATGACTTATTTTTATAATTATTAGTATGAATATTATTGAGAATTGGTGTTAGGTTATGTGTTAGTAGAATAGGTACCTATAAAATGTTAATTAGGTAAATATGTAGGAAGATGTAGAATATGGTATAATTGTAGTCTAAACATAGATTATGTTTAAACTAGTGTTATTTCTATTGACATATATGAATAGAATATATTTCATTTTATTAGAATTAAAATAAGGCCTTTCCTTGTTATATATATGATTTAAAATTAATTGGATTTTACCAAGGATATGAATACAGATGTAAAAATGGAAAGAGTGAATAAAAAATATTAAACTGATGCAGCCAAGTCTGTAGCTTGAATCATGTCAACTGGATTTCTATTTTCTCAGTGGAAACGTTTCGCTCCTTATCCAAGGAGCTTCTTCAGTCTTGAGCAAAGTTAGTAAAGGAATCCTAAATATGTTTCTAGGTAGCTGTGTGACCTTACACATGGGGCTAGGTCATGGTTATATTGAGATGTTATTTTAAGTCCTTTTATCATCAAAAGGAGGATCGTTAAGATCACCATGCTGCTGTTGAGCTTGTGAAATGGTCTTAATCTTCCTAGGCACAGAAGACAAAGCAGGGAGGAAGATGGGGGAAAGATTATGCCTGAGGCCCCCATCTTTCTTTCCCTTTCCCATCATCTTTCCCCCATCTTCCTCCCTGCTTTGTCTTCTGTGCCTAGGAAGATTAAGACCATTTCACAAGCTCAACAGCAGCATGGTGATCTTAACGATCCTCCTTTTGATGATAAAAGGACTTAAAATAACATCTCAATATAACCATGACCTAGCCCCAGGTGTAAGGTCACACAGCTACCTAGAAACATATTTAGGATTCCCTTACTAACTTTGCTCAGACTGAAGAAGCTCCTTGGATAAGGAGCAAAACATTTCCACTGAGAAAATAGAAATCCAGTTGACATGATTCAAGCTACAGACAATTCCACCTGGATGACTGAGAACCTTCATAGACATGATGCAGCCAAGAACATTTAAACCGACATTATTTCAAGGAGTGGAAACTACAGATGGACTATTAGAGAATTGCAAGAAAGGTGAAATCTACATCAAGATCGGAAGATTGGATTATAGAAATTGAAGTGTATATGACAAAGAAAAGTTTCTGTGTATTGTATGAAAGACTAACATTTAAAGCAAATTATTGTATCTAAAGACCAAAGACAGATTGGAGGCCATCTATTTCTTATATTTCTTTTCTTTATTATTTTTCTTGACTTCACTTTTCTTTTACTTTCTTCTTACTTTGTATTTCTATCTTTATTTCTTGTTCTAACTTTTAATATGTATTTTAAAATTCAATAAAATTTATTAAAAAAAAAGAACACTACAGTAGGATTAATATTTGTTTTTAAAGTAATCAAGGCCAAATATTCATGAAGGTTTCATCTATGTAACACATAAGCATTTTTGAAGTATTAAGAATAACATCAAATTAAGCAAAAATGCTTTCATGTATATAAACTTCCAATTTTACACTAAAGAACTATTGTTGTTCTAAAGTAAAGAAGCAAAAGTGAATGTAAATTATGATGATCCTGATACAAAGTGCCAATACCACTCTGATTTGAAAAAATAATAACCATATTAGATTTAATAATTTAATTATAATCCTTGAGAAAAAAATTAAGCACATATTTCTGAGAAAAACATAACTGTTAGATAATTACTGCAATGTTACTTATTTTGTAGAGTTGGATCCAGAGTTTTCATCCCACTGCAGGAATATTCATGAGTGGAATTCCATTCAGAACATTCCCAAGGATCAGAAGGAAACTTAATTTCCCACTCCTATATTCTCCCTATCAGGGGCGCGATGGCTCAGCAGGTAAGACGCCAGGCTTGTCAATCAAAAGATCGCAAGTTTGGAGGTTCGAAACCCTAGCCCTGCGTGACGGAGTGAGCTCCCGCACTCGCCCCAGCTCTTGCCAACCTAGCAATTCGAAAGCATGCAAATGCAAGTAGATAAATAGGTACCACTTCGGTGGATAGGTAACAGCGTTCCGCGCGTGTCATGCCGGCCACATGACCGCGGAAGCATCTTTGGACAATGCTGTCTCTTCAGCTGACAAACGGAGATGAGCACTGGCCCCTAGAGTCGGACACGACTGTGCAGGGGAAACCTTTACCTACCTATCTATATTCTCCCTAGCATTGTCTCCCTCCACTCTCATTATGTCTGAAACCATGCAATCTGTCTTCCAATCCTTAAATGCAAATAAATGGATCTCAGGCAGCCCAAACTGATTTTGAAAATTCCTGTGAACAGAAATCAAAAACCTCTTATAGCTAGATTCACACATTGCACTAAACTATAGTAACAATTTCTGAGGTAATGTTAGGATACACTTGGTAAAAGAATTTTTTTTAATGGAGTCCAATTGTGACTTTTAAAAAATCCTTAATTCAATGATTCTTCACAGTTCTTTGGTATGTTGTTAATTTTTTACCCGGTATAATTTCCTATACTTTTCAATACAAGTGATACAAAGGTGTGGTTTACTTTTCTAACATTTTGCTATATTAAATCTGGTAGCTAACAACCAAACTAGGTTAATTTCTGTTACATGTATCTTAAGAAAGTGCAGATAGGTACAACCCATCAGGGGAGGCAGGCCCCCCCAAAATGAAACAGAATTATTAAAAATATGACAAATTTTTATTCTTATTCCAATTTATTTTTACATAAATGGAAACAATGTGTTAGATATAATTTAAGCATTAAGCAAGCTTTAATAAAGTAGTATGAGACAGCAGGCAAAAGCATAGTTATCTATTGAACTAAATTATATCCTAATTTGAGTTAGACAAATTTGTTACAGCCTCAGAGATCTTATGGTCTGCATTTTTGCCAGTAACAAAATAGGAAGGCTACATACAAAAGTGATACTTTATAGAAAACTGTGTTAGTGATGAATTGTGAGTTTTTTATGACACTAGGAATATTTTTGCTAGAAAGCTGGAAGGAATTATATTGCTGGAAAATCCCAGATGGAAAACTAATTATTTTTTTAAAAAATATATGCTGGCATCCAGAATTTTCCTCCAATTCTGAAGAACAAGATAACACAGCTTTTTTCAGTATTTCAGGTTGCCTATCTTTTTTTAAAGGGATTTTCTGCTTGAATTTCAAATATTTGGGGGACAGAAGGAAATTCACATCTGAAACTTTCCTTGTCACTGCAACTGCTATACCAACTGAATGTCTGTAGTTGCACAACAGATAAAAGCATAACATGAAAAAAATGACAATACTATAAACATTTAAAATTATGCAGAGTCCAGGTTAAAAATTATGCTATCAACGATATTATACTTTAAATGAAACCCTAAAGAGAAAATTGTGATGGTATAACGGTGCATACCTGAAGGACCAGGTTAGGGACAGATCGTAATGGAGAAAATATATCTATGTGGTCACTAAGAGTCAGCACCAACTTGATGGCACATAATCAAACAATCAATTAATGGTGTAAATTTACATGATAAATATTAACATATGGAAATCAGTGGGAAAACACTTCCGTTTTTCAGGATTATGTGCCGCTAAAGCAGTAGATGTAGCCATTCTGGAAGCAACAAATTTCAGCAGGACTCACTAAATTGCTATTTATTAAGATGCTCAATTCCATCACCTTTTTTCTTAACAAAAGTTAAGCATTTTTGTCCCACTGCATATGTTAACTGACTTACAATACCAGGATGCTTTTTACCACAAATGTGAATGAACACTGTACTAATTTTATATACATTTAGGCTTGAATCACATACAAGCTTATTTAGGAGCAAGTCTCATAGAACTCTGTTCTACTTTGTTTGCCTGGACAAAATTGCAATGTTACTAGGAGGGTAAAAGTGCAATGTAGGCTTTTACTGTAGTCGGCACATTTTGCATTTTGTTTTCCTCTGAATGCATTGCTTACGCATTTTTTTCTCTAAGAGCATGTGTAGAATACATTTACCAAAATGGGACAATGTTTCATGCAGTTCGTGAATTGGACCACAAGCCATAAACCTCGTAAGAAGCACGATAGCTTTGAAGTTACCACGGGACTGCTGGGGATTTTTCCCCCTTTTGCTACAACAAACACACCGCCGCTCGGAAATTGCTATCCTTGTAAAATACCCGAGTAAGAGAGAGGGGTCTCACGCGTACCCACCCCCATGGGCCAAAGTGCGGAGATGCTGCTCTTTTTCCCGCCCCCTCCTTGCAACCGGCGGCTCTGGGCACCCCAATGCAGCGAGCATCCTTGCCGTCGTCATGGCAACTGGACAACTTGCAACTTGTCTGCGTCGTCCCGACGGCAGCCGCTCGCTAAAACGTCCGAACCTGCCCGCTTTCGACCCTGCACCTCACCAGCACCTCCTCCTCCTCTCACCCCCGCAGCTCACCCTCGCTGACCTGCCGGGCGGCGGTCTTCTTCTGACACTCTTCGGCACCATCGCGTTGCAGAAACTTTTCACCACACTCAAGCAGCCTGAGAGCCGCAGATGGTACAGGGGCCGCGCGCGGACAAACTAGGTCACGACGCGGAGTCGTTCTTTATTCTTCCCGCCCCCTGGTGGGGCTGGCCAGCGTCTTTTTCTTCGTCCACCTCCCTTCTTCGTCTTTTTTTGTGAGTTCAGAAGAAATTATTGGGGGGACAGGAGCTGACTTTCTGTTTCTCCAATAGGGGTATCATATTCAAAAATCTGAGCCACCACGGGATTACGGGAAAGAGTAAACGGAATTTTTCAGTCCAGATGTGGTAGCCTTATGCCTCAATCCTATAAATAGTTGTCGTTTTTCCGAGCCGATGCAAATTATTTTGAAAACAGTAGACTGATCTAGGAGCATGTTACTCTCAGTTAAATATCCCGAATTCCTTTTTGTCATCTTGATATTGAAGTTTAAATGTGTTGCAGGGGGAGAAGATTCCTTAATTTCTTTGACGGATTTCTCTAAAATACTGGTAATAGTGAGCCTTTAAAAAGGAATATGCATTAAATATAACAGGGAAACCTAATGGTGCATTAATAGGAATTATGTTTTTTGTTTAACTGTGTCCTGAATTGCCTATTATAGGTCAACTCAAGATGTTTTCAGAATCAAAACAGCAACTCCACCGTTTGCCATTTTGTAATGCTTCTATGCATTACAGCAGTGTTTACAATGGAAAACTTTACAATCGTATCTATCGGCTACACTGTCACCTTTAATAGTATCCCAGATTTTCAGAGCTACTCAACCCAGTTTTCTTGCTTATCTTTTGTTTCTAAAGATATGGACTTGTTTACTTTTTTAACAGTGAAATACTCTTGCAAGCAAACTGGTCAATATTAATATAGTGCAGTTTTCTAAAAAAGTGAGGTGAGATGAATAGGTTTGCTATGGGAATTAACTATGGTGCCCTTGCACATAGTTTAAATAGGATTAGTGATCTCGTCATACTATTGCAAAAATGAAATAACCACATCAAAAATATATGCTACCATTCAAGATGGTTAAATTCAAATATATCAAAATAGCATGTGATACAATCCTTTTTGAACAGTATCAGGTCTAAGTGCTACTAAGGGAATAACCCTTTCCTTGAGCAATTGGAACATTAGTACTCCAGGGAGAGGCTGATCTTAATGTGGTAGGTTTTCATATACATTATTTAAGCATGCTGACTTGGTTCACATTACACCAAGCCATGATTTCTTGTATTAATTACAATGAACTAGATTCACACATTGCACTCTTCCACCTGTTTACAGACTTCAGTGGTTAGGTTCACATAACACACTGAGCAAAAAACAAACAGATAACAGTATTGTATCATGTGATGTGTAAACTCCAAAGTAGCTTCATAAATACAGAATATCCCAGAAAACAGGCTGCAACTGAACAGGGGAGAAGGCAGATCGTTAAATTTAATATATAACACCTGAGCTGATCATTTGCCATTTAGAGACTGACAATGGCTTTGCATGCCAGCAATATTTACAGTAATTATTATATCTGGCACTGAAAATCCATTCATCTATCCAATGGCAGATTAGCATGTATCTGCTTTCAGAATGCAAACTATGTTGACCAGCATGGTAAAGCATTACCGTAAGTACAGAACAATGGATTGTGGTACTGTGACATTCAAAGTCAAAACTATTGAGAACCATGATTGAAAGTTAAACATTCTATTCACTATAGATCAATGGAACATTCAAGATAATTATAATTTAATAAAACCCTTGTGTTCTCTAACTATAGTAACAGTCACTACACTGTAAACTTCAATTACTTATGATGCAATCTTACATACTCTTATCTGGGGATAAATTTCATTAATCTCAGTGGGGCTTACTTACTAGTAAATATATATAGGATAGCAATCTATTAAAAGAAAATGCCTAAATATTTGGAAGCATACAGTGAGGGTAAGGGGAAATTCCTGCTGTGGGAACAGAAATCCACTCACCTTATATTGGAATAAGGCTCAGTATTCCAGAAGGTGGGAATATCCCCTTCCGCTGAATTTTGAATATCGCCATTTCTGATATCAGATGTATACAGTAATCCATTTCTTCTTTTGTGTGAATATTAATTGCATCTCCTGTATGGAATGCAGTGGGCATTGCTAGACCTCATTGCTAACAAATATTAGCACATACTGTATATCACACTGGAAGATGAACCCCTGATGTTATAGAAAATATTGTGAACTGATATAGTATTATTTATGTGATTCTGGCAAATTTCTAGTGCTTCACTAGAAAATATTATTACATTTAGAGTATAGAATAGGATTAATGAAAAGGGAGTCCCTAAAAGAAGTGAAATAAACTAAGGATGATAACAATGGTAACAACCTTCTGTTTTCCTCTGTGTATACCTTATTTTCAGAATGCCTGACTCTAAGGAATGGTTCTGGTGGTACCAGGGATTATGTGATTCAGCCTCCAAAGTAAACACTATTGAGGACCGGTTCCAGTATAATGTTAGAATTCTTCGTATTTTATTACCTGACTCTGTAAGATACTATAGTTATAAATAAATGCTATAATTGCCTGTTTCTGTGTTAGTATTTTATAGCATGTTGATCTAGATGTTATTAGTTTCTGTAATTATCCACAATGCTAAGTTTATTTTCATACGTTTGAATCCTTATTTGAGAAGCACCAAAAACACTTGGTTCCTCATCTCATACTTCTATTTACTCTTGGAAAAAGAGGATAGGTGGTTTTAAAATCCAGGGTTTTCATAATGCAGCTGAGAGCACTCCTACAGTACCATCGTTTCTACTTCCGAAGAACCCAGAAGCATTCTGCCTCTCCCCAAGGAAGTCCCAATCTTAAGATGCTGTGACCAGCACTTTGGCAGCTGAACCCCTAAGCGAGGCAGGAGCCTCTGCGGGGGGGGGGGGAGCAAGGGACCGAAGGTGGCAGGCACAACCTTGGATAGAAGCCCTGCCCCTTTGTATGTGCATACAACATCAGTGCACCTACAAAGAAAGGCACTTCACCTGAGGAAAATGTTACATTACTCTGCAGACAAAGATGTAAATATGTGTTTCTAAGTTTCAAATAATATATAACTAACACAAACAGCTACTATAGCTATTTTCTACACCTTGTGTATATTTTTGTCATACTTAACTAGCTTTTCTATACTGATAATCAAATGCATGCAAATAAATTGCACAAATTTAACGTTTATAACCACAAAAGAGAATAAATAAGAGTGGCATCCCAGACCCCTCTACAACGTTATATTGACCATTTAATCCTATGCATAACTACTTAGAAATAAGACACACTTCCATGTATATATAGCTTAAAAGGTTGTTAGAGGATATAAAATTCTCGTCAAAATGAAACCCATCTAAAGGTAGGCAAAAATAAACATCTCAAACTTTCTTGAGGAGACTTGCATAATTCAGGTGCTGCAACTGAAAACCTCCCCCTTGCCAGCTGCACTTCTTTTGTGAGGAGTAAAAGGCCCCAGAAACAAAGACTTGAGCTGGTTCATGTGGAAAGAGGAGATTCCTGAAATAAATCATTGTAAAGACTGAAAAGCCCCCAAATGTTATTTTATCCAGAACACCTCTAAATAAATACATAAGAACGTCTGCAAAGTAAACCCACATCTTACTTTTCAGTACAATGTATGAAAGCTATTCTTAAAGGTATAATCAACCACTTTGCTCCTCAGCATAATTTTTTTTAATATTTCTTTTGAAGAAATGACAGTTCTGCATGAAAGCCTTTCCTTTATGCTCAGTTATTTAGAGGCTCAAAACTGACCAGCTGGCTTCATGAAATTCTTATCTATAGGATTGAATAAGAATCATTAGCATATATCTTTATTATATTTTTCCCTCATTGTTTACATGACACACTGAACCACATATTAGCTAACCACATTTTAGCCTACTGCGTTGGGTAAATGCTGAAAATTGGTTAATTAACCATGGATAAGTGTATTATGGAAATATTACATGGCATGGTTTTCCCCCAAGAATCCTAGCAAACATACATGCTAAGTGTTAGTTCTGTAGAATATACTAATCCTGCTCAAAAATTAACATTCCCAATCACTCAGGGAGAAGGAATGGTCATAATACTATGCTGTGACTCTGTTCACAAAACCCAAATCATAGTTCATCAAGGTTTGATGAATCATAGTTCAGTTGAATTTACTTAATTACTTGGGACTGCACAATATACTGAACACAAACTCCCCAATTACATTAATCTAGGTGTTGTAACTTGTTGGTTGCATAGAAAACATTTATATGTCATCATTTACCAGATAGATGGTCTATTCGTGATAAGAACCAAAAACTTACACTAGCTGAAACTCAAAAAGTATTACTCAGTATTACCATAAAACAATCTAATGAAACAATAAGAGCAAATATTAATAAACAGAAGCTTCAGTATGTCCTAAAGCTAATTGTCATTCTGGATTTAGCACAAGGAAAACACAGATACTATTGGCTATGCCTACAGAACATAGTGAACAACCCAGTGTACAAGTTATTACATATATATGTTATTATGCATGGATTGTTTCCCATAGTTTTTAGTGTTTATATGGCCAGAAAAGTTTCATTGTAATTGACATAGCATCTTGCTTTCATGAAATGATTTAGTAATACCTGATATTTCATAGATCAGGGTTTCTCAGCCAGGGTTTTGTGGAACCCTAGGGTTCCAAAGGAGGTCACTAGGGGTTCCCTGGGAGATCACGATTTATTTAAAAAATTATTTCAAATTCGGGCAACTTGACATTAAAGAGGTAAGTTTCATTCTTTATTTTTAGTTTAAGAACACTGTTACTGCCTGTAATACAGGCCTACCCATAAAACGAATATAATAATTTTGTAACTTCTGGCCTATATTTGAGTCTGAAAGTGCAGGGGTTTCTCAAGGCCTGAAAAATATTTCAAGGATTCCTCCAGGATCAAAAAGTTGAAAAAGACTGTCATAGATTATGACAGAGGGTGATATTTATTTCTGCTAACTGAAGCTGCTTCTGCTGATGGAATGGGATAAACAGGATTTTCCCCCATTGTGGCCCAACACATACTGCAAAAACTGCTCTGAAGGTTCTTCTAGATCTATATTACATATTTTGGGAATACTGTACATGTAGGGGGTTATGAAGAATTGAAGAAAATCTACCCATATGACATTCACTTTCATCAAATTTTCCACTCTCAAATCATAGACCAGTTCCTATTCTGGTAAGCTGTACCGAAGTTGGGTGTATGTTTGTTTTTTAAAGGTGGGATGACCCTTGTGTTTCTTTGGTAATGTGCTTGATATTAGAAGAAATTCTTTTTTGACTTTAACTCTTTAAAGTCCTTTCAAATCAGCAAAACCTTTCTCAGGTCTGTTCATTGGCTTTTCTAGTCAAGACAATGTAGATTTGAGGGAATGTTTTTATCTTGTTTATCAGGTGCACCTAGAAACAAACATCACTGTTGAGGCTAATGGCTGACTCACAGAACAAACATTCCATTTGTTTGCAGTGAACTGTGTCTGTCACCACAGATGACCCAGCATGCACTTCAGGGCAACCTGGAAGTTCCAGCAGCTGCTGAATACAAGGGCTGAGTTATATGAACAGGTTGAGTTGCCAAAAACATTTCAGTGCATCTTATGCCAGCACTGGATTCCTATTACCTTCTCTTCAAAGAGCTACAGTATATACTAACTGGCTTTTACCTAATCTTCTACATGCATCTATACAGTCCTAGTCATATAGACTCATACTTGGGAGTAAATCCACTGCACTCAATGAAGTTTACTTCTAAGGCAAGGTAGACTTACAGCTTCTATTCTAAACACTATTACTAGAAAGTAAATCTCATTGAACATAGAACAGGTATACAAACTGAGACCTCAAGGCCTTATGTAGCCCCTAAAGTTGCTCCAGGAGTTGCCACCAAATGATAATTTTTAATTTACAAAAGAAGAAATTTATTAGATGCATGGAGAGTAATCATATTGACTGATGCTGCTAATTTGGGCTGCAACACTAGATGGAAGCAAAGAAATAGGACACTTCCAAACTGCAGCCTAAGCTGCTTGTCTCCTGTGCTGCTCCTGGCTGTTTCTAAAGCCAACTTCAGAAACTCCAGTCTGGATTGCAGTGGGTGGACAATGGGGCCAGGCTGGTGCTCAGGCCAGACTACAGGCCTAATTGGTCATCCACCTGCTCCTTGCCCTTCCCAACTGGATAGGGAAGGCAAACCTCATTGGCTGGCTTCTGTGTGGATTAGTCTATCAGTTCCTACCTTTTGCTTTCAGGGATTATTCCCTCCTCATTACTTCCTGTGCCTTTCCTTTCCCTTATATTTACATACATGGATGCCTACACACGCGTGCGCACGCACACACACACAGCCTTCCCATATTATATCCTTTGACACTAACACAGACTCTTTCTATTTTTTTCCCCTTTTGGTACCATTGTGGCTCCAATGCCACAATAATCAAAAGAAATAAGGAACAGGATGTTCTTTCGTTTCTACTTTCCACTGTAGGTCCATGGAAACTGTGTAGCAATGTTGAGCTGATTGTTTAGCTTCATAGAAACAAAGTTACAATGTTCCTATTTGTAATTTAAATAAATAAAAGGAAGGTGAGGGAAGCTTTGCAGTACAGGTAGTCCTTGACCTATGACCGTTTGTTCAGTGACCCTTCAAAGTTACGACAGTGCTGAACGAATGGTGGTTATGACCGGTCCTTGGAGTTCCAGCCGTCCCAACACCCCCATGGTCACGTGATCACGATCTGGGCGCTTGGCAACCCGTTCGCACTTACGACCAGTTGCCAAGTGCCCCATGAGCATGTGATCAACATTTGCAACCGTCCCTGCCAGCTTCCCCAGAAAGTCAATGAGGAAGCCGGCAGGGAAGATTGCAAGTTGCTGAGCTAAGTCTCCCCCACCTGCACACCCTCCCCCAGCCCCTCTGTGCTCATGCCACGCCAGCCACTTGCACACACCCCCGCGCCCCCTCCCCAACCCGCGCTGCATCCCTGCGCAACCTCGACTCGTGCGGCACCTCTCATGCAACCCTCCCCCCCTCCCCAACCCTCTCTGACCCACATGACAAGTCTCACGCATCCTCCCCAACTCACACAGTGCCTCTCACACACTCCTTCACATCTTCGCACACCTTCTCTGACCCTCCCTGACCCACGTGGCGCCTGTCATGCATCCCCTTGCACCCTCGCATACCCTCCCGACCTGCACAGTGCCTCTTGTGCACCCTCGCACACCCTCACCGACCCACCCCCACGTTCCCTCCCCCACCCGGCAGCAGCCTCTTACCAGCCTGCCGGCCTGGGACTTGCAACTTCCTACCGGCTTCCCAACTGACTTTGGTTGGGGGAAGCCAGCAGGAACTTGCCTCGCCTAACGACCATGGGATTCAGTTAATGACAGCAACCAGGACTGCTTTACAACCACATCACTTAGCGACAGAAATTCCGGTCCCAATTGCCATTGTAATTTGAGGACTACCAGTACTATGGGCAAGAGGTGGGAAAGCAAGGGAGACATGCTTCACCCAGCTGGGCAGAAACCAAAAGACTGCCCATTGAGAGATGTACGGGTTGAATGAAGCATGAGCTTCTAGGGTTGGGGATAGTTCATTGACTTAATGGGCCATCGCTGGACCATTGCAAGGTTCCAATCGAAGAGAATATTTGTAGCTCAGGGTTGAACTGTGGAGTCCTTGGTGCTCTCTGAGCCTTGTTGTTTTCTTGCAGACGTTTCATTGCCAGGCTAGGCAACATCTTCAGTGCGAAAAGCAAGTCCCACTCCCTTTTCGCACTGAAGATGTTGCCTAGCCTGGCAATGAAACGTCTGCAAGAAAACAACAAGGCTCAGAGAGCACCAAGGACTCCACATTGCAAGGTTATTTTTTTAAAAAAGCAATTGCCAACCAGCAGAGAACATAGCTGCCCAGCAGTCCAGGGCAGCAACCAACCTCTGGAGGGAAGGGAACATGCTAGGCACGGTAGCCATTTGGAGCTAGGAGAGCTACTAGAATGGAGACCCTCCATTCTGGAGGGCTTAAGACTGCTCAGGTTGGAAACCTGCAGTTTCAAACTGAAGCTGGAAAACATGGGGATGGTCCACTGACTGTTTTCCTAGGACAGAACTGCACAGCGTTGTCCTCAACCCATCCTCAGTCTACCACAAAGGAAACATCTGCCCATCTTTTTTCCCTCCATGTCAACAGTGGCATTTTCTCACTTCTGCCAGGATAAGCTATGCCAAGCAGTCCATGTGCTGTGCTCCATTTTGTTGTAGGCAATGCCTTTGCTCCAACCAGCTACTGTGTGTATGATGGGCAAGCCCCCTCCCCTCTGGAACTGATTGCTGCCCTCCGTGCCCATCATCTCCTGGGTTACCAAGCTGCCTGCTCCCGACTTCAGAAGGAACCTTTCCATAGTAAAGCTGCCTTTTCCCCCCACTGATGAAACCATTTTTTAAATTTGTTTGTTTTTTAAATTTGTTTTAATTTGTTCACTGGTGGAACATTGAAATGTTGGACATTGCTTTCCCTTCTTCTTTTAACTGGCCCAAGTAAGTGCTGAAGCTACTTGCTGCCAGCATTCCCTTGTAATAATTATCAATTTAGGAAATTTGGGAGCTGGGTGAAATTGACAACAGTTCACCCATTTCTTCTTTTAGATCAGGTGACTGGAAGAACTGTGAAACTGTGGGTTTCTGTCCTCCCCCCTCCCCCTTGATGGACCCCTGAAATGCTCAGAACAGGCAAGCAACTCCTATATTGAGCCGGGGACTAGACTACAGTAGATGACGTCTAAGATCCATTCCAACTCTGTATTTCTGTGGTTCTATGATCACTGGACATTGTTTGCTCAGGCAAATGGAAATATGTATCCTCAAAGACCCACCCACAGAAAGGAAAGTAACCAGTGGTTGCTTTTGCAGCATGGGTGGGAGGGGCAAAGAAGCATGGGAATCCACCAATCAGAGGCCATGGAATATGCCATCAGGATGGAACACCTGGCCAGCAAAATTGCCAAAGCTTGAAATCTGGACAGCAATTTCTTAAGCTGGCTTCCTTTCCAGCCAGCAGCAGCACCACATGCAAGCAGCTAATTGCCCTAAGAACTTTACCTGCCAGGAAATAATGTAGCATAACAATTTACATTTTTTTCAGATACTAGTTTATTATACAATTGGAAAAGAGACATTTCTACAGAGTTTATGTTGAATAATATTCACATCAATAATGGAGAAAATATTCCAAATTTCCTAATAACTCTACAAACTCTCACTTAAAGTGCCTTCCACTGAAACATTCATGGATACAATATTGAATGGATTCATAAAGACTGTGCTGAAAAGCCCTCTTCATTTAGAGTATTGTCTAGTACATCTTAGGGGCGTGGTGGCTCAGTGGGTAAGATGCCAGGCTTGTCGATCGGAAGATTGCAAGTTCGGAGGTTCGAATCCCTAGCCCTGTGTGTGGCACTAGCTCCCGCCCTAGCTCCAGCTCTTGCCAACCTAGCAATTCGAAAGCATGCAAATACAAGTAGATTAATAGGTACCACTTCGGTGGGTAGGTAACAGCGTTCCGCGTGCGTCATGCCGGCCACATGACCGCGGAAGCGTCTTCGGACAACGCTGGCTCTTCAGCTAACAAACGGAGATGAGCACCGGACCCTAGAGTCGGACACGACTGCACAAATGTGCGGGGGGAACCTTTACCTTTACCTAGTACATCTGGGAAATTGTTACCCTTTGAGTGATTAGAGCACCCTCGCTTTAAGAGATGAGAACTGGGAAAGATAAAACGTCCACCACCCATACCTCCAATCATACCCAGTCCCCACTAACTGTATGAATTACATAATTCACTTGGGTTTGAGAATGAGGCATATGGAAGGCTTTATGAAAACAGCATGATCAGGACTCAATATATTTCAAACTGGACTCCATACTGATCAAGACGGGGCAAGAAATGACCCTCAAATCTCAAAAATATTCTCTCCCCCTATCACTCCAGTGGTTACATATACCCGCACTTGGTGATTGGCTCCAGTAACATCCTCCCTATTTATAGTAAAACCAGACAAAGAATTAACATAATTGAAACACAGCTGTAGTGTGAGTTCTTGGTGTCAGAAAGATATTCAAACCTCCCCATTTCTCATGGAGTAATAATTCTTGCATGAAGTGCTTTCAGTTTATTTCTTCTAGAGTCACATTCTGGAATTCTATTATGTAGAAAACCAAGAACTCCTGTTTCACTTAGCCTCTTAGGATATAGTCAACCACCCACCATTTAGCCAACAAGATAACATGCCTAGAAGTGGCATGGCAAGGTGGAACTCAGTTTGTTCAATGCAGGAGAGGATAGGCTTAGACAGTGTTACCTATAGTAAAACGGTTAATAACTTTATTTCCAGGATAACCAAGTGGGAACTGTGTCTGGTGTACTGTAAACTGCCAGGTAGCTATGCTACCTAAAATCTATAAATTAACAGAATTTATAAAATAATTTTAAGAATAGCGTACCAAAGCTTCCATTTTTATTACTAATCACCATGTCATGACTGAAACTTCTGTGTAAATGCTAATCATTAAACATAACAGATAACTGGGAGGCTACCTTTTAAAATATGTTATGTTTAGAATGTAACCTCCCTACACAGAAATAAGGTCAATCAATCAATCAATCAGTCTGAAATTCATATTAAGCATTTAAATAAACATTTTCTATCTCCTCTTACACAGTCAATTCCTTCTGTTTTTGTTGTTGTGGTTGTTCATAGCATGCCAAGCAACCCTCCAGAAGTCATACCTGAGAGAGACCTTTAGCTGGCCAAAACACGGGTCTTTTAGGTTTTTCATTTTCCTGTGCACAAAGGGAAACACACAGATGAATTACAGAGGCATCTCATCTTTTCCATAATTATTGTATACTCTCTTACATTTGGCACGTATAACTCTGCATATCTTGAGTTATTCAACTGTTTGCTCACAATGACCTGCGGGTGTGCCTGAATACTGGGGTCCATTATGAGAAAATATGGAAAGGAGCACCCTCATCTAAGCAGTGTTTGGGAATACATTCCAAGCACAAGGTTAACTCTCTGTACCAACAGTTTTGAACAGAATTAGCTTTCTGGCCATTTAGCTACGACAGGAGTTTGCTCTTGAATTCTTACAGCATGCCGTCGTCTTCTTTTAGGCTGGATGCACTCTTGCCTATATGAAGGCCACTGGAATCCTTTGGGAGTTGCTTGACTATTCTCATGCTCCACCTCCTCCAAATCAGAATCATCTTGTTGCACCAAGGAGAACTGCTTCTCTGGATAAAGTTCCTTGAGCATACTTTCAAAGAATATTTCCAGGCACCTCCCAGCCTCAGCAACCTCTGAATCTGGCTGCAAAAGAAACACCATAATTAATTTGGTCATAATGTTGTTCAGGGCAATGAGCCTTTATTATTTTATTTATTTATTTGTCACATTTATATCCTGCCCATTTTATCTATTAAGGGTATTTGTTTTACAAAACTAAGTCACTTTACAGTTATGTAAATAAAGCAAGGAGATTAATTTCAATACAGGAGGAGGAGGAGGAGGAGGAGAAGGAGAAGGAGAAGGAGAAGGAGAAGGAGAAGGAGAAGGAGAAGGAGAAGGAGAAGGAGAAGGAGAAGGAGAAGGAGAAGGAGAAGGAGAAAGATCAAAGGCAGTAGCATATCAAAATAAACAATACTACACATTACATATAATGTGCCCAGAGTCGCTGGGAGTTGGGTAGCATATAAATTTAATAATTTACTATTATTATTATTATTATTTGAGTATATTGAATATAATTTAAAGTGATTGGTACATCAAAATGGTGATAGGAAGGGTAGATTCTTGTTAACCTAGGAAATAAATGGAACCCGTACACTAAAACAGAGCACAGATTTAACCATTCCTCTAGATTCCTTGTCTCTGTTGCCAAACTCAATAGTTTGAAAGTTAACAAACATCTAAAGGCAGAATAGTCTCCAGTGCTAGAGTTGAACGGCAGGTTTTCCAGATGCATTACAACTGGAATAAAAAAACAGATGAGGACAAGAGATGACAACAAATTACAATTTGCTTAAGACATGACAACCATAAAGTCTAAGACGATACATTAGATAAGGTAAAGGTAAAGGTACCCCCCGCACATTTGTGCAGTCGTGTCCGACTCTAGGGGCCGGTGCTCATCTCCGTTTGTTAGCCGAGGAGCCAGCGCTGTCCGAAGACGCTTCCACGGTCATGTGGCCGCATGACACGCGCGGAACGCTGTTACCTACCCACCGAAGTGGTACCTATTCATCTACTTGCATTTGCATGCTTTCGAATTGCTAGGTTGGCAAGAGCTGGGGCGAGTGCAGGAGCTCACTCCGCACGCAGGGCTAGGGATTCGAACCTCCGAACTTGCAATCTTCCGATCGACAAGCCTGGTGTCTTACCCGCTGAGCCACCACGCCCCTTAGATTACATTAGGATTAGATACTTGTTCCCTAATTTTTTGTACCTTGATTTTTTTTTCTTTCAAAGCAGTGGGACCTGCAGATGGGCACATCACTCCAGCAAATAACACAGAATCAAACCACTCCTTTCTCCTTTACTTCCCCTAAAATTATTTTGAATTATACTTTTCAAAATTAAAATATTCAAGCCAGAATTACTACCAGTGTTTGTATGCATCTTTTCTTCTCTTACCTCCAGTCATCTCCATATTTTCTTTATCTAGAATCTCATTTAAAAACTCAAATAAAAATATTCACAGAAAAAAATAAATAGCCATGACCTTCATGGGTATAAATGTGTGCTGTATTCTGGAATAATAGAACTTACATAGTTGAATGTTGCACAGTTCCAAAACATAAGGCGCACATCTGCCACCAGCTCATCTGAAGAGGAGTAATGCAGATTGTCTTTTTTCTGAAGTTTTTTCCGAATGGTGGACAAGTCCATGGGCTTCTTGATGATCTGATAATAATGGCGAGCCTGTAAAGAATCCCACTAGCATGATATTTGATAAATCCCATGATGCTGATAAATTGTTCAGAAAGCAAATATTTCCTTCATCTTTCATACAAGGCAATAAATACCAGGATTATAAATAAAATTTAATAAAAACCCCAGAGTTTCTCTGATCCCTATAGGATCCCATTACTTATGTATATGTTATAGTGAGATCCCACCTTTGATGAGGAGTTCAAGGTGGTGTCTTGTTTTGAAACTAATTTTTATTAAAAAAATTAAAATTATTAAATACATGACTTCAGAGTCATAATAATTCAATGAATTTTAATTCAAGGTATACTCAATGTCAATGGAATAAAATTCAATTTAACTTTGTCCTGGCCATGCTTCCTACTTTTAAGGAGAATGTTTTCAATCCAAAACAAGTGCAACCACTGACCCAGAAGAACTATCATGTTTATGCTTTTGACAACATTAAACATGTAAAGTTTCAGCTGTATATTTATTTTCTATCCCGCCTTTATTATTTTTATAAATAACTCAAGGCGGCGAACATACCTAACACTCCTTCCTCCTCCTATTTTCCCCACAACAACCACCCTGTGAGGTGAGTTGGGCTGAGAGAGAGTGACTGGCCCAAGGTCACCCAGCCGGCTTTCATGCCTCAGGTGGGACTAGAACTCTCAGTCTCCTGGTTCCTAGCCCGTTGCCTTAACCACTAGACCAAATATTTTTTAAATATTAATTTTTTAAAACATTCCCTCTGTACCTCTTTAAGAGAGATAGCAGGGATGAGAAAAAGAATGGCAACCTCAAAACTCTAACAGAGCTAACAGAGAAATTGTGCTGAACCAATGTAAAGAATGTCTTATACCAACTAAGGGATAAAAACTTTCAAAAACTATTTCAAAACTAAGTATGGAGTGAAGAGCCTACCACCCTTGCTATGGCCACTTGCTTTTTCTGGGCTGGCAGATTGGTTGGCATGGCTCATTAGCAAGATTAGCCTTTTCTGTGAATGATCGATTATGTGCTGCTTGTGCAACAATTACAAAAAAGTGAAAAGTATGCATAATCCTTATTACTTATTTAACATATTATAGTGAAGAAATTGAATTATACCCAATTGTCTAACATAGCAATTCTTACTCCTTTCAAAAGAACCTGCCTTAAATAAATTCTAGCATAAACAATAAAGCAGTTATTCCCCAAGTAGGCAGAATTTATAGAGGTCATCAAATTTACTGGCCAACTACTGTACTCATGTCAATATTAAAGAGCATGTTGTACCACCTTTCCATCCAGCTTTGTCCATACAGTATATGAAAAGAAAGCTGCAACAGGGTTTGAAAATCCATTGAATCTCCAAACTGCCTTCACATTTTTCTGTATATATATTTACAAATCTACTAACTGACTCAACTACAAGATTAGATCAATTTCTACCATAATCGGCAGTTTTGTTGAAATAGTTCTGCTCATTTAATTGATAAAAGCATTTTCACTGTAGAAGGCAAGGCAAAGGCAAAGGCAACAAAGGCTGCACACTGGGGGAAAAAAGGAAATAATGGGTTGATAAGATCATACTAGGGGCGTGGTGGCTCAGCGGGTAAGACGCCAGGCTTGTCGATCGAAAGATCGCAAGTTCGGAGGTTCGAATCCCTAGCCCTGTGTGACACAGCGAGCTCCCGCACTCGCTCCAGCTCTTGCCAACCTAGCAATTCGAAAGCATGCAAATGCAAGTAGATTAATAGGTACCACTTTGGTGGGAAGGTAACAGCGTTCCGCGTGCGTCATGCCGGCCACATGACCGCGGAAGCGTCTTCGGACAGCGCTGGCTCTTCGGCTAAAAAACGGAGATGAGCACCGGCCCCTAGAGTCGGACACGGCTGCACAACTCTGCGGGGGGAACCTTTACCTTTAAGATCATACTGCCCAGAGAAGTTACTTCATTCTGTGTACTTACCAGGGGGCTGACTGGTTCATGGAATGGAAGACTCAAGCTATTGCAGAACAGCGAAAGCACCAGTTTTTCACACTTCTATAAAATATAAATCTACAATTAACGTGTATATAACATGGCTGTGTGAACATCTGTATTGTGTTCGGCTTCAATCAGAGTTTTTACATTGATATTTCTATGTCTTAATATTCCCATACTGTAATTCTAAATCAGGTTGATCTACGTGTAGTTGAAAACAAACTCTTGGCTAGCTTCCACAGTTTAACTTATATTGTGTTTTTTTTAATTTAACGTTATTAAATTTTCAAGATAAAAAGATAAAAGCTAACAAAGAATAATAAAGAAAGTAAAATAGAAGAACAAAGCAGAAAATAAGAGAAAAAGTAAAGTCAAAGGTGCAGAAAAAGAAAAGACAGAAAAGAAAATACAGAAAAATAATGACTCCCGACTTTCTCTGCTACAGATTCAAGTATACGTTTACATTAAACGTTTACTCTAAGTTTACAACATAGCTTTCATTAATTTTATTGTCCATGATTACTTCTAATAATCAATCCAGATATCATAATTTAATTTTTTTTTTGTTTCACACAAAAAGTCCAAAAAGGGTTTCCAGGTAGCATTAGTCAGTGTCTTTTCTCTAATCAAAACTGTCAGTTTCGCCATCTCAGCCAACTCCATCAACTTCACCATCCATTCTTCCATTTTGGGTAATATCAAATCTTTCCACCTTTGGGCATATAAAAGCCTTGCTGCTGTTACCATATATAAAAACAAAGTTCCATGGGTTCTTTTTAACTGTTCGTCCATGTTTCACTTCTATTGTTTAGGCATAATATCTATAGTACAATTCAGCACAATACAGTAATACAATTAGATTACTGTAACACACTCTACAGGGGATGGCCCTGATCCTGTTAGCCTTTTGCAAGGCGCTGGAGACCTGGTTGTTTCTCCAGGCATTCAGCCCAGAAGGTTAGGCAAGCTCTGCAGTGTTGGTGCACTTCTTTGTGATTGGGGTTATCTTGGGCACTGTGGATTATATGTTGTGGTTTGTGTTTTAATCTTTGTATACCACCCAGAACCACTGTTCTGAGATAGGCAGCTATATACGTCATTTAAATAAATAAATACATTCCCAGTTAAAGATTAGTACATGATCAAAGCAGAATGTACATATTTTCCTTATTCCCCTTTCATTTCATAAGAGAGAGAGAAGACAAAATAATTTAAAAACAGTTTAACTAATCTAGGTAAAATTCAGTCCAAGTCCTACTGTAAGTCACATCTTAGACCTTGGTTCTGCCCAGTTCTTAAAGAAGCTCTTTCAATGTTGTCTTCTGGGACATGTAAACTTACCAAATAGGCAATGTACATTATTGGCAAAGAAGACAGATTCATCATTAATACTGCTACCTGAATTTACCTTTTGGTCGTATTCATCAAGGCCATAAACCGGTCTTGCTCGCATGAGTGCATTACTGTAGTCAAATCGTGTGTTCTCGCAGTCATAGACTACCTCCGATTTATCCACATTGCGACAAAGTGTGCAGACCCATTCACCTCTGCAGCACAAGAAGAACATGCATCATTAAGCTATCGTGTAGTTCAGGAAATTAAAGTGCCAGGGATAGTCTAACAGAATGTTGGTTAAGACATTGTCTAAGAAATTCTTGATTTTTTTTAACCTGAAATGCTAAATTAGGGAAGAATTTTCATTTACTCATTGCCTCTGGCAGAAAAATCCCATTGCAGTTGATACTGCAGAAATCTATATAGACTATACATTCTTGGGGAATTAACAAGTTTAATAACATAAGACAGGGCAAAGACATAGGTGGAATTCACAAACATCAGGAGGAAAGAACAAAAGCTATGATGTTTTTTCAAACATACTTCATGTTTGTAGAAAGTTAGATTGTAATAACATGAAAAAATACTCAAACATGCACACAAGTCCTTTTGGTGTTTGTCCAACTAGTTATCTTCAATGTTTGTTTTGTTCCTTCTCACAAACAAAAATTCCATTGGAAACGTTCACACTGTATTAGGTTTTTATACAGTATAATCCAAGCTTAACTTTGATTAAGTTCTTATTTATTCAAGATTCCAAAACAAACAGAATTATAAGGAAAGAAGCACTGAAAGTAACACATCAGTCTGAGGACAGAGGTTCTAAAGTAGCCCACTTGCAAGGATTTAGCCCTGAAAGAGAGAACAGATACTCCTAATTCTGGTATACTCACACAGGAAAGCTAAGCAATGCAGGAACATGGCATGAGAGATGGAACACCTTCGGGCAGTAATCACAACACAAAAGTTCTCCGCCATTCAGACAAACAGCACAAAAGTCTTCATTCTCAATGGGATGTTCTTCCTGAGGAAGCCCAGACCTTTTCATGCTATTACTGAGCCTGTGATCTCCTGAAGGAAGTAACACCTGTTCAGTCAGTTGGCTTGTGAGGATCCTGCTTTTCTCCAGGTTACCTCGAGGTTTAGGAGTTAGTCTTTCAGAGGAATGTCCTTGATTGACCTGGGATGAAAAGTGAAAACTTTTTCACAAAAAGTGCTTGGCATACTGCAGAAGCTTAAATGCAGTACATACATGTCTATGAGAAAGCAGCTTTCCTGTAGCAAATGTAATATATTAGTTTCTTCTGAAGACTGGATATTGGGGAGTTCTCCTGAGATTTCAACTATATTATCTAATCTCCAGTTAACATTCATTATATAATTCATTAATTTTGCCCAGAGTTTTAAATGATGTAACCAACATAGTCACCAGCTAATTATGAAGCTGAAATGTTTGCACCTCAATGGAAGTACCCCTTATAAGACATACACATAAACACTTCCTTGTAGCCAAACTGGCCTGTTCATGAAAAAGGGTTCCTTCCATTTGAGAAGGGAACAGAGATTCAATGAAGACTGCAAGGAGGTCAAATCAGTCAATCCTAAAGGAAATCAACCCTGACTGCTCATTGGAAGGACAGATACTGAAGCTGAAGCTCAAATACTTTGGCCACCTAATGCGAAGAGAGGACTCACTGGAAAAGACCCTGATGCTGGGAAAGACTGAAGGCAAAAGGAGAAAGGGACGGCAGAGGATGAGATTTATTTATTTATTTTTTATTTAAGTGATATTTATACCCTGCCTATCCCCTCCCTAGTGGAGGACTCTAAGCGGCTTACAATCATATATATACAGTTCAATTATACACCAAATTTCAAATATACAAATGCACCGCGCGTGAAGGGAGAGGGGTAAGGGAACCGACTCTATTAGGCTCTGGACTACAATTCCCAGGATGCCTTGAGCCAGCTGCTGACGTCCTGTGGCTGTCACATCCGGGTCCGTCGTCACCACCGGCATTTGATCTTCCTCCGATCCTCTGATCCTCTCCTCCAGTGGAGCCGACTTCCCGACAGGACGCCAGCAAATTAGCCCACTTTAAGGTGGTACCCATTTATCTACTTGCAAGGCTTTCGAACTGCTGGGTTGACAGGAGCTAGGACTTAGCGATGAGAGCTCACCTCGTCACGCGGGGTTCGAACTGCCGACCTACTGATCGGCAGCCTACAGCTCAGCTGTTTTTAACCTGCTGAGCCACCGCGTCCTTAAATGGAGATGGTTAGATAGCATCACCGATGTAATGAACATGAATTTAAGTAAACTCTGAGAGACAGTGGAGGACAGGAAGGCCTGGCATGCTATCGTCCATGAGGTCACAAAGAGTTGGACACGACTAAACAACTGAACAACAACAACAACAATAGATGAAAGTGGGGGGGAGAACAGCATTATTTGCCCATTTGTTCCTTCTCTCTGCAGCCTTCAGCACTGCTTTGCATGCTGATCTAAAGAGGCAATGTGTGGGGGGTGGGGACAATAAGCAGCTGCAGAAGGGAAAGGAAATAGGAGCATACCCATAGGTTGATGGAAGTTTCAAACTGCACTCTGGGCGATAACAGCTACAACCCACTGATGCTACTGTATTTTCTTTTAATTATGACTCTTGCAGCCACTGAGGCTCTAAAGCTTTATTTTATGGCAAGATTTTCCATGTTTCTAAATAAGATAGTGACCAATCGCTTTACTTGTTAAACTGCATATTCTCACTCTTAAAAAAAACCCAATCCTTCAAATATCACTAGCACCTAGAAACTGAATTTTTGGTAATAGAAATCACATGTAATCCATGAATTTAAAGTGAGATGATTGATCAGTTTTGAATTGGTTGGTCATCATGTAAGACCCAAGGAATTTTCCTGGCAGGTACTAAATTCCTAGTTACCAACTCTTCCCTCCCAAATGTTCAGAATTGTTTGAGATGAGGAGTGATATATAAATATCTTTAATTTATAAACAATACATTTAAAAACAAACTTCCAGTGAGTTAGCTAGATGGATATCTAATCTCTGTAGCAGATAATTCAATTATTAGGCCAGAAGAGTATAATTTCTTCATATACCACATTGTTTTGAAAAGCACTTAAATTAGGCTAAATTCTCTGATAAGTGAATATCTTTAGTATTTGTCTTCACAAAAATATACTTTCTAGAATTTCTAGGTCATAGAAAGCATAGGCAGTTCAAAGACTAATTATGTTTGTCAGTGACCAATTGACTTCACAGAGACACTACAGGTAGTCCTCCCTTACTGATGGTAATTGCTCCTGCTGGCTTCCCCATTGACTTTGCTCATTGGAAGCCAGCAAAGAAGGTCACAAATGGCAATCATGTGATCGTGGGACACTGCAACGTCATAATTGCGAGCCAGTTGCCAAGCGCCCGAATCGCAATCACATAACCACAGAGACGCTGCAATGGCCACAACTACAAGGACCCATCATAAGTCCCCCTCATTCAGCGCCGTTGTAACTTTGAACGGTCGCTGAATGAGTGGATGAGTGCATGTTAAGTGAGGACTATTTGTATTACTTTTGAAATATAAGCACAACAAATTGAGATGCATATATAATTACTCTCCAGTTCCCAGCATTCCTGCAAGCAAAGCCATTGCTTTATATAATCCTCAAGAATGATATTACTTAAAATAGAATAAAATCTATAAATTAATGAATATTAATTTTATTTTTTCCATGGCATAGTAGGCACAGCTTCTTAAAGAAAATAGATCAGTAGATGAGGATATAATAAAAGTAAATACAATAATGTTCAGGTTCTACAAGTCTTCAGAGTCACTAGCCACTTAACTATAATTACCGAAGAACAGCATTGGGTGCCACATGCTCCAGCACAGTGCATATACAGAAAAGGAACGGTCATATATTTCACTTCCACAAGGCAACCCTTGACACAAATGCAATTAAGACTTTCAACATTTGGTACACAAAGACTGGAAACTCGATACTTTCTTACGTAGTATGCTACTGTATACTGCTTCCATTTGTCAGCACCTACCCTTCCAAAAACATCACAGCTTCTAATGGAAGAAGACTTCCACGTTTAGACCTACATGCAGCATTTGTTTTTCAACATTTCCCCCATTTGGGTATTCATTTTGATATTTGGGGGTATGTATTTAGGTCAGAAAAATGGCTTGCTGGAAAAGGGTACCCTCATGCCTAATTTTAATGTCACTTCTTAAGCATTAAAACTTTTGAAGGATATGATTATGAATCTTGGCTGTCCCTATACTTTGGCCCCAACTATATCACCACAGTCAATTCACTGGTCATCAATGAATGTTACTATATGCATCTGAATAGAATGGAAGAAACAATCAGCAGTTAGGGCAGATGAACCGAATTTACCTTAATAGCCATGCTTGAAGACTGAGTACCACATTCAATAATCAGCAGAAACGTTCCATCATGTGTACTGTCCTGTGGCTGCAATTTAAATATTGGAAGCTCTCCTGATTCTGATGTGCATATCTTCAATCGTTCCAATCGCACATAAGGGATTTTCACTTCTTTGGCACAAACTCTAAAATGTGTTAAATAGTGGATCAACTTTATCAGTGCTATGGATCATGCCTCGATCTTATCTTTACCATTGTCACACAATTTGCAAATATTTTAAAGTCAAAATGTTATAGATACAGTGGATGGATGGATGGATGGATGGATGGATGGATGGATGGATGGATGGATGGATGGATTTCCTTTAAATCAGTAATGATATTTTATCTGACATTTCCAGAATGTAATTTTTACTTTATACTTTAGAATCAATAGATTCTCATACACAAGAGTAGGCTTTCCACACTCAAATAATTTCTATACTGACTCCCTATATCAGGGCTTTCCAAAGTTTTTCCCGCGGCGACACACCAACCAGCGTTGGTGTGTCGCCGTGGGAAAGCCCGGAAGTGCGGCAGCGTGCAAAAACCCGGAAGCGCTGCTGCTGCTTTCGGGTTTTGCGCGCTGCAGTTGGTGTGTCACCGTGGGAAAACCCGGAAGCGCTGATGATGATCAGCGCTTCCGGGTTGTGTGGCGACACACAGTTTGGAAAGCTCTGCCCTATATGTTGGTAATTTTGGGATGATGTCTATGAATACTTAAGCCTTTTAGAAAAAAGACTCTATAAATGTATTAGATATTATGATTTCTTATGATGCATATAAAGGAAATATCTGATTTGAGAGGACATATAAAATTGTTTCAAAATCAAGTAAACTAGAGTGAAAATGGATATTGTGTAATTATAGTATCATATTATAATTTATGCAGGAATATATAATTCCTTTAAATCTGATGTATCGAAACATCTATGCCACTCCTTTATTATAAGGTATGATACTACTTTAGCATAATAGTTAGATATATTAGTATTCACATCTGCAGTTTTACAGAACACTGTGTAATTTGGATTAACTTTTTTTAATAACAGTTAACAAAAATTTGTTCCAGATATTTCTCTCATCTGGAATTGCTTCATTCTATCTGGCTTATTTCAATAATCTCATTAATCCCAATTTACATACTTTCTAAGTGGAAAAAAAATATTCATCTCTGGAAATGAGCCTAAAAGATTACCTGTTGCTCTGACTACTTTTAATTTCCTTTTCAAAATGTTCTTCTTCACAGTTAGGACAATCTACAAGAAATAAAATGAATGAAATAACACAAAGCTACCTTGGTTAAAGAGGAGAGGATTTTTTTAGCATTCATGATACAGACCTACAGTAAATTTCTCACAGAAGTACTGTAATTTCAATCAAAATTACCAGATTTGCCCCAGTGGAATCCATTGCAACATGAACAGGTACATTTCACAGAATCTCCTACTGTTGTCTCAAAATATTTCTTAATTCAAAAGTTATGGACAAGGAATTTACTTTATAGAGAAAGTTGCACACAGGGCAAAGATGGCTACATTGTGACAGTAGTATGCAGATACAGTAACATGAATATCAGAGGAAATTGTAATTCTTGAATTTTTAAAATATGCCATATTTACTGGATTTAGATTGATATGCACATCCTCAATTCATTCCTTCATACTTCATAGTACATTAACAGAGAAATCCTTTAGGAAGAGAGAATTCATGGCAGAACAATTTCCAAAGCTCTGTTGAACTTATGTTGGTAAAACATAAAGTAGGAAGGTGACTTTTTTGCCTTAAAAATTTGTGTTTTCTTTTGATACCTACAACAGCTCCAGGGATGGCATCGCTTTCTCCGATTACAGGAAGACAGCTGAGAAATAAGGGGCTTTGTATCCAGCAGATGCAAACTCTGCTGCAATCTGTCACTCATTTGATCTTTTTAGTCCCTAACAGAGTTGGGGCAACTGTACTGGTAGTATGTACTGTACTTGACTGGGAGTCAAGAGGAGTTACTTGAAATTCTCTTTCCTGTCAGTATGCAGACTTCCATATCCACTCGTAGCAAAACCCAGAGTATCTATGATTCTTGAGACATCTTCTTAGGGATCATAGGAGTGTATCCTAATATGCTGCGGAGCAGGGTTGGAAGAAAATGTTCTTTAACTCTATTAATATAGAGATAGGTTTGTTTTTCTTTAAACTTTTGTGTTTTCTTGAGGGGGCATTGCTAATCTTATTTATAATACTGATCATCATTAAGGGTCAATATGTTGATCTCAGAGAATAAATGCTTTTTACAAAAATCTTTATTAATAAAGCAACACACAAAAATTAGAGATACATTTAACAGATAACATATCTAAAAATATGCTAATCTATTCACAAAGTTTCCCTATTTCTGACCTGACACAAGTCTAAAATCTTATCAACTCTCAATTATGAATCTTAAATTCATAAAGTTATTATCTGAGAGCACAAGTCCTCCACTGGCAACGTTAATGGCTGGAGGGAGCTAGGAGCTTGGTGGTTTTCCATCGGCCTTTGCTGTCAGCAAGGAGCACTGCTGGGGTGGGATCCAACCATGGCGAAGGCCTTTACTGCATTCAAGCAGGCGGAAATCTGCTGGTAGTTCTCCTTCCGGCAGTAGTCAGCAGGAAGCCACAAAATGGGTGTTCTGGGGTGGGGGCATGGAAGAGTCAGTTTTAGATCTACTGGATCCAAAGCCATTCTATTCCCTCAAATGGACCTAATCCGGTCCCGTCAGCTACACCAACCCTGGAGTTGCCATAGATAATATCCCCTCCCTATTACTGTAAATGGGAAAGGAGACTATTATAAATTCAAAGGTCCACCGGGGCAAAAAGCTAAAGAAGACAATTTGTTCTGGCTGACACAAGCCAGCAGAGCTTGAGATGTAGCAGAATTCAATAGCAGTTGCATTCTGAAAGAATTGTGATACAGAATTGTTGTCAATGGTATCCTCATATAGAAAATACATACAGCCTAATCTGGATAGGAGTCTGTGAGTTCTAGTCCTGCCTTAGGCATGAAAGCTGGCTGGGTGACCTGGCCAGTCACTCTCTCAGCCCAACCCACCTCACAGGGTTGTTGTTGTGGGGAAAATAGGAGGAGGAAGGAGTGTTAGGTATGTTCGCCGCCTTGAGTTATTTATAAAAATAAAAAAAGGTGGGATAGAAATAAAATAAATATAAATAAATATTTATTTATTTTTTAAATTTATCCCCGCCCATCTCCCCGAATAGGGTTCTCTGGGTGGTTTACAACATAACAATGGTTAAAATCTATACATTTAAAATTACAATAAGACAATAAATAGATAAAAATAGGTAAAAATCCAAGAGATGGTAAAATCAGCTATCAGGAGGACATTATGGGGCCAGCCACCCCCAGGAGGTACTATTACCTCCCTCGTCCCTGGCAAGGCGGCAGAGCCAGGTCTTAAGAGACTTCTGGAATTTATCCTGTGATAATTACATTGCTTTTACATTCTATAAACTGGCCTTGCAGTACCAGTTTATCATGATGTATAAAATATATAAAGCAGGATGATCAAGTGACGGTGATGGTATCTGGATGCTTCCAAAATGTCATTCTTGAACAGCCAAACTTTTCTACCTTGATGCATAATAATCAAACTTTTCTCTGCTACTCCTCTTCTGAGCAGTAACACGATATTACTGATAACATTTAAAAGTGTTCTATACCATCTTTATTTATTATGTTATCAGGGCTCATTCAAATTAATAGATCTCTAATATAACAGATCTCTAATATATAATATTAAATCAAGCCTAGACAAATATTCAATTTTTATGTATCCCATTATTAGTCAGGAAGTTGTTCCTGTTTACTAAAGGCCAGTATAGTGGACATTAGTAAAAAGCATGGGATAGTTACAGAAATCATAATTAAATTTGTGGTTTCCCAGACAAAACATGTACTTTCAGCAGCAAATCCTGAAATAATTATGCTCTGCAATGAATGGATGATATCTGATTTTAAACATCCAGGAAAGATAAAGGGGAAAAAAATGGTACCTTCAGTGTGTCCTGGTTTGGGATTAACAGACTGCATGAAGGTTGTGTTGCTGATAAGTAAGGGAGAGGAGGTACATGGCTGAGTTTTCTTCACTGAAAGATTAATAGGCTCTTCCAGAATATTTTGTAAAGGAAGAGCCATTTCATTAATCTCTCTTGATTCCACAGTGACAGTATTGCTCCCAAGAGGATAACTCACATGGCCAAACTCTTCATTTTCCATCTTGCAATTGAAGGGGAAAAAGGTGAATTTTACAAAATGTTTTATACATCAACAAAACAATCAATAGAAAAGCAGAATGATTTTACTCTGACTCAGGATGCTTCATTCTGAGGGGCACACACAGCATAAATTCAGAGTTTAGGGTTTTTGAACCACAGATCTACGAACAATTTTTCGAAACTTTCTCACACAGAACTTCACCACAGACTTAGACATAGCATGGAGAAGCTCCTATTCAATACAATACAATACACCCAAGGCCCCCTTGGGCATGTCTATGGATAGATTCCTTGAATCCTTGCAGAAATTCTGCAAGACAGACTGTAATATATACACATGAATCTGCTGCACCAAAATTAAAGGTTAGCCCTTTAGATGTAGATGTGGCTTGGAGGCAGCATCTATTCAAGCCTAAAAAGGTAAAGGTACCCCCCGCACATTTGTGCAGTCGTGTCCGACTCTAGGGGCCGGTGCTCATCTCCGTTTGTTAGCCAAAGAGCCAGCGTTGTCCGAAGACGCTTCCACGGTCATGTGGCTGGCATGACGCGCGTGGAACGCTGTTACCTACCCACCGAAGTGGTACCTATTCATCTACTTGCATTTGCATGCTTTCGAATTGCTAGGTTGGCAAGAGCTGGAGCTAGTGCGGGAGCTCACTCCGCACGCAGGGCTAGGGATTCGAACCTCCGAACTTGTGATCTTCTGATCGACAAGCCTGGCGTCTTACCCACTGAGCCACCACGCCCAGAATATTCAAGCCTGCCTTGACTCAAAAAGCTAAGCCTGGTTAGACCTAGTTAGTATTTTGATGGGGGTCTCCAGGAAATATCAGGTCTATAGGCTCCCCTATGTGTCAATGGCAAACCACTTCCATAATGCTGCCAAGAAAACTACTTGGACGTGTTCATGAAATAAACCCAGAGTTGAACTTGTCTTGAAGGAGACTTTAACTTTTTGCCATAAGTACAGGAAAGCCCTAGGTGGATTCTAGGGTGATCTCTAAGTCAAGAAATGAGAACTCCTGACAGGAATTTGATTTGCACACGAGCTCTTGAAATTAATTGGGCTTGTACAAAAACAAGATACAGTAGATTCTGTACTGAATTTCCAGAAGAATCTAAATGAGACCTAAATAAATAAACAAACAAACAAACAAATAAGAATACTGCCACAATTTTGCCAGGATCCAATAATCTCAGCAGAGATTTTCCTGGTGTGTGGTGGCTTATGACATTAATTAGAATGATCATTCTTGTGATTTTTTTTTCCTGCCAAATCATTATCTGGTGGATCAACCATTCTTACCTTGCAAACTGTGTTTACCAGAGGCATGCCACCAATTGCTAAGTGTTCAATATTTTCAGAGCTCAAGCTACTTGTTCTATCCAAAGCCAGGCTGTAACTAGATACAGATTCCGGCAGCACATCAGAGGCATGTGGTACACTTTGGGACAGGCCAGATGTTGCACTGCAGAATTCTTTTGCCTGTGGATCAGCTGGTTTGGATGTCCTTGTTGAAGACAAATCAACTTCTAAAATGTTTGGAAAACCCACTACGTTCATTGAAGCTGACCGCTGAAAAAGAAGACCATAGGTAGCTCAATATTCATGGCAATATAAATTCTTTGGCTAGGAAGGTTCTCATAGCTTGATTGCAATATTACAATATTTAATTGTTTTATCTTGTTGAACACCATTCTGAATGCTTATCATAACAGTGGCTTAACAATGGTCTATTTTAAATGTTTGAATCCACTAAAAGGTACCCCAATTATCAGTCAGTGTATCTGTGTTTCTTAAAATGCATTCATTTCTAAAAATCATAGATGGACAATATCCTAATAGAAAAGCTGTTCTGTCATCTCATTTAAAGAGTAGGCAATGCTTCTTTTGAAATTATACATACTTAAAACACCCAGATATCAAATTTAAAAGTAAATTTGATCAGTATCATATAGACTACTGTAATGCGCTCTACATGGGGCTACCCTTGAAGAATATCCAGAAGCTTCAGCTGATCCAGAATGCGGCCGCGCAGACGATTTTGGAAGTCCCTTATCGGACACATGTAACACCTTTGTTACGTGAGCTGCACTGGGTTCCAGTTTGCTTCCAGGTCCAATTCAAGGTGTTGGTTATGACCTTTAAAGCCCTTCATGGCATGGGACCAGGTTACCTAAGGGACCGTCTTATCCCCATTACATCGTCCCATCCCATCCGGTCATGCAGGGAGGGCATGCTACGGACCCCATTGGTTAAAGAATTCCATCTAATGGGGTCACAGAAGCATGCCTTCTCTGCAGTAGCACCTGCTATGTGGAACATTCTCCCCCCGGAGATAAGACAGTCCCCCTCGCTCCTGGACTTCCGAAAAAAACTCAAGACTTGGTTCTGTCAACAGGCCTGGGGCGGGAAGAAGAGTGTACACTCTTGGGGATGGCTAATGCCTTAGGGTGGCCCTAGAATGCCCTTTCCATGGTTTTAAAGAAGATACTACCATCTTGATTTTATTATATTTATTATATTCTTGAACTGTTTATTTTAATGTTTATTTAATTTTATTTATAGTTGCATTCTGGTTTACTATAGTACAGAGGGAAAGAAGAGGTTTTTTCCTGTTGTTATATAAAAAATGTTATTTTCCCCATGATACGTAACAATCTGTAGCATGAAGCTATTTATTTGTTTTAAGATATTTTTATATTGTTTCCTATATTAAAAAATCTCAAAGCCATTAACAATAAAAATTGTAATCTGTCTTAAGCATCTCATCTAGTTATATGTATTTGATTTTTAGTAAAGAAGCTTTTTCTCTCAGTCACAAATATTCTACTAAAGTCACCATTTCCAAAGGTTTGCCAGATGGAAGAATCTTTTTCCTGAAGTTCCCTGTTTTGTTTTTCTCCTACTCTGCCATTGATGTCTGTGGGAAGGAACTGATGGTGTGATGATGGGTCCAAACCTAGGATATTTTGAGACAATGGATCTAGCTACTTGACTATGTCATAGTACGTCAGCACAACCTTAAAGACATCACCATCACCCATGCCATGCCAGGTGCTGAGTGCTGGACAGATCACAGGCTGGTCCGGTCGGTCCTCAACCTACACATAGCCCCTTTACATCGTAAGTAACCAAGGACTGTCAGAAAGTCATTCAACATCGGCAGACTGCAAGACCCAGGCCAAGTCCAACGCTTCCAAGATGTACTTAATGAAAAGCTCTCCAGCAATTTACTGCTTGTAGGAACCTGTTCTGAAAATTGGACACAGTTTAAAGATGTCATCACGCAGACTGCAACAACTGTACTCAGACTGAAAACCCAGGCACATCAAGACTGATTTGATGAAAACCACAAGACCATTTCAGCAGCCCTCCAGGCCAAGAACAAGGCCTACGCAGACTGGAAGAACAATCCATCATCCGTCTCAAAGAAAGACACGTTTAAGCACCTGCAGTCCAAAGTACAGGCAGAACTGCAAGAATTGCAGGACGAGTGGTGGCACAGAAAGGCTGAGCAGGTGGAACGCTATGCAGTCATGCATGCCACCAGAGAGTACTTCATCTCCATAAGGTCAGTTTATGGTCCTTCTAAATCAGGATGCTCCCCCTTGCTGTCATCTGATGGGTTGAGCCTGATCAAAAACCAGGAAGGCCTGAAAAACCACTAGGCTGAACACTTTTCCAACCTACTCAATAGACTGTCCACAGTTGATCATGATGTCTTACAGCAGATTCCTCAGCTGCCAGTCTTGGATGCTCTAGACCTGCCTCCCTCTGCTGATGAGATCAAGAAATCGATCTCGCAGATGAACTCAAATAAAGCTACAGGGCAGGATGGCATTCCTGCTGAGAACTACAAAGCACTAGACCCAAACCCCTTACAGGCATTCCAAGACATCTTGGAAGACATTTGGTACACACAGGAAATGCCTGATGACCTCCACAATGCCCGTGGCTCTTTATAAAAATAAGGGAAGCAAATCAGACTGCAGGAACTACAGAGGTATCTCACTGCTGTCCATCGCAGGCAAGATCTTTGTCCGCATTCTCCTGAACAGACTTGTCACTGTCTCAGAAAGGAACCTCTCAGAGGTGCAGTGTGGCTTTCGGCCAGAATGGAGTACAACAGACATGATATTTGCCATGAGGCAAGTCCAGGAGAAGTGCATCGAGCAGAACAAGCCTCTTTACTCTGTCTTCATTGACCTGACAAAGGCATTTGACACTGTAAACAGGGAGGCTCTCTGGATCATCCTGAGACGTTATGGATGCCCGAGGAAATTCATGAAGTTGATTCAGCTACTCCCTGACGGAATGGCAGGACAGGTTCTTTACAATGGTGATACATCAGCTACATTTGCCATTTCCAATGGGTAAAACAGGGTTGTGTGCTAGCCCCCGTTTTGTTCAATCTGTTCTTCACTTGCATGTTGTCACGTGCTGTCCAGGGTCTGAAGGAGGGAGTGTAATCAGGTACCGATTGGACAGCTCTCTCTTTGACCTTTGCCGCTTGAATGCACGGACAAAGTGCCTCCATACCGTCATTCAAGAAACCCTCTTTGCTGATGACTGTGCACTCCTGGTGCACATAGACAGTGATCTACAGTTGATGCTGAACAAATTCTCAGACTTTGCTATGCTCTATCAGCCTGTGCCAAATACCAACCCCGTAGAACCAAAAATCACTGTTGACGACACCCAGCTGACAAATGTAAACAGCTTCAAATACTTGGGAAGCATCATCTCAAGCAATGGATCTTTGGACAAAGAAACTGACTCCAGGATCAGCAAGGCCAGCCAGGCACTGGAGCAGCTGCGTACCAGAGTGTTCAATCAATACAACATCCGTATCACCACAAAGCTGAAAGTCTACAGAGCTGTGGTTATCCCTTCTCCTTTATGGATGTGAGTCCTGAATTTTGTACTGAAGGTACATCAAACAACTGGAGAAATTTCACATG
Organism: Charina bottae; assembly: GCA_023362775.1. Lineage (NCBI taxonomy): Eukaryota > Metazoa > Chordata > Lepidosauria > Squamata > Charinaidae > Charina > Charina bottae. The sequence goes on along the minus strand of JALMGJ010000001.1, from coordinate 180,793,131 downwards.
TGCGCTCTCCGCTCTATCCTTGGCATTCGTTGGCAAGACCATGTCTCCAACTTGGAGGTCTTGGATCACGCGGAGTCCACCAGAATTGAGCCCCTGATTATCAGAGCCCAGTCGCGGTGGGTGGACACGTCATCAGAATGGATGACCACGGTATACCTCACCAGTTGCTCTATCGTGTACTGGAGTCTGGGGAAAGACCTTGAGGTCAACCACGCAAGCACTGTGAAAGAAACCCTGTGCCACTGTGACATCTAGCCAAGGGAACTAGAAGCTGTGGCTGCTGACAGAACCCACTGGTGAGCCCTGTGTTATGAAGCATCCACCGGCTTTGGAGATAGGCACTGCCAAAAACGTATAGAAAACCATGAGCAGCGTCACAGAATAACACCCACAGTTACTACAACAATGGACTTCCAGTGCCCCCATTGTGCTAGACCAGAGCTTTCCAAACTGTGTGTCGGGACACGTTAGTGTGTCGGCTGCAGTGTCTGGGTGTGTCACGGCTGCTGCTGCCTCCGAGCCCTGCCAGGATTCCACGCAGGTCCTAGTGCCTGCCTTGTGCCTTACTGCCTCCAAACCTGCTGTGATTCCATGCAGGTCCTAGTGCCTGCCCTGTGCCCTGCTGTAAGAGTGTGTCACGAAATGATGCCCTTCTGTAAGAGTGTGTCGCAAAATGATGCATGTCTAAAAAGTGTGTCACCAACATGAAAAGTTTGGAAAGCTCTGTGCTAGACTCTGCACTTCCAGACTGGGACTGCAAAGCCACCTCCGTGTCCACAGATGAACTGCACAACAGTGTGTCTTCTTTGAACCTGAAGGACTACCATATATGTATTGTCCAATAAAATGTGTGTATAGAGCAGAGCTTTCCAAACTGTGTGTCGGGACACGTTAGTGTGTCGGCTGCAGTGTCTGGGTGTGTCCTGGCTGCTGCTGCCTCCGAGCCCTGCCAGGATTACACGCAGGTCCTAGTGCCTGCCTTGTGCCCTGCTGCCTCCAAACCTGCTGTGATTCCGCACAGGTCCTAGTGCCTGCCTTGTGCCCTGCTGTAAGAGTGTGTCACAAAATGATGCCCTGCTGTAAGAGTGTGTCACCAACATGAAAAGTTTGGAAAGCTCTGGTATAGAGTGTTGTATATGTACATGTGTGTGCCTATCTATCTAAGCTCCTGGCAAGATGTGATGCAATTTCATGCTGATTCACAATGCTACTGTCAAGAATGCAATAAAAATGTTTCGGGAGTAAGGTTCATTAAGATCTATTAATTATCTCCTTAAATTAATCATTATTTTTTCCATTAGTGGATGAAGGGGAGAGGAATCTTTCCTGTGTGGTTTCTGCTGTCCTGGATCATGATACTTCTATTTTTTTTAAGTTGTCTAAAAATATTTAATACCTCACCCTTGAACACAACAAATGTTCATGTTATATGCTTTCATGTTGCAACTTCTGCTGGAAATTCATTTGACATTTTGATATATAGTATATTGCAAACACATCTGTTTATATTCTCACATATCTTTTGCAATTTGCTTATTTTTCCCAACCCTCATGTTTCTACTTGTTACCCATTCTCATTTGTTTCCACTCCTGCAGTGAAAGAACCATCTCACTTCTATATTTCTCCTTACACTAAAGTATAAGTTGCGGTAGCATGTGAAACTAATGATGATCTTAATGAAAAAAAGTGTTTATTTTCCTACTATCGCTTTCATGTTTACTCTGTAAATTTCAGGTTCAGTATTGTTGGTATTGTTTTCACTGTCCTTACTCCATACTTTTAATAGCAGCCTTATATGGAAAAATTAGGATACGATGCTGTGGATGGCATAAAGTTCCCCATTTGGGGAGATGGGCGGTGATATAAATTAAATAAATAAATAAAAGTGGACAAAAGATTAACTTTCATGTTTTTACAATATCAGGAAGCTATCAAGTGATGCAGGAATAATGTCAATGTTTAAGATAGAAATCTTTTTAATGTGTGCAAAACGTGTATTACAAGCCACAGAATAAACTGGAGCTGGAAATGACAACTGTTAATAAAAAAACAGGTTTGGGATTTGCTAAGATGGCACAGAAATCTTTGCAATTGCAGAGAAATTACTGAGAGTAAATGGCTACAAAGTAATAAAGGCTGTAGTTAAGTGGAGCAATCCCTTGGCAACTCCTTATGCTGTAAGCTTTAAAAAAATGCAGTAATTCAAATCCAGTTAGCTCAAGTTTAACTCACAGTGACCAGGAGCCCACACATGGATTTCAAGGAGAGTGCTCCTTGTCAAAAAGGCTCTCCTGTTTGCAGGGTCGGAAATACAAAATCAGCTCTGTATTTTGTAAAAATTCATCCTGAGCAAATTGAGTTGGCTTTACACCACAGAAACAGTCAACAGAATATATAGTATTGTGTATTATTTATATTCCTTTCAGGTCAAAAAAGGGAAATTTGCTAATATGAAAATACCATGTGAAATACAGTTCATATTAGTAAACATAAATGAATTGACAATTCTCTCCCCTTAAAGAAAAAAAACAGGGGAGGAGTTGACCTTGTCTAGTGCTCCAAGATCCTTAGGATGCTTTGAGACTGAAGGATCTGATCCTTACCCATTTCAACTAACCTATATACCTCCATGACATTTGTGATGCACTGGCATCAGGCCACTGTCTGTGATATTTAGGGCTGGCAACTGACCTAAAACAAGAGAAAAATCTAAGCAACCTTTCTGCAAAGCTCAAACCAACTGCCTGTACAAACACATGGTCAAGAAGACAAAAGATAGTTGCTAGGCATGAGACTGAGAGTTGGATAAGCATCGCTTCTCTTAAGAGATGAATTGAAAGGAACAACTTGGCTGATTCTGAATACTTACTCCATCCTGAACACTTGATTAGTAACAGAATTACTTTTTTGTGCTATCACAACATCAGTCATTTAAGTAGACTCCAAATGTATGCATTACTTATTTGTAAATTGCCCTGTCTTCTTTATTTCCACCAAAATAGTGCACAAGGCACCTAACAATACCATCATTAAAATATTAAGATGGAACGATCAAAATCTCACATAATAAAGAGAAGTAAACAACAGTGCCTACCAAATTAAACCTACTACAGCAACACTACAGCAACACATCTGTTTAAATGTCAAAAGACTTCGGGATTTATGAGATCGGTATCTGTGTTCTGGTTTTATTAAAATAAACAGCTTGAAAACCTGGTAAACTTACTCTGATACAGCTGTAAGCTTATCTGAAGTGTAATATTTAGCAGAGCAGCAAGATTTAGGATTGAGCCATGAATGACTACAATCATCAACATATTCTGAAATATCATGTCCACGGTAGTGCCACAAAAAGCCAAAGCTTTTTGTTATAAATGGAATAAATTTAATCTTACAACAGGTTTCCAGTACTCAGGGATTCTAAATATATGGGGATTATTTCTGTTGAATATTCAAAAGCTACAAGAAATCATATGGGATTTTCAATAGATAATGAACAGAGCTTATTCTATTGTTATTCAGAGTCCTGTTGACTGCTGTTACTACTTCTCTGTAACAAAATCCAAGCTATGCACAATAAACTTAGAGACCAAAGTGTAAAGCAAACCAAAGAGGGCAAAGCATAAACTTCCTTATGTGGTTCCCAAGCTCTGCCTTTGTTATATGAGGACTGATATCATTCAGAATATTGTCTATTTGAGTGAGTTGAGAGCATGCAACGAAGATCAACAAACCAGTGCTGTTCTTTTGCTTCTTTAAATACCCATATATTATGAATTAACAAAAATCCCTTCACCTCTGCCCACAAAAAACAAATAAAACACACTGCTAATGCCATGTCCTCCCAACCCTCAGATACACAGCAGTCCATTTCTGCAATATTTGTATGTGTATATGTCTGGTAGTTTGAAGGAAGGAAGGAAGGAAGGAAGGAAGGAAGGAAGGAAGGAAGGAAGGAAGGAAGGAAGGAAGGAAGGAAGGCTTCCAAAAGACTCCTATGAAATGCAGAGGTGAGGGAATATTGTTTTTCTTTCTTTTTAAAAAGTAAGTAAATGCATGACTTGGCAGCATATTACCAAGCTAAAGGATTGTAGGAAGATCAGCTCCAAATAATGCATACACAAATACCAAAACACTAGAGTCTGATCTTTCAGTGCTATACTTGTCTTGGTTTTATGCTGGTTTCACATGGAAATAAAATGGTTAAACTGCACAAGAGGTGTGTGGCAAGAATTCCTCCAGTGGAAAACAGATCACCTGCACTGGCTGCAAAAGCTTGGCTGAACCTCCACATATGATAACAATGGCACTATGTTGTAGATTTTAAATGTAAAAATACTAAATGCACATTGAAAGGTTAGATGTAGCCTTTCCTTTCTTGCAGAAAATGATCACATGCATTTGTTTACTGCATCATGAAAACAGCCTGGAAGGAACACATTCTGCTAGAAGAGCCAAGAAAGAGAATGAAATTGCACTAATTTATCGTAATTAATTTAAATTACTCTGATGATTCCTGTTCACTGTCTAAATATTTGTTTTTCTTACACCCCAGACAATTATTGCTGTTAAATCGTTCTGAGGTGTTGGTCAAATTTCAGTTTAAAGACTTCTCAGACAGTCATAAACTTATATTGATGGCCTTCATATGACACTGGCCATAAGCTGGTCATATTTTTGCTGCTATAGTACTTATTTCAAATAGCTTTTTTTATAAGAGCAAAGTGTAAGATTTTATTTGCATACAATTATTACTGCTTTCCTAGTATGTTTTTTTTTAATAATCTGGTGCCTAAACCATCATTGTTTGCATGTGTGGCAAGCTTAAAGATAGGTATAATGAAAGTTGCATAGTACTGATATTGGTCTCATTTGATGCTTTGGGTTCTTAACAAGTCACAGGTCACCTGTATGCAGCCTATGTCATCACAGCAATTGTAACAAAGTGCATGTAGTTATCTCCACCTTTATGCACAGTATAACTTTCTATCTAACAAGTCCATGTGATACACACACACACACACTCATTAATTAATTAATTAATTAAGTCATACATCCCCTCTTATTAGGTGATAGGAGCACTTGGGGTAGGTGACTCCTAAGCTGGGAGAGTGGCTCCAACAGATCCCAGGAACAGCATCAGAGCTCTCTGTCCAGAAGAGTGCAGTGCTAGGAACAGCCAAGATGCTGCGCAGAACCCTCAAACTCCCAGGCCTCTGGTAGAGGACCTGAGGTTGAGAAAGACACATACCACCCACAGGGGTGAAAGAGGACTTTTTTCCCCTATATATCATCCACACATCACCGAATACAGTAGTGTTTTTGTTACAAAACTACAGTATTAGTTGAGCAGTTGAAGAAGAATATTGTGTTCTTAGATATAAGTGATGTTTCTCCCAAAAGCACTGACACTGAGACTGCAATATACAGTATCACTGGCAACCATTATGTGGAGTATTCCACAGCATCCCCTCCTTCTGTGTTCATGTCACAATTGCCTTATCAGTTTATCAAGGTTTAACTGCTTCCTTATACCAACAGTACAAGATTGTATGTCCAACCAGAATTTCAGAAAGGAAACAAATGGCAACATAACTATAGCCCCATCTATTGGACTGGGAAGGAATATCCTCAGTGTTCTCATTAGGAGTTGCTGTCATGCTATCTTGCATTTACCAAATTACTGGCACACGTTCAATAATTGTTTGCAATAGCTCTGAATATATACTACTGCAGTCTGTCATGTAAAGTATCTTAAAAACCCTGAAACTAAATACAGTATCCCAATTTGTAACTGCATTATTTTTGGAATGTATTTTCTACCTGCAGAATGCGATTACTGTATATACTGTACATACAGTGTATCAGTTATTGGTTTTAAGATTCATACGGAATCATAATCTTGGGTCTGCTAGCTGCAGTTACAGTGGTGCTATGTCAGCGCACCCCTTTGAATGCATGAGGGATTGGCAACTATCTGATGCTACCAAATGTGGATGTTCTCTAAATCTTTCCCAGGCACTTTGGTTGTCCAGTTTTACATCAAGAGTTTGCATAGGAAACAAAGACTGCCTTGTCTGGACAGGTGGCTTTAAAGTCATATTTAGCAAAAAAAAATGTGCAGCTAGTCAGTTGAAAAATTCTCCTATCATGGATAAAGTTGGATAAAGTCCTAGCTATCTCAGCTGAATTAGGTGATGTTGCTTGAGTTAAATATTATCTGAAAGCATTTTAAATGGTATTTTCTTGAAATTAATGTTAATAGTAATTGAGTATCAGATACTTTGCCAAACTTGGTAATCTAAATTTCCTCCCCATCCATTTTCCAATCTCTACCTATGAAAATTTCTCCTTAAAAACTGAAAGAGAAAAAACAAATTGATGGATGAAATATTGTTGGTAGGATAGCATTACATCATTAAACTACATGCTTAAAATGTTGTGACTAAAGTTCCTTCATGTTATTTGATTGATTTGAGAAAATGGTATATTTGAATATGCTAATGTAGAAGACATTATATTATTTCAGGTTTCTGTAATAGGTCCTTGAAGACAGAATTTTCTTCAACAAGTTGACGTGCCTTTGCTGCTTTCCAGAATAAATACATGGGAGTTGGGGGAGAAGACAAATCCTAAATATACAGAAAAGCATCAGGCCAGAGATCAGATTATTTTGCCAGTAGTTCCAAATAGATAGAATATCTTTAATGAAAACATGTTAAGTATTTACTTAAGCGTATCCCTATGGTAATTCCTAAACAAATAAATAACGTCCAAATCAAGGCATCTAGAGTATAATGGCCGGCATTATAGTGTCCTATTTTTATCCACTGGTGCTTTGAGAGAGATACAGTTATTCAGTTAATAATTGTAGTGAGTTGATGCAAAATACAATGAATCATAGCTCTGTTGTATCAGACTTATTTAGTCATGGTTTATCCTTAAATGTTTAGTGGTGACCAGAGGAAACTGATAAAATATTAGTAGTACTCCAGGGATTTATTTGTCTGCATGATTACAGTTCTGGTGTGCAGTTGATTAAAAAGTGGTTGTTAATGTTGATTATACAAGAAAGATTCTGAGGTGACACCAGTTTGATGTGCTGAACAAACTGATGAATTCTTTTAGGAGCAACTGAATTCCAGTGATAGTTGGCTTTATATTCAGATGCTTTACCAAATCTATCAAGCCAACCCTGGTATGGAAATGTAGGACAAATGAAAAAAGGCCCAAATTGTACTCAGCTGGTTCATATTTGGTTCACTATGTTCAACCATAAAATATTAATTTAGGATAAAGTCTTCTTCAAGTCATGTTCACATCCTGGTGACTTAATGGACATATCCTTCATAGACATAACCTTCGTTGCAAAAGTATGGAAGTTGCTATAGTTAGACAGATAGCTTTGTTTAATATCTCTTTTGAGATGAAAGGCATAAAAGCCAATTCTTTATATCAGCTCATAAGGAGGTAAGTAATTAGCCTGAACAGCCATGGCAGAGTTAGAAAATATCTAACAAAGAAAATACTACTTGATGGAATTCAGCACAACAGCTTTCTTAGCATGGGATTCAAATGGTGGATTTTTTTCTCTCTTTTGTCTTGTGCATTACGTCAAAAATGTAGAACATTTTGTCCATCAGGTATCATCAGGGGATGAATTCCACTTGATCAGAATGGATGTACTGGGTGTTGTTGTTGTCCAATTTATCGGTTAAGACAGTTGTAAAGTTCTTCAGATCCTGATTAATGAAGGACATTGAGCAATAAGAGGCAATCATATCCGAGCCCTTTCTCTGTTTTATCTGTCAGTTGTTTTCTATTATTCACGAACAATATCTAATTAGTCAAAAATATGCAAAACACCTTTTTCTATTAGAATAATATACAATTGAAGAGAATATTTGTAGCTCAGGGTTGAACTGTGAAGTCCTTGGTGCTCTCTGAGCCTTGTTGTTTTCTTGCAGACGTTTCATTGCCAGAGTAGGCAACATCTTCAGTGCGAAAAGGGAGTGGGACTTGCTCTCTGTTTATATACCATGGCTTGTCCTGCTTGTGTTGGTGGAGGTGTTGTTCTCCCCTTAGGAATTCCTTGATTTGGCTGTTGTTTATGGCTTGGTTGATTGACTGGGTTAATAGTTCCTTGATTAGGGTATATTGTGCTGTTTGATTGTTCCTCTGGTGCTAATCCTGGTGTTAATCTTTGCATATCTGGGTGTTGATTGCTGGCAAGGAGGTGTTCTGGTCTTTTGGCTTTTCTATTGTCTCTTATGAATGGTATGTAAACGATACCCTAATCAAGGAACTATTAACCCAGTCAATCAACCAAGCCGTAAACAACAGCTGAATCAAGGAAATCCTAAGGGGAGAACAACACTTCCACCAACACAAGCAGGACAAGCCAGGGTATATAAACAGAGAGCAAATCCCACTCCCTTTTCGCACTGAAGATGTTGCCTAGTCTGGCAATGAAACGTCTGCAAGAAAACAACAAGGCTCAGAGAGCACCAAGAACTCCACAATAATATACAAATATACCTTATTTTAATTGCCTGTTGTTTTGCAAATGATAGTTGTCTGGCTCTAACCAATTCACTATTAAATCGCTTTTGTAAGGCATTCCTTTTTTATTATCTATAAGCATTTCATACTGGCCACAGACAGTAGACCATGAAAAAGGGAACAGAACAAAAGAACGCCAAGAACCTGGAAAGAGTTAACGTCAAGGCTGACACATGAAGAGCTCTAGCTACAATTCCAAGAAGAGCCATCTCATTTCTGTATCTGCCAACTTAAGTAAGAATGCTTTAAGAATTTTATATTGCTTGTAGGAGGTTCCATCATGCATGGCTGGGACTGAAGCGACAACCACAGATATAATAATCATTGGTACAACCTTTAACAGATTTATTTCTCTCTCTCTCTCACTATACATTTGATATCAGGAAAGGTACCTTCTGTGCATGTTTAAAAAACAAGATCTATTTTACCAATATAAGCCAACTAGTAAGGATAATTTTTCCTACATGCCTACACCAAAAACCTCCCTCCAACCTATCTATATTTATATCAATATAAATTTATCATTTATATTGTTACTAAAGATAATAATATATCAACCTTCTCTGCAAACAGACAGGGGGACATCCACCACTTGAAACTATGTAAAGAGGACTTTGCTCATCTACCATCTCAGCCTCAGAAGAATCTTAATAATCTACTAAATCCTTGTTTTCCTCCCTCTTTTATCTTCATGTGAAATAAGTGGGGGGGGCTGTATGAGGCATTTTCATAAACCACTTTTTTGGCCTGGGCTCAAGCCTCATTTATCTGATTGTTGTCTTGGTAACGGATCTTCCCTCTTCCCTTCAAGGCTATCTTCTATACTCACTACAAACTATCAACCCCTCTGAGCAGCCTCCCAGTTTGCATATGTCACCTGCAGTCAGCTAAAGTTCTTGTCCTCACAATAGTTGACACCATAATACCCAGTGGCCACATTCCTGGGAATTCTGAGACTTACAGCTCCAACGTATCAAGAATTTGGAAATAGCTAAACCACACGATAATTCCACAACCTGTGGCAACTAGGAAGAATCATATGCCTCTCATGACATCAGGATTGTCAATCCTTACTTCTCCGCCTTTCGTATCTTCAGAGCAACAGTCTCCAATTGACTGTATGTTCCTATATTACATGCTCGGTTTGCCATCATCATTGCTACAACTGTGTACATTAGTTAGAAGCCTGTAATTATAACTTTTGTTTGTTCACAAAAGAAACAAAAATAATCTTCCACATGGATGATCAATACTGAGGTTCTTTTTTAATTAAAAATGCACACAAGTAAACATAAGGCTTTAAAATACTAGATTTTGTCTGATTTGTGATAATAAGGGCAGACTTTTCCAGATAAGATAGAAACTCCTATTAATTATTTTGATTGATAAGTCTTATATTGGCTACCTTTGCTAATTATTGAATATTGATTTGATTTTAATAGTGGTTTTAAAATGCTACATTGATAAAAGATCATTGTTATATGCACTAATGATCTAACATTAGGTAAAGGTAAAGGTTCCCCCCACACATTTGTGCAGTCGTGTCCGACTCTAGGGGCTGGTGCTCATCTCCGTTTCTTAGCCGAAGAGCCAGCGTTGTCCGAAGACACTTCCACAGTCATGTGGCCGCATGACGCGCGCGGAACGCTGTTACCTACCCACTCATCTACTTGCATTTGCATGCTTTCGAATTGCTAGGTTGGCAAGAGCTGGGGCGAGTGCGGGAGCTCACTCCGCACGTAGGGCTAGGGATTCAAACCTCCGAACTTGCGATCTTGATCGACAAGCCTTGTGTCTTACCTGCTGAGCCATCACGCCCCTTGATCTAACATTACTTTGTATTTTTTTTCAATTTCATATAACTTGTAAATCTCTTCAACTTTTCCCCCTTTTTTCTTGGTTATACTTTCAAATAAAATAAAATAAAATAAAATAAAATAAAATAAAATAAAATAAAATAAAATAAAATAAAATAAAATAATAAAATAAAATAAAATAAAATAAAATAAAATAAAATAAAATAAAATAAAATAAAATAATAAAATAATAAAAATAAAATAAATAAAATAAAATAAAATAAAATAATAAAATAAAATAAAATAATAAAATAAAATAAAATAAATAAAATAAAAAATATAAAATAAAATAAAATAAAATAAAATAATAAAATAAAATAATAAAATAATAAAATAAAATAAAATAAAATAAAATAAAATAATAAAATAATAAAATAAAATAAAAATAAAATAAAAATATAAAATAAAAATATAAAATAAAATAAAATAAAATAATAAAATAATAAAATAAAATAAAATAAAATAAAATAAAATAAAATACACAAGTAAACAAACATCATCTATGAAACAGCCCTAAAACATTGACCCTTATCTAGAAATCAACACCACATAATTCATGGAAGATAGACCTTTGTGAATTAATCCTGGTTTGATTATATTTGGAGATTCAAGATTCAAAGGAGTGAAGGGAATGCTTCAATTCTAGTTGAATTCAAAGGCATTCAACAAAATTTTTGTCTACAGACTATAATGAGGAAGTATCAAAACAGCTGCAGCTGCCTCGCTTTTTTGAAGCACAGGATGAATACAGCAAGACATTAATCCTGCCAAATTGTAGAATTCCTTCAAGGCTTTCACCGTATTTTTTTTTTAAAATTCCTGCATATCTCTTTAAAGGCAGAGATAGCAAAGATGAGGAAACAGCAGCACATCATCTTCCAAACTGTCTAGAAATAAGCCTACAGATAAGTTGTGCTGAACCATTTGATGTTCTGGGGGCCATATTTGCATGACATGAACGCTCATTTACTTGACCTTGTGGGCTGATGGATCTTCACTGCCTCTGATCACTGGGTTGTTGAAGATATCAGGAGAAACTGGTTGGAAGGCTTGACCCTTCATGAGGAGGACTCCCTCCTCACTGGTAGGGCTTGGTTACACTCGGGGTTAAAGTAGTATTGCTTGCTGTCAATACTGTATGTTATTTGTCAGCAGGGATAGCAGAAACAGGCTGACACAGGGAGACATAAGGCTATGAGAGAGATGCAGGCCATAGAGAAAGAGGCCAGCACAGATAAAGCAAAATTCTTAAGAGCAGCAAACATTTGGAACAGTGCTTGTGTTAGCCTTGTACCCATTTATTCCTTGTTGAGTGAGTTAAACCTGTCACACTCATGCAGAATTGAAAAATAAATTTTAACCCAGGACAGTATACTGGACTGGTTAACCCTGAGCCCATATTAGAGTGCTGAGAGTTAAGGTGGACTCCAGTTCACAATGAAAATAAGACAAAACTAGCTAAAGAAGTAATTCCCTTGTTTTAAAAATTACTTTTAAATTAAAATACCGTATTTTCCGGCGTATAAGACGACTGGGCGTATAAGACGACCCCCAACTTTTCCAGTTAAAATATAGAGTTTGGGATATACTCGCCGTATAAGACTACCCCTCTTCAAAACCTGCAGCTTGCTCCGCCCCGGGGTGGAAAATATCCACGCCAATCAGCTATGTGGTGGGGAAGCGGAGTAGGAAGTAAAAAACTGCAGGGAGAAAACAGGGAAGCGGAGTAGAAAGCGAATACCGTAGTAATGTGAAGCGCAGCAGCGCAGGGTGTGTGTGTGAAGGAGAATATTGGGGTGAGGGGTGAGAAAGCTTTAACAATTTAAAGAAAGCTTTAATTACCTAGGCAAGGCAGAGGGGTGAAGAATACATTTCCAAGCTTTAGCGGAACAAACCATGAAGGAGGAGGAGGAGGAGGAGGGTGATGGGGGGAAGTTTGAAAAAGCAGATCCAAGCGCAAAAGTTACTGAGTGAGTACTGAGCAACTCCACTTCCCCACCGCACAGCTGATCCCCAGCGCACAGCTGATCGGCGCTGAGATTTTCCACCCGGGCACTCCCCCCCCCAATACATCTCCAAGCTTTAGCAGAACAAACCATGAAGGAGGAGGAGGAAGAGGGTGGTGGTGATGATGGGGGAGGTTTGAAAAAGCAGATCCAAGCACAAAAGTTACTGAGTCATTTCAGCCTCCCTCCTCTCGCTCTCTTTCCCTGGTGATGGATCAGTGTGTGTGGGGGGTCCCACCCTCCCCTCCCTCCCTCCCTTGCCGTTTCCTCCCTTCCCTCCTGACCCCCCCCCCGGCACTGATCCATCACCAGGGAAAGAGCGAGAGGGAGGGAGGCTGAAATGACTCACTAACTTTTGCGCTTGGATCTGCTTTTTCAAACCTCCCCCCATCATCACCACCACCCTCTTCCTCCTCCTCCTCCTTCATGGTTTGTTCTGCTAAAGCTTGGAGATGTATTCGGGGGGGAGGGCCCGGGTGGAAAATCTCGGCGCCGATCAGCTGTGCACCGGGGATCAGCTGTGCGGTGGGGAAGTGGAGTTGCACCCGCCCTATAAGACGACACCCGGCGTATAAGATGACCCCCGACTTTTGAGAAGATTTTCCTGGGTTAAAAAGTCATCTTATACGCCGGAAAATACGGTATCTTAATTAATAAATTGTTAGGGGATATATATATATATTTATTTTTATTTTATACTTACTAATGTTTTAGGTTCACACTACCTAGATAACAAATGTATTAATATAGTAATAGCAGAATGAATGCTATATTATTATGTGATATATTTTATTAGTTGGTAGTATATTATTGTATTTCTTTGTTTTACTTTGTTTTTCTCCTTTTAAATTTTGCTGGTCATTGACCGAATAAACATTATTGATAGTTCTATAACATCAGATACAGTATGTCACATTCCATTAGCACGAAAGAGAGCAGAATCAAGACTTGTGGTTGGCCACATTACAGAAACTGGCAATTGAGAAAGTAAATGAAACTCAGATCAATGTTAGCTTATCATCCCAAAAGAGCTCTGGTAGGCAGACAATTTAATGAAGTCATACATGAGATGGCTGGCTATTCATGTCAATGTCAGAGAGCCCATTATACCATCACTTTCCCCCCGCTTCCAATATTTTCAACATATGGAAGTGACATTGCAACACGGTATACTGTCTGCAACGCTCCCAGCGGCAGAAAAGCCACTGAATTTGCAATCCACATCAAAGTGCTGCAAATTTATTAAATTTACTACCTCAAAGTAGGTCCCTGCTTCACCTTGCAAATCTGCTTTGACTGGGTGATTTGACTGAATTCTTGTTGAATCAAACCACCATTTCAGAGTTTTGCCTGGCCATAATGGAGGTCTAAAACAAACTAAAGGCATTTTGATACATGAACCTTAAAATGGCTTCAGTTACTTTGCAATAGAAATATCAAACATATCTTGTTTAGAAAGCTCATCTGACTTACAAATATCTTTTTTCTATACGATTTACTTCATTCATAATGACCAAACATGCATATCCATAGCAGGATACTATGTAAGGTTTCTCTGAAGGAGAATTCCTCCACAAAGTTGAAACATTCTCACCTTCAATTCTTACAAAAGTAGAGAAACGGGGAATCTTTAAAGCAGACATATAGAATTAGAAAAACATTATTTTACAGGGAGGGAGAGAGGGAGGGAGGGAGGGAGGGAGTTAGTTAGTTGGTTGGAAGGTTGGTTTACCTTTCTGACTGGACTCAATATACTCTCTGGAGACTGAATGTTGACAATAGCTTCTTCTGCTGGCTGTGTCATAGGTGGAATCGCATTTCTATCAAGGGGAAGTGCTGCTTTTTGACCTTCTGATTCAATAGAATCTTCACCAATCTTTCAGAAAGGAATAATAAGCACAGTTTCATAAATGGCAACAAGATCACTTATATAAATAAGATTATTTATATTACCCAGACACAAATTAACAAATGGATAGTTTTCAGGCTTCAGGCTGATTCTGGGGAGCATATACTGTATAGTCTATGTTAACCTGCCTGCATTTGGCTGCCTAGAAATCACCAAACTAGATGTTGGTATGCCTTTTTAGCTCTTAATGTCCTTACCCCGGCATTTCGGTGGACACATTGCTTCTTAAATGAACTGCATAATTCCTTCAGAATGTCTGAGATGGCCTTTGGCTGCATATGAGAGAAATTTATGAGGTTACAGAAACCTAGGAGTCCACCAGTTTCTGGGATTCAGCTGAGTGGTGAAAATAGTCCCCAGACCCTATTTTTATCATTCAGTTTGAATTTTTGCTATTGTTACTTCTGCTTGTCCAATTTTATTATTATTTAAAAGGAATGTAATTTGAGTTTAGAAACGGTAAATCACATTGATTGCCTCTCAGCAGAAAATATATTAATAACTTTTATAAATAAAAAGATTATGCTATCTTAAAGTAACGTTTCATTCTTATTATTCAACTCTGAGACAGAATCTTCATTCCACTGTTATTTTAAACTAATAAAGTAACAATATGTATCATGAAGAGAAAACCTTTCCTTTACAGAACATTCTCACATTATTTCCCCATGTAATGTGTCTGATCATAAATTTCCCCCAAAACTGCTATTTGCCCTGGAAAAAATACCAGATTTTCTCCCAGAGAAGGACTAACTTCTGGGGAAGGTGAGTTTTATCCGGACTACAGCAGTGGGGAAGCATGGAAAGATAATTCACTCCTACATTATAGACTGGGAACTTCTCAATGGATTCTATTTAAAAAATGTATGTTATAACTTTAATTATAGTTGACCCTAAGAGAGACCCATTGTTGACTCTTAGGGTCAACTATAGACCCTAGTCAACTATAGACCCTAGACCCTAAGAGAGACCCATTTGAGTAAACTCCGAGAGACAGTGGAGGACAGGAAGGCCTGGCGTGCTATGGTCCATGAGGTCACGAAGAGTCGGACACGACTTAACGACTGAACAACAACAACAAAGAGAGATACAACCTCATTCTTTTCTTGACCTGTCAGATGCCATGCTCTGCCTTATCATGCACTACCTTCTGACTTGTTAGCTATTCCCATTTAGGGCTTGTGCTCTGGTCTAAGAGCCTGGCAAACTTAGGCATCCCCATCCCCATCAAGGCCAAAACTGGACAGTTTAATGGGGCTCTGATTAACATCACAATAATAATCCACTATCCTTTCCTTGATGACATACTTGATTTGTACCCCACCTTTCTGCTCTGGCAAGCATGTTCTGCTCTGAGAAGGTGGCCCAAAACATTTAAAAAGCAAAAACAAAATATTAAAAAGTTAAAAACACAGCTTAAAGGTAACAATAAAACAAACATTACAATTATCTAACAATTCTTGGCCTGGAGAAAGAGAAATGTCTTTACAGATTTCCCTAAAAAATGAGAGAACGGGAGCCAAACGCAATCCCCAAGAAGCTGCATTCTGTAGCCCCAAAACTTATGAAGGAAAGATATTCTGTAACTCTAAGTTTTACACAAATTTGAAGGGAAAAGCTTAATCTTTCAATCCTAGCTTAGATACCAGTTACCTAATAAACAAATCTACTTGCATTTATTTAAAATAAGATTAAATTAGGAGTAATTTCTTAATCTGGACTAATTGTCTTCTCACCCAGTCCTCCACCAGCCCTGCTTAAGGTTGAACGTTCATTCACATTAACAAAGATGCCACCAAAGGTAGAAAATCAAAAGAAAATAAATCTGGTCAGCTCACTTGCTGTACTTCTTCCTGGTTTTGCTGCTGAACCGTGGCTGGCTGCCTGACAATGTAGTTTATCTGGCCAACAATGGTTTGCTGAACATGTTGAGGCTGTGGCTTGGCCTGATTGAGCTGCAGGCTTGGTTGCTGAGCCTGAAGGAGAAGCTCCAAATCTTTCTTCATTTCCTCCAGTTCGAATTGGTGGTGCATGATGTCCAAGCTCTGTTGTATCACTTGCTCGTGAGCCTTCTCATTTGGGCCTGCTGCAGGCGACTGCTGCGGTGAGAGCGGCGGTGGTGGCGGCAATGGATGTTCCTGTTGTGGTGGCTGTGGCTGCTGCAAATTATTCAGCTTTAGCTTCTGGAGGGGACCAACTTGAACTTGCACTGTTGGACTGTGCAGAGAAGACTGTGCAGAAAGTTGCTGGGAGTGGCTAGCCTGGCTTTGTTGGCCATCCGGTGATGGAAGGGGATAAACAGGTGGAACGGCATGGTGCATTGGTTGCTCTTGGGAGTTCTTGCCCAACCTGGTAGCTAGACTATCAGGCTCCTGATGAGATTTCTGTTCAGCACACGACTGCATGGTTTTCAGGACTCGTGGGGCACACCTCTGCTCCCTCTCATGTTGCTGCAAGCTGTACTGCACAGGGAAATGCTGGTGGTGTTGCTGCATTTCAGAAGGCTGTCGGAAAGACTGAGGATGGCTCACAGCTTGATGAGGAAGCTGCCCTTTATTCATATGTGGGATATTAAGGCAATGGGCACAGCACATGGGTGTCAGGCAATGGACAGGAGGCTGAAATTGGTGGGGTTGGTTATTGAGTGGGTCGTGCTGTGGTACTGGAGAATGATGTCCATGATGATGGTACAGAGATGGCTGTATTCCTTGCATACTTCCATAGGGTGGTACCTCTGAATGGTGGCTTGGTCCCCCTTCCATTGACAAATGGCCTAGAAAGAGCAAACCAGAAATAATGGAGGACAGCATCAATAATCCCCATTTTAAGAATCTTTATCTAGAATATGACAATTTCATGTTCAATCATTTCTAAAAGGTGTAGGGAAGACACCCATCTAAAAGCTTTCTCTCCCCTGGAAACTTTGCCCACCTGATACAATAAATACACAATCAAAATGTGGTTACTCAGCAGGGAAGCAGCATTGATAAACTAAATCCTGAAAGACATTTCTACTCTAAAAGCACAGTATTGATTGAAAATAACTGTTTGATCCAATGTAGCAGTACACATTTAATTTTTCTATAGGTAAGAGCATAACCAACATTTAACTAAAACTGTTGGTGTTTGACCAAAAATGCTAAATATCTGGTAGCAAAAAAGGTTACGGCAAAACATATCAGCAAGAGAGTGCCCTTTTCTAAATGCAGTCACTCATTGATGACTGTCTACCCAAAAAACACTAGAGTGAGCTAGTATACATTGGAGGAGGGCACTACAATACAGTAATCAATAGAAATACATAGTGATCTAATAATATCAATCCATGGAAGTCCTTAATAATAATCAAAATAGTAGTAGTAGTAGTAGTAGTAGTAGTAATACCCCATGGAGGCTTACTGAATACCAAAGAGACCAAACTGGCCTATACGAAAGACCAAATGAAGGATAGAAAAGAGACATGGCAAGGCAAAGTATTACATGGCCAGTACATAAAAAAACTAGCAGGCAAAGCAGATAACAACAAGACTTGGCAATGTCTAAGAGAAGAGCAGGAAAGTTGAAGAAAGAGACCGAGGGGCTAATTCTGGCTGCACAAGACCAAGCCTTAAGAACAAATGCACATAAAGCCAGAATTGAGAAGACAGCAACAGACAGCAAATGCCACCTCTGCAAAGAAGCTGAAGAAACAGTGGACCACCTAGTTAGCTGCTGCAAGAAGATCACACAGATTGACTACAAACAACGGCGTGACAAAGTAGCAATAACGGTGCACTGGAATATCAGCAAGAAATACCACTTGCCTGCAAGCAAAAACTGGTGAGACCACAAAATAGACGAAGTAATAGAAAATGAAGAAGCTAAAGTGCTCTGGGACTTTAGAATTCAAACAGACAAGCATCTGCCACACAACACCTCAGACTTAACAACTGTTGATAAGAAAGACAAAAAAGTCTGGATAGTGGACATTGCAATACCTGGAGACAGCAGAAGAGAAGAGAAAGAACTGGAGAAAATAACAAAATACAAAGACCTGCAAATAGGAGTAGAACGACTGTGGCAAAAGAAAGCAAAGATAGCACCAATAGTAATAGGCTCCTTGGGTGCAATTCCAAAACATCTGGAGCACCACTTGAACACCATCAGCATTGGCAAAATCACTATCGGTCAATTGCAAAAGGCAGCTTTACTTGGAAGAGCTTACATCCTGCAACGATGCCTTTAAACAACATCTGCCTATCCCAGGTCCTTGGGAAGGACCTGGTAGGTGAACAAAATTGCCAAATCCAGTCTAAACATCTGGCTGACTGTGCGATCAACCATAATAATAATAATAACAACAACAACAACAACAACAACAACAACAACAACAATAATAAATGGAAATATATTTTATTTCATTGCTGAGAGGATATTGGAATATAAGGGGACAGAAAATTTCCACTCTGCACTAGGTTAGGTTCCTAATTTGCATACAGTTCATTGAGTTTTCTGTGGTGTGAGGGGCTGGTTGCAGAAAAGTGGTATTTTGCCATCAGTCCAGTTGTTGATCCAGCAATGAACATAACTTCTCATATGGAGAAAGTTCATACAAAGATGACTATTCCAGAATACAGATTTGGAAATCCTGTTCTAGCCTTTTATGCAATATATTTATCCCCCCCTTGTGGGGGGATATGGGCAGTGATAGAAGATGGATGGATGGATGGATGGATGGATGGATGGATGGATGGATGGATGGATGGATGGATGGATGGATGGATGGATGGATCCATCCATCCATCCATCCATCCATCCATCCATCCATCCATCCATCCATCCATCCATCCATCCATCCATCCATCCTGACACCCAAATGGTCAAAATGAGATGATTTATTCACAACTTTCTAACTGATATGTTTCAGTTCAACATTTTTGGACCTGTGATACATAAACTATTTCTATTTCCCACTTAAGAACTTAATTCTCCCTTTTTGGTGCCCACTGAAAGAGCAAGAAATATATTTTAGATATACAGCATGTATTCTTGACATGTGCCTAATTAGCTTTTTACTACTCAGAATTAATCTAATGTTATTATGTGCAGCATTTTCTACTGTTATCTCAAATTATAATCTCATAATTGGTGACATCTTTATAAATCTTTATATTTATTTATTTTGATATAATTATAAATCCATAAATACACCACCAAAAGCTAACCACCAGCTCTTTCAGTCGCATGATCAAGTGTGCAATCAAGTCACCTGAGCAATCAGGAAAGCTAAAATACTAATTTTGAATCCACACACAAATTTAACACATACTGAAAGACTTCTAAGTATTTCAGCACGTAAGTAAGGATGGACTTTTTCACCATGCAAGCAACATGTTTGTCGCTCCTTAGACTCCTCCGGTAATGAAGAATGAATATGGGCAAGATATAGGCTGACCATACGTCCCGTTTTGAACGGGACAGTCCCGTTATTTAAGCATTTTTCAACCGTCCCGTCGTTTTGATCAAAACCTCAATTTTGTCCCTTTTTTAAACCCGGTGGGAAGGAGGACAGGAAGACAGGAAGGAGGACTGGAGCCGGACTTTCCATTGGAGGCAGCCCGGAAGAGGCACTATCAGCGCGGCAACTGGAAGCCCGGTTGCCACGTGCGAGCCCAGCAGCAGACACAGCACCACAGTCCACCTGGTTCCTGCCTCCTTACCTGATCCTACCGGTGCAGCTTCCTCTGAAGCCAAGATTGTCCGCCCAGCAGTGGTGAGGCCAGGGAAAGCAGGCACGGGAAGGTTGTGGAAAGAGGGGGTGGGGTGCTTGTGTGTGTGTCTGTTTTGGTGCATTTGGTTGCAGGGAGGCTGGGGAAAGAGGGGGTGGGGTGCATGTGTGTGTGTGCGATTACTCTGAGCAAGTAATCGCACACACACAAATGCACCCCACCCCCTCTTTCCCCAGCCTCCCTGCGACCAAATGCACCCGCACAGGGAAAACAGGTGCGGGTGCATTTGGTCGCAGGGAGGCTGGGGAAAGAGGGGGTGGGGTGCATGTGTGTGTGTGCGATTACTCTGAGCCAGTGAGTAAATGAATTAGAATAAACCAGCTGCACAAACCCTCCCTCCCTCCCTCCCTCCCTCTGTTCTTGCTCCCCGGCAATCTCCAAGCCAGAGATGGCCAAATCTGAAAGCTGTAAAATGAGTTGTGTTGAACTTTGCAAGACATTTTTCCCTGGAAAAATTGCCAACAGATTAACCCACATTTTGACATTTGTCTTCCATTGTGAACTGGGAGAGGAGGCCTGTTTTATGACAAGTCTATGGGTGATGATTACCTAATAATGATGCAGATAATTAAAGATGTAGGGTGATATATGATTTCACAGCACTTATAACTGCTTAATCTTAATCTTATGATTTTATTTACAAAATATAATATTTATACACTGGTTATTGAACGCCCACAAATAATTTTTAAATACTTAATAGATGGCATTGTTATTCCTTTTCCATCCAATAATTTTAGAAAGGCAATTTGTTATTGGAATAATGAAATGTAGAGTGCTTAATCCTTCAGCAAGGCATTTTAATTAATTGTTTTAATTGATTCCATTTACTAGAGGGAAGAAAAGATATACAACTTGTCATACTTACTTGGCTGCAGTGTTTTGACCACTTTCTACAATTCAGTTTCATTCGGGACAGAGGGAGCTTGCCACTAACTAAATAGAAAATTGAGTTGCACCCCCTGTATTAATTTCCAGGTGGGTCACCATGTGCATGATCAGGCTTGTGTATCATTACAATCAAATGTCAGTTGAAAGCTTGGGAGGCACACAGAAGTAAGCCTGTTTCCTGCGTAGTCTATAAGTGAGCTTCTAGCTGTAGGAACATCTTTGGAAAGGGTCTCCCCTGCTGATCTAAGTAACCAAACCGGTTCATATTGGAAGAGGTGGTCCCTCAGATAGTCAAGCCCTAAACCATTTAGGCCTGTCCTTCCGCCCCAGCTCACTGCCTCCTTCAGCCTTCAATAAGGTACTATGGGAAGTTCCTTGCCACGCCCCCTATCGTTGCCAAGAAGTTCTTGCCTTGCCTTGTCTTGCTGCTGTCAAGCCAAATCCAGACCCTTGCTAATCTGCCTTCCTGCAGACCTGTCTAGTCCAGTCCAAACCCCAGTGTGCCTTAGTTAGACCTTGTCCTGTATTTCTAGTCTTGCCATATTGTCAAACTTTGACAATATGGCAAGACTAGAAACATATGACCAATTGGCAGCAGGGCAAGGTCTGGGTCAAGGTTCCCTTTGACAGTCAATATTTGCAGATAGGACCCAATTGGGTGGACCGGGGGCAGGGTTTGCAGGCAGGAGCCAATTGGGTGGACCGGGGGCGGGGTTTGCAGGTGGGAGCCAATCACACGGACAGGGGGTGGGTTTGCAGGCGGGAGCCAATCACGTGGACTGGGGGTGGGGTTTGCAGGCAGGAGCCAATCACGTGGACTGGGGGCGGGGATTGGAGGCGGGAGCCAATTGGGTGGACCGGGGGCGGGGTTTGCTGGCGGGAGCCAATCACACGGACGGGGGCGGGGTTTGCAGGCAGGAGCCAATTGGGTGGACCGGGGGCGGGGTTTGCAGGTGGGAGCCAATCGCATGGACAGCGGGCGGGGTTTGCAGGCGGGAGCCAATCACATGAACTGGGGGGCTGGGTTTGCAGGCGGGAGCCAATCACGTGGACTGGGGGCGGGGTTTGCAGGTGGGAGCCAATTGGGTGGACCGGGGGCAGGGTTTGCTGGTGGGAGCCAATCGCACGGATGGGGGCGGGGTTTGCAGGCAGGAGCCAATCGCACAGACCAGGGGGTGGAGTTTGCAGGCGGGAGCCAATCACGCGGATCAGGGGTGGGTTTGCAGGCAGGAGCCAATTGGGTGGCCCGGGGGCGGGGTTTGCAGGTGGGAGCCAATCGCATGGACAGCAGGCGGGGTTTGCAGGCGGGAGCCAATCACATGGACTGGGGGGCGGGGTTTGCAGGCGGGAGCCAATCACGTGGACTGGGGGCGGGGTTTGCAGGCGGGAGCCAATTGGGTGGACCGGGGGCAGGGTTTGCTGGTGGGAGCCAATCGCACGGATGGGGGCGGGGTTTGCAGGCAGGAGCCAATCGCACAGACCAGGGGGTGGAGTTTGCAAGCGGGAGCCAATCACGCGGATCAGGGGTGGGTTTGCAGGCAGGAGCCAATCGCGTGGACCCAGGGGGCGGGGACCCCTGTCCCGTTTTTTCCATCCCAATGTCCCATTTTTGTCTCAAGGAAATATGGTCAGCCTAGCAAGATAAGATGTTGTAGAAAGGATCAGACCAAATTGTCCCCGTTCTCCCAACTGGGCTTTTGACTGTGGCATAGCTCTTCACAGAATATTGTGTTTTGTGTGTTGTAATTCTTATGTCATCAAAACAGAAAATCATGTTCCCAGAGTCAGGAGCTCAGCAAATCCCTGAAGACACCAGTTTTGGGGAAACCATCAGCCACTCTGTTGTGTCATCCAGCCTGAAAATATAACCTTCTACTCTTCTGCATTTTGTCAGCCAAGCAGGAGACCAGACCACTGAAATAATCAGAGGCTTTTTCATTTTCAATATAGCAACAAGAAGGAAAGAGCTAAAGAGTCTCTTGGCTCTGTCAGCCCCTTTGAACCCTCCACTGACCACACAGAACTGCCCTTTTATCGGGAAATGCCTGGCCTGCAGTTTCTTACAATGGGCTCTCCTGGGTTCTGATTGTGCTCTGTTCTGTCACATCCAAGACTTTTTTGGGTCTGTGAGAAACAATTCTTAGATGGCTTCCTCACTCCCCAGGCCACAAACACATTGGAGAAAAGCAAACACATCACGCCACAAAGAGATATAGAACAGCTCACTCATACAAACACACACACACACACACAAACACAATTTTTCAGTTAAGTAACTCCAAAAATTGTACAATTGTATAACTTTATAATTCTTTTTACCTAAATTGGATAGTTGTTTAGTCCAAAAAGATGGGTCCCATGTGAATCTGACCTTCCAAGGGGGACCCACATCTGTATTACAGTTGGTTTCTAGCAAACGCTGAATCTGAAAAACAATCTAGTAACAAACCAGAGAATTATAGTTTGATGCAATGAATATATGTGTGTGTGTGTGTGTGTGTGTGTGTGTGCGCGCGCGCGCTTTATAACTGGCTGCTTATAGCCTATGACTTGAAATGGGCACCTAGTCCTACATTTTCATCACTGCTCCCATTCACTATGGACTTGCTTACATATTCAAGTGGAGACTCCTAAGCTATTATGAACTGAAAAGAAAAAAGGAATGAATTCCCTTCACCATAAAATAAATTATCCTGCATTACCAGCATTAGGAATTTTGGAGGTAACAAAGGTTTGCCACCATGGTGAGTACAGAAACATACAGGAAAGCAAGCAATTTACTCTCTTCTATTTTTGTGAATCAGATAAAATTGTAATTGTAATTGTTTTATGTTATTTTTAATATTTTTGTCACCCAGAGTCAATTGTTGAGATGAGCGGCTATATAAATTGATTAAGTAAGTAAGTACTGTAAGTAAGTAAGTAAAATAAAGCAATGCATTTAAGCACAAACCTGAAAAGGCAAGACAAGCCATTTGGTTACTGGTCAGCAAGCAAGCATGGATTGTTGGAGAATTCTCTCCACATAGCTTTTGGCTAGAAAGGGCTGGTGCTGACAGTCTAGTGTGCCATGGCACATTTGTGTGCCGCAAAAGGTCTGCAGGTGTGCTACATCAGTGAGCCACAACTAAATGACGGGAAGTGCTGCACAGCTGTGCAGTCAAAATCCTGCCTCTGTGACAACACCAGGGGCGGACTACCTCCATTTCTCCTCCCAAGTCCCAGCCACCTGTGGTGACCCGGAAGTCCCGCCTATGAGATGTGTGCCATGAGATGAAAAGGGTTGAAAATCACTGGTCTAGTAGCTCTCTTCAAGCTCCATAGACATGCAGATATATAAAAATGCCTTTGGTTAGAGAATTCTGATGCCTGAATAGATAATTATTTCTATTTGTTTATTTATAATTTCAATATCTAAGGTCACCCACTTGCCAATGATGCCGGGCAACTTACAGAAGATTTTAAAAAGTAATAACAAATTAAAACAATAGTAAAAAAAATGGCTTTGCTCGGGGCAGGGGGACATAACTCAAATGGTGCATTTACCCAATGTCCTGGCCCGGTTCGTGTGGGAACAGCCAGGTCTTCAAGGCTCTCTTAAAGGAGAGCAGGGTTGGGGCCATAGAGACCTCAGGGGTGAGGGTACGGGGATATTGTCTCAAAGGGCAGGTACTGTGACAAAGAAGGCATATCTCCTGGGTGCCATAAGATGACATTGTTTGATAGATGGGACCCAAAGCATGCCAACCTTGTCAGGCCTTACAGGATGGGCAGAGAAAAGCAGTCCTGCAAATACATTAAAATATTCAGCCTGGAGCAATTTTAAACTGCAGGTAGATGCACTGAGAGATGGAAAATCCAGCTGTCTAGACGTATCAATTTCATATATGTTCACCAAAAAATTATTCTGTATTAGTTCCACTTTAACGTGAATTACTTTAATCTGCATGAAAATTTACATTCAAATATATTGTTCAAACATATTCTTCCTTAAAATAAAAATTTCTAAACATGTTTAATCTTGAAATATACATTTGAAAACATATATTTGATAAATGTTTTGTGTACAGAACTATATTGGAACATTCAAGTAGTGCAAACTCTAATGTATAACTAAATTCTGATCTGCTTATTAGTCCCAAATCAGATTAGTTTGTATCCAAAAATACGAAGTCTGAATTTGTCAAATCTCTCTAACGGGGATTTTGCCCACTCCTTTGCAATCACAAGAGTTAATGAAATCAGGATAGGATCAACATGGCTGGCATGAAAAGCCATTCCAGAATAATGATAACAGATCCAGTTTATTATTCTTTTTCTTGGAGGCTTAAAGTTTGAGATTTTAATACATACTCCCCATTTACTTCTGTTGGGACTATTGATCATTTTTATTTACTTAAAAAAAAGCCTTTTTCTTATTCACAGGAAGAATGCACATTTGACCTACCAGGATTACCTTCTTCTCATTTTCTGCTAATTTTATTTCTCTCTCTTCATATTTTTTCACTGATCAGTTCTGAATGATCAATCTGAGCAATTCATATAGCAATCCCTCTGTTCATTTAAAATGTCAAACAATACTTTAGATGAGGACACTATCTAAAATATCTTGGGGTGAGCATTTATCCTTACCAGCTCTTTACTGAAGAGGAATGGAACATTGTTTTTCCTGCATATGGCCCAGCTAAGAAAGTTTTGCACATGTTCAAACTGCCTGTTTAACACCATGATGCCCTGAAGCTGTTGTTCCATTTTCTGCTTCCTTTCACTGGTAATCCGCTGTCAAGCAAACAAAAAATCCTATTAAAATATAGTTTGTTTTGTAAAAAAATTACATCTATATTCAGAATGAGATATAAAAATCCACAATCTAGATCAGGAGTAGACAACCTTTGCTGAATCAATAGGCACAAATAAAATGGTTGAAATATATTCTGGACACTCTCACAAAATGGCTGCCATGGAGGAGTGATTTGTTCACACAACATCTGGGCATGGCCCAGTAGGCATGGCCAGTCACAAAGAACTCATCAGAAAACGAACTGTTTTGGTAGCTCTCTACCATCTCACGTACTGTAGATCCTCAAGAATTCTCTCTATGACTATAGCTTACTTTTGTCTCTTTTTCTGTGTAGATGAGCAAGCGTCCCATAGAACAGCCAGCCCCCATTTCTATTTTTAAAAAATGCCTATAAGACTTGGATGGGACCTGGAGCCATTCTTGTAAATAAAGTTGTCAATAGAGGCTGATACTGTATATTGCTTTTAGCATGCTGGCTAATTTATTTCTAGTTAAAAAGTCTTTAAAAATTAAGTCAGGTTAGGGTTAAACACTAAAGCTTTAGCTAATAAAGAGCAGTAGAAGTTAGCTTTCATTCATCCTCTTTTCCTTAGAACAGGAACTGCCTTCAGCTGTAGGTCTATGTTGACATTATGAATCCCACAAATGGTGCAGACATAATAAGTATCCAGCTGTGTCTCTCCTCCAAACTCGGTAGTCACCCAGGGTACTGCCAGACTTACCTATAGAACCTAAAGTATCTGTCCAAGTTTTATATTCCCTCAACTACTGAGTTCATCAAACAAATCAATGTCACAATTAGCTGGCATCATCTGCCTCTTTATCTTCTTAGCTACAAGAACCATCCTACTTACCTCCAACTGTTCAAGGAGAACATTTGTTCGCTTATTTATTTCACTGATCAGGACCATTTTGGCCATTTTGATCTGATTTTCCACTTTCCGTTGCAGGTGTTTTGCTTCAAACAATCTGCAGAGGGAGCATCATCAACAATTTCAATAACTGTAGTCACGTTTGAGAACATTTAGGAGAAATCATTTTTATGGAGGTCAAAACTGTGATTATATGAATTACATGCAGCAGAAACTTGTGCAGAATGAGTTTGTATGTGGATTTATGGCCTGAATCTTTCAGGTTACAGGGTGCATTGATCACCTTAATATTTACTTTTTAGCATTCGTGCACTGATAACAATTTAAATGGTACACTTATTGAGCTTAAAGGGTTTTTTTTTTTGTCAAAAATGCACAATCATTTTGCCAATATTAAGCACTGCCTTTTTAAAATTTATTTGCCAGGATCCTTGAGCAACTGTTAAATGTGCAATATTCAATAATTAGTGGTCACACAGAAGTCCTTAACATTTTATGTAAGGCTATTTGGGTATCTATTTTCACATCTTGAAGAAAACCAACCTAATGCTCCAGCACTTTTTCCTCTGAGGTGGCATTACAGGATATAACTTTATACCCACATAACAAGAGCTTTAAAAATTAAATAAATAAACAGGTCATCTAAAAGGTATAGGTTATACTGAGAGTGTCCTAAGCTATAATAGGTTACTGTGCATACGAAAATCACACCTCTATAAAAATCTGAAAAATGTTACTAAGGATATCAGATCAAAGAGGGTACCGTAAAAATGTAGCATGCTCAAGGTTGATAGCCATATGAGGACTCCCTCATGTAGCTGAGGATTACTAGTTGGTGCACACGTGCTTTAAATAATAGCATAACTGTGTGATGTCAATCCACAGTGAAGAAGCTATGACATTAAATGGGTAGAGAATTCACAAAGTTGCTCGAGGCAGAAGCGCCCTATCATTATCTAGGTAGTCACAGGAATTAACTCTAAGAATTAGAAATCAATATGCCAGTGAAAGAGGCCCTTCGCAGAATTCATCTTAGAAAAAAGGGATCTCCTAAGTTACCTGTCTTCAATATGTTTAGCTGAGACTTGCACTAAATTTTTTTTCTCTTCCACTTTACAGGTTATGTTTTCCAGGATAACCCTCTGATTTTGCAATGCTTCTTGAAGATGCCTGAATCTAGGGAAAAAAAGAAAAGTCTTGGATGTTTTTCCTGGGTTTAAAAGCCCGAACAGACAGGATGAATTTCCAGAAAAATCAGTCTCCCCAACAGCTTGCCAGCCCCTCCTCCCAAGCTCCACCCTGTCCCAATCTCCCTTCCAATCCTTTTATAGGAAGTAAACAATGACTCTGTATCCCTCATCAGCAATTGCAGAGCAGAGATGGGCAGCATACATCCCTTGGCCTAATTTGGGGAGCCCAGAGAATGCAGGCAGGAAGACAAAATGTGAAGGAGCCGCCTCTCCAGTGATCATTTCAGATCTGTGCCTATACAGTATCAGTGAGAGCCAGTTTGGTGTGGCGGTTAAAAGGATTGGATTAGAAACCGGGAGCTCTAATCCTGCCTTAGGCACAAAGCCAGCTGGGTGACCTTGAGCCAATCACTCTCTCTCAACCCTAGGAAGAAGGCGGACATGGCAAACCACTTCCAAAAATGCTGCCAAGAAAACTGCAGGGACTAGTCCAGGCAGGCACCAGGAGTCAAGACTGACTTAAGGCACAAAAAAGAAAAAAAAACAGAACCCCTCTATCCATGGCCCGCGGGGTTAGGGAAGGAACAAAGAGAGAGAGAGAAGGATGGCAAGAACAAAATGGGGGGAAGAAAGCAAGTGCAAAAAGGAAAGCTCTGTGTATTTTTGACCCTAGCCCTGCCTGCAACTAGCAGGGGCCCAAATCCATTCCCCACCCTGGCCTTACAGCACTACCTTTAGTGGGACAGGGAGGCTTCCCTGGGGTGGCCAGATGCAGAATGTGAGAGGGCACATGGCTGTCGAAAAACTGAAAGGTGGGATGGATTTCAGCAGGTATAGCTTGCCCGAAAAGTTACCCCTGCTCCAAATCCCTCGTCTGCCTATGCATTAAAAAGTTAAGGGACCTTGTCTTCTATTGTACCAAGCCACCCTTGGGAGAGCTCAATTTATGGCGATGGCGACTTCTTACCGGTGATCTTTGTGCTCTGTC
Source organism: Charina bottae (assembly GCA_023362775.1). Lineage (NCBI taxonomy): Eukaryota > Metazoa > Chordata > Lepidosauria > Squamata > Charinaidae > Charina > Charina bottae. The sequence goes on along the minus strand of JALMGJ010000001.1, from coordinate 180,764,287 downwards.
AGGAGGCAGCAGCGACAGGTCAGGACATCACAACTCTCACAAAACAGCTTAAGCCTCTCCTGGCTGTGCATTGGACAAAACAAGGGACATTCACTGGCTTCCCCTTCAACTCCTGGAAAAGAAAACATTACTACAAAATCTGAACGGTCGCAATTGCTTTTTATATTCTGTAGGACTTTTATGAACTGTACCATAATCAAAGGTTTCATCATTTCAGCAATTCATACAAACACCTGAAGGGCCTGAATGTCTGAGTTATAGAGAAAAGCAAGCTTCTATTCCTTGTATTTTTATAGTGCAGTTTTATTCACCTTCTTAGAGAAGACCTACTGAATTTAATGAGACTTATTCCTAGGTAAGCAAGTAAAAAAGGTATTCCTTCTTCTAGGATGTCATTTTGATACTGGGGCAGTTTGAAATATCCCTGATTGATCATGTTCCCAAGATCATATATATATTTTCCTCTTGTATATGCAGGTATAATAACATGTTGAAATTGATTTTTAGGGAAAGACTGGTATAAACGTGTAATTTTATGTTTATTTATTTATTTATTTATATTTCGTCACTGCTCATCTCACTCGAAGAGTGATCATTAATTACTAAATGATCTTATATAGTAAATTCTGAAAGTTTACACAATTAATCTAGGGCTGTCAGTAGTCATGTTTTTTTTTAATATTAATCAAATTTCACATGCATATGTAAATAATATAAATTCGTTTCTGATGTTTATTACGCTCCACTATTTCAGTTTAAAACTGAAAATCTTGTAGGGAGAAAAGAGGTGAATGTGACTCTTTGTATATGTCCTGTCCTCTGGAAGGAGCTAGAAAAAAACAAAATTAGAGAAAGAATGTGCCTTTAGGTGAGTCTACAGAAATTCAGTATATTTCTCAGATTCTCTTTGCTAAATGTCCTTTTCAGCAATTTTCAGGAAGGATCTAGAAGTTCTAGACCCCCCCCCCATCATATAAAATGGCAGCCAAGGTATAGAAAGATGGCACGCTACCTGTGTAGACTCACAGCACATATATTCTCTCCCTCCCCCAATGCCCTCTGCCAATAGAAATGCTGCTTGTAGGCTTCCTTTTGGCCACTGGAAGAAATAGGATTTTGGATGATACAGACTATGGTCTGAATCACCAGGAGTTAATGTTCTTAAGTGGTATTATTTGACTAAGACCCTGTAATTTGTCCCCAGAAGTGAAATAGTCAAGATTAAGAGAGATGTAAGAAAATAGATTGAATTAGAACATGGAATGGAATACAATCTCATTAATTACACAGGCAACATCTGGGAAAGTTCCAACATTTTATGGGATAAGATTTCTTTACCTACTAAGATTTCAAATCCCTCCTCATATATTTTATTCATGTTTCCCTACTCTCATAATCCCTACTACTATTTACACCTAATTCACTTTTTTCTCTGATGAGCTTGGAATAAAGCATGCAAGCTGTACAGTCTTATGCGAAATAAAACAAATTTGCATTTGTGGCTAATTTGCATGAGCTATTCTAAACACATCATCTGTGTGTTCTGGACACCAAATATAGACATGTTTCAGCAAAGTAAGAAGAAGATAATCTGTTTTAAGCATAACCTTAATTTGCTTTATTCAGCCATTAAAGAATTCTGTTCTCAACGCGGTTATGAAATGCTTCAGTTTCTACTATATTGTTCATATCTATCTGTCCTCAGGCTGCAATACACAGACTTTGAATTTGAATTTGAAACTTTCCAAATCTGTAAGTCCATCCGTCTCTTCTAAACTGTACCTAATAAATTTGATGGGCACTTACATCAGATGACTTATGCCCTGATACCCTGTTCTAATTCAGTTATTTACTACTAGTTTGAACAGAAATAAAACTGAAGCATACTAATAGAGGATGAATATAAAGAGGCTGCTATTTTCTTTTCCTTTTTTGTTAATAGCATTTCTGCCTCCCAGGATCATATGGCTCTGAATGGTTAAGGCTTTACAGGTAAGAAGAGAATAATTTACATTGCTTAGGCAAGATACCAGTAGAGTTGCCCTACTGGAGATTTGCTCCATTTCATTTCCTCAAATTTACAGCCAACTTTCATCCAGTCTGGGAGGAACTATAATGAAGTGCAGTACATTTTGTATAGTAGTCATTTGATACTTGCATATAAGAGGACTGCATAGTTTATTGGATCTTACACTATCATATTTTATTCTTGATAGATACAGAATTATCCAATTTTTTTATTCTGTATTATGATTACGTGAATTTTAAATAAATACAACTAATAAATAACAGAAAATATGGGTGTCCCAATTACATTTAAATGCTCAAGTGGGAACTTTAAACCTTGATCCCAAAATTCAAATAAATCTCATACAAACATACACACATGCATGCATACATTTCATATTTGCACTTCCACTGCTTTACCTGAGGGTGAGGACATTCCACAGTGCTATTTACTAATATTTTCCACAGTGTTGCATTCTGAGTTTGATTGGGATCCAGAATATAGGAAGCACTTATTTTACCTTATAGTGAGTTTGTAAGAATAGTTCCCACAATTCTAAGTTTTCTCTGTTAGTCTAATAGTTCTGTATTAAACGCATGACCATGAATACATCTAACTTTTTTCACATTGGGATCTGACAGCCCATGAAAGCTAACAGCTTTGCATAGTCCAAAGTACTGGGACTCTTTTAACCATGAAGTAGCTATAGGGAAGTAGCTGTCTCTTTCTCTAATCCCAAAGGTGGAAATTTGTCCCCCTCAGACTGTTTTCACCTGGATATGGATCCCAGATGAGATAAAAATGAGAAAGGATCAAAATGACAGTGATGGAAAGAACAGGGGAGTCCTCTGGCAAGACCAATGTGTTCTTCCTCCAGCCACTTCCTAAGTAGGGTGGAAGGGTGAGAAAAATGAGAGTGGTAGGGAAACTTTTCCTAGATTCAGATAGAAAAATATTTTCCTGGATTCACATCACAAATGTTAAATATGTAAGAGCACATCATTTTAGTATATACGTTCTCAGTGTGTATGTGTATGTATACAATTATTTTCCCATGCTAATTGTGGAATTTTATGTATTTGTAATTTATGTGCATTTCTTCCTAAGACATGCCTTTTAGTTGCAATTTGAGGGGAGGGGTGTTAATTTCAAACTATTTTGCAAATATGTATATTGCCATGTAATATATTTGCAGTTTATGTGTTATTTCTCCTGGATTTAACCTATTCCTGTCTGATTCTTTGCTTCTTGCCCATGATTTCCTCTAGTTTTTATGATTCTGCTCAGCCTTACTTTTAGAGAATCTGATCTGAATCAGTTATGACAGCCTTTTCCATCATGGTACTCTGCAGATGTGCTAAACTACAATTTTCACATTTCCGGACAGCATGATATGGGGACAATGTGAATTGCATTGTGTATGTGCAGTTGGGTAGCTCTAGTTGGGGGAGAGCTCACTGAATTCTGTTGAGAATTGCACCACATTCCCTAAGGTACTTTTTCTGCACATACACAGGGCCTATAAGTGAATCACAAATAGACTGTTCAGCATAAGAAAGGGGAAAAAAACATGACCAGGTTCCATTTCTACCTGAACACCCCTTCAAGGAGATTGGCAGAAAATGTTCTCCTCCTCCTTCTTTTCCATGGCTGTGTTCTTCTGTACATAAGCTACAAAGCCACTTGTTGCAGTTAGTACACAAACTGTGTGCAGGCCTCTTCTCTTTACAACCAGAGCAGTTCTGTAACAGGTTCAGACAGAGCAAAAATATAATTACATTGGGATGATTCCCATTAGTTGACAGAGTCATTATCTCAATCTAATGCAAATTTGGAAGTTATTCTTTCTAAAGATGGCATTTATTGTTTTGTATGTCAGCAGTAGTTTGAAGCACATATAACTATGATGGCACAGGTCGCTTCCTTACTAGCATCTAATAGTATTATCCAGCCATTGAAATTAATAATGAAGACAGGATTTATATCACTATAGTGATAGTTGTTTACAAGATGCTACAAATCACTAGAGAGAAAATAGTCTTAATGGACAATAATTCTCATCTCTTAAACACTGGGTAAGAGAGAGAAAAAATCAGGGGATGCTGAATTCACACAAAGAGGGTTGTAAGTTGTACAGACAATTCATTCTGCCAATATGTGGGTTGCAAGCTTCTCTGAGCATCATATCAAATTTTCGCACAAAGGTTTCACACAAGGTTTTCACACTGAAGATATTGCCTAGCCTGGCAAAGAAACGTCTGCAAGAAAACAACAAGGCTCAGAGAGCACCAAGGACCCCACATCATATCAAAGAAAGTCCTTTCTCAGACACCACCCAACTAAATTCAGAAATGGTAGAAACACCCAGTGACAGGTTTCCAGTAAAGAATTCAAAGTTGGAGCACCTTGTTTAGTAACAGTAGTTAATAACAGATATTCTTTGACATATTGCACTCCCAAGCTATTTAAAACAGAAGTGTGGGGTTTGTAGCTCTCTTATTATGACTGTATGAGTCCCCAGCATCCTTCATCATTGGCCATGCTAACTAGGGTTGCTGGGAATTGCAGTTCAGTAATGTCCATTCCCCACCCTTCGTTTTAATGGCAGCGTTTAGCACTCTGAATTCTGCAGAGGAGAATATACAGTACACTTAACAAGAGGGATGGAGAAACACAGCACATGAGTAGTGGTTCTTGATCTCTAACCTTGTTTAATTCAGATATTCAGTGAATGGATAAGGAGAAACACACAAATGTGTGCCCATAGTCTTGATGATGTCCCCAACACAACATGAAAACATTTGGCTATTCATGGTTCCTGCCTAATGGAAGAAGCCCTATGCATATAGAATGGACAAATTGCATGTGAGCCAAAAAGCATGCCCAGCACATATTCTGTTGAGAGAACAGGTCTAGCTCTATACTCCACTTACTCAGCCACCCTTTCTTCTAAACTGAATGCCTGAACATAGAGAGTATATCTGTATAATTAATTAACCAACCTTTCCCAACTTTGGTACCCTCCAGTCCCATGGACTTCAAATCCCAGAATTCCCCATCCAGCATTGCCTTAGTGAGAATTCTAAGAGTTGACTCACATAACTGAATGATGCCCAAATACAGGAAGCATGCAATATAGAAGGAAATCTACAAGCTTTATAAAGATAATATTAGGCCCAGCCCCCCCCCCCCTTGTAGTTTATAGTTTAAAAGTTCTAATAAACATTTGTAGCTTTTAGTATTTCTAATATACACAAGAAACACCTTTAGCATTTGTAATGGACTTTCCTTTTGTAAACCTGGTAAACATAGTAATCAATTTCTTCCTTTCACACTAGTATTTGTTTAGAGAGCAAAAGCCTCATTAAGAAAGAAGCCCCATTGTAAAGGAGAGATAAGAAGGTGTGTGAATGTTTTCTTTTGAAATGCAAGAAGATAATTAGGGCAGCCAAAGGGGGAGTGTAGCATAGCCCCAGGGTCATCCAGACACTGGCAGAAGGAATTGGAAGAATCATCAAAGGGTGATTTATTTTGGTACTGCTCTATGTTACTGCTTTATCTTATGATTGTCAAACTATTTTCTTTTCGTGCCCACGTCTGAAGATGCCAGGAAGGAAGAGATAATAAAATCCAAAGCAATTGTCTGTAAATCATATGATTAAACACTGTGTCACTAACATGTTAATTTCTTTTACCTTTGATCTGTACCTCATATAATCTCCTATTGACCTCCATGGGGTTGTCAGTCCATCCCTGCTCGACACAGGTTGCATGCAGAGGGAACGGACTCACCCAGCCTCTTGTTTGATCAAATAAAAAGCTGTTTTCTTTTGAAACCTCCATCTGAAATCTCTGATTTGGGTAACGGGGGATCTCAGATTCATCCAGAAATCCAGGGGTTGGCCATACAATAAGACACATTTAAACTATTTCATCATATCCTATGTGTTACTTTACATCTCAAAGGATATGGAGGGCAACAGGTAGGGATATCTGTATAACTTCAGTCTGAAACACTTGCCCTATTTTGCTACAAACTGTTTAACAGAACTCAAGCATAGCTGCAAGGCAAAACAGAAAAGATTCCAATCAAATATAATAGTAAATCACCTGTTACACATTTTTAAAAATGAAAGCAAATGAAAACTAGCAGAATCTTACTATGTTGTTCCCCCTGGCTACGCTGTTAGGGTGGTAAATCCTAGTGTGATATTTGTGGGGAAAAACCCACAAACTGTTCTTGGAAATGTTATTTTCAAGTTGACAGATCATAACTGGTATGTCTGTCTTCAAATCTCTTTTTATGGCTTTTCTAAAGCCCATATTCCTTTTTCTTTCTGGTTTCCCTTGGTTCATTTTGGCAAATGAGTAATAAGGCTTCAACAGAAGCACCCACATACTAGCCAGAAAATCGCCCACAGCCCTCTGGAATCCTTTGGAGTCTGTAGATCCCACACTTCTGCAAAAAATATAGTTAACTATAAATCTAAATTTCAGCAAAAATTAGTATGACCCTGACAAAGAACATATATAAAATTCTTCATCTCCAGATCACCATACTACAGTACTGCCTAATAAAGAAAACCAAATCTAGAGTGTGGCCAGCTATAACTCTTGAACTGGTAACAGGCTGGAATTCTTTGTCATGGCTGTCATGAAACCCTGAGTTGCTGTAACCATTATGGCCTCAACATGCATACCTAAATCCTCCAGAACTGTCCCTTTGGGTGTCCTCAACAGAGTGTCCAGTTCCCTGTTACCTAGGCTTCCTTTGTGTGATTACTCAGAAGAGGAAATCCTTATGGGAATTTGCCTGGATTAGACTGACTGAAAGCTCAGAAAAGCTTTTCCCTACACTCTCAGCTTGAGCCAGACTGTTGCTGAAGTAACATCTCTCTTGGGCCTCTGAGATCCTGTTTGTGCTTTGCCAGCTCTGAGTTTCATACCGTAAGTTTTACCAAAACTGAGAAAATGGACAGTAAGAATTGTCTTTTTGCAAAAGACCAAGGCTAGTCTACAATAAGTATTCTTTGCTATTTGTTTCCATAATCTGGTCCTCAGAAACACAACACTTCTATACAACATGATTTTTTAAAATCATTAATAAGCCTGCCTTATTGTTTTCCAAAGGTTTTCTCCCATAGACTTTTAGGATTCCAGAGGATGGCTGATCCTATCTCTTCCTTTGACTTGTCCACAAATCAGAGATGAGTGAGAATCACCAAAAGGACTATTTTTCATGTGGGAAAAGGGTTTGACAATCTGTGTCACTTATAGAGATCAAATGTAATTTGCTTTGATTCTATATCCTAACACAATTGTGACAATTCAGTTAATGGAAGTAAATATACATTTTAGTACTGGATGCAATATACTATCTTGAAAACTTTTAAATGATGTAGCTTTGATGATAATGAACTCCCATTCTGCACAGCACTGTATGGGCAGACACATAAAATGTATTTCATTAAGGAATTAAAGGTTGAACAATATAGTTTCTTCAGTTCAGGACTAACCATTTCTTCCTAAGCAAGACTGCTTCTTTCAAACCACAGCCACTGATCAACAGCAATTTATGCCCTGTCTGAATGTGCCCTTTTTTCAGCCTCAATATGGTAATGCAACAACAACAACAACAAAACACATTGATGGGGTCAACCTATGCTCAAAACTAGAAAAACTAGTCTACTGTTACTGTTTCCAAAATATTCATGATTCAACAATGTCTGTTAAATTTTCAAAATAAGAGAACATACTGTCAAGAACTGTTAATAGTTACATAATAATTATGAAACATAACTGTGCTAATGATCCTGAGAATACACTCTTGGATTAAAAAATGATTTAGTAAATCAGATCCATCATATCAAAAATTCTTTTTAGAATCCCAACAATCAACAGGAGCTAGACAATTAATCCAAAGTAGTATGATTCTTAAAATATGAAAATTCTGAAGTTACTTAATCTACACAGGGCATACCAACCTATTAAAAACTGTATACATATTTGTCTGTAGCTTGAATCATGTCAACTGGATTTCTATTTTCTCAGTGGAAACGTTTCGCTCCTTATCCAAGGAGCTTCTTCAGTCTGAGCAAAGTTAGTAAGGGAATCCTAAATATGTTTCTAGGCAGCTGTGTGACCTTACACCTGGGGCTAGGTCATGGTTATATTGAGATGTTATTTTAAGTCCTTTTATCATCTAAAGGAGGATCGTTACATACATATGAAAAACTGAAAAGAGACCCCACCAACAATTACAAGAAAAAGGTAATAGACAGTTTGAAACAATTGGAACATGATGGCTCCATCGATAGGATTACCTACCACCGTCTGTATCCTGGAGAAGCCATCCCCTGCATCTACAGACTTCCTAAGATCCACAAGGAAGGAACACCCCTCCGACCCATAGTCAGCAGCATTAATTCGGTAACATACAACATTGCCAAACACCTCTCTACCATACTAGCACCTCTAGTTGGACACTCTGAACACCACATCCATAATTCGGAAAAATTTGTTTCCAAAGCAAAGATCCTGAAACTGGATACAGATGAAACTATGGTCTCCTTTGATGTGTCCTCCCTTTTCACCAGCATCCCCACCACTCATGCTCTATCCGCTGTCAGGAAGAGACTAGAAGAGGACAGCACCCTTGAAAGGAGAAACCATCTCAACCCAAACCAGATCTGCCATCTTCTGGACCTGTGTCTTAACACCACTTATTTCACATACAGAGGTGACTTTTACAGACAAAAACACAGCTGTGCCATGGGTTCTCCTGTGTCACCCATTGTGGCCAATTTATACATGGAAGAAGTGGAGAAGAAAGCACTCAACACATTCCAGGGAACGGTGCCCACCCACTGGTTTAGGTATGTGGATGACACCTGGGTCAAAATCAAGACCCAGGAAGTACAGGCCTTCACGGACCATATAAAGACTATAGATGCCAACATTAGCTTCACCAGAGAAGACACAAAGGACAACAGACTGGCATTCCTAGACTGTGAAGTCCTCATTGGGACCGGTGGCAAGCTAGAAATAGGGATCTACAGGAAACCCACACACATAGATCAATATCTGATGTTTGACTCCCACCATCCACTGCAGCACAAACTAGGAGTCATCAGGACATTGTCACACAGAGCAGAAACCATCCCCACCTCCATGGATTCCAAAAAGAATGAAAATCAGCACCTGAGAACAGCTCTGAAGGCCTGTGGATATCCAAATTGGGCCTTCACCAAATCTAAATCTACCAGACCTAAAACAGCGACAGATAGGGCTGAGACTCAGAGTAAACGAAAGAACCTGGTCATTCCCTACATGGCTGGCGTGTCTGAAAAGATAAAAAGGATATTTGGCAAACACCACATACCTGTATATTTCAAACCCACCAACACACTGAGACAGAGGCTTGTACACCCCAAAGATCAAACTCCAAAACACAAGAAAAGCAATGTAGTTTATGCAATCCAGTGCAGTGAGGAGTGCTCTGAACTCTACATTGGAGAAACCAAACAACTTTTGTACAGGAGGATGGCCCAACACAGGAGAAGTAACACCACAGGACCAGAGTCAGCAGTTTATCTTCATCTAAAGCAGGGCTTTCCAAAGTGCCGCCGCTGGCGACACACCCAGCGGCAGCGGCGGGGACACGCACGCGCACGGCGACGGCGCAGGGGGCATGTGGCGGGGTGCGTGCGCACAGCAGCGGAGCGGGGGCGTGTGGCGGCGCGTGCGCACGGCGGCAGCGCGGGGGCGTGCGGCAGTGCGCACGCGCACGGTGGTGGCACAGGAGGGGCGTGCGGCGGCGCAGGGGCGTGCGGCGGCGCGCGTGTGCATGGTGGTGGCACAGGAGGGGCGTGCGGCAGTGCGGGGGGCGTGCGGCGGCGCGCACGTGCATGGCGGGCGCCGTGCACGCACGCGCCGCCGCTTCCAGGTGGTGTGGCAACACACCACGCTGTGTGTGGCGACACACTTTTGTGTCGCGACACAGTTTGGAAAGCTCTGATCTAAAGGAAAAAGGACACTCATTTGAGGACATTAATGTTCACATTTTAGACAGAGAAGATAGGTGGTTTGAGAGATGGGTCAAGGAATCCATTTATGCCAACTTGGAAAATCCTTCCTTGAATAGAGGTGGGGGCCTCAGGCACAATCTTTCCCCCATCTTCCTCCCTGCTTTGTCTTCTGTGCCTAGGAAGATTAAGACCATTTCACAAGCTCAACAGCAGCATGGTGATCTTAACGATCCTCCTTTAGATGATAAAAGGACTTAAAATAACATCTCAATATAACCATGACCTAGCCCCAGGTGTAAGGTCACACAGCTACCTAGAAACATATTTAGGATTCCCTTACTAACTTTGCTCAGACTGAAGAAGCTCCTTGGATAAGGAGCGAAACGTTTCCACTGAGAAAATAGAAATCCAGTTGACATGATTCAAGCTACAGACAATTCCACCTGGATGACTGAGAACCTTCATAGACATGTATACATACTTACCCTTGCCATGTCTGCCTTTATTGTGGCAAAAGTTCCTACAAAATAAATCTTCCACTACATTCCTTGGTAAATAGAAGTTACAGTATGTGCAAAACCGATGCTACCTACATAAAGAGAAGGAAAAGAGCATCAACACAATTCAGAAAAACACATTTAGAAACATTTTACATATTTGTCTTAAAACCTTAAATGTTCATGTATATACCTAAGAGCTTAGTATGTACCCAGAATGATGTACACAGAATGATAATGGTATATACACCTGGTGAGTACTGGCCATGATTGCCTGCTGAATATATTATTATATAATAACTGTGTTGATGCATAAAACTAAGCCAAGATTTTAAAATCATGATTTGTTGAACAAATTATGGTGGCCTAGTTCATACATGACACTACGCCAGAATGACTAAATTTACACATCTCACTAAGCCAAAAACAATCAACAGTAGGGATGAACATTTTGTGACACAATCCAACAGAAGATTAAGGAAGGGCCATAATTTGGTGGTTAGGCATATAATTTGTATGGTTCCTAATATCTCTTAATACAGTTAAGATATGCACAAAATACTGGAAGGCTACTGACAATTTATATACATTATTGAACTATATGGACTAATGGCCTGGCTCAGTAGAAGGTAATTTCCCACATAAATGCTGGTTGTGTCATATCTCACCTAGAGATTTTTAAAGGAAATGTTCACCCCGCATTTACAATTTTCAAAATTATGATCATAAAACAAACAAACAAACAAAAGAAGAATTGGAATACAATCCATGTGTTACATATGTCATAATAATCTTCAAATTTGGCTACTTGTATTCTTTAAAATCTGTGGTGTTTTCTGCAAATCTGTTTTCAGCTGGGCAAAAACAGATGCAGTAATGGCTTCCATGAGTTTGTTGACCAGCCAGAAACAGCTAGAATTCTCTCACTTCCTTTTTGTGCTGAAACACTTATTATGTAAAATGCTGCTACATTAACAGCAAGGGAGGTAGAATATTCTGAGTAGATGGGCCTAGTGTTTATTCTTTCTGAGCTGCCAAAGAAATGAGACATACCAGATATTGTGCGTGCTCTTTGTGGTTGTACTAAAATGCTTAAACAACAGAAGTTTGTAACATACTTTAATTGGTTTTATATGATGAGCTTCTACTTCTTCTAATGTGCAATGTTAAAGCAGAGCAGATGTGCAAATGAATTGTTATCTTTGTTACTCCAAGTTCTCTTAGGATAACAAAATCTCAGCTTGGTTAAATTTTTCCTGTTAAATCAATACTATACGATGATGATGATGATGATGATGATGATGATGATGATAATATCACTCTTCTATATCAAATGTTTAGGCTGAATAGGTTGGCTAATGATATCTCCAAAAGATTTTTCTGGATGCAATTGGAAACAGAATATTGTATAAATTGGTCTCACTCTCGTATGCTATTCTGATATTCTGAAAATCATACTCATTTATAATCTGACAATACAAACTGGAGGGCAACAATACTCAATTCATCTATTTTAATGTCCCCTTTTGTATTTCAAATACAAAAAAAAAACTTTCAAGCCTATATACCCATTACATCACCATATATATAGATCAGTTCTTATGAATTTTTCAGGTCAAAATTATGTATTTTTAAAAGTGTAAGGTATGGGACAGATCGTCATGGAGAAATCTATCTATGTGGTCACTAAGAGTCGACACCAACTTGATGGCACATCATCAATTTTTTAAAGTACAGAATTATGTGAAAGTAGAGTTTCAGATATTAATGTTATACAACTTTTCTTATTAAATGCTCTGTAGAACATTCAATTATTAACTCATCTACTATTCTCATGATTGTGTTTGTGTCAGTGACTCTAGTATTTGAATGATTCCAATTACTCATTATTCATGGGGGGGTCTTTTATGCACATTCTTCTAAGTTGTTTGCATCCCTTGCTAATAAAGAAGTGACACCTGCACAATAATACCTGAAGTATACATGACATGAACTTCTTTTTAGATTTCTTTCAAATATGCATTGGCTACCATCACATTGGTTTCATGCTCTTCTAGAGAAAGTTCAGGGCAATTCACATGGGAATTATTTCTTTCACAACAACAAGAAAAATAGGTAAGTGATGCAAGTGGGAAGTTCACCTGAAATGTATGAATGAGCAGAGAGGCAAACCTGAGACTTCCTAGTCCAGGTATATCACACTATCCATAAAAGAAATGATAAGAGATATTAAAATATATATTTATATTTTGTATTTTGTATTTTATATTTATATGTATTTATAGTTATAGTTATATTGAATTGTTTTCAGCAATTGTTATTTTTATTATCTGTAAGCCACCCAGAGTCGTTATATGTGAGTTGGGTGGTAGAGAAATTTAATAATAAAAATAAAAATAAATGTTATTGTATATAAAACATCTCATTTCCATCAGAAAATATATGGAAGTAAACAAAGATGAAACAGAGTTAACTGAAATGTGTAACCCAAATTTTGTCAAGGTACTAAAATCTAAAGTTATTAAATTTCTTAAGATTGTGGTATCTTACTTTTTCAAAAAGTATTTTCAATATTACGATGCTTTTCATAGCAGCAATACTTTAGAGATGACCTTATCACCTAACAAATGTAAATAGGAAAGCTAAGGAAATACGATGGCAATTATGTTGACCTACCCACATAATATGGAAAACATCATTTTTACACATTATCTATTTATTCAATTTATATTATTCTTTCTAGTCAAATGAGCATTCAAAACAGATTTACATGATGGCCTTGGAGCCTTATTTTTTAATTTCATAAGTATAACTGTTTTGAATGATTAGCCACAGATTTCATCAAATTGTGAAATCGCAGCAGAAATTACCTTATGGAAGATTCTGTAAACTATACAGAGATGGCAATCAAAATAGCAGTGAAATTATTTTCTAAATAAACCAATGTTGTACTAATTACTGTACTAATTACAATAAGTTTTGTGTACAAGTTAATTGGCTTTTTCATTGTTTTTGTTTCATATTATTCTTACAGCATCATTAGTGATGATTTAGAAATTTATTTAAAATCAACTAAATCGGTTATTTTGAATTTAAGGAAATTTAGTACCAACCTGGGAGCCTGGGAGAAATTTCTCAAGAGTAAACTGATGGACATGTGGCTATCCTCAATTATTGTTCTAAATCAAATTTCAGGATAGAGATTAAAAAAAACCAACAACAGAAGGATAATGAAAACATTCAACCAGAAGGCAATAAAATATGGACTGCTAGATAAGGCCCTCCCACTCTTCTCTTCCCCCAACCAGGGCTACCTCACACATCTTCCAGTCAGGTTATACACTAGTCTTTCCCAGTCCGGTGTCCTCCAGATATGCAGGGCTAAATGGAGCTATATAGCAGAGCCCAGTGTACTTATCAGAGCAAGGTATAGAGCAAATAACAAGAGCATTCTGCTTGTTTCCATGTATGATGCTGGTAGGCATACTACATTCCAGTTTTATTATTGGGTGGACACAGAATCTCTGTTTCCCATAAAAGGAAATAGATGGGAGAATAAGGCTCTGAAGAAAAAAAATACTTATTTAACGAATTTATTTATATAGCTGCCAACTTGCCAAGCAAAAATAGAAGACTGGGAATACAACTGCCATGACTCCTACTTTACAAAGGGCAATTACCTTAAAGAGCCATCAGTGGCCAGTCCACTAGCTGAATGTATCCTCTAATTAAAAGAGCTGGCCAGTCTGGTTTAAAGAACTGCAAGGGGGACAGCAGTGGCCTTTCAGTTGCCCATCAGAACTAAGCACCTGGGCAGTACACTGAGCAGACCGATACTTCACTTAACCAATACCTCTTCCAGTGCTCTAAGTCCAGCACCTTAACTGGGCGTAATGGTTAAGGTGTTGGACTTAGACTGGGGAAATCCAAATGCAAGCCTCCACTCAACCATGGAGTGGCATAAAGTTCTCCCTTCTGTATTTTTGCACTAAAATTTCCCAGGCTGAGTATTCTTCCTCATGTGAATCTGGGAAGACTGAAACAACACAGCGTGTTTTATTACACTGCACCTCTTTTAGAGATCTTTGTAATATTTTGCACTAGCCACGGCAACACCCAGATAGGACACTTGAGATTCATGTCAAGCTGCTTCTTTCTGATACAAAATATCTTATTAACTGCACTTAGCCAAATATTCATTAGATTATGCAAACATAATCGAGCTCTGTTTTATGGCTTTTTTTAAAAAAAATGCTGATTTATTATCATAAATAAATACTGCGACTATTCATGGAGCTCACTTAGTGACTTTGGGCCAGTTCCTTCCTCAAAGCCCTGCCCACTTGACAAGCTTCTTGTTATGAGGACATTGGGGGACCCCTGTGTAAGCTGCCTTAAACTCTCAAGAGGAAAAGCAGGATAGGAAAGCAATAAATAAATATATATTTAAATTGTAGTACATTCTAAATGTGCATAGTGTGTTTAAATTAGCAGATGCAAATTGTATGCAAATCAATAACCTATCTTGTACTCTTTTTTGCTGATGTGCTTCCATTTGGGGACAATGAAGAGGTGCTTATCCTCGCAGGGGAAGAATTCAGCACCACCTTCCCCACTGCTATTCTGCTCAAAACAATCTCTTCCTGATAACGGTCTTTCATTAAATCAAGTAACCATTAGATCGTAAACACATAAATTCAGTTACAATGTGTTGCTAAACTGTTATTGTACATTCAAGCAGGCACAGTATCTGAAAATGACAATAACCGCTAGGAAAATTTGCTAGACTTTAGTGGGGGAAAAAGTGTAGCAAATATTTGGTGCTATTTTACACCTTCAGGTTCTGTCAGCTGTTCCAATGTTTGCTTCCTTTTTAAACTAGGATTATTTTTCTTGACAGCTGGCAGCCCTACAGTATGACTGATTGGTGCTGACGGCTGGAGTTGCGATGCGGAGTAGAAGTGTATAATGCCCTTGTGGGGACTTGTATCTTATTAGGACAAATTAAAAAGCAATCCATGGAAATATGCTGTAATTCTTTGCACTCTACTCTGCCTAATAACTGTATCCCTGGAATTGCCATGTGTCAAAATTGGGTTAGGCTGTGTTTCACCACATGGGCAGGTCTTTGAAAGCTTGTGCAAACACGGTACAGGCAAAGGAGCCCTCATCCCAAAACACACGTGAACAAGTTCAGTACAAAGATAGTTCAAATATGTAAACATCTGAATTAGCCTACCGATCTGAATCAACCAATGCTTTTGGACAAGTGAACACTTAGGTGTCTGTGACCTTCAGGCCTTCTAGATAAGAGAGGGAGCCTTGCAGCAGCAGCAGCAGCAGCAGCAATAGCCCAAGGAAAACTGTTAATATAGCAGATGTAACACAGCAAAGTCAAGACATACGCAGTTACTGCATTAAGCAGCTTTCACCCCCCCACACACAAACACACACATCATCTTCTGCCTTTTGATCAGCTACCTAAATATTGGTCCCATCTAGTTTTGGGTTCACAGCAAAGGACGTTGCTGTCTTTATCCCACAGACAGAACAATTGCCCTTCAGTTATCCAAAGTCAGGGTATCACCGACTTGCATTACTTGGTAATTTTAAACCTGAGCACCGAAGAGATGCACCAATCTCCTCCCCCCCCCCCCCACGTGCCTGATGGCTTTTACCTTCTAAATCTACATATTATTTAATAATCAATACCTTTCCTATTGGAATGGCTATTCAAACTTCATCAGCATAACATTAAGCATGTTGGAAAAATAACCAGGCAATAAATCGTAACTGACAGACAGCTGTTCCGATCAGAAACAGGGAGTGCTCATACCAAGCTCCTGGTAAACAGCTTCTACACCATGTTATTTCTTCAGGGAAAAAAAATACTCCTCACGTTTCCTTACCTGTTCTCTTTAGAAAGCAGTCACTTAAGAATCTCTTGACTGAGGAAATGGGTTGTTACTAAGCAGACAAGCATGCACAGCGTAATCCCTGGAAACAGCTTTTACTGTTCAGCGTCAGTCAGGCTCGCTGCTGAGAGAAAAGAGGTAGACCTTCTTGTGCAGCCTCTGAAGGTTCTCTCATCTTTTCTTTCTTTTCTTTCTCTTTGCTAAAGCCCACTTCAAAAACTAAGCGACATAGATAGAGGTAGGTGCAGAGATCACTAATCAGGTTTTGGCTTTCTCCTCTTATATTTAGGCCTCCTCTGAGTTATTTCCCCCGTTTGCTGGAATAAAATACAATTCCAGTCAGATAAGAAGTACAGCAAGCTCTCTTTTTCAAGCAGATCCCTTTCCCCCCCCCCCAAAGAAAGTCTCTCAACGTGATTTACAATAAATGCTCACAAAGGGAGAGTATAATGATCTTAGCAACAACCCAAATTACAAACAATTATTTACAGTCAGGTACTTCATTCAGTTTCCTACCTATCAAAGTGGCTGAATTTTACACCTAACACCATATCTCTTTCCAGCACCTGTATATTAGAGAGACTTCTTTTAAATATAGCATTATTATACCTCTGCTGGTAGAGGAAGAGTATTCAGCTTTGCCCTAGAGATTTACTGTTTGTACGTATGAAGAATGATGCAATCAGCAAATCTAAATAGCAATCCAAGATGAAATTAGACAACTCAAACCACAGTACTTAAAAAGCAATAGTCCAAATTCAGTTCTATTGTTACTGCATGGTCCAAATTAGCATGTGTTACTTCTTACAAAAAGCTGCCTTCAGTCCTTGAAAAATACTTCTATCTCTCCATAAAAATAATGTTACTTAATGCTTTTCATAGGGCTATGACTATGGATAAATCCATTTCTTCAAAGTTTATAAACTACTGATCAACTACTGACTTGTTGGCTTGAATCCATAGCTTTCTATTTATGGCATGACAATGCTGTAAAAATAACCACAGTGTCACAGAGAATTCTGAGTGAACTAACAAGAATCCTTAGACCACCATCTCACATAATGCTTATTTTGGAGTTTCCCACATCTGCAAACAGAGTGCACAAGCAAATCAGCTAATGGAAATAATCTTTAAATGTCAACCTATGCCACATTTGGGTAAACAAGAGAATGACAAAAATAACCAGAAAAGGCTAAAACGCTTTTCCACAGCAAACCATTTCCAAAAGGTTTTTATAATAATACTAAAGAGAACATAGGTATTATTAGGTTTGCGCTAGCTCCATAGCAATTTTAACTTTTTAACTATAAAAAATTAGTCAGACATTTGTCCATACAGTCATTAGAGGTCAGGCCCAATTTGATGCATCTAACTAATTATAAAAAAATAATATACCATTTTTCAAGTGACAAATATAATAAAATAACAGGCAAACTATGAAACCCAAAAAACAAATTTGACTTGAAAAGTAGTTTTGAAAAATAAAAATTCCCTTACTTTACCTCATTCATGGGTATTTGTGAGGGGGGGAGGAGATAGGTGCATGATGCAATTTATGTAATTCACATCATTTGCATGATGATGTCGTGATGCCTATGGTAGTATGACCTCATTACTTCTCACACTGTTGTCCAGCAGGGAAGAGTGGGGCTTGCAATACAATCTGGATTACTGCAATGTGCTCTACATGGGGCTGCTCTTGAAAAGCATTTGGAAGCTTCAACTGGTGCAGAATGCAGCTGCACAGCTAGTAAATGGTGTTGGTTACTTGGCACATGTAACACCACTACTCCGTGAGTTGCACTGGTTGCCAGTGTGCTTCCGGGTGCAATTCAAGGTGCTGGTTCTCACCTTTAAAGCCCTTCATGGCTTGGGACCAGGTTACCTGAGGGACCGTCTTTTCCCAGTTGTTTCTACCCAGGCATGCTCCGGGTCCCGTTGGCCAGGAAATGCCAGCTGGCAGGGCCCAGGAAGAATGCCTTTTCTGCCGTGGTGCCCATCCTCTGGAACATCCTCCCTCTGGAGATCAGGATGGCCCCGACCTGCTGGCCTTTCATAAGGCCCTAAAGACCTGGTTATGTGCCTAGGCCTGGCACCCCGAATGTATGAAGGGTCCCATCTCCTGGTTGATTTAACAACCATGGATTGTAATATTCTCCTCGGCTGCTGTGTGCATTTTAGTTTTGTATTATGATGGAAATTTGTTTTTAATTTATTTTATGATTGTTTGCCGCCTAGAGTCACTTGCCATACAAGAGTAATTTGCCATACAAATCAAATGAATGAATGAATGAATGAATGAATGAATGAATGAATGAATGGTCTCTAAAAGAGAATTCTTAGACTTGGAGGAGACATAATCACTTTATTGTTGCTTTATACCCCCAGATCTGAGTACAGAACTGAATCACTGGGACTTATCCCCAAGTGAAATTGTATGGGGTTGTATTGTAAAATGATTTACAGATACAATCCTATACTGTACACCACTGTTTCTGAGAGTAACCTGTACTGACCTTAAAGGGCATCATTTCTAAGTAAACATGCACCAGATTGGACTATCTCCGCTTGTACATATGCCCTGTCAGAGTTAAGTGGGAGTAGATGTTTTACAGCTTCAGATGTATACAGCTATTCTTACTTATAGCAATAAAACATAGAATTGAATAGTATATTAAACATATTTACATTACGGGCCATGTTAACACAAGCACTAATGCCTTCAAAATGATATAAATTATTGAACCAGATCATTAATTTAGATACAGTAGTATCTTCATGACAGATGAAGAAACACAACACCAAGGAAACAGCTCATTTGAAAGAAATTATGATTTGCAGGACTCCCCTGGGTTCTTGATTATCTCCTGGATCATAGCTTTCCAAACTGTGTGTCAGGACACATTAGTGTCGCGGCTGCTGCTGCCTCCGAGCTCTGCCAGGATTCTGCGCAGGTCCTAGTGCCTGCCTTGTGCCCTGCTGCCTCCAAACCTGCCCTGCCTGGATTCGGCGCAGGTCCTAGTGCCTGCCTTGTGCCTGGCTGCCTCCAAACCTCCTGTGATTCCACACAGGTCCTAGTGCCTGCCTGGTGCCCTGCTGCCTCCAAACCTGCCCTGCCAGGATTCCGCGCAGGTCCTAGTGCCTGCCTTGTGCCCTGCTGCCTCCAAACCTGCCCTGCCAGGGTTCCGCGCAGGTCCTAGTGCCTGCCTTGTGCCCTGCTGCCTCCAAACCTGCCCTGCCTGGATTCGGTGCAGGTCCTAGTGCCTGCATTGTGCCCTGCTGTAAGAGTGTGTCACGAAATGATGCATGTCTAAAAAGTGTGTCACCAACATGAAAAGTTTGGAAAGCTCTGTCCTGGATTAAGAACCTAAGAAACAGCCTATTAGAACTTCTTTACAGAACTAGCCTCCTGTTTCCCACAGTGTCCAATCAAACACGGCCCTAACCAGTATATACAATAAAGCAACAGCTTTCTCCCTCCTACTGTCCCCCAGCAAGGGCAGCGGATCACGCCTTGTACATCTGAGAATCTACTTCTGGCATGACTTGCAGACCTCAACAAACAGGTCTTCCATGAAAGAGTAAAATTCTACAATACATAAAGCCACAAAACATTAAATCCATATATTTCTTTCAGAGTCTTAGAGCGTCAATATTTTCCACTATCACCACCTTTCCCAATTTTATTAATGTGTACCAAAGCTTAGAAATAATATCCAGTTTCTATTTATGAATATTATGTGTTCCTGTGTGCTTTACTACCACAAAATGGCCACATTATTTTAGGCTTTTTCTAAGATGGGAAAAACTGATCATGTATTAATGCTTAAATATTTGAGAACATACTATATATGTGCAAATTGTTTTGTGACCTGGGCTATAGCAGATCAAATTGAAATTGAACTGTTTCGGATGAAGTTGTTTGATTTGTTGGCTCTGAGCAGTTTTCTATCTTTTTTTAAATGGCATATAATATATTTTTTTCAGTTATGGTAGACTGACTGCAGTGGCCTCATTCTAGGAAACAGGCAAAAAGAAAAGCTGTATTCTAGAATCAAGACACTTCTCTGGACAATCTATTATCTTATTTCTTTTATGCAGTATGGACAAGGTTGCATTCTTGTTATTGTTAAGGTAAAGGTTCCCCCCGCACATTTGTGCAGTCGTGTCCGACTCTAGGGGCCGGTGCTCATCTCCGTTTGTTAGCCGAAGAGCCAGCACTGTCCGAAGATGCTTCCGCAGTCATGTGGCCGGCATGACGCACGTGGAACGCTGTTACCTACCCACCGAAGTGGTACCTATTCATCTACTTGCATTTGCATGCTTTCGAATTGCTAGGTTGGCAATTCTGACCTACAGTATGCCAAACACAAATAAGCCACATTACAGCAACATAGGAATATTTAACTTCCATCATCTTGAGAGCTGCATCTGGCTTTGCACAGCATGCTGAGACCATACTCCTCATCTGGGTGGGGTTCTGATTCTTGGGAAGGAGGTCCAGAAGTTTTAAAATAAGTATCTTAAGCCCCTAAAATACTTAATTGACCATTTGGCTCCTTAACCCCATACAAAGAATGCAAAAGGTGGGGGGGGGGCTGATCATTTTGATGCTCTACTCAGGAGGAAGATCTGGGAGCCATAAAATAGATGCAGTCCCCAAATTGCATTTTCTGCACCTCTGGCTTAGTGTGTCATGCAAATCCAGCCAAATGTAATTAATTCAGCAAATCACCATTAAGCCATCTTTAGCTGAGCACAATGTGCGAAGTCTCTCACAGAAAACAAAACGAATGAACCCAGATTGTCCTGAAAGGTATCCTTCCAAAACGTGAGCCAGTGTGAATGGCCCAATAAAATAATATGCATCACCTGAATTTGAATTCTTACTGAGAAACTCAGCCCTGCCTATTCATATACTGATATGGGGATAAAAAGGTAAAGGTTCCCCCCGCACAGTTGTGCAGTCGTGTCCGACTCTAGGGGCCGGTGCTCATCTCCGTTTGTTAGCCGAAGAGCCAGCGCTGTCCGAAGACGCTTCTGCGGTCATGTGGCCGCATGACGCACGCGGAACGCTGTTACCTACCCACCGAAGTGGTACCTATTCATCTACTTGCATTTGCATGCTTTCGAATAGCTAGGTTGGCAAGAGCTGGAGCTAGTGCGGGAGCTCACTCCGTCACGAGGGACTAGGGATTCGAACCTCTGAACTTGCAATCTTCCGATCAACAAGCCTGGCGTCTTACCCGCTGAGCCACCACGCCCCTTATATGATATGGGGATATCAGGATTTAATTTGCTTCAATCTGACTGATTCAACCTCTCCAATGCCTAGCTATTTCACCTTCTGACTAATTCTACTTCCTCTAAGCAAATGTTAATAACTCTCCAAGAGCTTTACCTAAATGCTCAGAACTCTTGGTATTATTCACATGTTCTCAGAGGCCCAATTAAGGGATCTGGCAGCACAGTTTTAAAGGCAAAATAGATATGGTATGTCTTTTTATTTACCTGACCAGCCCAGTTGCTCAACTTGTCTTTTGAGTGGGGAAAAGAAGGGCAAAGTGGGCCTCACCCTGCCCGGCGAACTTTTACCCTTATGCAAACTGCTTGCAACATTTTATTTACCTGCCAGTCCTTCTTGGCATGATTAATAAAGTGATGCTTTCATCCACACCTCAGGGTGAATGTTTAATTAAAACTAAGGGGTATTCATTTTCAGACAGGAAAACGTGTAACAAGTTGCATCACTTGCCTTTGGAGAGGCTTCAACAAAGCAATTTCACTTGCAATCCCTATAATCTAGCACCAATAATATGAAGCTGGTCAAAATAGCACGCATAATTATGATTTGCTTTTTCAAAAATCTGCAATAATAAAAATGCTCCATTCCTTCTACCATCTCCTGTTAAAGGGAGTTCTGGCAGCTAAAGTTTGGCTAGTCAGATATTCCAGCTTCCAGTACAAGTATACAAAATCATTCCTGATTCAAAGATAGCAAGCTTGGGCAATAATATAACAAATTCATGGGCTGAAAGGAATTTACTGCAGGCAGCAGCAGTAGTGGCCTTGTGGGTTTTTTTGTCTACTTTAAAAATTAATATTTATTTATTTATTAGTCAAATTTATCACCGCCCATCTCTACAGCAGTAGACTCTGGGCGGTTTACAATAATAATATTAAAATTAAAACCTATACATCTTAAAATACAATATAATAATAAATAGAAAAAATCCAGATGGTGAGATCTTAAAAGGAGGATATTACTAAGCTAGCCACCCCCAGGAGGAACTATTACTTCCTTCGTCCCAAGCAAGGCAGCAGAACCAGGTCTTTAAAGACCTCCGGAAGGCCAGGAGCGAGGGCGCCCGCCTCACCTCTAGGGGCAAGATATTCCACAGGGCGGGTGCTATTTCAGAGAAGGCACGCCTCCTGGATCCCGCTAGATGAAATTCTTTTATTGATGGGGTCCGAAGCATGCCCTCCCTGCATGACCAGGTGGGGCGGGTAGATGTGGTCAGGATGAGACGGTCCCTCAGGTACCCTAGCCCCATGCCATGTAGGGCTTTAAAGGTGATAACCAACACCTTGAATTGGACCCGGAAGCAAACTGGTACCCAGTGCAGCTCGCGGAGCAGCGGTGTTACATGTGCTGATCTTATAGCACCCGTGACTGCCCGTGCGGCCGCATTCTGGACCAGCTGAAGCTTTCGGATACTCTTCAAGGGTAGCCCCATGTAGAGCGCGTTGCAATAATCTATATGGGAGATGACAAGGGCATGAGTGACTGTTCGGAGGGCCTCTCGGTCCAGGAAGGGGCGCAAATGGCGCACAACACGAAGCTGTGCAAAGGCCCTCCTGGCCACGACTGCCACCTGTTCTTTGAATATTCATCTGGGTTATTGTTAATGTTCCTTTGTGCCTTTTTGGTGCTTGTAATTTGCAGTTCATGGGTTTTTTCTGATAATTTTCCTTAAGAATGCATGAACAGATCTAAATTTGGCATGTCTGCTTAAAATTTTAAAGCTTCATCACTTCAGGAAACTGATCTTCCTCCTCATTTCTTCATTCTACCACTATGCATCTCTCATTCCAAGACAATCTGGATAAAAACAGTATACCACCACCACCACCACCCGCCAAGAATGCTTCAGAACATTTGAAGCCTTCTGGGAAGAACCAAATTGCAGCAATTGGCTGAGGCAATTGACCTTTAAATGCATTTATTTAGAAAACCGATATGCTGCCCACTCTTTTAACAGCTCTAGGGGGCTTAGAAAAATACAGCCAAAAATAAGACCATACACCCACTCATTGTTTAGCGACCACCTTGGTTAGCGACCATTTGCAAATACGACAGTAATAAACGAGAATAAAAAATTCATTTTCTGACCAATGTGCATATTTACGACCAAATTTCGTGAACCTGGCAACAACACACCGGTACCGGAGTGAGAGTAGCACTGGCATAGTTGTACAAGAGAACTTTATCTAAATGGACAGCAGCAACCCGTGATCTTCACAGTCTCTCTCTCTCTCTGTCACGTGTTCGCTTAACGACCATTTTGCTTAGTGACCTAACGGAACTTCCTCCTAAATGAGGAGGGGGTCTACTAAAAAAAACCAAGGAATATAAAGCCCTAAACCTAAAATAATAATCTCATGACATTAAAACACTTTAAAGAGAGAATTTAGCAATACTGTAGTTAATAAAATGAGAGCAAGAACCATTGTTCCTAATGGTTTGCTCTCTTATCCTCACAAACCATCCATACGTTTTTTGCTTGTTCTATTGTTGAAGCAAAATTTCTAGATACAAATTTCAAACTCAGTCTTCTCTCTCAACTATTTCATGGGGAGCCAGGGTGGTGTAGTAGTGAAGGTGTTGGACTAGAAGCAGGAGACCCAGGGGCTAATCTGCCCTCAGCCATGGAAAGTGACATCAGGTAGTCATTCTCCCAAAGCCCAGTCTACCTCACAGGGTTGTTGTTGTGGGGAGGAAGCATTATGTGTGTTTCCTTGAAGTCCTGTCGGCAATTGTAATGGTATGTGGGAATGACCTTGGGAGACAGGTGGAAGAGCTACAGACTAGACAAGGGTCAAACAAGTGGCAGCTGAGTCCGCAGAAGGAATGGGGGTATAGTAAATGTTTCAGAAGGGACCCTCCCTAGTTTCTTGGACTGTAAAGGCAAGCAGGGAGAGATGTACTTTCAGACTTGCAAGATTCTGTTAATGGAACCTTATAATACTGTAAAGTCAGAGCTAGTACTTCTGGGTGTGCTTCTTGTCTGTCACAAGGCTGACAGTAACTCTTTAAAGCAGCTGCCATGAAATCCTGGGAAAAGGCATGGCTATATTAAAGGATGGCAGACAAGAGTTCAGTTTGCGCCACTGTGTGTGCATTCCAAGACATCTTTTTGGAATCAAATCCTAACAGAGCTTCAGAGCCCTACTGCTGACTTATAACCACTTTGTAACCAACTCTGTAATTCTACAATTCTACAATCATTTTCAGGCAATCTGTTTTCTCTTTCCCAAATGAAAAACTTTACAGTTGTCTCTGTTAAACTTCATACTGCTATTTTCAGTCCATTTCTCTAACCAGAGGCATTCACAGGATATTACATTTTTGTCAAAATGAAACAAGTAGCATCATGCTGTCACAACACAACTTCCATCCCTTTCATACATGTGTAAGATATCACAATGCAAGTAAACAAAGGAGTTGCAGTGCAACACCACTTTTGTCTTCCGCCTGACCCCCCCCAATCCCTTGAAGATGCCTGTCTCTAACCTGTCAAGATCGTCCTATTTCCTTGTTCTCACTCGAAATACATTTCTGTTCCTTACTCTATTTCTGCGACTGATTACTAAGTAATTTTTGACTATTCCTCATATCTAGGGTAAATGGTCTTTCTAGCCTATGAACGTGTCAGCTATGAATATAACGTAAATCACTGTGCCCTGTGGCAAATATAACCTATCATCACCATCCTTATCCTTGTTACTACCATGGAATCAATTCTGACAAATATCACAGTAAATACATATTAGACAAACCATATGCAAAGATTGTGTCATTAAATTGTGAATGAAAAAAGTGTAGCCGGTTCTCCACTACCATCTCTTTCATTGCTTTGTGTTGGTTTTCACTACTGGCCTTAATCTCATTTAAATAAAATTCTTACATGTTTTCTTTCCTCTCCATGCTGCTAACATATTAATTAGAGTTTTGCACCTGGTGCCTTGCATGGGCCTAAGAGAATATCACTGTTGATTGATTCTTCTCTCTCCTTTCTCACCTCACTTGCTTTTTAAAAAATATATTTTGATTTATAACAGAAAAAAATATAGGACATAGAATTATTAAGGGATTCTGTCTCCCCTTTCCCCATATAGTTCAGCCTTCTGTTTCTTGATAGAGAAAATTACTAATTACTAATTTTCTAACCAAACATTAAAATATTAATATTTCTGTTGATCAGCCTTCTTACTTACTACAGTTCCAAAACAAACAAACAAACAAACCCCACACAAACCTAATGTGAATATGTGCAGCGTATTTATACTCACATTTGCAGCTTTGCACTTGATTTTGGCCACAACAGCTCACAGCCGTGAATTGTAGAAGCTGTTCTTTAATTTAAAAAGCAGCCTAGGGATTCAGTGTTCAGAGATACTACAGGGAAAAGCAATCCCAAACATGCATGTAATAATATAGTATAGTATGAACTCAGTACAAGACAGAGTTAGTGTTATCCTGTTTTCAAATTACAGTCACTCAGTTCAGGGTAAGTTTGCTATTAGATTCCTTTTGCTGGCAAAACAAAAAATACACCAAAATAGTATATTTATACGGCTTAATGTTACTTTTTTTGTGGCATTGTACGATACTGATATAATTGTTTGCTGTGTATACTGTATTAGCATAAATAGAAAAATGAACAAAATTGAGGATTTGGTACATACGTAAATATCAAGCAGTCAACTTTGTTCTCAGCATTGGTTTAGCAAAACGCCTACAAAATAGAAAATAAAATGTTTCCAGTGGATTCAGTGAAAAGCCCAAGATTCTATCCTTCCATCCTAACCTGCCATGGCTATACCTGAGACAGGAATTAACTCAAAAACAAATTACAGATATGAATAACTCCCAAAACATAGCACAACTAATTTTTCAGGATGTGTTAGGTCTACATCAGCCTCTTCATGATACTACATAATTAGGAACCCAAATGAAAATACCAAGAAAAAGAAATACTCAGAATAAATAATAAAGGATGGAAAGGCAGTCTTGAAGCTTTTTTTATAAATTCACAGAATCCTACAAACACCCGATAATGAACCCCAACTCTAACATGGTAACCCAGAATTAGGCTTCTGAATGTGGTGTGTTCCAGATATTTTGAGCTACCAATAACATCAGAGATTGGAGGAAATAGTTGTAGGGTAATTAAGTTCTATTAAGGTATACTAGATGATTGCTCCAAGGCCCTTCTGAAGTAGTTTTAATTTTTTTTGGCACATTTGGGGAATAATGGGAGAAAAGAAAGGGAAAATCCTTATATACAAGTTTATTTAATACTAGATGCATTTATAAAAATATCTTATCAGGAAGCCAGTAAGGAAGCATAAGTAATCAGCATTCCACATTATTCCTGAAAGAATCCCTGTGTAATCTGGGTAAACTCATGCCATGCAAGGAAGTATAATAATAGAATCACACAATCTGTGTTTTTAGGCAAAGTTTTTATTGTGAAGTTGGTCTCTCGTTCAAACAACTACAGAGGGAGATGACAGAATAGACAATGTCTAGTGCAAAAAATACCAGTCTAAAAACACATACTGTCTCATTACATTAATGATTCTTTTTAATATTATACTGTTATTGTTGTTGTTGTTCAGTCGTTTAGTCGTGTCCGACTCTTCATGACCTCATGGACCATAGCACGCCAGGCCTTCCTGTCCTCCACTGTCACCCGGAGTTTACTCAAATTCATGTTCATTACATCGGTGATGCTATCTAACCATCTCATCCTCTGCCGTCCCCTTCTCCTTTTGCCTTCAGTCTTTCCCAGCATCGGGGTCTTTTCCAGTGAGTCCTCTCTTCGCATTAGTATTTGAGCTTCAGCTTCAGCATCTGTCCCTCCAATGAGCAGTAAGGGTTGATTTCCTTTAGGATTGACTGGTTTGACCTCCTTGCAGTCCAAGGGACTCTCAAGAGTCTTCTCCAGCACCACAGTTCGAAAGCATCAATTATACTGTAGAAATAAATAAAGTTATAAAGTTCTTACAAATCTTGCTGGTTAATAAACTGGAGATCTAACATGCCCTGATGTTGATTAAAAGTAATAACAACTATACTAATAATGTTTCTTGGGGAAAGGCAAACTTCAAGAAAATGATGCATGTTCAAGTTGTCCCACATAAAGCTGAGGTTTTTTTTATAAAAAAAACTTCATTAATTCACCATATCATTAAAAATCACAATCACAATCATACCACCTACCTGAACATACCACTGATGTTATTAGGACTTGTTCATGAGTAGACACATACAGGTTTGTACTGTACTGTAGGCATCATACAGAAGAAGTACTGCAGAATGACAGAACAACTTAGGTGCCATTAGCCTCAGGCTCAACCCCTGGTGACTGTATGAGAAATGCTTGCCCTCTCCATCTGTCCCTGGCAGGAGCTTTGAGCTCTTTCAGAGACATTCCAGTTATCTTTTTGATGCCATCCATCTATTGTCTTCCATTTCCCATTATCATATGGTAGGTTTTTCTAATTCCTCATATGCTTGCATCACTTGCCCAAAGTATTTAAGTTTCTGTTTGCTAATTATTGCCTCAAGTGGCCTGTCAGTCTTTATTTCTTCCAGGATCAATTGATCGTTTTTTTGCAATCCATGCTACTCTTCGTAACCATATCCAAATCCTGACAGAATCTTCTTTCTCAATAGCTATACATTACAACTGGAAAAATATTACTTTACCTATTTTGACCTTAGCTGCCATACAAATATTGTTGTCCCTTATGATCTTGCCTACGTTTGCCACTGAATTTCTCCCAAGAATTAATTTCATTACTATTCCAGAACACTGTCCACATTTATCTATTCTGACCCCAAGAATATATAATTCTCTTTTTCTTAGTATTTTCATGTGATTATATGGGTAGTTATAACTACCCATCACCTTCTCTTCTTCATAATTAACTGTAAATTCATTAAGCATGATGGTTACCTTTGGTTTTGTAATATTCAGTGCATATTGTATGATTTTCATTGAATTTAACATATGCAGAATCAAGCATATTTGATTAAGTGTAAGTGAAAAACCTTTCTTTTCTAGAAAAAATCATTTAAAAATTGACTATTCATATCCACGCAGTAATTACTTGGCTGGAATTTATTCTGATTGGTTCTGATTCCAATTATCACTGGCAAGGGGGTCAATTTTTGATGTGACATTAATTCCATTAGCAACCACTAAAAAATAACCTCAGCAAGCCACGTACATGCTTCTGTGTAATGCTGTGTTATACTTTGTACTTGTTTTTATCAATCATAACAATGTTCTTTGCAATATCATAGCAACACTGTTTGAGATGGGTGGCTATATAAATTGAATAAATAAATAAATAAAATATTAAAGTCCAGAACAATCCATGCATTTCAGAAAGTTTCCTAGAGGAATAGCTATGATCATCATTTGGAGCAAATACAACAAAAAAAGTTAAGAAATTTAAGGAGCTACAAGACTCCTTGCTATATTTTCAAAAGTTCATTAACCGAAAACAGATCCTCCCTCGATACATCTTTTCGCTTTATTTCACAAATATCAAGTAATCGTGGAAATCTGTCACGCGCAGCTTACTAAGAATTGTATCTTTATAAATCCAGCTAATCGACGCAGAACCGCTACCAAATCTCCAACCAAAGTTTAACAGGATCTCTCCCGCCCTCAAAACACTGCTCTGTATTCTCCCACGTGTCTTATGCGATCAAATCAAAAGTCCCGGCTCAGAGCGCGCGGGTGATATCATCGTCATTCCGTATTTTATTAAAGACAGAGAGAGGCGGGGTCGAGGCAAGGACCATACAACCTTCGGGACCCCATGGGGAACGTCTATAATTTCTATCATAGTTAGCAAGGGATAGCACGACCTGTCACTCTGAGTACCATAGAGTATAGCAGCTATCGGCGCTTTTCCGCCGTTATCGGAAGTTGAGTCTCTATGCTTCCCATTTCCCGCGTCTTTCCCCCGAGAGCATTCTGGGAAACGTATTAAGGAAAGTCGTCTTCCGTTTCCTTTTCCTCTCTTTCCTTTGTCGCGCGCGGCGGCATGGTGAGTCTTGGGCGGGTGCCTGGGAGAAAGCAAATAATCAGCGACCGTTGGTTTTACTTAATTCTACAAAAACAGATGCAGTAGTGTTACGTTATATTTGTGAACAAGGAAAGCTTAAAAAATGCCTCAGGAGTATCGTAGTCGTAAGGTGGAAGAGATAGATTTTTTAAAAATTATTTAAATTAAAAAGGTAATTTTGTGCTGCTGTAGGAAAATAAGAAGTGGTGGCCAAAATGTTGGGCTTTCAGCACGATTTCCAAGATAAGTCATTCCTGCCTAAGCCTGGAGATTCGGAGCAGGGTAGTTTTGCATACCGTATGTTTTAATATAATAGATAGAATTATTGTAAATTTCCTTGTTAAGTTTACCAAAGACATAGATTCAGCTGGAATCTGTCAATTATTACCGTGAAAGAAAAATAAGTAAAATTATGTTAATTTTAATTATAAGTTTACATTACACACAACTTTATCTAAAATAATCAGGCTAAGTTATATTGTTGCTGTTACCGCTTTCCTAATTTGACTTGTCTTGACGCAAACAGTTGTGTCTGTCCCATTTCAGGAAAAAAAAATGCTGATAAAATTATTCAGTCTGAATCTGGGATATTGGTAAAAAGGAAAGCTCTGCATTCCAGACAGGAATTTCTGCAATGAGAACAATAAAGTAATAGATAGATACTTTATTGATTTAGTCTTTTGACCATATCAAGTAATATAGTCATAGTCTCTGTTTCTTCCAAGCCCCAAGGGCATATATGCTCAAAATATGGGATGTGTTTGACTCTACCTTCAAGCAGAACTACTGTAATAAAGAACATAAATATGGCCCCTGTTAATTGCCTTCTTCTGATGAGGGAGAATGATGATTAAAAAGTCTGTTGTAGTGCAACTTTTTCTGATGACAACTGAGATATGATAGAGGGTTAGGCTTAAATCCCTTTGTATATCAGTTTCTCTAATTCACTGCCTGATAATTGTCTGCATTTTGAGACTCTAGAGCAACAACAAACTACAGGCCAAAAGTGTATGAGTCAAACTTTCTCTTTGGTCTTTTTTCAGGAGTTGGAGAACTAAAGACACCAAAACAGAGGAATAAAATACTAATTTTAACCCAATATTGAAAGTGTCCTACCATGCTTGCCTCAGTGGTTCTCTGCCCTGATTTCATGCACAATAGTGCAGCTGGAAAGTATTGTAGGACCAATAAAAAATTTTCAAAGAATTTGTTTATTTAAGTTGACTTTGGTGCCTCCTGACTCTAGAATTATGCCTGGATCTTTTCTAACTATTTGTATTATTTATAGGTACAAATCTGTGCACTGTAGAGTAGTTGAGCCACTGCTTTTGCATTAAACACCTTAAATGCCAATGTGCCACTTATACAGTGAAACTTAAGGAAAGCACCCACAGTCTCCTAGGTATTCTCAGCTACACATGTAGAATGAACTGTCCCAATAAACTGAATATATGAATCCTCAGCTGCCAAAACCTTCTTGGTTGCTTGGCAAAGAGCATAACCTTACTGTCTGATGTGAAGGTCTTCTGCTGTACAGTAGGAAACAAAGGCTAGATGGATTTTGGCCCTGCCTATCAAATCTTTTATATCCTTTTCTCAAAACTAAGCATATACAATTTTCCTGCATTTTACCTGCTTTTGTAGCTGTCGTGTTCTCAAATAAGTCAAATATAATTTGTCTCCTCATTTTGCTTTGTGACCTAACATCTTTACATCTTTTGAAAAACCTTGTAAACATTAAAAGAATAGCTGTGTAGAAATAAGCACTTCAGTATTTTATGCTATTGCATCATAATAATTACTTTCAAATAAAATGCTGCTCGAAAAATTTAGATGTGCTTTTTTTTTCTTTTAGGTAAACGTAACGGAAGAGAGCAGTTAACTGAAATCATGCTTTTTATTTTTAGTTATGCTATCAGGTGAGTACTGTATAAACATGAATTTAAGAATGGATTTATCAGTGTATATTAATTTTTGCTCAGAGTGTTTCTTTTTTTAATACCACAACTAATAATACATTCATAATACGTAACATAATTCCAGATGGAATTAATCTACTGGGCTGAAGATCTTTCAGCAAGAAATTATCTATGGCCGAGACTAGAGTCACATCTAGATGTCACCAGTCATCATGGTGTGCTATAGTCCTCGGAGAACAAAAACTGACCTTTATTCACTGACTCTGTGATTCATTAGCAGAGTCAGTTGCCAGGTTGGTAACAGATATGAATTATAGCAAACTTTCTTTGTATTGCTGGAGATAGGAGATGACTTGTGGTGACGTGGTAGGTTCTGGTCCAAGTAGTTTACACTGTTAATATCTTCCTTTCTTCAGAGAACATAAATTCTTCAAAAAGGAAATAAAATACTAGAACTACTTTAGCAATGTTATTTGTAAATAAATTCTAAAAAGAGCAGCTACTGCTTGTTACTGAGAGAAAACTCAATTATGTCCCAACGTGGGTTTGACTCATACCTGAAAATTGTTCCCAAGAAACATAGATTGTTGATTATTGTATTCTGCGTGCCATTAAAAATATTTCAGATGTTTTCAAATAGTCACTGGTTTCAATTTTTTTCCCTTTGGTGTATTTTTAAACTTATTGTAGTTAGCAAATTTAAAAAGATCAGTATCAAAGAGTCAGGATTTGCCTAATTCTATGCTTGCATAGAATTCTCCATAGAATTACAGATTCTAAATTGTCCTATGTAGCACATTAAAGGTATAAAAAGGTACAACCTTTGTATTTGTTAGAAAATCCTGATTCATACATTGTTTGGCAAAGTTTGGTCTAGTGGTTAAGGTGCTGGGCTAGAAACCAGGAGTCTGTGAGTTCTAGTCCCGCCTTAGGCATGAAAGCCGGCTGAATGACCTTGGGCCAGTCACACACACACAGCCCAACTCACCTCACAGGGTGGTGGTTGTGGGGAAAAGAGGAGGAAGGAGTATTGATTATGTTCGCCGCCTTGAGTTATTTATAAAAATAAAGGCAGAATAATTTTTTTTAAAAGAGTAGGTTAATTTTCAGATATGTGAAATCTTCTGACTACTGTCTGCAATCCTTTTTGTTTCCATGGAGCTAGAGATGCATTGTGATACATTTTGGTGTGCTATGGTTCTGGTAGGAAGACTACTAATCTTAATGCATTGCTTACAGCATTTCATGCTATAGTAAGTCAGTAGATCAGTTTTGTATCATAAAAGTTTGCTACACCTAAATCTCCCCTATTAGGCATAGCATTATTATTCATTGTAACTATTTTGTAAATTTATTTCCTGTTTGTTAAGTCATCTACTATCTTCAGTTCTACAATAAATCATGATCAAGTGAGTGACTTATGTAAGTTCTTTTACTGAACTGGGAACCCCCATTGCTGTGTTAAGATATAATACCAATGCTACTATTCTCCCTTTTCATCAGGAGTGAACTGTGATGATGTTTGATGAAAATGAAACTTGAAGTGTCTAGTTGATTTCTGAACTGCATGCTACAAAGCAATTCTGGATATTTAATCAGCTAAGCTTGCAATCTCACAACTATGTATGGTAGCTGAAGCCATCAAGAATTTGATAAATTTGTTTCTGGCTGGATGTTGTAAAAGATGAGATTTACTATTTTGGTAATTGAAGAGGCTGCTGCAGAGCTACAAACACAAACCTGATTATATAGTGGTAAATTGATGTATATTGAATACTGACTTTTGATTATTTTTTTTCAGGGTTACTACAGAATCATTGGAAAGAAAAAGGTGCTTTAGTAATTCAGATTACAAAATTCATCTGCAGCTGACAAAGTGGTGAAATTATATGAAGTCTTTATATTTATTTCAATAAAAATATATAAAAGCTGAAGGTGATTGGTTTCTGTTTAATTACTTGGGTATCAGATTTTGAGGGGTGAAATGAAATTCCTGTGTTCTAGCAACCTCGGTTTGCAATATCCTGTTTTATTTATAGTGATAAGATGATGCGTCTTATTAATTAAAAGCTATTATTTTTATTTATTTATTATGGAGATCCAGTTTGGCATAGTGGTTAAGACACCAGGCTAGAAACGGGAATACAGTGAGTTCTAGTCCTGCCTTAGGCACAAAGCCAGCTGGGTGACCTTGGGCCAGTCACTCTCTCAGCCCTAGGAAGCAGGCAATGGCAAACCACTTTTGAAATCTTGTGAAGAAAACTGCAGGGGCATGTCCAGGCAGTCGCCAGGAGTCAACACTAACTGGAAGGATTTACTTACTTATTTGAACTATTTGATGGGAATTGTATAATGCAATTATTTTATCATTTAATGAAGTATCCTATAAGTTTAAGAAAAAAACTGCTTGCTATTTATTTTAATTTTAAATATGTGCAGCACATTTTCCTTCCTGTGTGCTTGCATTAACCAAAAACTTCTAGTATAGCAATTCTGCATCAAAAATGTAAAACGTATCCATAAAATATGGGCTGGATGGTGTATTAAATGGATTCATAACTGACTTGAAAATCATACTCAGTGTATAGTTTCTCATCAAATTGGAATGAGGAATGGATAGAAGAAACTGCAAAGTTCAAAGCTTGTAAAAAAAATTTTTTTTTAACGTTTCAGCTGGGCGGGGGGAAAGAAACTACTGTCCAAGGTTCAACTCTAGGTTTGTAGTCTTCATTGTTGTTAATTATTTTGATAGTAGTGTGGGGGAATGCTTATCAGAGATACAGATTATATATAATTGAATAAGATAGCTAATACTCTAGAACAGCATTTCTCAACCATGGCAACTTTAAGACGTGTGGACTTTAACATGGCTGGCTGGGGAATTCTGGGAGTTGAAGTCCACACATCTTAAAGTTGCCAAGGTTGAGAAACACTGCTCTAGAAGAAATAAAATTCAAAATGATTTTAAGTTAGATGTATGGGTTGTGTCATAACACAACCCGGAAGCGGCGGCGAGGGAGGCGGTGTGCCATCAGCGCTTCCGCATTTTAGCGGAAAACACGGGGCCGCTGCCACCGTGCACGCCCCTGCGCACCGCCGCTGCCGCCATTGGTATGTCGCCAACGGTGGCAGTTTGGAAAGTACTGCTTTAGTGTGTCGCAACACAGTTTGGTGTGTCGCAATACAACCCGGAAGCAGCGGTGGGGGCATGCACGGCGGGGGCGCACGCAGTGGGGGCGTGTATGGGGGGGCGCGCAGCGGGGGTGTGGACGGCGCGTGCGGCGGCGGTGTGTGTGACAGCGGCGGCGCGCAATCAGCGCTTCTGCGTTTCAGCGGAAAACACGCTGTTGCTGCCGTTGGTGTGTTGCCAACGGCGGCAGTTTGGAAAGCACTGTTCTAGCCTCTTGACTAGGTAACAAGTACAGAGTGCTTCTCTTAAGGAACTGCAGAGATGCAGGATGAGGGATACTTCGCTTGACAATAGTATCTCTGCAAGGATCCTGATCACAAGTCAGCAGTGTAATGCAACTGCAAAAAGAAAAGGCAATTTTTTTCCTTGCATCAATAGTTTAATCTTAAAATTACATAAAATGAATGGCCCCTTTCTATTCTGCATTGATCAGCCCCCCCCCCCCTTACATTTCGGGCACGTCACACTGGGTCCATATCAGCTAATAACCTAGTTGTATTTTCCTAATGGTGGTCTGGCAGCATAGAATCACAGCAACTGGTGTGATTGTATGCCAAAATCACTATTTTCAGAATAGAGTCCAACCCCCTTTTGCCAGAAAGTGCCTAAAGTCCCATAAGCCTTTGTTCCGCATGTGTCATTACATCATGTTAGGGTTTTTTCTTAATCTGGTGCAGATCACAGAAACTGACTGCATTTGTATTTTTCCCCCACAACTTTTATTAAGCAAAATTAAATTCCTATTCCTTCTGATCTTAATAATTCTATGCTTGTTTCCATTTTCCTACCTATCTTAGTCTTCCTATTACTGTAAGTTTGCAACTATTTCTTATGTTCTGTATCCATGTTCCTATCTCTGTTTGTAGCACTGTCTTCCTATTGTTACTTTTTCAGTCTTTCCTTTCCCCCACCCCCAGGTCTTCAGCTCTTGTAGTAGCCAGGCTCAGTCCATTTGGATGTGAACTCTTTTTGCTCTTCCATAGACTTGCAAATGGGCTTTTCTTTCTCCTTGTCCTCCACACTCAGTCCCGTTTCTGGAGTGGGTTTGTGCAGCTTTGCATCTGAGCTGCTGCGCATGGTGGCCTTGCAGACTCTTTTCCTCTCCCCACTCTGAGCTCTCTCAGCCAGTCTCTTGCTGTCTGAAGACTGCTGCTGGGGTGCTTGCCTTTGTGTTGGACCTTCCTCTTTCCTGCTTCTCTGTTGCCTTCCTGGCTTGACTCCTTTCTTGCCACACCTACACCCGCACTTGCTTTCTGTTCCATTTTATGGGACAAACTCTCCAAAGGGGAGGGTGGCACCATTTTAACCCTCCTTCCCAGGCACCAAAACTCTGGATCCCAGGAGGGAAAAGAAATGTCTGCTCACTCTGTGTGGCGAGTTCACTCTTCCACACATCACTAGACCCTCCCCCATTAGCTAGGCAGGCAGCAGTAGCTGGACTACTGTCAACAAGGGATAATGGGGGACTGGAACAAAGTCCCATGTTAAGAGACTGCAGGAACGGTGTGTTTTTACTGAGAAAAGACTTGTGGTGAGAATACAACCTTCAAGTACTAGGGACAATATCACACAGGTGGCTGACCAATTTTCTATCATCCTGCAGTGCACAATAAGGAGTAAGGAATATTCTGCTTAAACATTGGGAAAAACTTCCTAATTGTAAACGCAGTTTTGATAATGGAACCAACTAACTAGGGAAGACGTGGTTTCCTAGTTCCTGAATGAATTGCAACAAAGACCTGGGGGTTGGATTGGGTGGCCTAAACGTCATCTTCAAATTCTACAATTCCTCTCAAAATCATGTAATTGTGAGAATGTTTTGATAAACTGAAATTAAAAAGTCACTCCAACATCTGAAATAGTTTATTTATGCATGTAATTGAGTTTGCACACATATATAAACATTTATGCCACTAGAACACAGGCTCCTCCAACTTCCTTGATTTTCTCTTCTGCTCTTCGGCTGAAGAATTTTGCTTTCACAATGACGGGCTGCTTTGGCAGCTTTCCTTTGCCCAAGACCTTGTAATATCCCTGGAAAAATAACAAAATTAACACAAGGTTAAAATTAATGAACGTAACGTCTCTTGAAGCCATTACTCATCATAAAAGGTAAAGGTTCCCCCTGCACATTTGTGCAGTCGTGTCCGACTCTAGGGGCCGGTGCTCATCTCCGTTTGTTAGCCGAAGAGCCAGCGTTGTCCGAAGACGCTTCCACGGTCATGTGGCCGGCATGATGCACGCGGAACGCTGTTACCTACCCACCCAAGTGGTACCTATTAATCTTCTTGCATTTGCATGCTTTCGAATTGCTAGGTTGGCAAGAGCTGGGGTGAGTGCGGGAGCTCACTCCGTCACACGGGGCTGGGGATTCAAACCTAACTTGCGACCTTCCGATCGACAAGCCTGGCGTCTTACCCGCTGAGCCACCATGCCCCTATTACTCATCATAGCTTCAATAAAATTAATGGACAAGAATTCTTAAAGTACTGTATATCAATTCTCATAATTGATGACTTAATGGATTTGCTGGGAGGGGGAGGTGTCAATCAGCAGTCCTCTTTAGCTTGTGTATACAATCCAATCTTTAAAGATTTGTATTTTACTCAGATACACAATAAAGATAAAAGTCAAGTTAGTTTGACAAGGTGTAGCATAATTTGCATTCACCATATATCTGTAATTTTTGCCTTACCTGCATTCACAAACAATGCAACATATACAGAAATTATAAATAATCTACTTGAGTAAGAGTGCACTATATCTCATTTAAACAGTTGCATTTTCATCTAAGATTAATAATATAGCACCAAGTTTGAATTCTCTTCCATCAAAATCTTGAAAGATACTTACATTTTAATTTGTAAAAGCATATGCCCTCCAAGGCAGTGGGTAACTAAACTGAGCTGTTTGGGTCTGGATGGGGAGGAACAGACTTCACCTTGATCAGGACAAGACCGAGTGGCTGTGGCTGTTTGGGGATGTTTTCACCACTATTGGATAGGGTTGCACTTCCCCATTTGAGACTGGTGCACAACTTGGGGGTCTTGGACTCACAGCTACTGCTCGATCAGCACATGGCAGCTGTGGCCAGGAGGGCCTTTGCACAGGTTCCTCTTGTGCACCAGATGTGCCCTTCCCTCAACCGGGAGGCCCTTCAGACAGTCACTCATGCCTCGGTCGCTGCACAACTGGACTATTACAATGTGCTCTACACAGGGCTGCCCTTGAAGACCATCCGAAAGCTACAGCTGGTTCAAAATGCAGCGGCATGAGCAGGAACAGGCACTTCTCATTATGCCCATGCGTCATCACTGCTATGAAATCTGCACTGATGGCCAGTTGGATCTGGATGCAACTTAAGGTGCTGGTTGTTACCTATAAAGCCGTTCACAGGACAGGGCCTGGTTATCTGAGGGACTGCCTACCTCTAATTGTTTCTGCCCATGCAATACATTCAGGCAGAGCAAGTGCACTCCAGGTCCCCGCTATTAAGCATTGCCATCTTGTGGGGCAAGGAAGCGTGCCTTCTCTGCTGCTGCCCCGCCCTCTGGAATAGCATCCCCCGACAGATACACATAGCGCTCCCTCTCCTGGAGGTGGAAGGCCCTTATGACCTGGCTCTGTTCCAAGCCCCAGGATAAATGTGTGTGGGGGACCCGCCCGTCATGTTTTTATTGTTATCGTTGTTTTTAATCCAGGCTATCATATTTTGTTTTTAATTGTATGTTTGGATGTCCTAAGCCACTCAGGGTCTGTTGGAATGGGCAGCCATAATAAATTTAATAAATAGCAATTTTCAATAAACAGGTAACACTTACAGAGCGTACAACATCAATAACTGGAGCTAGTCCTGCTGGATTTTTAGCATAATTCAGCCTTGTCTGCTCACTAACGAGTGTCCAGAGCTTATCCAGGTTCACTGTCGGGCAGAAGTGCTGGTTCTTTTTCAAGTGGTAATGTCTCATACCAACTTTTCCAAAATAACCAGGGTGGCTAGGGGAAAAAAATCACATGCAAAGTAAATTTACTGAGCAACGCATTATGAAACTCACTAGCAATTTTAGCTAGAGAATACAAAAGACATTACAATATACTTTGTAGAAGGAATGTGTTTTGTCTTCAGTTAATGTCTCAGCCAATGTCACAATAAAGCTTCTAAGATCTTCTACACATAAAATCTAATTATATAATTGTAGTTATTACAAACTTATTTCCTGTACTCAATGCTATTCCCCCCCCTCCACTCTCTCTCCCTACGCCACTTCTACTTCCAAGCAGAGATACCAGGATCCACCAGTGGCTAGCTACAAAAGTGTTTTTGTAACAGGGAGGAACACTGGCTAGTT
The DNA here is from genome assembly GCA_023362775.1 of Charina bottae. Taxonomy (NCBI): domain Eukaryota; kingdom Metazoa; phylum Chordata; class Lepidosauria; order Squamata; family Charinaidae; genus Charina; species Charina bottae. Next base: position 180,725,011 of record JALMGJ010000001.1, on the reverse strand, counting down.
ATGTAAGTGATTTTCATTTTTACAAAACATGTGTAATTTCTTAATCATCCAGAGTCTTCTGTTACTAACCTGGTGGCTGACAGTATTGGGAAGGAGACAGTCAGTGAATAAAGGTCAGTTGTTACTCTCTGAGTACAATAGCACACCATGATAACTGACAGTACCAAGATGTGACTCTAGTCTCAGCTATTTGTTCATAAGTCACTTCTGACAGAGAATTATAAATGACAATTGCAATCCCAGACTATTTTATTAAACAGTATTTCCCAACTTTTAGATTTGTTGGAACTGCAATTCCCATCACCCGGTCAAGGTAAGAAGACTCAAATAGGGGGTAAATACCATAGAACCGTGTACAGCTTTGTTTCAGCAAATAGGTAACAAAATGAATGTATCCAGGGTATGAAAGCTGATCTTGGTTCATAAGGTAGGTCTGCTCTTTGTATTACACAAAACCAAAATACAGAAGCCATTTGTAAGACAACATAAAAAGGAGAAATAGCTTACTATTTGTCGAAGTTAATTCTATGGTGGTGCATACCACCAGCATTGCCACGGCCTCCAGGATGTTTCCTGTGTTTGCCTATGACAGAAAATAAAAGCTTATAATTGGAATTTAGTCTAGAAATGTTATTCAGTATAGAATACTATTTAATTAATTGTTAATTTTAGCCTTCTTTTAATGTAATCACCCTTTAAGTTTCATTCTAATAAAACATGTAGATACTCTGGATCAGTACAGATAATGAAGCAATCACCGTCACAGATGTAAAGACTTGGAACATCTAGAGCAGAGCTTTCCAAACTGTGTGTCGCGACACAAAAGTGTGTCGCCACACACAGTCCGGTGTGTCGCCACACAACCCGGAAGCGCTGATCATTATCAGCGCTTCCGGGTTTCCCCACGGCGATACACCAACTGCAGAGCGCAAAACCCGAAAGCGCAGCAGCGCTTCCGGGTTTTTGCGCGCTACCGCACTTCCGGGTTTTCCCATGGCGACACACCAACGCTGGTTGGTGTGTCGCCACGGGAAAAACTTTGGAAAGCCCTGATCTAGAGAGAATTGTTTATGCCTTGTCTTTTGGATTAACTATAACCCTTCTTTAGAGAAGATAGTACAAATATGTGTCACATGAAGATGTTATGCAAGGCAATCTACATCAATAGTCAAATCCAACATGAATTTTGGCAGCTAGAGTAAAGATGGCAGCCTGTAGCCTTCTGGAAGCTGCAGTGTGGTCAGCACAGACAATGCTGAATTCTACTGGTTCAACAGTATCTAGAACATAGCTTTCCCAACTGTGTGTCGTGACACTTTAGTGCAGGGCTTTCCAAAGTGCCGCCGCTGGCGACACACCAGTGGCGGCACGCGCAGCGACACAGGAAGGCGTGCAGCGGCATGCGCGTGCACGGCGGCGGCGCGGGGGTGTGTGCGCGTGCACAGCGGCGGCGGCTGCCGCTGCCACTGTGCACGCGTGCGCCGCCACTTCCGGGTGTGGCGACACACCACGCTGTGTGTGGCGACACACTTTTGTGTCGCGACACACAGTTTGGAAAGCTCTGCTTTAGTGTGACGCAACACTCAGTTTAGTCTGTCGTGAAGCGGGGGCACGCGCAGTGGCGGTGATGTGTGCGGCGGCGTGCCATCAGTGCTTCCGCATTTTAGCGAGGCCGCCACCGCCGCTGCCACACCCCGTCGCCACCGTGCGCGCGCCCCTGCCGCCATTGGAAAGCACTGATCTAGAAGGTCACAGATTCCTCAACTCTGATCTAGATGATGTAGCCATCTTCATTAAGAGTAGCTTAGCTGTGAATTATTCCTTGCTTTTAGGTAACCTCTGTTCTAGTTTTCATATACTAAAAGGAAGCATCCTATATCCGCTGTTCTCTTGTGTATGAAACTGTAGTAGCATATTTATTTACCTAATTATACTGCATTAATTGCACTAATGTGCATAGCATTTTCAAGGCTGCAATCCAACAGAATCTTCTGGTGTCATCTACTAAGAGTTATTACACTTGACTTACTTCTGAGTAAATACCTTCATGATTATTAAAAATGCCCCCCCTCTAAATAGGTATTATGAACAAAATCAGACAATACTGTAACTACTACTGCAATAAAAAGTATTATAGATAAAACAGAAGCCAGAACATTCATCTCAATTTAAAAAAATGAAATTAAAAACTACAACTCTCAAGACAATTCATTCTGAACACAAACAAAATGCCCCACCTCATCAGAAGCAAAACAAGGTGCAAAAAATCCATATTCTCAAAAATTCCAAAAGCTTTACATCACTAGCTCTTACCAATACGGCCGTGGCCATGACTGACATGCCCCCTTAGTTTCCTTGTCTTCCTCAGTCTGGAAGGCTAAAAATATAAAAACAAATTTGGTTATAATAAATGCACCCTATTTTTCAAATTTTGTTTTGCTTTACTTCTACATTCTCTACTTTACACAAAGAAACAAGCTTTTTGCATGTGGTCTGTTTCACTATTTAGTTTTTTTAATAAGCTGTAAAGATGAGCAACCAGAGGGAAGTTGTTTTAGTGGTGGAAGAGTGAGCAGTTTCTGTAAATCATCCAATACTTTATTTCAAGGAATAGTGAACTTCAATCAAACCCAACAAATAATTTCATGTATGCTGTGGAAGATGCATACTGAAGATAATCCATTATTTTCAAATGTCCAAAACATAAATATTTGTATTTTAAATATAAATACAAAGAAATGAGAGCACATGCCATCTACTCCTGCATTAATGCATGGCTCCCGCAGTGGGGCTGTGTTTCTTAAAGAGCACACACTTTCATATATCAATAAAACATACTGAGAGGACTTCAGGTTGGTGATCCCCAGTCTAGAAGCCATGCCATAAATATAAAAAGCCTCCAAAATTAGATATAAACTGAGCAGACGATAATACAGGCAATGTACATCTAGGAAAGCAGTACTGTAGCAGAAAATCTTTCCACCCAAAACTATTCACGTATCCAGGCACTCTTGGGGTCAAGATGCATCCCAAAAGGGAATAAAAAGCAGAAAAGAGCGTAGGAATTTGACAAAATTAAGATTAGGCCTGGCCGATGTCTTCCTGTCGCTCCCGCCCTTCCACGAAGATCTAACCGGGACTCCTCCGACGGTCGGCTTCCCCCGAGCACAGCCTTCCCTCGGGGAAGTCTCCCGGCCTCAGGGCAACCTCTCCTCGCAACACGGAGAGAAATACAGCTAAAGGCTGGGCAGCCCCGCCGAGAGCAGCAAGCGAAACCCGCGCAGCGCCTCCCCACCCCAAAAAAGGCGCCAGAAGCCCCGAGCCCGAGAGTAACCACGTTGCTCCCGACCTACCATCTTGCTCGATCGGCGACAAAGAGAACGACGGAAGCGAAAGCAACCTCTCGCGAGATTTCGCTTCTCCTCCAGGAAAAGTTCTTCTCTCGCGATCTCTTGAGAAACTTACGGAAAGCAAAGAGACCTTTTTCCCCTTTTTCAAATGCTCCCGACACGGTTAGTTTCCGCTTCCGATTTCTCCAAAATTGCGGCTTCTTTACACTTGGTGGTAATTCAGATTTTGAAAGAACAGGGCGGTGTCAGAGAGTTTCTTTTTTGCTTCCAAATAATCTTATCTCCTCTTCCAAAAGGAGATGGAATTTTCGAAATAACTTTTCATTGTGGAAGGTTTTAGTTATTGGCTGCCTAAATAAAACACTGACGATGGAAGGAAGGAAACTGCTAATAAACCTGTTGGGGATAAAAATGAAGCTAAAAGTTGGCATTGTTTTATTTGTAAGTAAGCGCTTCAAAGAATCGCTCTGTAAAATCTCTGTGGTGCTTTTGAATCAACCCCAAGAAATGCGATCCGCTTCTCAAAAGCTGCTTCTCTAAAAAAAATAAACCTGCCATGGCAGGCGGACATTTCATAGATATAGCCCCTAATGCAGAGCTTTCCAAACTTTTCATGTTGGTGACACAGTTTTTAGACATGCATCACTTCGCGACACACTCTTACAGCAGGGCATCATTTCGCGACACACTCTTACAGCAGGGCACAAGGCAGGCACTAGGACCTGCGCGGAATCCTGGCAGGGCTCGGCAGCAGCAGCCGCAGCACACCCAGACACTGTAGTCGACACACTAATGTGTCCCGACACAGAGTTTGGAAAGCTCTGCCCTAATGTAACCCTAAGTTACTGTTCCACGATGGGGAGCTCTGTATTACTTGAATTTTTGCTCCTAGCACAGCCTTTAAAAGGACAGGAATGTGGGTTCCTAGGAAAGGTTTAATCCGTCTGGTTTTTCTTGAGGGTTGGTAATTCTGCATTAAATAAACGCTTCTAATCCTGCCCGCTTTGATGAGTTTTATATCAGTTAAATCACCCCCGTGTGAAACACCAAAAGTGCGACTACAGAAACAAATCAATTGAACTCTCGCTATGTCCCATTTCCGCTTCTGTCTACATATGTGAGATATTAACACTCTGGTTGCAGCTGAAGACACAGTCCTTGTGTTAAGAGAGGATCCCATAAATGAATTGAGTAACCCGCCCATGATTGAAATTGATTATTTCATTGGTTGCTAAAAGTCGACAAGGACTTGATGGCACATAATACTGTAGTTGGGCAAGAAATACATGTGCTGCCTTTAATCGTTCAAACAGAATATAACAGGTACTGTACGACTCACAGGCTTGCAGAGGCCAATCAAGGAGCAAAGTTCAGAGCAGGTTTTGACAGCGCTCCCATCCTTCCTGTGCAAGGCTTTAAAAATTATTCCCACTCCTCCAGAGGAGTGTTTCTTAACCTTGACAACTATAAGATGTGTGGACTTCAACTCCCAGAATCCCCCAGCTGGTAAACTACAATCTGAACAATTTGCTCCATTCAGTGCAGAGTGTAATTTGTTGTTCTTATGGAGTGGTGAACTATGCCTTGGCTTTGAACATTACAGAGAAAACAAGCAACAGCCTGCACTTGCCAGGTTTCTGCCTAGCTTTAGATCAAACATTGCTGCCGTTACAACTCCCCTAAAGCTCAGTATGTATAAAGTATACATTATACATTATATATATATATACATTATATATATATATACAGTATAAAGCTCTGATGAAGCATAACACTGTAGAAGGATAACTATCTGGCCTTGGTTGTTACTGTTGTTTAGCAAACTCAGTCCCTATTTTCCTGTTCTAAAAAGGTGGGACTGTCTTTGCTGGAGTCCAGAGAGTTCTTTAAGGTGTGTTTAAAGGGCAATGTGTAAGAATGTATCATGACCAACAAGGCCTGGTGGCAACACTGTCCTCTTTAGTATAGGTTTGCTATAAAGGCATGCTACACCTCCTTTGAAAGCATAGAATTCATTTTAACTAGAACAGCACTTGGGGTTGCTTAATTGTTTTCCTAAAGCCACTAAGCTAGTGGTTAATACTGCATCCTGAACTACAATAAAACCCCATTCAATGGATTTTGATATAAAAGCAAAATTTTGGTCTGGCCATTACCCCAGAATAACATGTATTGTATCCAAAGCATGTAATTCACATATATTTATACCATTTGCATGATCACAAAATTATTCAAATGAGGTAAATTGACACAGCTGGTTTTAACATGTTAGGGATACAAGTCTACTCAGAAGCTACCGCTGGTGCACATACAGCAGCCAGATTATTAGTTGGGGCAACCCAATTATTGTCTATTGGTTAGCTTCTGGGCCTAGTTCAAAGTGCTGGCCATTACTTATAAAGCCGTATGTGGCATGCCACTGGGATATAGCAGGGATATATATACATTATCAAGTGGGATTCTGCCCATTCAGTCTGAACGCTGCAAAAGGTCTCTTAAGAGTGTCCCCACCCCTGCTTGAAAGGTGGTTAGAACGCAGGCCTTCTCTATAGAGGCCCCTGCATTGTGGGAGATGCTGTTCTGGAGAGGTCTCTTGCCCTGATCCTCTTTGAATCCCTGAAGGCCTTGCAGGGTGAGCATGGACAGCAATCTGGTTTAATATTGATTAGTATTAATATTTATTGTTGAGGCTTTGTTACATTTATTTTATTTAATTTTTATCCCGCCTTTATTAATTTTTATAAATAACTCAAGGCGGTGAACATACCTAATATCCTGCCTCCTATTTGCCCCACAACAACAACCCTGTGAGGTGAGTTGGGCTGAGAGAGAGTGACTGGCCCAAGGTCACCCAGCAGGCTTTCATGCCTAAGGTGGGACTAGAACTCTCAGTCTCCTGGTTTCCCATTGGCTCCTTCCTAGGGCTGAGAGAGAGAGTGACTGGCCCAAGGTCACCCAGCCGGCTTTCATGCCTAAGGTGGGACTACAACTCACAGACTCCTGGTTTCCCATTGGCTCCTTCCTAGGGCTGAGAGAGAGTGACTGGCCCAAGGTCACCCAGCCGGCTTTCATGCCTAAGGTGGGACTAGAACTCAGAGTCTCCTGGTTTTTAGCCCAGCACCTTCACCACTAGACCGGGGTGTCCAACCCACGGCCGACGGGCCGCATGCGGCCCACCCGGTGCTCGGACGGAGCGCGCGGTGGGGAACGAGAGGGAGAGGCAGGGACGCAAGGCAGGAAGGGACACCTCCGCGTGGGGGGGAACAAGGGACGCAAGGCAGGAAGGGACGCCTCTGCGGCCGACCGCCCCCCCGCGGGGGAACACACAAACACCCCGCACCCACTTTCCTCGGCCTCCTAGCGATTACCACTGGGGCGAGCGTGCCATCAGGCGTTTACAGCAACGGGCAAGAAGCACGAGGTGATCTTTCTTTTCCTGGCGGGGCTGGATCTTTAGCAGTCCAAATCAAGAAGTTTCAAGGGGACCCAATGATGTCAATACTATGGGTCTGATGTTGAAGAAGGACAATTACACAATAAAGATTTATCTGAGAGCAGCTGAAGTTCTCTGAGATCTACCATGGCAGCAGTGAAATATAAATTTACTCCAACACTTTTTTGCTCAGATGGTGGTGTTTCAGCTACAACTTGTTTGGATTACTGCAATGTGCTCTACATGGGGTTGCCCTTAAGGACCACCCACAAGTTACAACTGGTCCAGAATGCAGTTGTGCATGTAGTGTTGGGCGCCCCTAAGTTCACCCATTTTACACTCTTATTTTATTATTATTATTTTAGTTTAAACTTTATTGATTTTCAGAGTATAGATAAAATACTGCCAACCCGTTTCATGATGTGATCCAGAAAGCTACCATTCTGAGATAGGATCCATATTTGGATTCTATTTTGCAGCTCTTGGGCAGGAGCTGCAGTAACAGGAAATAATTTCATTTTACAAATGTGTGCTTGTGATTCTTAGGAGCAACCCACACATATTGTGTATGTTATTTTGCCATGACACAGAGGGCAGTTGGTAACATTTTTTTCAGAGTATATTTGCTTACTCAAACAAAGGCCTGTTGAGTTCAGTGGGATTTGCTTGCAGTATAGGACAGGAGTACAGGTTGTTAGGGATTTATAGTCCAAACTTGCATATATCTAAACCATATACATATACTGTACATATCTAAACCATAAACACCTAAACCAACCACTTTAGTGTGTCGCAACACACAGTTTAGTGTGTCGTGAAGCGGCAGCAAGGGGGTGCGAGGCTGCTGCCACGCACGCCGCACACACCCCCCCATGCCGCCGCCGTTGGTGTGTCACCAACGGCAGCACTTTGGAAAGCACTGATCTAAACAATAAAAAGTTCCTGAACTTAGTAGGAATAATCCTTTGGTAACCTGGGTAGAGTTTTAACCTAAAGTAAATCTACTTACTGACTTACTGAAAGCATTTTGGAAGCATATTATTCAAATAGTCAGAATTTGAGAAGTTTTCTAATGATTATGGAAATCTGACACAAGTATTTACACAATTTATTAGAAATAAAACATACACTAGAAAAGGATGCAATGTACCTAGTCATTTGCCGCCATGGTGTCGAAAGGCCAAAAGATTTCTCCATGTTTAGCAATTATAGTGCAGAATGCATTGCAATTTACTGACCATCATTCAAAATGAACCAGATCATTTGGGATTGTGAATCAAGTACCTTATTGCAAAACAAAAGGCTATTTTTCTTGAAAAAATGAATTAGAAGAAAAGCTAAAGAAAAATATAAACTCTGTCATATAAAAATCAGTCCTCTTTCAGATTCTCCCACCCCTAAATTCCCCCACGGGTGTTCATTCGCTTCCACCGTACAGCACAGCCCTAACAAACATCCTTCAGGGTCAGTGGTTCTGCTGAGACAGTCAGCTGCACATCATTCACCATTCAGTTTGCACCAAGCATAACTCAGTTCCTAAGAAAGAAAAAAGCACCTGTTGTTTTTCAGGAATATACAAACATTACCACAGTTGTCTCTGCTCATTACAAAAAAAAATTGTTAATGCTTACAGCATAGCATATTATTTACAAATCTCTACCAAATACATTATTTCTTTATTTTTGCTGGCACACAGTTAAAATTCAATTTGCAGTCACTTAAACACGTGAGCAGCTCATTCTGTGCCCTCCAGCCCTAGCATCGGAAAAGCTGCAGGTGGCGTTCTGTGCCCAGTGTCATAAATAGTCTTTGGATCCATATCTCATTAGAAAGAAATTAATTCTTCTTATGAAGAAACTTCATTTTATTTCCTGCAATGGCAAAAACAGAAAAGCCTGAGTTATGACACACATTTAAAATCAAATACTGTATTTGTAAAGATACTGCAGCACCCAACTGGCAATCAGGATCTAGTTCAGAGCTTTCCAAACTTTTCATGTTGGTGACACACTTTTTAGACATGCATCATTTCGCAACACACTGTTACAGCAGGGCACCAGGCAGGCACTAGGACCTGCGCGGAATCCTGGCAGGGCTCGGAGGCAGCAGCAGCGACACACCCAAACACTGTAGCCGACACACAGTTTGGAAAGCTCTGATCTAGTTGATTAGTAAGAGTAGATACCCCACTCTCAGGATCCTTGCCTGTATAGTTCAGGCTATATAATTCCTTCTTAATAAAGGGTTTTCTTTTAAATCCACCAACATGCTGTACTGAGGAAGCCTATAAAGCAGAATATACTTCGTATCAGGACCTTTGCCTCCTTGTGCCATATGCACTACAAGCCTATTCTCCAAAATACAAATATTTCAAAGCCAAATTCCTTACCAAGGCCTCGTAGAAATTTATTTACTCCACTTTGTTCAGTGTCTGGAAGTTCTTCCAAATACTGTTCAACCCTCTGTTCAAAGAGACCTGAGGAAAGGGGATCAAAGAGAAAACTGGTCTTTTTCCAAGAAAAAGGAGGATCAAGACTTGGAGCTTTTATTTCTGATGCAGCCTAACAGCCCGCTTTCAACCAGCTTTTATATTGTTCCTTTTATATTGTTTTCAAAGGCTTTTGTTACATTCTGCTCTTTATAAAGTTCCATTTTTTTTCATCCATGTTACAACCATTTCCCACTTTCAGGATACCTTTTTATTTTCTTAATACAATCATGCACATCCAATCAACTTCTCAGGAAAACAGTTTCTTGTTGAATTCAACATAATACCCGCTATAAAATTGGCTGCCTTAGAAGTCTTGTCAATTGCAGAGTATTTATTTATTTATTATTTGGATTTATCCCCGCCCATCTCTACCATGGTAGACTCTGGGCGGTTTACAATCACAATATAAAAGTTAAAAGCTTATACATTTATAACTACCATAAAAATAAAAAATGAAAATCCAAAAAGATGGTATGTTCTTAAAAGGAGGATATTATTACGCTAACCACCCCCAGGAGGAACTATTATGTCCTTCGTTCCAGGCAGGAGTATGTCCAGTTAATATGAGGTCTGAAAGCAATGCAATTTATTTGAGGTCATAATCCACAAAGAAGTTGTACTTCTTCTGTGCAGACCCCAGCTGAAATGAATGAGACATGTGAAAACTCTCATTTGTGGAGGATTCTTATAATAACTGTAAGAAGCTGTGAGTGATTAGCTTTTAATAGACCACAAAGGATTTAATGGCTTTGCCTTCATTTCATTTCCTCACTTCCAGGATTTACAGTACTGTAGTCCAGTGTTTTTCAACCTAGTGCCTTCCAGATGTTAAGGATTGCATGTCCCATCATCTCTAGCAGCATTGCGATCAAGTTGGGAAATGCAGGCTGTAATATATTTACAAACTGGCTTTTGTAATAGTGAGAGCATCAGAGGGAATGAGGGAATTATAATAGCCTATTATTAGAACTGTACACAGAGTAATTTTATGTGGGTTCCTTCCCCACAGAGACTCTGAAATCTATCTACATTATGAAAGGAGTGCCTGACAGACACACATGTACCTTACATTTTTCAGATTATGCGTTTTCACTGATTATCATGTCTAAAGGAGAACTCTCAAGGACTGGGGGAGAGAGAAAGATGCACAAATTGGGTGCATATTTGAAGCCCACATGGATTAACCTTCTCATATAAGCAATGGACCTCAGTTGTGACCTTTCCAGAAGGCATCAGAAATCTTCCTATTTATTTGTTTCCTTCTACCATCTAGGAAGCAGACTGTTTGCATCGAGAGGGAGCAACATAAGCCTCCCTCCATCTTTTTCCTCCTTCACTTTCTGAAGCTCGATTAGTGACTGCAGAGCCCCAGCAGATGGCATTGCTGTGTAAGGAGGGATCTGACACTTACTTGATAGTTAGCTGCTCTACAGCTGGTTCAGGGTACACAAAGTCATAGAACAATACCAAGTACAAACATCAGACAGCACAGTTGTTCAAAGAAAATGATATTATCTTCTGCGTTTTAATTGCCATGTTCCGTGCTCCTTTTTAATTTACAAGGATCTAACACACGGTTCCCCAAAGTGTCAATATCGACCCTCAAGGGTTGATGGGACTATCCAAGGGGTAAATGTTGTTGTTATTATTCGTAGTACTATTAGTTAAAGTAGTATTTATTAAATTGTTTTCATATAATAAATGTTTGGGGGTTGATGAACAGTTTGAAACTTCATGAAGGGGTTGATGGGCTGAAGGGTTTGGGGACTCCTCATATAACAGATAATTTCCCTAATATCCAAACTTATCGGCCAACTACATTCTTTGACTAGTTCCATTGGCTTGCTCACAACCATGCAATAAAATAGTTGTACCAGTTTCTCTATCAAACACAATAAATACAGAAAAATATACAATACCATTCCTTCCTGGATCTGTAGCAGATACTTTTTATAGAACAAAAACAGAAGGTCAGGCTATGGTTTGCATCCAAAGGTATAATTCTGGCAGTGGAAAGTATTCTTCCCCAGCTTCACCCCTTACCTTCTGCCAAATTCATAAGGTGATGCAAGGGTTTTTTTTTATTTGTTCTCTTGGGGCAATTATATTTTTTAATTTAGAGTTGGGCTTTTTTCTGTTTTTAATTTTGAGAAGCCATTCAGAATTGTTTTTTGGAGTTGGGCAGCCTAGAAATCAGATGGATGGATGGAAGACAGATGAAGAGACAAACAAGCAAACGGCATAAAGATCTGTGTATGTGTATATATAAAGAGGAGAAGAGAGCAGCAGGAAGTCCTATCTCCTGACTTTAAACCTACTTTTATACCATTGGAACATGTTACATACAGTTGCAATCGAAATTATTCAACCCCCATTGCAAATCAGGTTTATTGCCAAAATGTGCAGACTTTCAGCTGTTTGCAATGAACAAATCAAGCAAAAGCAATTGAAATAGCTCAACACAATGAATGCTTCAAGTGGTTTCCCCAAATTCAGCTGGAAATGCAACTTTTAATGACTTCTCCAGTCTCCAGCCCGATGGATCAGCAGTATGTCTGGAGGAAGAAGAATGAAGCATACACTGAAAAGAACACTCTGCCTACAGTTAAGCATGGTGGTGGCTTGGTGATGCTCTGGGGCTGCTTTGCATTCTCTGGCACTGGAAACCTGCAGCATGTGGAAGGCAAGATGGATTCATTGAAGTATCAGGAAATCCTAGGAGAAAATGTCATGCCGTCTGTAAGGAAGCTGAAGCTTGGGCGTCATTGGACCTTCCAACAGGACAATGATCCCAAGCATACCTCAAATTCCACTAAGGCTTGGATGCAGAAGTAGTCCTGGAAGATTCTACACTGGCCATCACAGTCACCTGACTTGAACCCCATAGAACAGGGGTCCCCAACCTGTGGGCTGTGGCCCACTAGTGGGCCGCAGCCTGTTAGGAAGTGGGCCGCGGGGCTCCCTCATGCAAACCCCACCCCCCGGTGCACGCGATTACCCTGCCCCCGGTGCGCGCGATTGGCTCCTGCCTGCAAACCCCACCCCCCCCGGCCTGTGGAAAAATTTTCTTCCACGACCGGTCCCTGGTGCCAGAAAGGTTGGGGACCACTGCACATAGAAAATCTCTGGTGGGATCTGAAGAAAGTGGTTGCAGCATGCAAACCCAAGAATATTACTGAACTGGAGGCCATTGCTCATGAGGAACGGGCTAGGATTCCTCAGGAACGCTGCCAGAAGCTGGTGTCTGGCTATGCATCTCGTTTGCAGCAGGTCATAACAGCAAAAGGGTGCTCTACTAAGTACTGAAGATGCTTGCCATGAAGGGGTTGAATAATTTTGAGACTGGAGAAGTCATTATCAGTTGCATTTTCAGTTGAATTTGGGGAAACCACTTGAAGCATTCATTGTGTTGAGCTATTTCAATTGCTTTTGTTTGATTTGTTCATTGCAAACAGCTGAAAGTCTGTACATTTTGGCAATAAACCTGATTTGCAATGAGGGTTGAATAATTTCAATTACAACTGTAGTATTTTGTAAGTAATCCAGAAAAGATAACATTTTTTAAAGAATTAAGCCCCTTGTTGCAGACTGATAAAGGCTACAAAAGTACATTCACCCATCATGCCAAGCCATGATTTGCTTAGCCATGGTTGATTCAGTAAACTACAGATGTTCGAGTTCAAACAGGATATGCTATAAACCAAAACAAATCCAAAATAAAGCATATATGAATGTTCAGTTGAATATATGAATGTACCCTAAACATACTTAAAATTTATATACAATGTCTTATCTAAATCCAAAAACCCTTATGGTAGGATGGGATTTATATCTCTCCGTTGCCGGGAAATGGCCATCTGGTTGCATATGCATATGGCTGAAGTAGTCACATGTGCCAAATATATTGCTCTATGGCTAATAATGGACAGACTGAGATGAAAAAGGCTAGTCTGCAGCTAATAAAACAGGTCTTACCTTTTGCCCTGCATTTTCTCAGTTCTCTGTCTTGGATAAAGCCAGCAAACATCTGAGATTCCATAAAAACTTCTAAAAACCGACGGATGCTCTTTGAAGCAACTGATTTGCGGAAAGCCTCCCTCTGGAACACTCGCTCGGCCTTTTCATTTTGCGTTAGGAAAAGGGAATAGTGTCCAATGGTCTCCACAAAGAAACGGATGAAAACTTCTGATACTAGTCCATTTAAGGTATTACATTCTGCAAGAAAAAGTGGGAAAATATTTATTTATTTATTTATTTATTTATTTATTTATTTATTTATTTATTTATTTATTTATTTGCAGTATTTGTATACAAAGAGCAATTTATACAAAATATAAAGTTATATTGTAGCAACACAGTTAATACAAATGTATTACAATTATATTGTAGAAACACAATACAAATGGACTCAGCCATAGCCACTTAACCCCCAAATTCCCACTCAATCAAGAGTTTTAATCAACTTGCAGGTGGCTAAGAGGGAGGGTGTTCCAAAGCAGAAGCCTGCCTTCAGGGCCACGCCCCCTGAATTCTAGGAGGGATGGACCATAAGAATCCCCTCCCTGCAACCATGTAGTAAATTCCTGAATTACAGTATCTATTTCCCTGCCCCACTGAAAATAAAATGTATTTGCTTTTGTGGACTGAAGTCATTGCTATCTTAGGTAAAATAGTTTTCTTAATTATTAAAATATAAGGAGTTGCATTATACCGAATTACTTTTATTAAGCTCATATATACCTAAATGCTTTCTTAATCTGTCCCTCACTGTGTCCTTCTCTTCCATTCTTGGTATTCTTCAATTAAAGACTTTTTGGGCTAAATATTCTAACAATGAGAAGGGACAACAATGTCAAATCAAGTATTTGTTTTTGAGAAACTCCTTCTCTGAAAGTGGCCTATATAGTTCATGACAAAATTATTCCATTTGTAGTTCACAATAAAAAGGAGAACATGTTTTATTTTTTAAAAATTACAAGATTTTAACGATCTAAACAAGCCTGGAGGATGTCTAAGTGATGACATGTGTCATGACATCATTGAATAAATGATGCAAGTATGTAACTTGCATCATTTCTTTCATGAGGTAATGACACACATTCTGTCATTTGCCACCATTCTCCACACACAAACAATTGCCCATGAATCCAAATGTAAGTTGCAGACACTGATTCACACTGTGCCCAAAAGATTAGGGTTCAATCCTGCAAGGATTTACTCTGTGTATGATACACGAACCATATTCATGAAACAAATCACAGTGACAAACCCTATAAAGTTAAAAGAGATGTAGTCATTCAGAGCCTAAGAAATACTAGAAATATATATACTTTTTAATATTAACCCCTTTTAAGGCATTTCTGACAGGTGACGCAAGATAAATAATTTTGTTTTCCTAGGAAAGTTTGTTTGCATTAACAAAGCCAACTTATTTGAACTAAACACAGTTGTTCTTTTGCTTCTTTGGGGAATAGCACAGCATCCAATCTTGAAACTAAATTCTTACAACGGATTAAGCGAGCCAAAAAAAACAGTCATGGAAGTGATTTTCCAGAATGCCTGGGCCTAGATTTCTTATTCAATCAATGATTAGTACTTTGTATTTTGAAACATAATGGGAACAATCATTAAATACTCCAACAAACTGTTTGCTACAGAACAGTGTATTTTTAATTTTGAAAAACAAAGCTTTGCAATAAGGTGGTCAGTTTAAATACAACTATCTTTGTTTCCCTCTTAGTGTCCAAGGACATGTTATTCTCTCTTCCACAAAGATTCCGCTGTAAATAGGATTTCTTCCAAGACTTTCTTACCCTCATCCGATTCACTGTCTGAATCTTGGTTTATCAAATCATTTTTCCTCTCTAGGGCCTGCTCCAGAGCTGCTTGCAATTTCCGAGGCAAAAGTGTGTCTTCATCATCCATCTGAAGGGGAGGGGAAAGAATGCTAAGATTTCATTCTTCCTTTTATATTTATCTGCTATCAAACATTTTTCAGAATCAAATGTATTGCAAAATAAGTACTAGAAGCTGGTACATATTTAAAGAATACAGTGCATTTTAAGACTGTTTTCCTGCAAACGAAAATCACACAAGAATACATAAAACATGCCTTTCGGAGGCGATAACTATTCTGTAGCTCCTAAAATTGCATCTGTTCCAAGTCTATTCCAACCAGCTGATCAACTGCAAATCTTTTTATCTTTAAAATCATGTCTAGGCAGAGGAAGAACAGGAGAACAAGTTGCTTCACGGAGCTTTTGTTTCAGAAAGGGTGAAGTACGGTAGGAACTCTTAAGGAAGGCGTAGACAACTGTCTTGCAGCAATACTGTATTGGCCTCCGAGGGCCTTGACTTGGTACAGTCAGTGACTTTGAGTTGATGGGGTCAGATTTTCAGATTAAGTAATCTATTTAAAACTATCTATAATGGGAATCACCAATACTATCTCCTTTTGGGGGGAAGGTTTAAGGAAACAAAAAGGGTACCCTAAATTTCTGCAAGTCCATCTGCAAAAGAGTGTTGTGAGCACTCTAGATTCTTTAGGGTAATTTTGTGTGTGTGTGTGTGTGCGCGCGCGCCTTCGAGTCAGCCTTGACTCCTGGCAACTGCCTGGACAAGTCCCTGCAGTTTTCTTGGCAAGGTTTCCGAAATGGCTTGTCCTTGCCTTCTTCTTCCTAGGGCTCAGAGTGTGAATGGCCCAAAATCACCCAGCTGTGCCCAAGGCGAAACTAGAACTCACAGCCTCATGTAGGAAGGTTCAAATCTGCACAAAAAGTTATCCTCTATGCTTTGTCCTGCACTTGGTAATTGATGTTATGCAGTCTCTGTTCATGCCTAAGCACAAGGTTTAACTGCCCTGAATTGATTAATCTCTTTTAAAGTACTTTCATGGTAGTAGCCAACACAATATGCTGTGGTTATAAGTGCAGAGGAATGGCAATACAGAGCGTATCTTGCAAATAATGTGACACAAGACAATCTCATGCCCCCATTATTGTGCATTGCTCACTCTCTTCCCTGATTATGACTGTAGTGCAGCTAAGTGCAGGCAAACGCTGCTATAGAATTCTTGTGTGCTGAATAAAGGAAGTAAAAGACAAGATGTACAGATTTTGCATTTTTCAATGGAAAATATTACATATATACAACCCCCCAGTCCATGTTTTCTCATTCTAAGCTGGATGGGAGGACTTCACAACTGAATCTTACAAATCTATTTTGTAATAGGTTGTGAAGCTCTTCTGCACATTTCAAAATACAGATAAAAATAATGTGACAGTACCTGTCTGATGAAACGATCAGATCCAAGGTTCACCATCAAAGCCTACAAGAATTAACACAAAAATCTTTTCTTTTGATGTTTGGAAGCATTTTGTTGCTATTCAATGACTGGCTGTCTTTATCAATAAACAAAACTTCTAATTAACACCTTGTGGCTCCAAAGAGTTTATAGCAGAAGAAGCTTAACATTCATTTCTGTGGTTACAAAGTCAAATAGAATGCCTTAACAAACAAAAATGAAAGCTTAAAGCTGTGATCCAAGACAGTAATTGTGTAGTGTAGTAATTAAACTGTTGGATCAGAACTCGTATATTGTTTAAGGTGTTGGTCTAAAGGCACCACTTTTGGGAAGATTATTCCAAACACTGTCAGTATTACTCTGAGGAGAAAGCTTACATTTCAGCAGAGAATATATGTCCAAAAAGGACCGACAGTGATCAAGGAACAGAGCACTTCATAATACTGTAATTTCTACACTCTTCAATTCACTGTATGTGTAAACAACATGTTGATATTGATGTCTTAACTTTGAAACAGAAACCATTGAATCTGGGACCTGTTCATATCTGAGAAGAGCAGAATGGAAGTATCTGAGTGCTTGCTTTTTGCCCTGGTCAGGGAACATGTGTATGAAGCTCTCAGACGGGCCAGAAAAAATGACATTGCTCTCCCTCAGGAGTGATGCGAGAAGAAACCATGATACACAGCTGGCTCATGTAGCTTCTCCCAACAAACATTACCAGAACCTTTTAGGCACTCTAACAAATCTAATAACAAACAAAACTACATTTTTATCTGCAAAAAAGCTTGTCAACAACAGCAACATAGTACATTTGAAAACAGAAGGTTAAAAATACAAAAGCTGCCTGACACAGATGTTAGATAACACTGGCTCAGAATCAATCCTACCAAGACACTTATTCCCCTGTTTTTATGATACTTCAGTGTAACATAACACCAGATACACCTGATTGTCCTTGATCCTGATTTTCCACACTGATAGCTACTTCTCACATTCCATTCTCTCTTCATTTGCTTTCATGTTTACTGTTTTTACATTTCAGGAAATCAGTTCTCATACTCAGATTATTTCATGGTGGATGAAAGAACATAAACAGAGAATAAACTCAGAATTCAGTTCAGAAAAGGAACAATGTTGGCAACCAACTTTGGATCATATTGTTCTGTGTGTCGGGGTATTGCTTGTCTGCTGCTATAAAAATATGGTCTGTTTGGAAATACTGATAACCCCCAGTGCTATTTTATTTCCCAAAATAAAATACTACAATGATTGTACTTTTGCACTATTAATATTGTTTCATTACTTCTCTCCCAAGCACTGTATGAAAGAGTAGTATTTTAGTTCTGACTATATTTTTTTTTAACTTTATTGTTCTCTAATATATTTGAATTAAATGTTAAAAAGACTGCAAGCAGAATAAGAAGAAAATGTATAGATATAGCCACCTCCCAAGGAGCTCTAATTCCAAATTACAACAAATCAAAATACAGACTTCTTACATTCAAAGACTTTCACCCAAGATCTTCACTGTCCCTTTTCTTCTCCTTCCTCCAAATGTATTTATTTAACAATATTTTAATATTGCCACAGTCAAAACACTTCTGGGTAGTGAACAAAAGAATCTCAAACAGTTGTCTTTCACAAGAAAAATTAAGAATAAATAACAAAAACCACTGTCAAAATCGGATGGCCAGCCTGTATACTCACCAAGCATTAAAATCATCAAAAGACCTCCTACAAAGAAAAGTTTTCAGAAGATTTCTAGCCCAGTAAAGGAGCCAAATGTATCTCCAGGGGCAGTGGATACTGGCATACTTATGCTGGAAGCTTCTTGGGTAGATTTGTGGTCAGTAATGCCTCAGCCCAACCAACCCCAGAGCATTTCTTTGAAAAGAGAAATTTCAGTTCCTAGAAATCTACCTAACTAATGACCAATAAACAAAGCTTTTAATACAAAGTTGTGTTGCATTTATTGAAAGCTTTTCTTTCAGTATAAGCTATTGAATCCATTCTTACCTCTTCCACAGGTAGCTCCTTTAATTTGGGCAGTGAGCTTGACAGCAATCCAACCAGAAATGGAGTTGGGCAGCAGACAATGTCAATCATGGAAGATGGGAGGACAGGGATGAAGGTATGTTGCCATGAGAAGGGGTATAGCAAAGCCACTACAGCATGAGAGCAGCTGGAGAGGGTGCTGAGGAGAAAAGAAATTACATAGGTACGTGCCTTAAAAAAACCATCTTCTACCTTTTTTCTTAATAAGACTCAAAGAAGAAAGACTATTCTACACTTCCCTACTCCACTATATTTATTAATTTAGCAAATAAATACTGCATACAAGCACCAGGCAATGTACAATAAGAATACTGACTAGAGTTTACCAAATTAAAAAAAATTGAGTGTATCCACATTCAAAATTGGCTTCATAACTACGGTGACCATATTTTCTTGGAAAAAATAAAGGACAAACCTGAAAAAGGGGCAAATCTGAAAGAGGTTCATAAGGGAAAAAAGGTTTAATTCTTTATGTTTATAATTTTGCTTTACAAAGGAAAAATCAAGAGCAAAGCCATGAAAAACTTTATAAAAACACATATTCTAATAAAAATATTGACAAACAGTATATGTAAATTTATTTTAAAAAGGCAATTCAATTTCCATATTTTTCACATGAATGTGAAAGACTGTGCATTAAGTGGTACCATTTGTATGGTAAAAGTTAAATGACCAAAATAAAGGTTAAAAGTGAGTTTTTGAAAAATAAATTTAAAGGACAGCTTTCTGAAATAAGGGACTGTCCTTTATAATAAAGGACGTATGGTCACTGTATCTGTAACTGAAGGAAGAAAAAGAACAATCCTTCCTTCCAGTGCAGCACCCAGAGATGGAATTTAAACTTCTCACCTACATGAGGCATATGCTCCAAAAGCTCCCATATCCCAAGAAATGAATGGTCTATCCATTTTCTCCAAAAGGTACAGAACAATGCTTCCTTCTCCCAAATAATGTTCCATAATCTGCTAATAACTTTGACTGCTAATAACCTTGACAGAAGAGTTGCCACTTTTGTACTTTTAACAGCCAATCTTTCCTAGTTTAAAGACACAGTGAAGGAGAAAATGCACCTGCTGCATGTCTGCCTCATAGGAATCCTGCCATGGCAACCCTGTTAACATTTCTAATAGTCTGGCTAGTGATTTCTTTCTGAAAATGTATGGCAACTGCTCTTCCTTTAACTTTCAACTATTGTTCCTCCACCATCCATCACTGCTTATATTTGTCACATCTCACCTAGACACTGAAGGATACTCTGTCTACGAGTCTGGTCTGGCCTGGAGACCAGAAGACTAAAAGTCCCCACCTAGACCAAATGCAATTTTGCTTGATAGCATTTGTGTTTCAATTCCTCCATTTACCAAGTATAGAAGAACAGAAATTCTGTTCTTCATTTATAGAGCATTTTCCAATAAAAGGCACTTAAGGGACCTCCATACATTCAAAAATGCTTTTGTGTCTTTCCAGAACCTGTACTTTTAACTAGGACACCTTCTTACTCTGCAAGGCTACAGTCAGTGATTTCTTTCTCCAATTAGCCTCTAAGGAAGAAAAGAAAATGGAAAGAGCTCTTATTATATGTGCCCCCAGTCTGGTTGGCACTGGTTTCCACTTAAAACACTATCAAATTTTCGTTGACAAAATGTCCCAAATCAGTGGAAGTAAGCAAATGTTTAAATCACAGTTGGGATTTCTTTAAGCTGTACTTTTAGTAACAAGGGGTTGTATATATATCCAAAAAATTCAGAACTTTTATTATTTGAAATGCTGTCTTGTTAATGAATGACCCATTTGCTGACGTGCAAGGCCGTGAGGAGCCCCTAGACGGCATCAAACCTCTGTTTGGAATCTTTCTGCTGCCTCTTTAAGCAAAAGTATTCTGAAAGACCACACAAGAGAAGGCACAAAACTATTTGCCCAGTACTAACTAGTATTCGGAAACCACAGGAAGAAGATTCAGAATCTTTGTTGTCTGAGCATTCTTAGAACACTTTTTTACAGTGGCCTGACTTCTCTAACTATCATTTGTGCTTGTGTAGACCCACCAAGTGTGCTACCAGATGGACTTGCATTGCCCAATCTTCCGGCCTGTGTAGCCATCACTGCTGTGTTGGCCATTGCTTCTTGCATCTTTTTTCCTTTCAAGAGACAATATGTTTTGGAGAGTGCTGTAATAGCTGCATAAGGCCTTTTGACTCCGAGCACTTGAAGCTCTCCATATGGAAGCACCTCAGAACACTAAGATGCCAAGGAACCAGAAATTTGGGATGTTTCCCAAATTAAGTGGTCATTGCACAATCTCCGTCTTATTCATGGAATGTTGCAAGGGATTTAGATAGCTACGTGTTCCTTTTGTAATCATCAGTCTTTCCTACCACTTCCATCATTTTTCTGTCCAGAGAAAATGTTTTTAGTAGCAATAGCAGTCCTCTGTCTGGAAGCCCTGTAAATCCTGTGCCAATCCAATAAACTTAACAGAATTGGGAGGGGAGAGGACAAGGCAGAAAGCCACTACTGGCAAAAAGCTGAGTATTAGAAATTGCAGTGCTTTGCACAGATTTTAGGAATTCTGAAACAAAACAATCCTACACATATTAAATATATAAATGTAAAAACTACTCTCTTTTGCACATATCTAGGCTGTGACATGTATATATGTATGTATGTGCGAACATGAGTATGAACTAACTTGGCTGAACCAGTATTGCTTAGGAAAATAGCTATCTCAGTGATCAGAGATTAAGCTGTTCTCCCCTAAGTAAAAAGACCAGCTTCTCACATATAGCGACTGGAAAAGAAGCAGCTAGACGTCTCTTCCTACCCTAAGCACAGTTGGAAAGAATACATTTAAGGGTCTTTGTGTTAGCAATCTAACTTCAGGGTACTCTGCCTTGAAAGATTAACTATACAGTCACTTTGGCACCTCTTGAAAAAAAAGATATTTAAGCAGACATTTGGCTGGTATGTTTGTTCACTTTACGAATTCTCTTCTTCATTTATAATTTGGCTTCACTATTAGTGTACATTATCTGACAGTTACTTGTTCCCTTCTAAAAATGTTTTTTGTGTTGACAGTTTTAAATTGTTTTATCATCTTGTCTAATTTAGTTTTGAAATAGAAAAGTGAGGTATAAATATAAAGAAAGAATAAATATCACATACTCCTCTCCTTGTCCCATATACATGTAGTCCTTGACTTACGACAGCAATTGGGACCTGATTTTCCATCACTAAGCAATGTGGTCGTAAAGTGCAACTGCATCACTTAGCGATAGCAATCCCTGCAGTCCTGGTTGTTGACGTTAATCAAATCCCACAGTCGTTAGGCGAGGCAACTTCCTGCTGGCTTCCCACAACCAAAGTCAGTGGGGAACCCAGCAGGAAGTTGCAAGTGCAAGGCTGGCAGGCACGTAAGTGGCTGCTGTTGGGTGGGGGAGGGAGCGAGGGGGTATGGGGGAGGGTTGGGGGTACATGAGGGTGCAAGAGACATGGCAAGGGACAAGGAGGGTGCGTGAGAGGCACGGTGCGCAAGGGTACAAGGGGCACAACGTGGGTCGGGTGCATGAGAGGCGTGGTGCGGGTCAGGGAGGGTGCATAAGGGTGCAAGGGGCACAGCGCAGGTTGGGTGCGTGAGAGGCGTGCACAGGTCAGGGAGGGGGTGCACGAGGGGCGCAGGTCAGGGAGGATACATGAGGGAGGCCCGGCAAGGGTTGGGGAGGGTGTGTGGGGGTGCGCGAGTCACCAGCATGGTGTGAGCACAGAGGGGCTGTGGGAGGCTGTGCAGGTAGGGGAGTCTTATCCCAGGACTTGCAACCTTCCCTGATGGCTTCCCCATTGACTTTCTACAAAAGCTAGCAGGGTAGGTTGCAAATGGCAATCACGTGTCATAAGTGCGAACCAGTTGCCAAGAGCCCAGATCGCAATCACGTGACCACTGGGGTGCCGGGACAGCCGGAACTCCAAGGACCAGTCATAACCACCATTCATTCAGCGCTGTTGTAACTTTGAACAGTCACTGAATGAATGGTCATAGGTCGAGGACTACCTGTAGAAGCAATGTAGAATTGCCAAGCAGGTCACGTAACAGCTCATTGTTGGGGACAGCTTCTCAGTTCAGGAGCTTTTTTCTTGTGTGATATTCCTTGTGTTTCAAAGGTTGGCTCTTACTCTGATTCTTTTGGACTGGGTGAAATACCTACTGCAGTAAATGTATTGCTATATATTCAGAAAAATATTCTGTTTGGCATGCAATCTCTACTGTCCCAATCTTGAAATTCCTGATGGGCATGGGAACTTTAACATGTATGTGGGACACTGTTACCCAAAGGAGTTTTCCCATTTGCAGATGGAATTCCAACATCTTTGGAATGAATTCAATATCACAGAGGGCCTTGGGTCAAGGCAGCTGGCAATCATTATTAATGCAGCCTCCTTATCAAACATTTCCCTTCTAGCAGTGTTATCTAGCATGTGAGGTTTTGGCCTTGACTTTTAACTTGCTCAATAGAATATGTGGAGTTTTTTCCCACCCCCAAAAAGCAAACAATGCTCTGATTCAGGAAAAGAAAAATAGGGCATGCTTGAGATTTCCAAGCGTAATTCTTTAACTTACTTTTAATGACAGTGTAACTGATCAACTCAAAAAGTAAATGGAGCTAAAATGAGAGCCAAATTAATCTAAAAGTGAGAACACAAACATTCCTCTAGTTTCTATAAAATGTCCTTTTGTAGCCTGCACCCTTCAAGAAGGCAGGGCTATGATGTAAATCACACACGGACATGCTCCATCCTCTCTCATGTGCAGTTCCCACGCTTGGGCCCACTCTCCTGAGATCTGCCTCACTGAGAAACTGGGGGTAGTAATAACTGGTCAGTTATATTTGATTTTAACTATTAGAGGAATAGTAACGAGAAGATTCTATTGTAGTAAAATACAACAAATCAGGCACTTTAAAGATTGCTGGATTTAATATGGCAGAGGCTACCAAAGATGAGAAAGGAGGCTTTATACGATGAAAGTTCACTTGATATATCAGATGTCATTATCAGATACTCTATTTGACTTTGGTGTGATTAAAAAAGAAAAAAAGACAGGTTGGCTTGATTCAAGCAATCAGAGTAGAGTAGATTTCTAAATGGCTTATTACAAATTTGAATTGTTTCATCTCTAGATACATGTCTAAAGGCCAGCCTTCAATAGTATGAGACTTCAATGTGTCTCATACTAAGTCAAGGACAGATAATAGTCTCACTCTCCAGTCAAGCTGGGAATTCTTGGGATTCCATTCCTAAGACCCATGGAGGGCACCAAATTGGACACGCTGTTATAGCTCTTTATGCGGATTGTCCCATTCAGGAAAAATTCCTGGCATTCTTCTCCAAACAATAGAGCTGTCTTCTGTGCCATCATCTTTCCTAATCATACTGTATCTGCAGATATTACAGATGAATTGACAGCCTTTACAAATAGTCTCAAAAAAGCAAAGGGGGCATGTAGCTATATGGAGAACTGAACTGCCAATAGAGTTCCTTCTCTAAGATAACTCAGAGTGGTAAATACCAGCATACAATCATTGAAAAATCAAACATCTTAATACATAGAAATTATTTTAGAAAATCTCCCTCTTTTTAATGGGGACAAGCAGCAGCATATTTTATAGTACAGGGACTACAAGTGGAGATGATGGATCCTCATTAATCTGTATTTATTTATCCAACAGCTAAGTGTTGATGTGATGTACCACATAAAAGAAGGATATGTCTCAGAATTAGCCAAATGAGTATGTGCAATGTCAAAATGCACCTGAAGCTTCACACACCAGTGTGTACCACAGCTGGATTCTTGGTCAGACCACCATTAAAAGTTGCTAGAAAATCATGATCTGTGTTTAA
The DNA here is from genome assembly GCA_023362775.1 of Charina bottae. NCBI lineage: Eukaryota > Metazoa > Chordata > Lepidosauria > Squamata > Charinaidae > Charina > Charina bottae. The sequence continues at coordinate 180,700,484 of JALMGJ010000001.1, read as the reverse complement.
TCATACACAAAGCTCCACTACAAACAATGCTACCAAGGAAAACAATAGAAGACAGCAGAAAAAGCCAATGTGCCACACCAAACTTTGTGAAAAGTTAAAAAAAAAACCCCAAAAAATAGGACATATAAAGAGAGTGGAAAGAGGGACACTTCACCCAAGAAGAGCTTGGAAATGTACACATAGTATCAGGAAAAAGATAAAGTTCAGAATGATATCCTGGAGAAGATGCTGATGTTAGGGAAAGTGGAAGGCAAAAGGAAGAGGGGCCGACTAAGGGCAAGATGGAGGGATGATATTCTGGAGGTGACGGACTCGACCTTGGGGGAGCTGGGGATGGCGATGGCCGACAGGAAGCTCTGGCGTGGGCTGCTCATCACGAAGAGTCACGAAGAGTCAGAAGCGACTGAACGAATAAACAACAACGAGCTGTTATTAAAGAATGCCAAGAACTACAAAAAAGGGCTTATTTAGAAATGTGCAAAATATAAGAACAAGAATCAATATAACAACTAATATCAAAACAATAACAGATAATAAGAGCTATTCAACTCCTAATGGGTCCTTCTTTTCCACAAGACTGTATGTGAAGAAGGAGCTTGAGATTGATAAAAAAAATGATCAGGGAATATTTACTTTCAATAAGTTTAAATATCCAGGGCTAAATACTGTAAATTACATCCTGAAGTACTAAAGGAACTTCATGATAATCTCACCAAACATTAATATTATGTAGTACCTTTGAGAAATCCGAACAACAAGTGGAAAATAGCAAATATTGTCCTATCATCAAAAAGGAGAAAACCCAAAATTCTAGGAAACTATAGACCTGCTATTTTGTATCAATACATGGGAAGCTTCTAGAGAAGATTGTGAAGTGATCAGTCTGTTAAGGACCTTGAAAATAATCTAGTGATTAACAGAAGCTAGTACGGATTTATCAAGAGCTAGTCTTACCAGACAAAACTTACCTAATTGTTTAATTAATTTAAAACTTCTTCAGAAGCTTGTGGTAATGCTGTAGACAACATATAGGTGGATTTCAGTAAGGGATTTCACAAAGTACTTCCTGACATTCTGATTAGCAAGCCAATTAAGGTTGGGCTGGATGGTACAAAAACTAAGTGCTAGCCCAAAAATCTTATTCAAAGAGTGCTCACCAATTGTTCCTCATCAAACTAGAGCAAGAAAGTGAGTAGGATTCCACTTTCAGACCTAGACCTGTATTCTTCATTATTTCTAATAATGATTTCTATTAGAAAGTGAAGGGAATGCTTATGAAATGTGAAAATGGCACAAAATTGGGTGGGATAGCCAATACTCTAGAACAGGGGTCCCCAACCTGTGGACCGCAGCTTGTTAGGAAGTGGGCCGCACAGCAGGAGGTGAGCAGTGGTGTCAGGAACGAGCCTGTCCCCACCGCCATGAGTCGGAGGAAGAGCAGCCGGTAGCAGGAAGAAACTGGGAAGGTGCAAAGACAGAGCCTGAGCCGGAGCAGCTGATTGGTGGGGACCCTGAAGGGGAAACACCTCCACCTATCAGCGCGCGGCAAAGAAGGGCAGAGAGGCAGGCCGAGGAGCGCGAGGCCCGATTGGCCCCCACTTGCAAACCCCGTCCCCCGTCCACGAGATTGGCTCCCGTCTGCAAACCCTGTCCCCCAGTCCGCACGATTGGCTCCCGCCTGCAAACCCCGCCCCCGGTCCGCACAATTGGCTCCCGCCTGCAAACCCCACCCCCGGTCTGCGCGATTGGCTCCCACCTGCAAACCTTGCCCCCGCCTGCACGATTAGCTCCCGCCTACAAACCCCGCCCCCCCATCTGCACGATTGGCTCCCGCCTGCAAACCCCACCCCCCGTACAGATGTGGTCATCTGTACCCTACTGTAAACTGCACATGCGAGGGATCTAGGTTGCACACTCCTTATGAGAAGTCAGAATCCAACACTTATTTTAGTCCGCGCGTGGCCCACCTATTATTTTATTTACCACTTCCGATGGTTTCATCCCGAAACCATCCCCCCCACGAAACCGGTCCCTGGTGCCAAAAAGGTTGGGGACCGCTGGTCTAAATGACCTCTCCAATCCTATAATTCTACAGTTCTATAATCTGCTCCCACTACATTTGCATTTTGAAATGCAGTTAAAAACAAATGGTTTTCTAGTCATCCTAGCAAGGACCTAAATGGCATTCAAGCATGGGTCTTTCACAATAAGGAGGATTTTTTTGGGATTATAATCCAAGAGGGATGGCAAATGAGATTATATATAATTCACAAATCATTTAGGATGTAGTAATGTGCTCTGAAGACAACATAAATCTAAATATGTTGATGCTTTTAAGATAGAAATACTGCTGATCTAACTTCCCCTGGGACATGGAAACTGAAACTATGGAACCTTTTCCCCCTTCATCAAAATGGAGAAACTACATGCTATGCATAGTTTGTTACAACATTTCTTCCTCTCAGAAATATCAAAATAAGAACATGAGTCATTGTTGCTTGCTACCCATGAAAGAAAAATGCCAATGGAAAAAAATGCCAAGTGAATAGTTATGACCGTGAGAAAAGTTTCCAAATTACAGAATACGCTAACACATGCACCCAGGAACAATAGTTATATTCAAAGTCAACAAAGTAAAGGCACGGTTTAGGAACAGCTCACACAAGAAGGTGACATTTACATGAAACCCTGAGAAATATTTAAAGGATAAAAGTTTCAGACACAGAAAATAAACAAGGTTGAAAGACTAAACTAAACAAAAGCTGAGGTATTTTGCAATATTAAAGACTGTTTACAGGGCACAGTGCAAACATTTGGTGCAGACCACACTTTGCTCTGGTTCACATACAATTGCCCATAATGTTGTTTAGTAGCCAACAATATGGCATACTTGCTAACTGGTCCAATATCTGTCCAGATATTTGGCACAATCCACCATAGTTTGAAGTGTTCTTAATGAGTCCACTCTTTCTGCAGTTCTTATTGTACCACTGATGAGCTGACATTCATAACTAGTGTGCTACATCTGCCTTGGTAGATCTGGAACTATGCAGACCTGGTTTGAAAGCCTGTTTTTTCCTTACAAAATTATATTTCTAACGGAGTCTTATTTTGGAATTGGGAAAGAACATGAGTGGCATGTTCCCTCTTGACTGGGCAAAAGCTCATTATCATTATCTTAGTGTGCTTGGCATGGATATAGAGTTTGGGCCAGAGTCCTGAGGTAATACAACACTGAAACGACCAAAAATAATATAGTACAGTCCTATACATATCTTCTCAGAATTATCCCATGGCATTCAGTGTAGTTTACTCCCATATAAACTGCCTTGTAACCAGTCTCTGCAGTGAGTTTATTTTATTTTTTCCCTCTCTTGAACTTTTTTAGAAATTACTCCTCCTTGCATATGCAGCAAAAGGCTTTGATCAAAATCTAAGTCTGCACAGCAGGCCAAAGTGGTCTCACTTTAATTATATGTTGACATGATTGTGGCAAATGACCTTTCTGACAAAATGCAGAACACAAACAAGTTTTAAATGATAAAGCTGAAGTTGGGAGCGCAGAATGGGAAAACATACTTTCCACATCACATCAGCCAATTATCAGCTATCTACTTGTACAAAACTGTTTTAACTATGGTTACAATGTAAAGAATAACTCTTTAACTATTCGTCCTTCTACCAAGTATTTTTTCCCATGGATGCAAGCCAATATAAACCTCGTGTCAAAAAGACGTGAGTCATGCTTAAGGATTTATCTTGTTGCGCATTGTGCATAAAGGATTTAACAAAATAAAAAAATCTTATGATGCTTGGTGAGAATTGTACATTTTGCAGTAAAATAATTGTGGTCTCTGAACTTTCAATTATCTTTTCTTGTCATCATGTAGGAGAAATTCCTCTACAATACTTCAGCAGGTCCCATAAGCTATTTTCATCACTACATACAAAGTTACCTACAATAGAAAAGTCTTCAAAGGGAACAAATTTTGGTTCTTTTATTCTCTTTAATATTTGTGTACATAGAGGGTTTGGCGTAGTGGTTAAGGCATTAGCCTAGAAACAGAAAGACCCTGAGTTCTAGTCCTGCCTTAGGCACGAAGCCATCTGGGTGACCTTGGACCAGTCACTCTCTCAGCCCTAGGAAGGAGGCAATGGCAAACCACTTCTGAAACTTTGCCAAAAAAACTGCAGGAACTTGTCCAGGCAGTCGCCAGGAGCCAACACTGATTGAAGGCACCAAAAACAACAACAACATAGAGGGTTAGGAGTTTAGTCACATCTATACGGCCTTCTCTGCAGTAGCTCCCACCCTTTGGAACATCCTGGCCCCGGAGGTGAGGTTAGCCCCCTCGTTCCTGACCTTCCGGAGGAACCTGAAGACTTGCCTCTGCCACCTTGCTTGGGGCCGGGAAGGGAATAGTTACTTTTGGGGATGCTTAGAGTGCTCCTCACACACATGGACTGAATTAGATCTTCCTGCCACTTGGATTTTATTCTTATTTTTATAATTATTTGATCATTGTATTTACATTTTATATATTGTATTTATATTTTATGCTTATTGTTTTAATTGATCATTTTTACTGTAAACTGCCCAGAGTCCCTCTTGAGGGGGGAGATGGGCAGTGACAAAATTTGATAAATAAATAAAAAAATAATGTGATATATAATATCACATATAATACTACATAATACAATATGCAGCATTCCCATCACTGAGCAGGAAAAGAAAAGGGCAAAGTCCAATTTGGACAGGTGTGAATCAGTAACATCATTTACCATCATGGGGTGCTAATTACCATTAAACAGCCTTGCAGTATCCTAGCTACCATTCAGTAACACTGCTATCTGCATTAACTGGTAGATAGTCTCCAAGGGTTTTGGATAAGAGTTTTTCACAGCCCAACTTGGCAATGCTAAGGATTGGATGTTTATGTGCAAAGTATGTGCTCCAGCCATGCATTAAAACTGCATTACAGCACCACCAGTGACACACTTGAAAGGCAGAACAAGCCCATGGAAGAGAAGAACATCATAATGATCACAGAAGACAAACATGGCAGCTTGGCCATTAAATTCATCACAACAGTGCAAGTCTGTGAATTCAGTCACCTTAGTAAATATTAGTACTATTACTTCTTGAGCCTTTCAGGATAAACAATTTTCTATAATCTTGTACAGATATTTTTTAAGGAATGTAAAAACACATTAATGTCCAGTGAAGGTAAAAATAAAGTATTTATTTCATGGAGTTAACATGCAATTAAACACAGATTTCTTTTGGTTTAGGTTTAGTTTAGGTTTAGTTTGAATTTCTGGGCTGACTTCCAAAGGATCTTTCTTCCATGCAGAGAAATGCAATTATAAAATGTTATCCTACATCAACAGCCCATACCTAGTTCATAAGCTGTGGGAAAAATAATTTTTTCCAGGACAGGGACTGCAATACACTTTTTCATCCAAGTTACTATATTTTTGAGTGCAATGTCATATGTGGTTGTGGGCATCTCATTGGCCCTGAATGAGCATACAGTCAGTTCCCTCTGTCCTATTCTTTTGTTATTTTGTATCTTAAAGGAAAGTAGTTTCAGACAGGACATGAAAAATTTTTGTGCAGGATTACTGCAGAAAGCATTCATTTAGCCTAGGGGTATGCAATTTCTTAGATGGCCAGAGGGATGTGACACAGTGATATCATGAAAGTGGCTTGTGCTTTTTTTTTAAAAAAAATATATTTTTTAGGAGTCTTTAGCCTATATGAAGGTGCTCTCATCACTTTTCTTTGGCCTTCTTATGAAAAGTGACGAGAAACTAGACCTTTCAGATTTGGGGGCTTGCTGCTGAAATCCAGAAATACAATATTCTGAGAGTGGACTAAAGAGCTTTGGGGGCACCATAGCTTTTAACTTGCCAACCCCTTTGATATGGCAGCAATGCAACATTCTGGTGAGAAGTGTTGCCTTTTTCCTTTTTTCACTTAATACCTTCCATTTTCCTATGCCAGAACACATATCACCAATTTTTAAAAGGAAAAAGAAAAAGGAAGATGACTATTCTATTTTTTGAAGCTATTTGTTCCCCACTGGGGGAGATGGGCTGTTATATAAATTTAATTAATTAATTAAATAAATGAATAAATAAATAAATAAATAAATAAATAAATAAATAAATTTGCTTCTGCTTTATATGGGGATAGTCTTGGTGCTCTCCAAGGGCGGGAGCAAAAATTTGTATATAGCACTGTTGACAAGTAATTAACAAAAAGTATCTCCATTATATAAAAAATGAGAAGGGAGACATGATTATAAGGAGCATAATGGAATGGAATATATTATTCTTTTAACCTTTTGAATCACTAACAATCTTCTATTGATATTTCTATTGACACCCATGAAATACTTGTTTGGCTCACCTGAGTTTATCTGCTACAAAGATTACTCGCCGCTCCAACAGGAGTGAAGCAAAGATTCTGATGATCTGTCGTATACTCAGACACTTGAAAAGGCACTCAAAGTCCACATGTTCCAGCCGAGAGTCCATTGGTCGGCGAAGCTCTATCACCTGAATGTATTCCATAATCACAATTCACACTCAAATTAGCCTGATTTTAATGTGGACCATAGCCCAATCTTAGCTCAATTATTCTACAATAGTAAAAAACAACAAAATATTTCTCAAAATACCTGTGGGGTACAGGAGACTTGGATGAGGGGTTAGAAAATATGATGATCAGATTTGCAAACGTCACAAAGTAGGAGATAGCAAATTCATTAGAGGATAGTATCAAGATTCAGGAGGATCTTGACAGACTGGGGCAATGGGCAGAAACCAGCAAGATGAATTTCAAAAGGGACAAATGCAAAGTTCTACATTTAGGTAGAAAAATCAAAGCATTGGTATAGGATTGTGGGGGTGGGACAATACTGGACAGCAGTACTTGCAAAAAAAAAGCATCTGGGTGCCTTAGTGGATCACAAGGAACATGAGCCAATAATGTGATGACTGCATCAACAGAACTATGTCAAGATTTTAAAAAATGTCGTAATTCCTCTCTATGTTGGTCAGACCACACCTAGAATATTGTGTCTGGGCACCACATTTTTACGAAGGATGTTGACAAACTGGAGCATGTCCAAATGAGAGCAAGCAACTAAGATGATAAGGGACTTGGAAGAAAAAAACTTATGAGGAGTGGTTGAAGGTATTGCATATGTTCAGCCTGGAGAAGAGAAGAATATGGGAGACATGATACCTTCTTTCAATATCTAAAGGACTGGCTTCTAGAAGCTGGGACAGAATTCTTTAGTGTTGTTCAGAGGACAAGAAACAATGTCTTCAAATTACAAGGAAGCTGATTCCAGTTTGACATCAAGAAAATTTCATAATGGTCAGAGCTGTTCAACAATGGAGCCAGCTGCCTTAGGAGATGGTGGACTCTCTTTTGTTCAAGGTGTTCAGACAGAGGCTAAATGGTCATTTGTTTGGGGATGCTGACAGATTCCTGCACTAGGGAATATGTTGGACAACATGGTCTCCAAGGTCCCTTCTAACTCTTAAATCCTGTCATTCTATTATTTCTCTGCTTGTCTAAAGCACTCTCAGTGCAAAATTGATGGCAGGCATAGGTTTATGCAGCTGATGAAAATACAAAGAATGAAGCATTCATTCCATCATTATATTAATATGATACACAAACATGCACAAAAGCTAACTGCTAATCAGCATATTATGCCTTGCATAACTAGCTTCATTTCTACCAGAAATTCTATACATCTCTGTGATTCAGAGACTTTGTAATGTGTTAATGACCAAATACAGGTAACAGTGTTAGCTCTTTATGATGAACTGGTCTGTGATGTGTAGCTCCTGACTTAACTGCCAGGGATTAGTCATATGGGAAAATACCCTGAAACTGATTGCTAGTTTGCCAACCGTCTTGACAAACCCTGTCAATATTTTAATTTTTCTTAGTTAATATCAAGAAAGCTTGAAGTATATAACAGGTAAAGGTAAAGGTTCCCCCCGCACATTTGTGCAGTCGTGTCTGACTCTAGGGGCCGGTGCTCATCTCCGTTTGTTAGCCGAAGAGCCAGCGTTGTCCAAAGACGCTTCCACGGTCATGTGGCCGGCATGACGCACGCAGAACGCTGTTACCTACCCACTGAAGTGGTACCTATTAATCTACTTGCATTTGCATGCTTTCGAATTGCTAGGTTGGCAAGAGCTATATATAACAGGTATATATATACCTGCTGCCTGGAATAGAGAGGCGGCTGGGGCCTTGGACAGGATCGCGCCTGTGCGGCCTCTCTTGTCCAGTCGAACCCGACACTCCCCCTGGTTTACGGAGGAGTTGAGGGTTTTGAAGAGGATTAAGAGACGCCTAGAGCGCCGCTGGAGGAAAACAAAGACTGAATCCGACCGAACACAATCTAGAGCCGCTATTAAGGCCTACCTTGTGGCGGTAAGAGCGGCGAAACGTCAATATTTCTCCGCTCTTATTGCATCCACAGAATGCCGCCCGACGGCCCTGTTTAAGATTACCCAATCCCTTTTGGGGAAAGGGGAGTCGGAAATCCATCTGCAGGGCCGTGCTGAGGAATTTTCGAAGCATCTGCAGAATAAAATCGCTCGGATTCGCTCCAAGTTGGATTCCGAGCGTGAGTCAGAGTCTGGAGAGATACCCAGGGAACGTACTTACTTTGTTACCTGGGAACAGTTTGATCCTGTTGGACCTGAGGAAGTGGACAGAATTCTCCGGACTGTAAATGCCACCACCTGTCAATTAGATCCATGCCCCTCCTGGCTGGTGAAAGCAGCTCAGGAGGGGACTTGTAGTTGGGTCCAAGCGATGGTGAATGCATCCTTGGGAGAGGGGGTGTTCCCGGCGGCTTTTAAGGAGGCGCTGGTTCGCCCCCTTCTCAAGAACCCATCGCTGGACCCTACTATACTGGATAATTTTCGTCCAGTCTCCCACCTTCCCTTTTTGGGAAAGGTGGTTGAGAAGGTGGTGGCGTTGCAGCTCCAGAGGATTCTGGATGAAACGGATTATCTGGACCCCTTTCAGTCAGGTTTCAGGCCGGGTTACGGGACGGAAACTGCATTGGTCACGCTTATGGATGATCTCTGGCGGGAGCGAGATGGAGGTAGTGCATCCATTCTCGCTCTTCTTGACCTCTCAGCGGCATTCGATACCGTCGACCATGGTATCCTTCTGGAACGGCTTAGGGAGTTGGGGGTGGGCGGCGTGGTTTTACGCTGGTTCGCCTCCTTCCTCCGAGGCCGGACCCAGTCGGTGTTGATTGGGAGCGAGAGATCCAGTCCGCGGGCCCTTCTTTGTGGGGTCCCACAGGGCTCGGTACTCTCTCCGCTCCTTTTTAACATCTACATGAAACCGCTGGGAGAGATCATCCAACACCATGGGGTGAAGTATCATCAATATGCCAATGATACCCAGTTGTATATCTCCATCCCGGGTGAAGTAAGTGATGCAGTGACAAATGGGGAATATTATTATTATTACCGTTTTTTAAAAGAACAGCCACAAGGCATATAATCCCTACAGTTGTGGTATCTCTCAGTAATCTGCTTTCATTCTTCTTGTTTATAATGTTTTGGAGAATGAATGTTTGCTAGGGCTTTATTTCACAATTGTTTACCTCATTTCCTGCTCCAGGCAAGAAGGTCTTGACTTTGATTGTCTTTCCAGGTGCAGGGAAAGGTGACTCCATCAAGCTCCTCATAAATGGATAAACCAGAGCAGCAGATATTCCTCTCCTTCTTTCAACTTCATCCAGGATCTGATCCAATACAGTCAAATCAGAAGTAGGAAAAAGTAAAACAGTAGCAAACACTTGTGTACTATATCAAGGGGATGGGAACTGTCTTTTTCTTTTCTATTTAGGATTCTGGTGCCTTGGGGCAATTTATACAAAATTGCCTGCTGGCAGCATGTGGGATTAAAATTAAAAGTGAATAGTACTGGAACCAGTAGGGATCAATATTTTCCCCTTCTCTTTCTGCACCCCAGTATTACTTGTTCTCTTTCTGACATACCATTCTCTCTTTCCACACCCAGTGGGTTGAACAGACCATGTATTAGTCAATGGAGCGAAGTCCGAGGTGTGCAAATCCTAAGCAGTGCTCACTTCAGCCTAATTCTAACTAAATAATTCTAAATTTCACACAATTCTAGCACTATAAATTATTCCATAAGAAGAGCTGCTCCCATCAGAAAAAAGTACATGAGGCAGTGGCATCATGAAAAGTACATGATTCCCAGTGACTGTCCTGTTCAGACTAGGTGATGACCATATACTGTTAATTAGTATAAACTTTATTTATAATTAACTAATTATATTTATAAAGTGTATTATATAAAGTATATGTATATTATCACCCTGCTTATTTAACTTATATGCAGAGTACATAATGAGAAATGCCGGGCTGGATGAATCACAAGCCGGAGTTAAGATTGCTGGGAGAAATATCAACAACCTCAGATATGCAGACGATAACACCCTAATGGCAGAAAGTGAAGAGGAACTAAAGAGCCTCTTGATGAGATCAACCCTGACTGCTCATTGGAAGGACAGATGCTGAACTGTGGTGCTGGAGAAGACTCTTAAGAGTCCCTTGGACTGCAAGGAGGTCAAATCAGTCAATCCTAAAGGAAATCAACCCTGACTGCTCATTGGAAGGACAGATGCTGAAGCTGAAGCTCAAATACTTTGGCCACCTAATGCGAAGAGAGGACTCACTGGAAAAGACCCTGATGCTGGGAAAGACCGAAGGCAAAAGGAGAAGGGGACGGCAGAGTATGAGATGGTTAGATAGCATCACCGATGTAATGAACATGAATCTGAGTAAACTCCGGGAGACAGTGGAGGACAGGAAGGCTTGGCATGCTATGGTCCATGAGGTCACGAAGAGTCGGACACGACTAAATGACTGAACAACAACAACAACAACAACATATTTATAAAGTCTTTTGAATGTAAACACGTAGCAGGACTAGTTCCAACCCAGCAAGGTCAAAGCACAGAATGAGGTAGATAAACTAGATTCAAATGATGGTTGTAATTCAACAGCACGACACAACGGGGCTCGGGTTTTTGACAAGGCAACTCGAACAGGTTCGGCTGGAATTCGTGGCAATACACTGCTGGACTTGGCTGGAAAGCGTGGTAAGCTAAGGCTGGACTTGACTGGAATGCGTGGTGTGGCAAGGCAGGACTCGATGGGAGAACTCAAAGTATAAAGACAGGACTCGACTGGAGAACTCGAGGTAGCAAGGCAGGACGTGACTGGAAGACTCGATGTAGCAAGGAAGGAACCAGCGGAGAGGCGCGGCGTAGCAAGGCAAGAAACAGCTAAGAGATGCGGCGTAGCAAGGCAAGGATCAGCTGGAAGGTGGGGCATGGCAAGGCAAGAATCAGCTGAGTGGCAGGGCATAGCAGGGCAAGAATCAGCTGGAGCGCGCGGCAAGGCAAGGCAAGACTCGACTAGAAGACGCAGCAAGGAATCATGGCGAGACTTGACTGCAGGTAAGGGCAGCTGGGAAAACTCTGAATTGGTGAAATGCGAAGGCTCTGATTCTGCAAGGGTTACAGAGCAAGGTCTGGAGGGTAGTTCCGGCTCTACTTCTCCTGAAGAAGCTGTTAGCTCAGTGGAACGGTTGTCTCTGGCAGCTTGCTCCTTGCGCTGGCATCTTTTTATCCTGTTCCCCTCGCACCATTTATCCTCAGGAACCAATCGGGCTTCTTTCTGTTTGGCGCGTTTTTCGGCTCGTCTTTCCCTTGCGCTGATTGGTGGCTTAGAGCATGCTCCCTGCTCTTGGCCAATCAACTGCTCAGGATTCTCCCACTCTGCTGAAACATTTTGGGTTTCGTTTTCCCCAGTTTTCTCCAGATAGGTTTCGATTTCCCCTTTTTGCTTAGCATAGGTTTCTTTTTCCTTCTTTTGCTTAGCATAGGTTCGATTTCACTTTCCTCAGCGTCAGATTCAGACTCAACTCTTACAGTGACATCAATATGGGAAAGATGTTTCCAGAACTCAAAATATTCCTACTATCATGAATCATAATATATAGCATTTTAATGGATGGACAATTCTTGAGCCATATGACCAAATAATTCATGTTGTCAATAGGAGTGGAATGAATCCATTCCAAGCTCAGAAAGTACTAGTTTATTTTAAGCTTATCTGTCAATTCAAGCCACACCATATTGCTACTAATTGTAGTGTGATCAATACGGCTTGAGTTACAATCTGGACACACAATGAATGGTTTCATCACTGTCCCTCCACTCTGTTTTATTTTTTAACCATTTCATTTTATTTTAACATATTTTAAAGCACAACCAAGAAAAAAGAGACAGAAAAAATGGGGTACATTAGAAAACTATTGTGGAATTTAAAAAAAACAGATTCAAGATGAAGTAGGGAAAATGTTGTTATTGCAATTGCTAACTGTACAAGCAAACTGAACAATTGCAAAATGTTATTATTACAATTGCAAACTGCTTGAGTTTAGGCTCCAAATGATAACAAAACTAAATTTTATGAAAACTTTTTCCAATGACTTCTTGAAATTGAAAAGGGAGACATTTTGATTCTTGGAGATATTAATGGGGTTGGTTCTTTCCCCAAATTTTGCTACATCTGGTTTATGCAAAAGGAATGCTGGTAAACTTCCAAAAATGTTCTAGACTATATGTTACTACTTTCTCTCTCAGAAACATGGAGACATAAATATCTTTTTAAAGAAAGAATATATTTATTGTTCTATTCACAAAACTTAAGAATATACATGTATTGGATGTCTAGTTCATTATTAACTAAACTTATAGCCCTTATGCAGATGATAAAACAATAATCATAACACTGTACAGAGGAACCTCTGGCTCAAAAAAGTGGAGACTGAATGGTCTATTATTATTGGAAGAAGATATTAAATTGAAGTGCCAATATGAGTTAAATAACTTCTTTCAAACTAATTTAACTTCCAGTGTTTCTTTATTCACAGTATGGGATTCCAGTAAAGAGTTTATGAGAGGATTGTTTACTTAAACAAAAGAAGCAATATGGAAATTTAAATTGAATAAATCCTCAGGTTTTTTTTTGGGGGGGGGCATTATAAGACTTTTAAAGCAATCTGATGAAACCATTAATCCAAGTAATGAATGACATACAATGAGGTCTTTGTGGCAAGACACTTTTATCTCTTTGATTTACAAATAAAGGAATGACCCTATTCATCCACAGTCACACTGGCCTCTCTCTTTCCTGAATGTAGATAATAAGCTTTTTATGGTTATACTTGCAAAGAAGTTAAATGGCCTCTAACTGATCTAATACATCCTGATCAGGCTGGATTTGTCCTGAAAATATATATGAGAGGTAATATCAGATATACAGTATCTTGAAGATATACAAAGATATATCTCATATTTTAAATATATATTTATATTCTGAGTATATATTAAGGGAAACTGTATGGGAAGAAGATGAGCATGGTTTTAAAATTGGAGGAAGAAACATCAATAACCTGCACTATGTTGATGACCCTACTCTAATAGCCGAAAATGTAAAGGATCTGCAAGGTCTACTAATAAAAGTCAAGGAGCATAGTGGAAAAAATGGGACTAAAATTAAATATAAAGAAGACTAATGTCAACAGGTAGAACACCCAGCTTTAGAATTGACAATGAAGATATCAAAGTAATTGATAGCTTCTGCCTTTTAGAATCAACCATCAACAGTAAAGGAACAAGCAGTCAAGAAATACACTGCAGACTAATACTTGGTAGAGCAGCCATGAAGGCCTTGGAAAAGATATTCAGATGCCATGATGTGCCTGTACCTACAAAAATCAGAATAGTGCAAGCAATGGTATTCCCTATGACACTCTATGGAAGCAAATGTTGGATTCTGAAGAAGCAGGTTAGAAAGAACAGCAAGGTGGATAGACTCGGTTATAGTGGCAATGAGTGCACTGCTGGAAGACCTGAAAGACCAAGTTAGGGATATATTGTCATGGAGAAAAATCTATCTATGTGGTTGCTAAGAGTTGACACTGACTTGATGGCATATAATCAATCAATATCTTGAATGCCACTGATAATATAAATTGGAAAAACAAGGAAGTGGCTATAATTTTTCTTGGCATGAAAAAGCTTTTGATAATTTGGGATGGTGCCTTATATTCATGATTTTTAAAAAGCTGAATTGTGGCATAAACTTTCTCACATAGATAAAGAGTATAATGAACAGGAAGGCAAGATAATAGTAAATGGATTTTTATCACAACAAAAACTTATCAAGAACCAATTTTTATTTCAAATTATTTCAATAAGAATTGAAGAAAATATATTAAAAATAACTAACTTTATTTGGTCAAACAAAAGACCAATGATTAAATTTAGGATTTTGCAAAATGTGAAAGAATGAAGTGGACTGGCAGCATGAAGCTTCATCTCTATTTTATTTCCTCTATTGATTAATATAAGACATTAAGGATTTTTAACCAGGGATTTTGGCAGTAAGCCTTGGGCTTCTTGCTCACTGCCTACTGAGGGAGTTCACAGCCAGAGGGAGCCACTGATCTGATCTTTGCCACATTACTACCCAAATAAAGGTCAAGAAAGGCTACTGCAGCTACTCAGTCCAACCAGACCAGGTGATCAGGGAAAACAACAGAGGGGCTTGGCTACACTCACAAAATTACGGCTTCAAAGCTTGGTCTGTAAGTCTGTGCTACTCCTTCTAGACAGGGTTATCCTTTATAGACAGTATAGACTTTATATCCATCTAGTCAGCTAAACAATGACTAGCAGTAATTCTCCAAGGGTAGAAGTCCAGCTGTACTTAGAAAGGCCATCAGTAAGCAAGGCACGTGCTGTATGAATAGGTGAGAATATGTGTGCTTCTTCAGCCTACTGTTTTCCAGTCATTAATGCTTGATGCTTGATCAACATTCAGGTATTCAGGGAGAAGCATGGCTCTTCTAGTTCATGATATACATTTTTAAGTTTAAATCTCATTATCTTGCTCTGTGCTGTTGGGTGAATGCTAGGACTGCACAAAATTACTTTTGTTCATATGATGTGAGGAGAGAGAGAAAATCTCTTCCTTTAGAGAAAACATAAAATTTGATTTCACCTATTTTATATGTTTAAAGATGTATGCTTTTGTATACTATTATGCGTTTCGATGTTTCTGTCCACATCCATAAGTATGTGACAAAATAATGTAAGCACTGTCCAAGCTAGAGAACAGTATCAAAGAGAACAGGTGAGAAGCTGTGTTTAGGATATGTTTCCCATATTTTGCAACATAGAAATGCTCTTCTTTTCTTTCATTTAATAAACTTATTTGAGGTAACCTTGAGGTAATTGCAGTAACTACGTATTTCTTTCAGAATTGTTATTAAAAAGCTTGCAGATATACATAGCAAGTTCATCCAAAATGTGATCATTATATCTAATTTAAATAAATTGGTTTGTGTGTATCTCCTCCTTGTCAGTGCATAGCCTAATTTAAGCAACACCTGGAGGACTTGATTTGCATCATCATATATTGCATATTTACTATGTGACAATCCTTTAGTCACAATAGTATGCTTACCTGAACAACAGTTCTATTTTACTGTTGGAACAGTAAGGCCTAAAGCTAGTAATCTGCCCAGGGGAATAAAAGTAACGTGGTAAGGTACAGATATTCCATGTAGAAAGTGATCTTTGATTTCTCAGATGATAGGTTATAAGAAAGATCTCAACTAAATAACAAAGAGTTACTGCTGAACCAGATGCATAGATTCTGATCTGGTATAACACAGCTTCCTAAATTTGTTAAGAGCAATTATTAATTTATTTATTATCCTGCCTTTATTATTTTTATAAATAACAAATAACTGAAGGCGGCGAAAATACCTAATATGCCTTCCTCCTCCTATTTTCCCCACAACAACAACCCTGTGAGGTGAGTTGGGCTGAGAGAAAGCGACTGGCCCAAGGTCACCCAGCCAGCTTTCATGCCTAAGGCGGGACTAGAACTCACAGACTCCTGGTTTCTAGCCCGTTGCCTTAACCACTAGACCAAACTGGCTCTCAATTAGTAGTACCTTTGCACATGGCAAGAAGGAGATTTGAACCAAGATCTCTCAAATCCAAGCCAAACATTGTACTTCCTAAATCAAAAGTATTTCATGAAAGCATAGCATATTTATTTATTTATTTTATTTATTTTCTATCCTGCCTTTATTATTTTTATAAATAACTCAAGGCAGCGAACATACCTAATACTCCTTCCTCCTCCTATTTTCCCCACAACAACAACCCTGTGAGGTGAGTTGGGCTGAGAGAGAGTGACATTATCTATTCATTTTCAGACAATGATAATTTCATAACAAACCTTCTCTCCTAAATTCCATACAGAGAATCTTATCAGAATAAAAATGTTAACTAAAGTAGACTTAAGTCCTACAATCATTCAGGGACAGGCAGTCAGAGCCTGGAAAATTAAAATTCACTTCCTGTAAGGAAATATAAGCAAGTTCCTTATATTTGAATAACCTTATACAAGTTGTTGTTGTTGTTCAGTCATTAAGTCGTGTCCGACTCTTTGTGACCTCATGGACCATAGCACGCCAGGCCTTCCTGTCCTCCACTGTCTCCCGGAGTTTACTCAGATTCATGTTCATTACATCGGTGATGCTATCTAACCATCTCATCCTCTGCCGTCCCCTTCTCCTTTTGCCTTTAGTCTTTCCCAGCATCAGGGTCTTTTCCAGTGAGTCCTCTCTTCGCATTAGGTGGCCAAAGTATTTGAGCTTCAGCTTCAGTATCTGTCCTTCCAATGAGCAGTCAGGGTTGATTTCCTTTGTTGTTTATTCGTTCAGTCGTTTCCGACTCTTCGTGACTTCATGGACCAGTCCACGCCAGAGCTTTCTGTCGGCCGTCACCATCCCCAGCTCCCCAATGGTTGAGTCCGTCACCTCCAGAATACCATCCATCCATCTTGCCCTTGGTTGGCCCCTCTTCCTTTTGCCTTCCACTTTCCCTAGCATCAGCTTCTTCTCCAGGGTATCCTGTCTTCTCATTATGTGGCCAAAGTACTTCAGTTTTGCCTTTAATATCATTCCCTCAAGTGAGCAGTCTGGCTTGATTTCCTGGAGTATGGACTGGTTTGATCTTCTTGCAGTCCAAGGCACTCTCAGAATTTTCCTCCAACACCACAGTTCAAAAGCATCTATCTTCCTTCGCTCAGCCTTCCTTATGGTCCAGCTCTCGCAGCCATAGGTTACTACAGGGAATACCATTGCTTTAACTATGCGGACCTTTGTTGTCAGTGTGATGTCTCTGCTCTTAACTATTTTATCAAGATTTGCCATTGCTCTCCTCCCAAGAAGTAGACGTCTTCTGATTTCCTGGCTGCAGTCAGCATCTGCAGTAATCTTTGCGCCTAGAAATACAAAGTCTGTCACTGCCTCCACTTTTTCTCCCTCTATTTGCCAGTCATCAATCAAGCTCGTTGCCATAATCTTGGTTTTTTTGAGGTTTAGCTGCAACCCAGCTTTTGCACTTTCTTCTTTCACCTTCATCATAAGGCTCCTCAACTCCTCCTCGCTTTCAGCCATCAAAGTGGTATCATCTGCGTATCTGAGATTGTTAATGTTTCTTCCAGCGATTTTAACTCCAGCCTTGGATTCCTCAAGCCCAGCATGTCGCATGATGTGTTCTGCGTACAGGTTGAATAGGTAGGGTGAGAGTATACAACCCTGCCGTACTCCTTTCCCAATTTTAAACCAGTCAGTTGTTCCGTGCTCTGTTCTTACCGTTGCTACTTGGTCGTTATACAGATTCCTCAGGAGGCAGACAAGATGACTTGGTATCCCCATACCACCAAGAACTTGCCACAATTTGTTATGATCCACACAGTCAAAGGCTTTAGAATAGTCAATAAAACAGAAATAGATGTTTTTCTGAAATTCCCTGGCTTTCTCCATTATCCAGCGGATATTGGCAATTTGGTCTCTAGTTCCTCTGCCTTTTCTAAACCCAGCTTGTACATCTGGCAATTCTCGCTCCATGAATTGCTGGAGTCTACCTTGCAAGATCTTGAGCATTACCTTACTGGCATGTGAAATAAGTGCCACTGTTCGATAATTTGAACATTCTTTAGTGCTTCCCTTTTTTGGTATGGGGATATAAGTTGATTTTTTCCAATCTGATGGCCATTCTTGTGTTTTCCAAATTTGCTGGCATATGGCATGCATCACCTTGACAGCATCATCTTGCAAGATTTTAAACAGTTCAGCTGGGATACCGTCGTCTCCTGCTGCCTTGTTATTAGCAATGCTTCTTAAGGCCCATTCAACCTCACTCTTCAGGATGTCTGGCTCTAACTCACTGACCACACCGTCAAAGCTATCTCCAATATTATTATCCTTCCTATACAGATCTTCCGTATATTCTTGCCACCTTTTCTTGATCTCTTCTGCTTCTGTTAGGTCCTTACCATCTTTGTTTTTGATCATACCCATTTTTGCCTGGAATTTACCTCCAATGTTTCTAATTTTCTGGAAGAGGTCTCTTGTCCTTCCTATTCTATTGTCTTCTTCCACTTCCGCACATTGCTTGTTTAAAAATAATTCCTTATCTCTTCTGGCTAACCTCTGGAATTTTGCATTTAATTGGGCATATCTCCCCCTATCACTGTTGCCTTTTGCTTTCCTTCTTTCTTGGGCTACTTCCAGTGTTTCAGCAGACAGCCATCTTGCCTTCTTGGTTTTCTTTTTCTTTGGGACGTTTTTTGTTGCCGCCTCCTGAACAATGTTGCGAACTTCTGTCCATAGTTCTTCTGGGACCCTATCTACTAAATCTAGTCCCTTAAATCTATTCTTCACCTCCACTGCATATTCCTTAGGAATATTAGTGAGATCATATCTAACTGATCTGTGGGTCTTCCCTATTCTCTTTAGTCTGATTCTAAATTTTGCAATAAGAAGTTCGTGATCTGAACTACAGTCAGCTCCAGGTCTTGTTTTTACCGACTGTATAGATGTCCGCCACCTTTGGCTGCAAAGGATGTAGTCAATCTGATTTCGGTGTCGACCATCTGGTGAAGTCCATGTATAAAGTCGTCTTTTAGGTTGTTGGAAGAGAGTGTTTGTTATGCACAGTGAGTTGTCTTGGCAAAATTCTATCAGCCTATGTCCTGCTTCATTTTGTTCTCCCAGACCATGCTTGCCTGTAATTCCAGGTGTCGTCTGACTACCCACCTTAGCATTCCAGTCTCCTGTAATGAAAATAACATCTCTTTTTGGTGTATTATCTAGTAGGTGCTGCAGATCCTCATAGAACTGATCTACTTCTGCTTCTTCAGCATCTGTGGTTGGGGCGTATATTTGGATCACTGTGATGTTAAATGGCTTACCCTGAATTCGAATTGAGATCATTCTATCGTTTTTTGGATTGTATCCAAGCACTGCTTTAGCCACTTTATTATTAATTATGAAGGCTACTCCATTTCTTCTGTGGTCCTCTTCTCCACAGTAGTAGATCTGGTGGTCATCTGATGTGAAGTGGCCCATCCCAGTCCATTTCAGTTCACTGACACCTAAAATGTCTATATTTAATCTTGACATCTCACCAATAACCACATCCAATTTGCCCTGGCTCATAGATCTTACATTCCAGGTTCCTATGGTGTGTTGATCTTTAGAACATCGGATTCGTCGTTCACCACCAGCACCGTCGGCCGCTAGCCGTCCTTTCGGCTTTGAGCTAGCTGCGTCATCACATCTGGGGCTAGTTGAACGTATCCTCTGTTCCTCCCCAGTAGCATTTTGACCATCTTCCGACCTGGGAGTCCCATCTTCCGATGGTATACCGACATATCTTTGGTTGTACTGATCCATTTAGTTTTCATGGCAAGAATACTGGGGTGGGTTGCCATTACCTTCCCCAGGGATCGTATTTAGTCTGACCTCTCTGCCACGACCTGATTGACGACCATGACATGATTTCCTTTAGGATTGACTGATTTGACCTCCTTGCAGTCCAAGGGACTCTTAAGAGTCTTCTCCAGCACCACAGTTCAAAAGCATCAATTCTTCGGCACTCAGCCTTCCTTATGGTCCAATTCTCACAGCCATACATTACTACTGGGAAAACCATAGCTTTAATTATACGGACCTTTGTCGGCAAGGTGATGTCTCTGCTTTTTAATATGCTGTCTAGGTTGCCATAGCTTTCCTCCCAAGGAGCAAGCGTCTTTTAATTTCATGGCTGCAGTCACCGTCTGCGGTGATCTTGGAGCCCAAGAAAATAAAATCTGTCACTGCTTCCATTTCTTCCCCTTCTATTTGCCAGGAAGAGATGGGACCAGATACCATGATCTGAGTCTTTTTAATGTTGAGTTTCAAGCCAGCTTTTGCACTCTCCTCTTTCACCCTCATCAAGAGGCTCTTTAGTTCCTCTTCACTTTCTGCCATTAGGGTGGTATCGTCTGCATATCTGAGGTTGTTGATACTTCTCCCGGCAATCTTAACTCCGACTTGTGATTCATCCAGCCCGGCATTTCTCATGATGTACTCTGCATATAAGTTAAAAAAGCAGGGTGACAATATACAGCCTTGTCGTACTCCTTTCCCAATTTTGAACCAATCGGTTGTTCCATGTCCGGTTCTAACTGTTGCTTCTTGACCCGCATACAGATTTCTCAGGAGACAGGCAAGGTGGTCTGGTACTCCCATCTCTTTAAGAATTTGCCACAGTTTGTTGTGATAGGGGGTTATAATTAGTATTACAAACCAGCCTTTCTAAAACTCATCTCCTCCTGTCTGAGAATGATGAGAATCACAGTTTAAAATATCCTGAGGGCATCAGCTTGGGGAAAGCTAGAAACAAACATTAAGCATAGACAGCCAGTCCTTTTGAGATTTTTCTGCAATTACTGTAGATAAATAAGACCCTACTGTATATACTTGCAGATAATCCCAGCTGCAGATAAGATGAAACCAATTTTGGGGTGTATTTTGGCACCTAAAACTCATCTTATCCACAAGTATATACAGTACTTTGGGGGAATGACAGGAAACGGTTTGCCTAGGAACTTGCAATTGTAATTATCTTTCGCCATATTGATTGGGAATTATGAGAGTTGAATCCCAACACAAACAGAGGGGACCATATAGGGAAAAGTTGACCTACATCCAGGAAAAAAATAATGTATGTATACAAAGATCTTGGGATCCTTTATGTATCCTAGCCTTCCACAGGAGCCTTCACCTAGAATTTCCAACCAATGAAGAATCATGGGAATTGAAGTCAAACACAACCAGAAGGCATCAGATTAACTGAGCTTCAATATTTTTGTTTCAACATTCTAGCCCTATTTAGCAATCTGTAGCATAGGGTAGGGGCGAAGGTGTTAGATAAGACTTGGTAAATTCCAAATCAGTGGGTACACAATTGTTTCTCCTGATAGATTATTGCAGGCAGTATAGTAAGGATTAAACATGCACTAAATGTACATCCGTGTCCTGGGAAAAGGAATTCTGTGCAAACATTAAGTCTTCTGGTAATAAACAGATTATGGCTTAGCGTTATACCGCCCCATCATTTCAAACACATGTACCAAGAACTTCAGCATAACCAAAGTAACTTTAAGAAACAAAAAGGCAGGGAGACATGTATTTCAGACACAGAAATAACAAAGCATTCCTTAATAAAACCACAGCAAAGATGAACTATGTAGCACAGTCATTTCAAAATACTGTTATCACCCATCAAGGAAAGAATGCTCCTTCTTGAACAAAAGTTTTCTGCAAGCAGCTAAACAAAGACAAGGCTGAAAGAACAACTTACCTTGGAAAATAAGTCAAAGCAACCCAGGCGACTGATGACACAATATACTTCAGGCAGGCGTGGTCCTTTTCCACTTGGCTGCCAATTAAAAAAGATAGATTTGAATTACCTTTTAATTTTAAGCCATTTACAGATATGATGATGCTTTTTGCATACTTTTTCTGCCTTTTTTCATCAGATTGATCACTCTTGGGAAAACATCACAAGGCGGGAAACCAAATACATGAGGAGCCCTCTTTTCCCATGTCAACTGCTGTGCAATGGAGATACTCTCCAGCAATCTTCCAAGTCAAGGAAGGAAGGGAAGGTTCCCCTGTGCAAGCACCGAGTCATGTGACCCCTGGGGAGATGCCGCTTTTGCAACATTTTCCTGGCAGACTATAGAGCGGGGTGGTTTGCCATTGCCTTCCCCAGTCATAATTACCTTTCCCCCAGCAAGCTGGCTACTCATTTTACCGACCTCGGAAGGATGGAAGGCTGAGCCGGCTACCGAGAACAAACTTCTGCTGGGATCGAACTCAGGTCGTGGGGAGAGTTTCGGTTGCAGTACTGCCGCCTACCACTCTGCGCCACACGGGACTTCCAAGTCAAACCAGGCACAATTACAATTTCTGCAACTTGGAACCTAGTTTCTTTTTTCCGTGGCACATAGAGTGAAACTATCCAGACCACTCATGAGGAAAGTTGGGAAAGAGGGATAAACAGCAGTACCACTCTGCGGTCAGACAGACTGTGATGGAGTTTGCCACTATGAACCTTGTTAAATGAATGTGCATGCCGAATCCACAGGATATCGGGATCCATAATGGAGCTCTTGCACCAATGACTACAACCAGAAAACAGAAAACAGTTATCTCTCAGAGGACTGATCCCAGGAACCAAGGCATGATCTAAACAGGTTGACTTTATTTTCCTTCTCCTGCCCAACTGCACAACCAGTATGCGGGCAAAATGGAACAATATTGTGTGCCTGTATCCTGTTGATGTGGCCCAGGTTCAACATCAAGGAATAACCAATCCCTGAAGTGATGCTCCTGGGTTCCTTGTTTTAGATATTTCTTTCCATTTCCAATTAAATCAAAAACTAGGGTGAATTTAAATAAAAATCCTGATTGTTAACCCTACTTTTATGGCCCTTTCAAAAGGTTTTTATTATCAGTGAATACCCTGGTGATCAAACTATTTGGCTTTTTGCATATGACTTAAAGGAAAAATTAATTGTTTTAAACTGAAAAGGTCAGGATGGTCAGCAGGTGCGTGTGCTGCTCCAGGAAAAAGTCATGAAAACTCTGTGCCATTAAGTGAACACAGATGAATCTATTTCTGGATCAGGACCTGCTGCTTAGTGGACGTCATATTTCTGAAAAATTAGGATCCTTCTTTGTCCTTATTAGGTATAAAAACGCCTTCTAAAAGCATCAAGTGGCTATATCCAGCATGTGGGATTTGGGTTAAAATCATTGTGTCAAATCTGCAGGAATGCTGAAAGCGTGCCAGGCGTCCTGGACAGTAACCAGCTAAGAGCTATCTTGCCGAGTGCCAGTAAAAACACTGCATTCTTGCGTCCTATATAATAGCAGGAACAATAATGCTCATAGTTTAGTTAAAGGCTGTGGCCCCATGAAATATTACTGTTCTTTTTAAAAGAAGAATCCTTAAACTTTATAATGTCACTATTCTTTTTTAAATGTGTTTATTTCCCAAATGTCTCCTCCTTCATGGCCCATATTTTAGTTACCTCCCTTTTATCAGTAACATAGATTCACATTGTGTTTACAAATCATAATGACAAAAGAATGGAGCACACTAGAGTGTTAAGGCTTTTGACTGGCTGAAACTTTTCCTTCTATTAACTCTGTTGCTGGTGGTGGGCGGGAAGAGCCACTTGACATTTTCAGTCCCTTCCAAATCTATGACACTGGAAAAAAATATATAAAACAGATCACTTCATGTTCACTATTTCTCAGATAATTTTGTATTCCCAAAACACAGCCTTTTTTCATATTTAAGCAGACCAGCTGGTTGGATTATAATAAAGTTAATGTGATTTATTTGAGTTCTATAGTTACAGGAAACCTGCATGCTGTGATCTTGGTTAGTATACTGAGACAAAGGAGACCTTTCTACCAAGGTTCATCTCTAGGTACCAGGAGGCAGCCATCTTTCTGTGAAGCCTTATTGACCCAACATAGTATGGCTCAAGCAATGAGCCACATGGCAGCAGAAATGACCTGAATCTGAGGGCAGATTCATGCAGCTCTTCTGTACATGGCTAAATTCACTGGTTCTGCTCAGATGCTTTCATACAACTTCCTTTGTCAAATGGATCATCTGAACTACTTCCTACTGCACAACCTGCAATTTTGCACATCCCAGCTACCCCTACTAAAGTGAGTTAGGCTGAAGCATGCCAAACAGCCTGTGTGGTCATGGACCATCCAAATTATCCACTTCCCACAATTAAGGTGCAAGATACAACGAGATCCTGCTGTCCTTATTATATGGCCAACAATGCCTAGAACAGCTGTAAAGAATCAGCTTTTTCACCAAGTGTTTTTCTGTGTGAATGAAATTGACATTCTCTTGAAGTTGACTTCAGAAACTTGGTGAGATTTCTAAGATCTTCATTTTATCCATTTATTATTACATAGCTTTAACATTTAGCATAATAACACAGATACAAAGATGACATTAGGAAAATTACTAAGATCATACAAGATCAATGTGAAATAGCCTGCAGATTGGCTTAAAAATAATACCTAAAGACAGAGGTGGGCAAAAATCAATTTTTAAAAAATTACTTTGGCTTCTAGAGGTTGCTGGGGACACATCCAGTGACTCATAATATCTTGGGAGGCAAGACTATAAATTTTGGACCAGTTTCTTTTTCTAATTTTTTATTAAACATTTTAGAAATGATACATAAACAATGCAGATAAAAAACCAGACAAGGAGAATAGAAAAATAAAGTACAAATAAGTAAACAAGGAATCTTAACTGTCTAGGTTATAATGTTCCAATATATAATTAATTATGAATAATTGAATATATTACTTTAGGAAACTAAAAATCAAAACTATGAGCATGGGTAAATACCAAGAACCATGGTCAACACAGTATGTATCGCCATATAAGTTACATTAGATTGAGTCAAAACTGAAAATCTATTCTAGTTTAAATATGCCATGAACTGAAATATAGACTATATACATTGAAAAACCAAAATGTTGGATGAGGCACAAATCCATACAATGAACTGTAGTCCAGAAATGGTTTCCAGCATGAATTACGCCCTTTCCTGGATCGGGAGGCCCTCCGAACAGTCACTCACGCCCTTGTCATCTCCCGTATAGACTATTGTAATGCGCTCTACATGGGGCTACCCTTGAAGAGTATCCAGAAGCTTCAGCTGGTGCAGAATGCGGCGGCGCGAGCAGTTATGGGTGCCAGGAGATCGGCACATGTGACACCTCTGCTACGCGAGCTGCATTGGGTGCCAGTTTGCTTCCGGGTCCAATTCAAGGTGTTGGTGATTACCTTTAAAGCCCTACATGGCATAGGGCCAGGGTACCTGAGGGACCGTCTCGTCCTGATAACGTCGGCCCGCCCCACCCGTGCATGCAGAGAAGGCATGCTTCGGAACCCCCCAACAAGAGAATTCCATCTAGCGGGGTCCAGGAGGCGTGCCTTCTCTGCTATAGCGCCCGCCTTATGGAATATCTTGCCCCAGGAGGTGAGACTGGCCCCCTCCCTCCTGGCCTTTCGGAAGGCCCTTAAGACCTGGCTCTGCCACCTGGCCTGGGACGACGGAAGTGGTAGTGCCTCCAGGGGTTGGCTGGCCCCGTAGCCCCATGATCCATTCTGCGGGTCCTAATCCATCTTGGATTTTATTTTATTTATTTTACGCTTGTGAGATATTTTGTATAGTTTTTAAATTTTATTTATTGTAACCCGCCCAGAGTCCCTTGCATGGGAGATGGGCGGGGAATAAATTTGAAAAATAAATAAATAAAATAAAATAAATAAATTAAATTCTGTGTCAGATTTACTTTTAAAGTACAAAGTTATTTGTGGCAATTAATATATACAAAGCTAATTCAGTATACTTAAAGGGAATATATGGTTTAGTGAAATTTAGTAAGAATATTAAGGTTGAAAAGGTTGAAATGGAAATTTTAATTTTAAAATTAGTTTCATCCTAGAATGAATCATTTTCCAAAATTGTTGAGCTTTACAATACTGCAACCAAATATGTAAAAATGACCTGACTTACTCATTACATTTCTAACAATTTTTAGAGAATGAGTTATCCATTTTAGCAATCAGAATTGGTATGATATACCAACAATAAAACTTCTTATTCAATCTTCTCTAAGTATAATATTTGGAATAAATTTAATATTCTTCCCACTGTTGCATCTCTATTATTGCATTCAAATTCTGCATCCATTTAATCATGCAATCTTTGACTTATTACGGATTTGGAGTCATACTTCACCCATAATTTATAAGCCCAGCCTAACAAATGTTTCAAATTACGTATTACAATGTTTTTTTTAATTCTGTCAAGTCCCTCAATATTCCCTCTTGTTTCTGTAGTTCTTTTAATGTTATGCTATCTATTTGACCTAAACCAGCCTTATAAATTAGACCATTGTGAAATAAAATCTTTATCTTTTATTGATAATTAAATTTTGCAATCTAAATGAGTTATTAGATTTCCACTGAACATTTAATAATGAAGTGGGTGTGGTGGAGGAATCTGGACTTATTGTTTTCCTGTATTTGTCCGAGACGTTCAACAGATTACTTATTATTACATGATCTTTTATATATTGCTTATTTCTGTTTGTATCAATACAGAGATATTTGTACAGACCATCTGGAAGTCCTGCCCCCTTCTGTAGAAGTATCAGGGCTTTAAGGAGATACAATGGACTACTTTTTTCATTTCAAAATAGTTTTGTACTATTTGAGCCAAAAACATACCAAAATGCAGATAGCGATACTGCCAAATTTCGGCTATATTATCTGGAGATACAAAGGAGAGACAAAGGATTGGTTACCCCTCCCCTATGAAGGGTTCTCAGAACAGCAATAATCTATACAGCATCTTCCAGCAAAATGGATACTTTTTTTATTAAAAAGTGCCTGACCACCCAACACAACCCACTACAACACAACCAACAGAAGCTATGAAAAGGATAACACTGCCATACATCAGAAACATCTCAGAAACTACCAATAGACTGTTACAACCACATGGCATCACTGTAGCACATAAACCAACCAAAACCCTTCAGAACATCTTAAGTAACCCAAAAGACCCAGTAGCCCAAGAAGAAAAAGCAGGAGTTATCTACAACATATAGTGTAAGGACTGTAGCAGCCACTATGTAGGACAGATGGGAAGAAGACTAGCAGAGCACATCCACGAACACCAACTAGCAGTCAGAAGACACAATGAAAACTCCTTAATCTCAGAACACATAGACAGACTCAACCATACTTTCAACTGGGAAACTGTGAGCATCTTAAACCAAGCCAAATCCAAAAAATTATTTATTTATTTATTTGATTTATCACTGCCCAACTCTAAGGTATTAGCCATCCCCAAGAGTGTACACTCTTCTTCCCGCCCCAGGCCTGTTGGCAGAACCAGGTCTTAAGTTTTTTCTGGAAGTCCAGGAGCGAGGGGGACTGTCTTAACTCCGGGGGGAGAATATTCCACAGAGCAGGCGCTACTGCAGAGAAGGCACGCTTCCGTGACCCCGTTAAGATGGAATTCTTTAACCGATGGGGTCCGTAGCATGCCCTCCCTACATGACCGGATGGGACGGGACGATGTAATGGGGATAAGACGGTCCCTTAGGTAACCTGGTCCCATGCCATGAAGGGCTTTAAAGGTCATGACCAACACCTTGAATTGGACCCGGAAGCAAACTGGAACCCAGTGCAGCTTGCGTAACAAAGGTGTTACATGTGTCCGATAAGGGACTTCCAAAATCGTCCGCGCGGCCGCATTCTGGATCAGCTGAAGCTTCCGGATACTCTTCAAGGGTAGCCCCATGTAGAGCGCATTACAGTAGTCTATATGTGAGATAACCAGAGTATGAGTGACCGTTCGAAGGACCTCTCGTTCCAGGAAAGGTCGTAACTGGCACACAACACGAAGATGCTAGAGAATTCCTGGAAGCTTGGCACTCAGACAAAGCAGCCATCAGCAGACACATGGAGGTAAACATTAACATACCATTGATAAGAGACAATAGAAAAGCCAAAAGACCAGAACACCTCCTTGCCAGCAATCAACACCCAGATATGCAAAGTTTAACACCAGGATTAGCACCAGAGGAACAATCAAACAGCACAATATACCCTAATCAAGGAACTATTAACTCAGTCAATCAACCAAGCAGCAAACAACAGCCTAATCAAGGAACTCCTAAGGGGAGAACAACACCTCCACCAACACAAGCAGCACAAGCCAGGGTATATAAACAGAGAGCAAGTCCCACTCCCTTTTCGCACTGAAGATGTTGCCTAGTCTGGCAATGAAACGTCTGCAAGAAAACAACAAGGCTCAGAGAGCACCAAGGACTCCACAGTTGAACCCTGAGCTACAAATATTCTCTTCGATTGGTACAATATACAATATTTACAGGGCAACCATAGCTAAGGACTGGATTTAAGTGTTTCACTTAAAGAAGCAGCTTCCAGTCTAGTCTAATAGCTCTGCCTTGAAGAAACACAGTGGAAAGGCATGAAATACCCAATTAAAGAGTCTTTATACTAACTGAAACCAGCAATTGTTCTTTAATTGAGTAGAAGCTTCCCCCATGCTGGACTGTATGAGTCAGCAGTACATCAGGAAGACTCTACACAATCTTTGTACTGTTGTCTATTTTGTATAATAGTAAATAGAAAAAAACTATCGTCAAAGCCAATTTCTCCTACCTGGAAACATCAACCTTTGATCTTAAATAAGGAGGCATCTGATCTTATAGCACCTTACAATAAGACACATAATAGATAATAGTTCTATTTATGTTATGTTTTAATACGTTCTATTTGTTCTATTAAAATGTTCTATTTAAAGTCCCCTCAAACAAATCTCCCTGCAAGTCTATGAGCCTATCCCTTTCAATCAGGATGAGGACCCATGTTTTGTTCTCAGTTCTTTATGTAACAAGTTCAACATGGATGAAGCATAATCCTAAACAAGCTTCCTCAGAATTAAATCTCACTGTGTTCTTTGAAATTAGACACAATGTTATACGTGACACAAGGTAAGGCATATTTGGAACTCTTTCCTGGCCTTCAGAACAGATAAAATAAGTAGGCTGTTTGCCTCTGAATACTGATTGTGGGACAATTAAGGGTTGAGAGCTACTGCACTCTTGTCCTGTTTGGGGGCTTTATGGACACATCTATCTGGCTCCCCTAGGAAAAGAAGGCTTGACTAGATGGGCTTTTGATCTCATCTAGCAGGGGTCTTTCTATGCAGGTATTGAAATATATAACAACCAAAGCAAGAACAAACTTCTGAGAAGTGCAAATCATTTCTACGCTAGGAATAGTTATCAAGTAATGTTATCCAGTAACTTATTGCTTGCTACTTTCTAGATTCAAGATACCAGGAAATACTACTAAAATTTAACTAATTAGAACGACATATTCAGCCACACAAACAGGAGTATTTGAACATAATTTCTAACAACCCCAAAGAGTAAAGTAGCCATCCAGAATTCAAATTTGAATTTGTCAAGAAGACATTAATGGCAGTCATCAGAATCAGCTTAAAACAATTAGTTATATAAAGGCAACCAAGCATTTAGTTATATAATGAGATCATGCTGTACATATTAATACTTGTGGGAATCTGACAACTGTACTTGTCTAACTTTACTTTTCTGAAATGAAAGTATTAAGCCAAAATTGGACTGGAAGCAGAACCTGACAGTGCCAGACGTTACTTATCATGGCCTGCCAGCATTATTTTGTATTCCTTTAAATTATGTACTTATTACAAATTCAGATCACATTGCATATATCAGAAAGCTTATTATGAATGTGCACTGTCAGAATGAAAAATAAATACAAGGCAAGATGAAGATAAATAGAAAGCTTAGTGTAATAGCAGCAGTTCTAGAAGATCTGCAGTTCCACACACTTCCTCTGTCTCCACTACAGAGAGTCAAGCATTCGGCTTTTCTTTACTCCCCTCAGCAGCTCTGACTGTTGGAAAGGCAAGCTGAGTATTAGCTAAATTCTCTAGAGATCAAGTTTCTGTTTCTCCAAAATAGGCCCCATCTATATAGGCAATTCCATTTCAAAATGAGCACGAGTATTAAAATAAATCTATCTTGGGAGTTAAAAGAACCAGACAAAAGGAACAACAGAAGCAGGATATACTTGTTCTCAAACTTCTTTGATTCAGCTTATCAGAGAACTGTTTGCCTACCTGTACACTCCCAATTCTAGGATAATGTTAACATTATTGTCAAGTGTTTAAAATTAAACCAAAGGTGGTAGCAGGGAAAAAAAACTATTTTACGTATATCAAATATTTAGAAAGGAGGGAGTGGCAATCCAATTTCATCAGGAAAAAAAAACAACCTGCAAGGTTTCAACATTTAGCCTGCCTCCTCCTTGAGACTATTATAAATCCTCACTGCAGGGAAGGGAAAGGCTAACCAGAATACTGCAATCTTCTTCCCAGAAAAAAAGAAAAATAAATCACATTTGGTAATTGTGCTTTAAAATAGTCTGCACTTAATGCCAGAAGAGGCAGTTCTGGATAGTTGTGTCCTGGTCTGTTGTGGGTGTATGGTTGTGTATATGTGTAACTCTTGTAAAATGCATCAGGGCTACATGTTTGCTGTGAGACTGGCTCCGTGTATGGCTCCACTCACAGCTGGTACCAGGCCTGTAGTATGCTTACTTAGAGCTTGCCTCTACTCTAGGATATCTCCCCACAATCTGTTCCCCCAGATATTCATCCCCTGCCTCAATTTTTAACAATAAAAGTATCTTTTGCTGGGAGAAAGGTAGTCAGGGAAACTGAATATAGGAACATGACTGATGGATGGAGGAACATTTCAGTTCTCCTTAACTGCAGGGCCCTTTTGGCTGTTAAATTTGTATCCTGCACAGACAGGTCAGATAAATACATAGGTATACTACCTTCCCAATTGGAGTGTCCCTAAATGAAATCAAATAATGGACTAGCCGTAAATGTATATAATGTTTTCTGTACTTGGATTTGAGTGGCTGAATCTGCATTCCAGGAAATAGTAGATGGAGTCAGAATGAATCCTAGATTTCATTTGACTGCATTTACATTTAATTAAAATTAAATATAATTAATATGATTATTCTGCCTCCTTTCAGTACCACAAATTTTATTAAAAATATATGACTAGGATAGGCTATATGGAAAGCAATTAGTTCCCAAATGTCACCTCTGTTTATCCAGGATAGTACTTTTTCTGGAGATCTACAGACCAGCTTATATACCTAGTAATATAAAGTATTCTTACAGTGAGCTCAAGTCCTGTTGACTTAACGGACATATCCATCTTGTTTCCTCAGGGACAATATAGAAACGGGTTGCTATTGCCTTGTAATAGGAAGGTGGCTTTTTTTTTTACTTCCTTGTCTAACTCACAGTGTCCATGTGGTTCTCCATCCAAGTACTAATCCAGGTCTAACCCCACTTAGTTTTTGGGGGATCAGCCAAAGTCAGCTAAGTGCCAACCTAATAAGCCTCCAGAATCCACTGTGAATTGCTCCACTAGTGTAAATTATCAATCACTCCTGATGCAACTACCCTAAGGAGAACCATCCAGAGAGAGCACTGGGATAACATGAGAAATAACATGAGAAGTAGATTTACTTTCTCATTTCTGTTCAAGTTTTCTCTAGAAATTCTCTAACCTGGGTTCTATCTGCCAAATAGAAAGTGAGACCAGGGGTAGAGTAAAGGAGGAATAAACATTAGAAGATAGCCTTGGTTAAAATAAAAAACTGAAAATTCCTTCCCATACATAGTGAAAAAATGTAACACAAAACTTTAGGGGGAAAAAATACTCTGCTCCTTGGAAAGTAAAAACAGATTTGAAGTTTTATCTGACTTGAGTCTTTCTTATTTAGAGAGAGAGAGAGAGAGATGAGAAGATCACTGGTTGCTGCCATCTCATTGAGATCAAGTTATCTCTTACAGCTATGCCAGTGTTACTCTTGCTCTGGCATGTGTTGTTGTCAGGCACACGAAATTTGATTGTAAGTGCATGCATTGTTCGGAAAATGTTTTTTTTTTATAATTACCATCGTGTTTATGAACAGTTGCTAAACGAGGTAGCCGCTAAACAAGGAGTAGCTGTACTTTCTGGAGCAACTGAGAATAAATCAGCTACATCTTCTGCATTGCAGATAACTGAAGTAAGGCTAACTAACACAAAACCTTGTAACTTTCTCTTTTTGAAACTAATTCTTACCATGATGTGCTTAGCAGTCTAGAATTTAATACTTTTAAAAAAGATGGATATACTCACCAGTAATCTCCTGCAGTAGCCAAACCTCCTGCTGCCGTCTTCTCCAGTCAGCATAAAAGAGAACGTCTCACTGCAACAAAAATTAGTGCAGGTCGTACTCTATGGCTTAAACTCAGGAGCAAGAATACCTCTGCTTTTTTTTTCAATTAGCCATATTTTTCAGTATGTCTTCAGATAAAGATAAAACTTGTGGTTTATCCACCAGTTTTGTTGAGGCTTTGACATTAACCAAACAATATGTACTTATTTATTCATGTGTAAATAAGCATTGAAAATGAGAAGCAATCAGGAAACATGCCTTGTATTTCCTATTTTAAAATTAGTTCAATCTTTCCATTTTATTGTTATAAAACTTAGTACTACACATTAACTAAACAGAAATATAGCAAAAACAGAAGTGGGCAATCCCCAGCACATATGTAGCCCTTTTCTGCAGCCCAGGTCTCCTTGTTACAATTTGGTGACAAACACTGAATAAAAGCCATGCTATAGTCCTCTCCATGATCAGCAAAAAGTAAAACAGATGTGCCAAGCCTCAAAAAACATTTACTCTATCAACATTTTAAAAAAATCCTCCCCAATGAGAAAAAGAGTCAAAATGGGAAAGAAAAAAGAAAGAGTCAAAAATTCCACTCCTACCGCTACCAGTGTTGATTGCCTCCTGCGGGTTTAAGTTGCAAAAATAATGGTAATAAATACTAGTTTAAATGAGGTACAATCCCAAATGATTACCTGTGTACAGTATAGCATGAACTACTTTAAAAAATCTATAGTGGTAAAGAAACTCACAGTTTCAATTAATTCCAAATGAAATAATTAACAGTCACATTAAGTTATGACCTTCAAAGTTTATTTGTTCAAATATACTGGCTTTGAAGTAAACAGAAGAATGGCTTGGAAGCTTGAAATGCTTTATAATTCTGCTCCTAGCTTTTCAACTACAGGTAGTCCTCGACTTATGACTCTACACAATAGAGACTGGAAAATTTGTCATTAAGTGGTACGGTCATTAAATGATGCCATCACGGGACCGCACCTGATTTTATGACATTTTTGTGGCGGTTGTTAAGTGAATCATGTGGTTCCCCATTGATTTTGCTTGTCAGAAGCTGGCTGGGAAGGTCACAAATGGAGATCACGTGACCCAGGATGCTGCAACCATCACAAATACATGCAGGTTGCCAAGTGCCCGAAATTTGATCACATAAACGCGGGGACGCTGTGACGGTCGTAAGTGCGAGGACTGATCGTAAGTCACTTTCAGTGCCATTGTAACTTCGAATGGTCGTTAAACAAATGGTCGTACGTCGAGGACTACCTGTATGTCAGAACAGGACGAGGAAGAATAATCTAACAGAAATTATTGAGAGATGCTGTTAGTTCCCTAGAGCTGAATACAAGGGATAACATTATGCAACCTTGATCACTCTGTAAAAGCTAGTATTGTGGTGATAGTAGAGCAGTTTACCTGTTGTATTCGGATACTGGACTCCAGTCTTTGGCATCTGGAAAGCAAAACTGAGGAATGGCCTTGAGTCGCTCTTCAGCTTCACGAACTTGTTTTGTGGGTCTTTCTAGCTGTGATTGAACAAATCAACATCATCAGCATCCAGCACAGACTCAAATTAATCTCTTGAAATCAACACTAAAGGCAAAGGTTCCCCTGCACAGTCGTGTCCGACTCTAGGGGCCGGTGCTCATCTCCGTTTGTTAGCCGAAGAGCCACCGTTGTCCAAAGACACTCCCGCAGTCATGTGGCCGGCATGATGCGCGCGGAACGCTGTTACCTTCCCACCGAAGTGGTACCTATTTATCTACTTGCATTTGCATGCTTTCGAATTTCAAATTCGAATCGAATTTGCATGCTTTTCGAAATCAACACTAGGAATTCAGAATTCAACAGCATGACACTACCTGTCTCATTCTCCTTCCCCCTATGGATGGCTATACTCATCATTTCTGTAAAAATTAAAGAAAATCAGAAGCCAAAGGTTCAGGCCTAATGATGTCACAAAACAGGGAGAAATAGTAGAGCCAAACACTTTTCAGCAGTATTTCTTTGAGGGAGATCCCAATAATAAAAAAGACTCTATATTTAATTCCTTTGTCACTCATCTAGATAAGACTTTTTGCTATGATTTATGTATGTTTATATTAATGAGACATATATTTAGCAGTGTTCCAAATATCATAGCAGAAACAGAACTAACAATAAATGAAGTAAACAGATCTCATAACAATAATGCAGGAATGACTCACAGTTAAAAGGAGTTCTTACTTTTACCTTTGGAAACTGATACGTGACTTCAGGAAGGTATGTATTTTTAGAGGGCTTCTTCTTAAGAGAAACCACCACAAAATACTCAAACAGTTCACGTTCCTGCCATTCAATCAACTCCAGTTCCAAAGTTCGATAACTAGGAGCTCTCTTTAGCATTGACTGGATGTGGACAAGCCGTTGGGTATGAGCTAGTATTTCCAAAAAAACAAGAAGCATTAGCTGGTGGTTGTGTGAGTCTTCTGAATTGTATTATGCATATATTAGAAGTCCTTGAATTATCCATACAGCTTCTAAATCAGAGCTTTCCAAACTGTGTGTGGCGACACAAAAGTGTGTCGCCACACACAGTCTGGTGTGTCGCCACACAACCCGGAAGCGCTGATCATCATCAGCGCTTCCGAGTTATTCCCGCGGTGACACACCAACGGCGGCGCGCAAAAACCCGAAAGCGGCAGCAGCGCTTCCGGGTTTTTGCACGGTGCCACAACAGCGGCACTTCCGGTTTTCCCACGGCGACGCACCAATGGCGGTTGGTGTGTCGCCGCGGGAAAAGTTTGGAAAGCCCTGTTCTAAATGATTAAAACTCCTCAATCGACTACCCAACACCATATATAACAGATGTCATGCCTAATATGTCCCAAACATTTTCTTAATAAACATAAATCTTTTTGGGGAAGTGGGCGGTGGCAAAATTAAATCAATCAATCAATAAATCAATCAATAAATAAATAACCTTATAATCAACAAATAATCCATTCTATATTTTTGACGTGATAGCTTTGCTAACTGTGAAATCATTTCCCTTTCCAGATTTCTACATCTACTAACCTTACTGTGCTTATGCACAGAGTCTTATTAAACCACACATGTATGCATATATCGTCTATTGGTTATTTTTTTTAAAAAAAATCTATAGGAATTGACTGAACTTAGAAATCACTTTTCACAAAACAAAACACAAACGGTGGTAGTCAAGATTAGCTCAAGGTGATGACACATTATGCAAACACTGAAGTTTTAAAGTCATTTTCCAGCTGGTTAAAAAACAAATGGGAATGAGGAGGAGAGTACCTCTCCAGGGCAATATAGGTCATGGCAATATAGGTCACAGGGCAATATAGGTCACAGGGCAATATAGGTCACAGGGCAATACAGGTCACAGGGCAATACAGGTCACATAACTGCTGATCAGAGGCATAGAGGCGAGTTTTATATGGTAGTTTTAATCGTTCACTGGTTTTATAGCATATCTGCTCTCTATACATTGCAGCAAGATCCAACAAGTGAATCAGCAGGATATTACTTTTGAGAAACAAAAATAACAAATACATACATAATACCGTTTTAATAATAGGGCTCCATAAAATTAGCAGCAACACATTGCAGTTTTCCCATCTGTTTCTGCTGTACCTCAAGTTACACATACCACAGCGATCTGCATCAGTCTTAAGCCAGAAAATTTATTTGAAATAGAAGAGAGCCTGGCACCAGCTGGGGAAATAACTCCATAAAAACAGATTTACTGGCCAGGTGAGAGTGTTAGATAGATCTGACTGCTGGTCAGCAAATGGCAGCAAAAGCAGAGAGAGAAAAGGAAAACTGTGCTCGTGCCCAATAATTTCACAATGTTTTCATTTTAAAAAAAGAATTCTAAAAATGAACACTGTCTCAGTCAATATGGAAAAAAATCGAAAAAAATCAGTCCTTCAAACTGGGTAAATTCCTCCATGGTTAAGAGGCTGCACAAAAAGAGGACCTACGTAGCACACTGCTGAAAAGCATGGGCTCACAGCTGAGAAGAATTTAGTCTGACTCTTAGTTGAGTCCAGTGATAAATCTGTTTTTACCTTAGACCAGGGAGAAGCCATATGGAGCTTCATCCCCTTTTTGGCAGTCCCCAAAGGTCAACCTTCCCACAAGATCTTGCCAGTGACAAAATAGTGGTTTGATGTGTTATATGTTATAAAGTAAGTCTACAATATTTAATGTGCCTATTTCCTGTAAAAATATATATGAAGAGGGGAGGGGGAATCCTAAAACCTAAAAATTAAAAAGGGGGCTCCTGCCCACCATTGTGATGTCACTGCATCGCCACCATGGACCCCTGCAAATCAAAGTAAAAAAATAATGAAGAAAATGCGTATCTCAGCCAAAATGAGATACCCTTCCCTGCTTTAAGGGTTTCTTTCCTTCCACTATGTAACAGGGCAGTGTTTCTCAACCTTGGCAACTTTAAGGTGTGTGGAGTTCAACTCCCCGAATTCCCTAGCTAGCCATTCTGGGAGTTGAAATCCACACATCTTAAAGTTGCTGAGGTGGAGAAACACTGTGCTCGAGTGAAGGGAAATTTATTTCACTAGCAGTGTCCTTTCAATTGGCATATTCAAAATGTTTTGAGCATTTAGGAAAACTTCATAGTACTAAACGTTCTGATTACCCATGTTATTAGTTAAATCATCTAAAGTTTAGTATTAAAATGAGAACTTAGTTTAAACGCAAACAGCAGGTGTCATCACTAGAACAATATAACTCAATATTTAGGCAGTCATCTTCCTTAGCCTTTAGGATTTTGTACTTTTCGGACTGCAGCATTTAAGAGCTCTTTTAAAGCTGGACAAGATCCAGAATTTCCTGCAGAAACCAGCTATTAGCCACCAAACAGCAGGCTGAGATGGGGTCCCAGACGTGTCTATTTACAATCCTTTCCTAACTGAAATATATCTATTTCCCCACTCCACTCTTGCAAATAAAAATGTTTTATGCCTCTACATGAAGCCCCAAATTCCATCTGGCAGATGAATGAATGATTTCTTATCCTTTGCAAAATGTATTCTACTCTGTGGAGTCCTTGGTGCTCTCTGAGCCTTGTTGTTTTCTTGCAGATGTTTCATTGCCAGGCTAGGCAACATCTTCAGTGCGAAAAGGGAGTGGGACTTGCTCTCTGTTTAGATACCATGGCTTGTCCTGCCTGTGTTGGTGGGGGTGTTGTTCTCTCCTTGGTAGTTCCTTGATTGGGCTGTTGTTTGCTGCTTGGTTGATTGACTGAGTTAATAGTTCCTTGATTAGGGTATATTGTGCTGTTTGATTGTTCCTCTGGTGCTAATCCTGGTGTTAAACTTTGCATATCTATAAGAGTATTCTACTCTTAAATCTGAGTTTTTGCTTCCTTGAAGTATTTTGCCTTTTTTGATTCAGAGTTGAAAGGTATTTGATAAACACCTTTTGAAATAGCAGCAGCATAGGGTGAATTAAATAATGTGACTTAATACAGATAGTATCTTTCAAAATAGCTGAAAGGGGTATAAAAGATTAATTGTTTCCAATTACACAAAATCATACACAAGAGTCCATTTCTTTATCCCATTGTCACTTCTAGTCAAAGTAGTTTTGCATACTTTTTAATAGTCTAAAAAGAAAAGTGAAATCTATTTATGAAGTATGAAAGTAGACGGTACACACAACAGTGATCCATCTTTTAAGATGCCTTGAATTCTCTGGGGGGGGGGAATTAATCTTGTCTCCAACCTAATTTCATTGGGTCATATTGTAATTAGGAAAACCGACAGTATGAATTTCTCACCTTTAAATCTATCATCTGAATCACTCTCACTCTCACTGTTTTCATCTGAAAAAGACAGGAGGATTCTACTATTAGGATAAAGGCTTCAGGCTTGCCTTTGTTATTTACATTAACAAAGATACACTGCACTGAACATGTGCCAAAATTTTCTTTGTAGAAAACGGTTCATGATTTGTAAGTGTTTCAGAAAAGACAGCTTGAGTCAAGTCTATGTTGCTTTAGGAAACATTTAGAAAACTGTTTTGAAGTTTCCCGTCCAAATTATTTAGGTATTGAAAGGAAGTTGTGCAACATCTGCATTGTAAAGAGGAACCATTTAAAGTTTAAATTGGCTGAGTAACATCAATTAAAGATATGAAAAATGCCAGTTTGTACAAAACATTACCCCATCACAGTAGCTGAGCTGTGACTCATTCATAGCACGCAGCTTTCAAGCAGTTCAAGGAAGAGGTGTATATCTTAGTTCAGGGGTGGGGGAACCTTTTTTCTGCCAAGGGCCATTTTGATATTTATAACATCATTCGCGGGGACGGGGTTTGTGGGCGGGAGCCAATCGTGTGGAAGGGGGCGGGGTTTGTGGGTGGGAGCCAATCGCGCACACTGGGGGGCGGGTTTGCGGGCGGGAGCCAGTCACAAGCACCGGGGGGCAGGGTTTGTGGGTGGAAGCCAATTGCGCGGAAGGGGGAGGGGTTTGCAGGCAGGAGCTCCTAGATTTATTGAATTTCGAGTCCCGCCTGCGGTTGCCTTGGCAGGGCCAGACCAAATGATTTCGTGGGCCTTATATGGCCTGCGGGCCAGACGTTCCCCACCCATCTTAGTTAAATGTTCTTAGACAAGCAAATCCACACCAGCAGTAGTTATGGGGAACAGCCACACCAAGGTCAGCAGTATCAGATAGGTCTCCCTTCATCAGGAGCAGGATTAAGGTTCCATCCTAAAGCTATAGCCACATACCTTAGGAAAGAGGTTCATTTGGAGTTTCTGCCACTTTTTCTACATTGGCACACATATACACAGGCAGAATTCAATGGGCATTAAAAAAAATTCTTTGAAAATAGTAAGATCTCATTTTATTAACAAATCCTTCTATTGTATTTATGTGTTTCACACAATAAATAGGTAATTGAATATATTGGTTCACCATAAGTACCCTTGTGGACTACCACTGCAGAAATTAGTGGATAAATTCCAAGGTACAATGAAAACCAGCTGCTTCTTACTTTACACAGTACACATTTGTGAAGCTACACTAGCTTTCCCTTGTGACTCCAGCAGTAATAACTGGGTGTATGTAAAGAACGGATGTGCTCAAGGACATGCACCAGGGATTACTAACTGGCTGCAACTTTCTCATACATCCATCACCTGCAAAGGAACAAGCATCTAATCTTACAACTTTGTGTTTGTCATGGGAAATATTGGTATCAAAACTACCTAACAAATCACAGTAATTTTAATACTGTAACTGATAATCAACACTTTCCTATAAGTCCAGAAGATTTCTGTATTATACCTCTCAGTGATGCTGTTTCAATATTGGACATTGAAAGCTTCTTCAATCTTTTTTTCCCTCTTTTTGCACTATAGATAGAATTGATCCTCTGTACCAGCTGTAAAAGAAGCAAAGAACCATTGGCACTGCATACAGAAATTCAGGACAAACATAAATCAACCAGAAATTCTTTCACTTGAAACTATTACTATTGTTAAACATGAGTAAGCGAAATAGTTTCCTATATTCAAAATTCATCCCAAAGAGGTTCTACAATAGATGTTCCAAGATTCAATAGAACAGGGCTTTCCAAACTTTTCCCGTTGGCTACAACAGTGGCGTGCGAAAACCCGGAAGCACCGCCGCTGCGGGGCTTTTGGGTTTTTGCGCACTGCCACATTGGCGGCGCTTCCGGGTTTTCGCACGCCACTGCCACCGCAGCTTTCTCGCGCCTCAGCAGCGGTGTCCTGGTGTGCCACGCAAAATCCCGGAAGTGCTGATGGCCCGCCACCGCTGCTGCACGTGGTGGCGGCACGCCATCAGCGCTTCCAGGTTTTCGCGTGACACACCTGGGCCCCGCAGGCGACACAGTACTGTGTCACGACACACAGTCTGGAAAGCTATGCAATAGAAGGTCAATATCATGATATACAGAAGTGACCCAAAATGGAGCATGGCTTCAGTCAGACAAAAGATTGACCTTGCTTGTTCCAACTGATTTCCAGTATTTAATTTCACTGATGGATTGGCTGACTGATTATGTGCCATCAAGTTGGTGGATAAAGTTAAATGTCATTTGCAGACTGAACAGTTAATGACACAAATAAATACAGTATATACTTTTTTGTCACTGCATTCTTAGCAATATTGGCCCTATTCACATGGCATATTTAATTTGGAGGACAGGGGCTAGCTTGTCATGTGAACAGGAAAACTAGATCAGTGAACCCAGCCAATTAACCCTCAATTAGCCTCAAGCAATCCTGGTCTCTTTGGAGTTAAATGAACTCCCATGGTCAGCTATGTTGTTTGAACAGCTGACGGAGAGTTAAAGAAGTGCAGCTATTTGGATCCAAAACAGGAAAGGTATTTCACCATCTGAAATAGGTGCACTTACTCTTCCTGTCAGGGGCTTCTTGAAGAACCCGCACCTTTTCCTTGGCTCACACAATAGCTGCATGGTCCAAAAAAAGTTTTCTTGCTTCAAATCCAAAGAGCTGCACATCCATGCTGGGGGTTAACTGACCCTTTTCCCTTACATGATCAAGACAAAGTCCTAAAGAAGCCCCACAAAAATGGGGTGACTCTACTGGTCAGTCTTTGGGGTCATTTCAGTTTTCAACATTCTCCAGGGGTAAGGAGGTGAAAAGGGGGCAGAAATGGATGTCCCCAACTCTGCAGTAGCACCAATCTTGTTCACACCACTGTGGATTTTTTAAAAATCACTTTGGCAAAAAATAAAACAAAACAAAAGAGGATCTGGGATGAGAAATGCCAGCTTTCCATTCCCCCTTTGGTTGGAAAGAATCTTGTGAGGATAAACTTAGCACAACACTGGAAAAGAGATACATTACTGGGAACTTAAATTTGGAGAATATGCAGCAATGGCAAAATTAACAGCATATATTCATAACAGAAGTTTGACCAAATTTAAGCAAGAATGGCTTCCATATATATTAAGGAAGAAGTAAGGTATATTCTTCCTTAAGGAGAAAAAGAATTGACCAAAGAACTGAAATCAGAAATACATGAAAATTTTAAATGTTTTATGTGTTGTATATCAATCAGAGTATGGCAAAGGGAAGTTAGAAACTAAATATTCACGTATAATGTTTTTAGTAGTTCTTTCTCCATTTTTTAATGGTATATTTAAATAACAATATAGTGGAGACTTTGGCACTCAGCTCAGAGATTTAAAAAGATCTCCAAAACCCTTTTTCTTTATTGTTAAAAATAATTTCATGTATTTCTTTTACAACTTCTGTAACTTCTTTCTCCACCTACTGATATTATATCTTTGCATCAATTATTTTTTTCTTTCCTTTTTTATTTTCTCTTTAAAATACTATTAATAAAATTATTATTATATTTGTATCCTGCTTTTTTATATATAACTTAAAACGGCAAACATACTTAATATTCCTGCCTCCTATTTTTCCCACAACAACAACCCTGTGAGGTAGGTTGGGCTGAGAGAGAGTGACTGGCCCAAGGTCACCCAGCCGGCTTTCATGCCTAAGGCGGGACTAGAACTCTCTGTCTCCTGGTTTCCCATTGGCTCCTTCCTAGGGCTGAGAGAGAGTGACTGGCCCAAGGTCGCCCAGCCGGCTTTCATGCCTAAGGCGGGACTAGAACTCACAGACTCCTGGTTTCTAGACCAGCACCTTAACCACTACACCAAACTGGCTCTTTTAATCATAAAAATTAAATGAAGAAAATAGCTAAACATCTAAGAAAAGAAATATTTGTAACCTTGAAGTATATCCCTTGTTTGTTCAGAAATGTTATAATTTCAGGTCATATGTAGATGCTTCTATCATCCTGTAAGCATACCCTTTTGCCAAATCACTGCTCAACCAATTCGGTGGGCCAATCGATTTGGCAAAAGGGTATGCTTACAGGATGATAGAAACTTGTGTTTATACTTGCAGCAAGCTGACAATAAGTTGGGACTTGTTCAAAAGGCCATTTTTAATATAATCTGAGGGGGGAAAGTGTAAAATAACCCAACTAATATAGCACACAGTTTACTTACAAGAGTAATTCAAATATCAGAACATGGCTCAGAGCCTTTTCTTTTCCCTAAGGACTATTATCTTTCCCCAGTCTATAGTTCCAAGCCCAGATTGGCACAAACAAGCTTTTACGCATATAGAGAGAAAGTGTGCGTGCGTGTATGAGAGAGAGAGTAGACCAAATCTTCTAGAGTTGCAAGAAGACTGCAGCGGCCATTACCGTACCTTTGGGACTCTGCGAGTCCTGCGTGTGGACAGAAGTTCACTTGTAGTACTCAGACTGTCCTCATTCAGGCTAGAAGGAGAGGAAGGGATGCCAAGCTGGGCCAGCAGCAGCATATCGTCGTGGCTGTGCCTCTTGGGTAAGCGTGGCAGGCGATGGCTTTTCCTTTCTGACCAGTTTCCAATTCTTAGGGATTGGCTGCTGGGCTTTAAAGGTAGCTACAAAGAAAGAATAAAAGAATAAAACTATAGTTACTGAAATAATGACAAGGCCTGACTGAATTCTTAATTAACAGAAAACCCTCAAATTAAACATGTTAAACATGAGCCAGCAGTCTGACACAGCTGCTAAAAATGCAAATGTTATCTTGGGATGCAGTAACAGACCCCAGAATCTGCATCATGGGAAGTTCCACTCTATTCTGCTAAGGTCAGACCCATGTGGAACGCTGTGACCAATTCTGGGCATCATAGTTTGAAATGGACAGAAATAAATTACAGCAGGTTCATAAGATGGCTACAAAGATGGTAAAGTGT
The DNA here is from genome assembly GCA_023362775.1 of Charina bottae. Lineage (NCBI taxonomy): Eukaryota > Metazoa > Chordata > Lepidosauria > Squamata > Charinaidae > Charina > Charina bottae. The sequence continues at coordinate 180,657,206 of JALMGJ010000001.1, read as the reverse complement.
CTGGAGATCAGGCTCTAGAAGGAAGTCTTAAAGGATCTGTGTATCTTTAGCTTATAGAAGAGATGATTAAGGACAGATACAATAGCGATGTCATATCTGTCAAACGGAAGACAAAGAGAACTTATTCTCTATTGCTCCAGAGGACAGTACCAGAACCCACAAGGAAAGAGGTTCAGGCTAAACATCACAAGGAACTTCCTGGCTGTGTGAGTTGTCAGTCAGGGGAATAGGCTACCACATGAAGTGTTAGATTCTCCTCTATGTTCACTTCCAACTCTATAATTTTAAATGAGTTCAATGAACGTTCAATAAGAGGAATTGGTTAGATGAAAGCAGAATTAACATGTAATCAAAAGTTGCATTTTAGCGTTAGTATAAAAAATTGGCAGTAGGAATGAGGTTGGGCAGAGTGGAAGTACACAGGCATCAACAACAGAAAATAAAACAGGAAGTAATGCAGGAAGTAAAGCAAACCGTTCGAAACTAAGGTCTGAAAGCACAGATTCTATATGCACTGTTGCACTGGGCATTAAGAGGGCAATTAGAAATTGCTGTTTTAGGGCACAGTTCCAGAGTCTGCTTCACTGAGTCTTTGAAACAAACCCTTGGGAGAGAGGGAGATGAATGGTTATTATCAGGATAGGTTATGTATTACTTCCAGTCTCAGAGTTGGTATGTCCAGGAATACCAGTTGTAGGAAAACAGGAGAGGAAAGATGCTTTTGCCATTATGTCCTTATGAGGTTTTGCAGCCATTTGTTTATTTATTTAGATATAAACATGCTGCACTACATGGGATTTGCATCTGATTGAATAGGTTCTACTTATGGCATTGCTGTCTTAAGGAGTCGTCTAGGAAGCTTTCTTGTGTACTAGCTAAAAAGCAGGAAGAGTCTGGTAGCACCTTTTCGGAATAACAAGTTTTATTAAAAGCTTTTGTCACCAAAAGGTTATGCCTTTTAATAAAATTTGTTAGTTGGAAAAGATGCTACCAAATTCCTTCTGATTGCAATGGAAGATATACTATCCTGAGAATAAATGCCACGGAACCCAGTGGGACCTACTTCTGAATAGGCATTCATGAAATACTGCTATAATTAACCCTTTGATTTCCAAAGCTGGAATTGATAGTTTATGTGCCTCAATCTGTCCCTCACACATATAGTGTACACTTTAAAACATCAGACCTTGAACAATAGCCATTTCAATTCTTGAATGACACTTGTCCAGTTTCAGAGGAGCTGAAGGTAAAAAGCAAATTTGGAAATATACAACTGAAAGCAATCAGGAAGTTAAGCCAGGTCTGATTCAAAGTTAAATGACATTCCACATATTTCATGGTTTTGCAATAGGTTATTGTGTCATAAATATTTCATACTCTTCCAGGTTACTGAAGGCATTTCTTTGGAAATACATCCGATTTTTTTGTTAAATTTATCTGCAAATACATCATAGCAGGACATTTTAGTAGAAATATACTTAAGATTGGAACTGCTATTATACAGTATAAAAATGAGTTTGGGAGATGAGGAATAAAGCAGCTGATTATGGAAAATGTTGCTGTGTTCTATCATTTCCTAAGCTAATTATATTTTATTTGTTACTATTTTTAGCAACTTCATAGAGCACATTAAGTATGAGAGGGCTGCATATAAATTATAGAAAACAAAAAATGAAAACCATCCAACATTGGTCTTCAGTTTATTAGAGGACATTCAGTAACTAATTCTGGGAATTACAAGATTGAAAAAAGCTAGCAAACATACATACTAACAATTTCACAACATCATACCAGCATTTAAGGAAGAACAGCAAATGGAAAGTTAATACAAATTAAAGATTTTAGATTAAGGATGTTAAAAGATCCTTCTTTTCTTATGTCTCTTTCTCAGTTTAATTTACTTATATAGTTAATTTGTCTAGCCGTTCTCCTGTAGCTGATCTTCTTTGCAAGAAGGAAATAAATACAATACTCTGGCATCTAAACATACAGTCCAAACAAAACCCAGTGCAATTATTATTACCTGTGGAGGTGTTGTGTACTTCCTGTCCTGTGGACTCCACATCCTGTGCAAAGAATCTAGGGAACTTTCGGAGAGCTGCTGGGATTTTCGGCCTGCATTACGGGCTTTCAGTTCCACATCCTCATATGGGTTTTCCTTGGGTGAATCTCCTTTACAATTTTTTCAAGAAAAGAAAAACAGATAGGAATGTAAAACAAACAAACAAAAAATCATGTGAACTAAGGGAAAGGCTTATAGCAAACCTCCTTAGCTTCCAGTGTGACTCATCCTCCAACTGCAGCTGGAAGTACTTGGAGTAGATTTTGGCTATGAAAGACAGTGCATTTAAAAAAAAGATTTCGCGAGATTGCTTTCTGAGCTTGCTTTCTGAGCCTCTACAGCTCAAGCTTTGTTCATGAATTTAAAGCACACATACATTAAGCGCATAACTATTTTAAAGAGAACCAGACATGTGAGACTTTATTCAGAAACCCTACTGAGTTCAGTGGTACTTTCTAAAGAGTAACTGTGTACTGGATTGCAAATCTGAAAGTTTTCCACCCCTTCCTATGAACAGGAAATTAAACTGCTATTCGTCACTGCTTGGAGTATTTGCGTATAAAGATGGGATAAATTGTACGTAGCATTTATAATGGCATTACATCTTTTTAAACATCTCTTTTTCAGCCTAATTATCTTTCCCAGTGTTAATGATTAGATATAGTTAAAAATAAAAGGTTCCCCCCGCACATTTGTGCAGTCGTGTCCAACTCTAGGGGCCGGTGCTCATCTCCGTTTGTTAGCCGAAGAGCCAGCGTTGTCCGAAGACGCTTCCGCGGTCATGTGGCCGGCATGATGCGCGTGGAACGCTGTTATAGATATAGTTAGCATAGGGCATAAAGCACCCACCACACATAGGATTACTGTGTCGCATCAGGGTTGCAAAACTCTGGATGATCATTAGAGGACAGCAAAGAGCTGCAGGAAACTCTGACACACAGAAAAATATCTCTATTCTGAATCCTAAGAAGTGAGCTGCTGTAACTATTGGTTCACTGCCCAAAGAAAACACTAAACTAACCTGTCAGAGCCAGATATGTGCTAGTTTTCCATTCAACAGGTATACAACAGCCCTGGAACAGATAGGGCTAATCCTAGCCCCTTTATTACTACCAACAGTGAAGGGTTATAACATCATCTGCACAACTGAACTTTTCAGTGAAACAGTTCTCACCCATCCAACCTTCTAATCTGCTTATTGCTCCCCACCAACCCTTTTCATGATTTCTTTCTAACAAAGTATAGAAACCATTTTTTAAAAAGCAAAATAGTAAAAAAAAAAAAAAAAGAACATTTATTTACCTCTGTTTCGCTTACATCAGCTTTTACATGACTTGCTGGAATTTATATAAAATTTGCAATTGATATAAACATTTCCAGTCCATATAGCATACATTACTCCTATATTTCATTGTTGTTCTTGGGTTATTTACATGAAAACAAAAAATGAGTCATTCAAATACATAGTAATATTTAAAAGGTTTGAATGGTCAATAAAAATAAAATGCTTAGGTCTGATTCAGGGCATGCAACATTTTTTAGATTAAAAAATGGATTACATTATTTGAGAAATATGGAAGGTGAAATTAAACATCTAGCTGAGAAAAGCTTTTTTTCCTTTTTATTCCTTAAAAAATAATCCACTCTTCTTAAAATAAATGTGAAATCACATTTTGTGGCAGCAAGTCTCCATATCACATGCATGAAAGTACTATACAGTATCTCTTCTGATTATACTACTAATTACTTTCTTGGGAGAGCCTGTTTCATTTTTTGAATGAGAAAAGAGAAAAATTACTCTTTGCACTATTTTCATAATGTGCATATCTGTAGAATCCCTCTTTTTTGTACCCCCTTTTGCATCTTTCTTTGACAATTTTACAGTACAGTATTTGTTTTGAGGCTGAGTAATCAGAATTCTTCATAGCATTTCCAAAGTGACCCGCACACAATTATATAATGGCATTCAGACATCAGTTGTTTCTTTTTTAGTCCCTTCCTAATACTTCTATTTGATTCAATATTTTCAATGAGCTATCTGTCAAAATCCATTTTTTTTCATGAGATTCGTAATTCAGATCAGTATGTATGTGAAATAGTCATTGCCACTGTCACTTCTATTCAAGTAAGTCTGGAGATACCATGTTGGAACTCTTCAGCATTATTGGGTTGCACCATGCTGAATAATTCGGTGTCATCTGTAAAGTTGGCCATCTCACTGTTGCTTCCAGATGATTTATGCATGCTAAATACTATCACTCACCCCTATAAACCAATATTTTAGGATTGTTTTAATTACAAGGCTTGGACAGCTGCTGCTGTACTACAAAATGTTTCCACTGGCAGTCCTTGATTATTATCTCAGAAGGATGGAATGCAGTTGTATAGACTGTACTGGAACTTGCAGAGTCTGGAGTAGAGACACCACCCAGCTTCAATCAAGCACAGTTTAGAGACTTATTTGCCTATTCAGCAAATCAGCTTTAATGACAACATAGCCATTATAGGGCATAAATCTAAGCACAACATTCTACAGTGATACCTTTGAAGTGTCTACCCCCCCTTGCCAGAAAAACCCATAATGATGATAAACTGAGGTTGCACAATTGATTTTGAAGGACGACAAATTGCAGGTGCAAAGGATAGTAACAAAAAGATGATTATAGGAATTTGGCAATATAGGTAGAAACTCATCTGAAAGAGATTTTGAGAATTTGTAGGGGGTTGCAACTTAATCCCCCTTCTCTATTCCAGTGATCAGAGCCAATGAATTTGTGGCAGAGGTTAACAGAAAATAGTCCTGAAAGAGTTTAATAAATGTAGTGTACAAAAAACAAAATATCCACAGAGGGTGGGGGAGTTACACAAGATGGGGAATTGTATCTAAAAATTCTTCCAATTCTGTTAAAAAGTAAAAATATTATAACTGTGGATTTCCCATGACAATTGGACACATGATATTCAATGGTGGTCTTCTCCAAAATGGGCACCCTCCAGATGTGTAGATGGTTAGAAATCTCAGCAATAGGCATATTGGCCAGAAATTCTAAGAACTGAAGACCACACATTTGGAAAGTATCCAGCTTCAGGAAGGTTGATCAGTGGGATAGTCGGAATCATTAAATTTCAAGTCTGCTGTTCTTACTTCAGATTCAGATCTCTGTTGAATCTGGCAGACTCCAAATTATCATAATTCAAAATAAGGAGTTTTCCAATTTGCTGAATCAGAATCCAAGTCAAATTAATTTGTTGGTTCACATCTAATTCTAACCACACACCCATCACAGCACAGATCAACTCTCTTTTATATAAATATAAATCTATCGTATCTACCAACTATTCTGAATTTCCTGGGATCCCCATGTTCTTCAAAGCAGTTCAACACTAAATCTCTGCCTGAGAAAACTCTTGAACACCAAATATCTGAAATCAATAAACACTAATACCTTTTTCTTCTGGTTGCTGGAAGCATGATCTTTTTATAGTCAATTAAGGACAAGCCAACCTAATAATGGTGAATTCACAACCTTACCCAATTGGTTCCCATTTGCATTTTAGGGCTAGTTATTCCATTTGTCTTTAGGATTTCAGGAGTTTATTATTTGTTTGCATAACAGATGGAGCAGAACAGAGAGATTTTGTAGATTATGGAGAAAAACTTGAAAAAGGAATGAAAAAACAGTTATATAAACACTATCTCCGCCCTGATAAAGAGGAGATGGTAAGAAAGAAACTCAAGATTACCCCATCTTGACTCTCTTTGGTATGAGAGCGAGCAGACAGAAATACTGTCATACTTTCAACATTCTATTATTATACACTACAACAATAGAATTCCAGTAGTTCTTGTGTCTATTTCCTAACCTGGCCAACTCAAAGGGCTAACAGATGTGTTAATCAGCCTAGTTACCTTTGGTAAAGCTCTAATACATACGTCATGAGGCAAAAATTATAAATGTGTTTTTCAGAGTTGTATTTTGTTTATCTGCTATGAGACAATGGCCAGAAATGGGGAAAGTAGAAGTGAAGATTTTTTTTTTCAGAAGCTGCTGCAAAGTTGGCAGTACAAATCAGTGCTGATTTGGTTTAATTCTCTTTAAGAAGCTGCAGTTTACTATTCTCTTATCATGGAATTAGCATCATTGAGCCCCACTTGACATAAACTTGAATAGGCACAGTTGCAATCGAAATTGTTCAACCCCCATTGCAAATCAGGTTTATTGTCAAAATTTACAGACTTTCAGCTGTTTGCAATGAACAAATCAAACAAAAGCAATTGAAATAGCTCAACACAACAAATGCTTCAAGTGGTTTCCCCAAATTCAACTGGAAATGCAACTTATAATGACTTCTCCAGTCTCAAAATTATTCAACCCCTTCATGGCAAGCATCTCCAGTACTTAGTAGAGCACCCTTTTGCTGTTATGACCTGCTGCAAACATAGCCAGACACCAGCTTCTGGCAGCGTTCCTGAGGAATCCTAGCCCATACCTCATGAGCAATGGCCTCCAGTTCAGTAATATTCTTGGGTTTGCGTGCTGCAACCGCCTTCTTCAAATCCCACCAGAGATTTTCTACGGGGTTCAAGTCAGGTGATTGTGATGGCCACTGTAGAATCTTCCAGGACTTCTTCTGCATCCAAGCCTTAGTGGAATTTGAGGTATGCTTAGGATCATTGTCCTGTTGGAAGGTCCAATGACACCCAAGCTTCAGCTTCCTTACAGACGGCATGACGCTTTCTCCTAGGATTTCCTGATACTTCAATGAATCCATCTTGCCTTCCACACACTGCAGGTTTCCAGTGCCAGAGGATGCAAAGCAGCCGCAGAGCAACACTGAGTCACCATCATGCTTAACTGTAGGCAGAGCGTTCTTTTCAGCGTATGCTTCATTCTTCTTCCTCCAGACATACCGCTGATCCATCGGGCCGAAAAGTTCCAGTTTCGTTTCATCGCTTCACAGAACAGAATCCCAAAACTTCTGTGGCTTATTTATATGATTGTGAGCATATTGGAGCTGACTTTTTTTGTGCTTTTGGGTCAGTAGTGGTGTATGTCTTGGAGTTGTGGCATGGACACCTTCTGTGTTTAGTACGTGCCTTACTGTGCTCACTGAAACCTCAGTGCCTGTTGCCACCAAGTCCTGCTGCAGGTCTTTTGCAGTCACTCGAGGGTTTCTCTCAACCTGCCTTCTCAGAAATCTGGTTGCAGCCACTGACAGCTTCCTTTTTCTGCCCCATCCAGGTAGTGTAACCACTGTTCCTTTCACTTTGAACTTGCAAACTATGCTTCCAACAGTGTCTCTAGGAACATTCAGTGCCTTCACTATCTTTTTGTATCCTGTTCCTTGTTTGTGAAGGGCGATGATTTCTTCTCTTACCTTTTTGGACCATTCTTTTGACTTAGCCATATTTCTAACATGCAGTCAAACGTGACACTCAACAAACCCCTAGCCAGTTCAGGCATTTCATGTGTTCCAGCTCAAGCACACCTGGTGCAACTAATGAGGCCCTTGATTAGTTGCATCAGGTGTGCTTGAGACAACACATGTTTTGCATACTGTACAGTATGTGTGCTGTTGTGACTGATTCTATTCAGGGGGTTGAATAATTTTGAGAGTGGAGGAGTCATTATAAGTTGCATTTCCAGTTGAATTTGGGGAAACCACTTGAAGCATTTGTTGTGTTGAGCTATCAATTGCTTTTGTTTGATTTGTTCATTGCAAACAGCTGAAAGTCTGTAAATTTTGACAATAAACCTGATTTGCAATGGGGGTTGAATAATTTAAATTGCAACTGTATGTATAAGATATCACAGTACAAGCTGCAATTCTATAGAAAAAAATAGTGCTATTATAGATGGTGTGCTTAAGCCAGGAAAAATAAAACATGGAGGGTTACTTAATTGTTTCATTTTCTGTACATAAGCTGTAATCGTATAATGCTTATCTGAATTAAACTAAATCTACTGAGAATTTCTACGGAGACATACAGTATAGAAGAGCTGCTTTTTGAACAGATGCCCTTTGCTTACTTCGGAGTATGGGTGCAAGGGAAATTGATGCTTTTGCTTACTTGGAATCTTTCTTATCAAGAAAAGACTTATTTTTTCTTGATCTACTTTAATTTTGGCTGCATAAAAATTGGAATGTGGCCCTTAAAGTCTTTTCCAGAATTGCACTGTAAAAGATTCTCAGACATTATGAAATAAATACACATAAATTATCATTTAGACCAGAGCTTTCCAAACTGTGTGTCGGGACACGTTAGTGTGTCGGCTGCAGTGTCTGGGTGTGTCACAGCTGCTGCTGCCTCCGAGCCCCACCAGGATTCCGCGCAGGTCCTAGTGCCTGCCTCGTGCCTTGCTGTCTCCAAACCTGCTGTGATTCTGTGCAGGTCCTAGTGCCTGCCTTGTGCCCTGCTGTAAAAGTGTGTCACGAAATGATGCATGTCCAAAAGTGTGTCACCAACATGAAAAGTTTGGAAAGCTCTGATTTAGACATTTTGTTTGGCTGTACCTCAATAAAGATGACACCTTTAGGGCCTGAGAGACAGAACACATTCTGCTGGTTAGCAGAAAGAGCAAAAAAATGTGCATTATAAGACACATAGAGGTAACCACTATTTTTGATTTTGAAAGTCAATATGCGTGATTACATATTTACTCATGTACTTCAGCTTCTATGCTGCTAATTCCCATAGGCTCTAAGTGGCATATAGAATGCAAAACATAGGGTTTGAAAAGTCACATTGCTCTGTTTAACATCCAATGAGAGTGCCCGCCTGGGGGTAGGCTAAACCATTATATCCTCAAAGGCTTTCCTGGAGTGCTAGGTCTTTACTGCCCTTTGGAAACCCAGTAAAGTGAGGAAGGACTGACTATCCAGGGGTAAGTTAGCCATGAGGGTGGGGAGAGGGAGAAAGCTATGATAATACAATCACCACACTGCAGAAGAAAAATTATAATCTAGTGCTGCTTGGTTCAAGTACTAATGTTGTTCATGCTGGTTGTGCTCCTTCGGCACACAATGCTGAAAAATACACCCAGCCCCTTAGGACAGAGACACAGTGTAGAACGTCCCATACATTGGCTGTCAAGCACAGCAGATGGAAAGCTGAATCTAGGCAAAACTAAGCAGTGACATGAGGCAAAAGTGAAAAATGGGATTGAGAAAAACTGCATTCCTCATATATTTATATGAAGTCACAGTTTTATCTGGGAGGAGGAATTTCATGCTGCAGTTAAAGAATTTCTTCTACTTTGGCTCTCATAAAAGGACCAGATCTGGAAATAAATAACTTACTTCACAGGCAGTTTCTAAACAATGCAGAGGCTCCTAGTGTGAGGCTGTGGACAGACCTGAGTAATTCACAGCCTCTTTAGAAAGATAGATGTACTGACACAGGACTGACAGTGAGACACAGTTTTAGTTGTCTAAGAATTACATTCTAAAACAAGCAAACAATAGCTCTCTTCATGCTGGAATAAAGTCCCACAACCTATAAGACATACAAGAAAATTACAGATCTCCAAACTACTGTGCATTAGTTAAACAATTCTACAAAACAAGCCTCCTTCTTTTGCAACTTTGCTGAAAGATGGGTTTGATTGGAAACTGGATCTGAATATTGGCAAAGAACCTGTTTCTAAGTAAGGATCAATGGAAGAGATACATTATAGGACTGAGATTGCACTGTCTGCTGGAACACTATCAGTTATTTGGCTCATGCCTTTCCTCAGATGTAAGCTGTACAAGAATGTATGTTTGCCCATATTAAGAGATTCTGAAAGAGAGAGAGAGAGAGATTGCAACAGTGGAATCTTCAGGGGAGAGTTGCAAGGAAGGAAGGGTGATGAACATCACAATGGACATCAGAGTCAAATGCTCCCCCATCCAAATCCTGCTGGAACAGAGTGCTGTGGAACATTCTACCTTTCAAAATTTGCCCTTCTGATCTAGATGTCTCTGTCTAAACAAATTATCCCATTAAGAGAAAAAATTGGCAGATAAAATATGATAGGATTATTAAAAGAAAACATCTGTAGATGCCAATGAAATTACTATAATGAAACTTTGATGCACATTAAACATTAACAGATCCATTGGAAGCACCCCTGATCAACTGTTGCCAGGCGGTGGACTAGAGATAATGCTGGTGGAAATGAATAAATGTCTTAACTAGGAATTAGAGTTTCCTATGGGCATAATGGCTGCATTCAGGCAACATGTTTAATCTGGTTACTGAATTTACCCATTTTCTGGGTTCACACAATACATTGAACCATAAACCAATAAAATAGGCAAGGTTTTCACAATGTGCTAAGCCAACAACAACAACAAAAACTAATCAAAGCTAATACTAACCAAGCTTAGTATACTGCAAGAATGTACCTGCTAGGTTTTATGTGCGTAAGAGATGCACTCATGAGATGGGCAGCCACATAAATCTATTTAAATAAACAAATACTAAGCCCTTTTCTGTACCACAACTCTGCCACAACAGCCTGTCTCTGACCAGGTAAAAGTTGAGGCTAATATAACTGAAGAGATGATTACAGACTTCAAACAGACTTTAAAATATGTGGATGGGAGAAATGGTGGTAGAAGAGTTAAGTAAAACCCAAGATAAGTTTAAAAAACAACAACAGAGTTCTTAAATATCTCAGCTTAATAACTAATCAACAGGTTTGTCAATAAAATGAGACGGCTAAAACAATCTGTGGGAATTGCTCTAAATTGTACATAAGGATGTTTTTTGTCACATATAGGATTGTTTATTAAAAGAGAGTTATATTGCCTAAAATATATTGCCTTCTGTAGCGCTGGGGAAAAGAATAAAAGGAAGGCATGTTCCTCCTTTTCCTCAACTCCTCTACCCATACCCCATATTATTATAGCTAACCTAGTTAGTAATAGTTACAATCTAACAATTATGTGCAGTTTTCTTTTTCATAGTCTATTGGGGCCAAGACAAGCTGACACATGAACAAAGGAATAGCATTAGATCCAGTGTTAGCTGAAGATGGATTATTCTAAATCCTCCCCATTTTCACACCCTTTCTATGCCTAACATCATAGTGTGACATGTGATCATTTGATGCAGGTTCATGGTTTTTATTGGAACAGACAACTGTAAGCCTCTCTCAAGCAGTGCATCTCCAGGCTTACTGTACAGAACCTCTACAGCTGTTCTAACTTGCAAATTTTGCCAACCCCAATTCTCCTCCAGCTGGATCTCAGTCAGCAGTTCTTAAATACATGGTGATTCACAGAAGACAAGCACTTGGCAAAATGTGTCAGTTCTTCAAACAATGCGTAGATATTTAAAAACAGTGCTACATGAATCCTCCAGTGCAGAGCTTTCCAAACTGTGTGTCGCGACACAAAAGTGTGTCGCCACACACAGTCTGGTGTGTCGCCACACAACCCGGAAGCGCTGATCATCATCAGCGCTTCCGGGTTTTCCCACGGCGACACACCAACTGCAGCGCGCAAAACCCGAAAGCAGTAGCAGCGCTTCCGGGTTTTTGCGCGCTGCTGCACTTCCGGGTTTTCCCGCGGCGACACACCAACGGCGGTTGGTGTGTCGCCGCGGGAAAAACTTTGGAAAGCCCTGCTCCAGTGAATAGCAATAAAAGCTTGTGAGCTAAAAAATCTGTAGGGTACAAAGCTCAATGTATTAACCTTGACCCCACTCCCCAGCCCACCCTAAACTCAACTGGTACCTATGATCATTCACCTTTGAACTATTTTCATTCTAGTTGTACAGGACAGGAAGACCATCAAAATCTCATCAACATCACAGTAGGCCACTATAAAAGCTATAAAACATTAAGAAAAGATGTTCAGTTTTCTCCTTTTTCTTGCCCTTGTCCTTCCCTTTTATGCCATGTCTCACGCTGTATGTGTGGGGGGGGGTTGTGGGGGGGGTGCCTTCGACTCCTGGCGACTGCCTGGACAAGTCCCTGCAGTTTTCTTCGCAAGGTTTTTAAAGTGGTTTGCCATTGCCTCCTTCCTAAGGCCGAGAGAAAGTGACTGGCCCAAGGTCACCCAGCTGGCTTCATGCCTAAGGCGGGACTAGAACGCACGGTCTCCCAGTTTCTATTCTGGTAACCACTGCACCAAACTATGCCTGTTTACCTGTCATATTTCTATTGCTCTGTAAAATGTAGTGAGAATCTTTCACACTGAAAAATAGCACTATAAGGCCACTAATAACTAATCCAAAACCATAACTAGTCAGAATCATGACTGCTAGTATGTCACAAAAGAGCGTGTAAGTTTTCAAGTTCTTCAGAACTCTTAAGCAGGCAAAATGTTATAAAAGAGCAAAAGCTTATTTATTTACAGTATTTGGATATTTCTATAACACCCAACATATAGCTATCGAGGCACTTCACAACTTAGACAGAATCTTGGAATAACTAAATACAATTGTTATACAGTATTTAAAAAGAGGGAGAGGGAGACAGAAATCTTGCCAGTTCTCTTTTGATATTTTGGCTAGTATTAAAGAGCTATGGATTCTTGGATTATTTTCCTATGAACCAACATAGCTATGATTGCTTCAAATAACTAATTCCTCAGAAAGCTTCAAATCTCAATTATCATATTTACCGTAGTTTATATATGAATGGGAAAAGCAAAAATTTTATCAGTTTCTGCTATAAATCTGGAGAAGTTCAGATAGAGATCTCAGCAGAATCTAGACACATACATGGACATGCACAAGATACATTTTTTGCTCCAGATTTGCTTTCAGCTATCAGTTTAACAATAAGAATAGTTTCACCATTCTATTCATTTACTGAGTATCTCCAAAAAATAATGTATGTGACTAACAGTATTTTTTATTTAAACTCTGGACTCAGATCAAGCACTTGTGATGGTTTCTGGTAGATAGAATGGGAGCAAATAAAAACCGAAAATGTAGGAGAGCTTAGGAAGGGTCGAATGATGTCAAGTCTACCCCTAGAACCAAACTGAATAAACTCCAGTGGCTAAAACGGACAAACGAGCCCAAATGAATACACCCGCAGTCACCAGTGAGGATTTCTGGACAGATTTTACAGTAAAACTATCTTCAAATGTATGTGGAATATGAATTTCCCTCTGGCAACACTGTTTAATTGGCTCTTTCCCCATTTTTCTTTCAATTTCAATTAATTTCTCTTTTTGCAGATTATGGGAAAGGAAGATGGATTATGCAGAGAATGCCTATTGTGTATTCAAGTCTTTTTCACTGACATTTCGGTGGAATGAAACCTCTTAGCTCCAGATGAAATATATTTGATATCATAAAACTAACACTGACAACTTTATTCATCTTTCAGAACCAGGTGGAGCAACTTTTATTTCAAAAGTTTTCCTTTCTGTCAGATTATGGGCCATTACTTTGTGTTTTTAAAATGTCAGAGCTGCTTTGCTCTCCTTAACCATTTGTCCCATTTCACTTATTTTTACAATTATAATGAATTTTGATTATAAAGTCCATTATAGTTACCACTGCCATTTCATATATGGTGACCTGAAATAAATCTCCATATTGGAGATTGCTTCTGAGTAAAACTAACATAGGATTGCCTTTAAATGACCTTATGGATTACCATAGAGAGGAAATTCAAAAAATACACTGCAATCAAGTTGCTCTGACCCAATAAGGTACTATTATTAAACTAATTATTAACATACAACTCAGTAAAATAGCACTGGAATATAGCAAAGGAGAAATTGTTTTTGTGATTTGGAAATGAATCAAAAGGGTGGGAAAGATAATACCCCTAGTGATCAAAGCACATTGCTGTAATAAAACTTCCCTAAAGAAAATAAAGGAGCTATATTTATGAGAACAATCTAATATATGCACAGGCACAGGAATGGTTTCAAAAGTGTTAGACCAACTGGAAATCATTGGGGATCCTTTTATAGACCTAATATTAATAGATTTCTAAAGAAAAAGAAGGAATTTTAATCACAGTCCTTTCAAGTATGATATAACTAGCAGGAAGGGTCTTGATCCTAAGAGAAAATAACTCATCATCCATCTATTTTTATCATTAAATATTCTGTTACCGTGGAGTTAATCATTTTAGTAGATTGCCAAAAGTACTACTAAAGTACGGAGGGCCTTTACACAACTTCGAGTTGTGCGCCAGTTACGCCCTTTCCTGGATCAGGAGGCCCTCCGAACAGTCACTCACGCCCTTGTCATCTCCTGCATAGACTACTGTAATGCGCTCTACATGGGGCTACCCTTGAAGAGTATCCGGAAGCTTCAGCTGGTACAGAATGCGGCGGCGCGAGCAGTTACGGGTGCCATAAAATCGGCACATGTAACACCTCTGCTACGCGAGCTACATTGGTTGCCAGTTTGCTTCCGGGTCCAATTCAAGGTGTTGGTGATTACCTTTAAAGCCCTATATGGCATAGGGCCAGGGTACCTGAGGGACCGTCTCGTCCCGATGACGTCGGCCCTCCCCACCCGTGCATGCAGAGAGGGCATGCTTCGGACCCCCTCAACAAGAGAATTCCATCTAGCGGGGTCCAGGAGACGTGCCTTCTCTGCGACAGCGCCCGCCTTATGGAACATCTTGCCCCCGGAGGTGAGACTGGCCCCTTCACTCCTGGCCTTTCGGAAGGCCATTAAGACCTGGCTCTGCCGCCTGGCCTGGGACGACAGAGGCGGTAGTGCCTCCTGGGGTTGGCTGGCCCCGTAGCAATATGATCTGTTTTACGGTCCCCAATCCATCTTGGATTTTATTTATTTTATATTGGATATATTTTTATATATCTTCTATTCTGTATAGTTTTTAAATTTTTTAAAATTTTTAAATTTTAATTATTGTAACCCGCCCAGAGTCCCTTGCATGGGAGATGGGCGGGGAATAAATTAAATAAATAAAATAAATAAATAAATGTCCTGTGGTTAAGGAAATTATCAAGGATTTTTGTTAGCCCAGTGACAGGGTCCACACATGATGCTAAATCAGAGATTGGCAATCTTTCCAGGGCTAGGTACCACAACTCATTCCCCTGATCAGCTGGAGGGCTGCATGTTACATCATTGGAAGAGTCATAATGTTATTGACAGGGATTCCCTGGTCTGGGAAGCTTCTAGGATGCAAAGCAATTGATTTTCAGCAGTGAGATTTCAGACCAGGCTAGGGATTTTAGAGGGTAGAAACAGGAGCAGGTTGTAGTTTCATGCAACTGAAAAACAGACATTTTACTACCAAATTCCAATGCAACAATCATCAGGTATTCAGAACTCTGTGTGGCTCCTAGGCCACAAGAGGCACATGTTTATGCTGGATGAAAATGTCTGCTTAGATTTGACTTTCACATACAGTACTAAGGATGAGGCCGTCATTATGGGTTCCTGTCCTAACGTAAATCTCACACAATAGACTCATGTACATTTAACTCTAATTTTCCTCCTTAGTACTACCTAACTACAGAATAATCTTGTAGAGACACTCAATCCATGTTGCTAATTGTAATGCACAAATTCTTCAGAAATCAAGAAGCATTTGTTTACAAAAATGAATTAAACTTTTGTGTTATTACTGCTAGCATTTTAAAACAGTGCATATTTTATTTTTATTATTTATTTAATTTATATAACCGCCCATCTCCCCCAACGGGGAACTCTGGGCGGTTTACAATAAAAATAAATTAGATAAAAAACATGAAATATAAATATATATGCCAACAATTTATACAATTAATATAATAAATAGATAGATATGCATATGCATTCACTTTTTCCTTTTTTATGAATTTGAACTTATTTTGATCAAGTGCAGTCAATGAACTTCAAGACTGTTTTACAGCATCCAGGAACAAGATATTGTGGCCTACTGACTGGAAAATATCATCGTATATCACTATACACCAAATGGAAGAAAATGCAAGAGAATGCGCAAGTATCTGAACCGTTGCTCTCATTCTTCATGCTAGCAAAGTTTTGCTTATGCTGTTTCAAAGAATAGAACCATATATGGAAAGAGAAATGCCAAATGAACAGAGAAGATTCAGAAAAGGGAGAGGGACACAAGATCAGATAGAAACTATTAAAGCAATGGTTTTCCTAGTAGTAAGAGAACTGGACACTGAGAAAAAGAAAGAAGATCTTCACTAATGGGGTTAGAGACAATTACTAAGAGTACAGAGTAAGAAGAACTATTCAGTCAGTTCTAGAAGGAAATAAAGACTATAGGATCCCTTGAGACAATGATTAGCAAGCAGAAGCTTACATACTTTGTGCATGTAACATGAACTGACAATGGAGGAAAAAAAATAATGATGATCAACAAAGTTGTGGGAAGTAGAAGAAGGGGATGGTGGTGAAAATGCCCCTGGGGACTCGACAATTTGCAGGGCATTTTTCTATATAGCACAAGAAATAGGACCCAATTCAATGAGACCTAACCAACAAATTATTACATTGCAACTAGAAATGAAGAAATCCTCCTTCTCCCTATTTTATTCAAAATATGCTCAGTATCTATGCATTTGCTCACTAATAATCTCATCACATAAATTCAGCGACTGCACATCTCTCTTACTCCCAAGTTTTAACAGACTCACTAATCTGTTCTTCATATCAGCAGTGTGGGGATAATACAGTACTCTGGTTCTTTAAAACAAGCTTGTTTAAGCTATGAGTAGTATCCAAAAGATCATTACAAATGATACACTTTTGAACAAATGCTGAGGCACAGAATCTTGTTTAGCATACCAAGCTAAAGAAGAATAGTGGATTTGTTCGTTACAACCTATGCCAATTCATATTCCAGGTTTCAGTTACAGAAGACAGTTATGCAGATTACAGGTAGTCCTCCACTTACGACCATTAGTTTAGCGACCATTCAAAGTTATGACAGCGCTGAAAAAAATGACTTACGACTGGTCCTCGCTCTTACAACCATTACAGCGTCCCCACGGTCACGTGATCAAAGTTCGGGCACTTGGCAACTGGCATGTATTTACAACAGTTACAGCATCCCAGGGTCACGTGATCGCCATTTGCAACCTTCCCAGCCAGCTTCCAACAAGCAAAATCAATGGGGGAAGCCAGATTTGCTTAACAACCACGTGATTCTCTTAACAACCATGGCAAAAAAGGTCATAAAATTGGGTGCGGTAACATGATAAGTCATTTAATGACTGCAGCGCTCAGTGACCAAAGTTCCAGTCCCAATTGTGGTTGTAAGTCGAGGACTACCTGATACAGAATTTGGCTGCCCATGAGATTGCTACCCAAATGTCTATCTCGTTGGTTTAGTTTTCATCCCAAACAGCACTAATAAACTCCAAATATTGTAGACATAAAAAAAATGCTGAAAAATTGTTTAACCACCCTCAGATGAAGTGGAAATCATGAAAAGCTATTTAATCCAGGAGAAATACAGCTGATGAAACAAAAAGTTTCAAATCTGGTTGCAGTGTACAGTATTCAACTAGACTTACCCTCCCTAAAAAGTGAGAATCTCTTGAATAGAAACCAAAAGTCAGCAATGGGCAAGTGAGAATGGAAACAGAGAGAATGTAGCTGCCTTCATCCATCACTCCACCCCTTAGAGAGCACCCCTGAGAGTTGAGGGGTTTTTCAAGTGAGCAGGTCCACTCAAAGCTAACACATTTCCATGTTAGCCAATGGGAAGATCTGGCTGATGGGTCATTTTCTTAAGCAGGATTTTACTGCATGCTTACTTTTGTAACTAATATGTTTCTTCTACATGCATCTGAAATTTTTCGTTCAGGTTCTGGGGGTATACTATTTCAAATGCATAGGTTTAACATCTCACTTTGCAAGAATCCATCTGCCATATTAATCTAGAGCTTTGTATAAAAGGTGAGGGGCTCCATACCTAATGTTGCACTGGACCCCCCCCCCAATTCCTTAAACTGGCCTTCTTCTGAATAAAGCTATTCAATCAGTTTTGAAAGGAATCAAAACATCCTGCGTTCAAGTCTGTATATATGCATTTGACCATTTCACATTCACTAAGCACTTGAATACAGCATAGTACAGTTCCCCCAAGTTGCTATACGGCTACAACTGCTCTACATGAAGCAGCTATGTTAGACACTGCAACATGTCCTTACCTACAATGTCTTCATAGGCATTCTCTTCTAAAGTGCTCTTAGATCCAAACTTGTGCTGACTGTCAGTACCATTCTCACTTGGGGAGGGAGGATACAATGACTGGAGGCTTGAAGCATCTTCAAATTCAAAGGATTTTCTATAGGGGAGAAAAGGTAATAAAATGATTTGTGATTGCCTAAAGTGCTAAAAAATTTTAAAAGTTACTCTCAGATAAGGTATCAAAAGCAAAAGGCAATTATACAGGATCCAATGATTAGTTTGTTTACTAAACACATAACAACCTGGTGATTGGGACAAATAGTTAAAATTAACATCCTATCAAAGCCAAGATATAACTCATAGCTTTTTTATAAATGCACAAAAATTAATCCTGTATGACACCATACCATTTTGCTTGTAATTTGTTGGACTGGCTTTGCTATAACATCACTTTAAACTAGTTAAACAAGAAATACTTCTTTATGTGGGCTTCCCCACTACCACAATCTGATTTTAGGCCAATACTGATTTAACAGATTTTTCTGTTTCTATCTGGCTCTGTAATTTTACAGAATTTATGCTTGGTCATTGGTTGATGCATATGGGTATTTTTCAAAATCAGTGTGATAGGTAAAACAAACCGATTACTTGAATTCATTGCACGCTTGGGGAACAGTAGAGAGAGACTACACAGTTTTACCTTCCTTCGGCAGAGCAGTACATTTGGGCTGGTGCATATACCTATACGTAACTTACTTTGCTGTGAATCACTTAACACTACTAATATACTGTACCCTAGATACTCTGACACTGAGGTTAAGGAGCCTCCCTCAGAGACCTTGCATTTCTGAAGCTCAATCCAAAAAAAGAAAAATGAATGGGCCAGTCAAGAGAGGAGAACTTGTTCATACATTCTGCCTCCAATGCCAGTGATTTGAATATTTCCAATACACGTACACCCTTATTTTAATATCAGCTAAAGCCTCAGCCATCTTAATATACCCATGGCACTCAAGACTAAAATAAACTCTCTGTTCATTCTGTCCCTACCCTAACAGTATTATACTTACATTATAAAGGAAGGTGCAAGAGATTATTGCTCTCAGATATCATCATTGCTTAAGTCAAGAGTTTTCAAAACATGTGGGTCTTATAGTCTGTGATCAACAATTAACTTCCAAAATAAAATAAAACTTTATTTCAAGACTGTTCTTGTGGTGACTAGATCCAATATTCAACCATACACACCCTTCTACATACAGTACGTAAGTTACACATAACTTATCTCCCTGCTTGAACAGCAACAATACTTATTTTTGTCATGATCAGAAACAACCCCAGAAACAGGTGGCAAGATCATTTCTCTTAAGCATCTCCTGTCCTCCCACCAGAATATTTTCACTGGTCAAGTTGTTCTGACATTACCCATATTAATAAAAACAAGACAGTACCCAAGAACATCCAGTCTATTAAGAGTACTGAATATGTTTTGCCACTGACCAATTTTAAAATAATTTACAAGAACTGTGTGTACACATCCAAATACATCTGAACCTCAGTGGCTTGGTTCCAAAGAACTGTACATGGAGCTCCATTTCCCAATGAGACTCTTATTCTGCTCCTTACACACACAAGAACACTACTGAGAATGCTTGTATACATTAAATTTAAAATATAGTGTGCAGCTTTATATCAAGATTTTCTTCACTTAAAAATATATGCAGGGCAGGGCCCTAGAAATTAATTGGGACTAAATCACATGGGGAAATTTAATCCAGCAGTAAGTATCACCCACTCAAAAAATCTTCAATATACATTTCTTTAAAAAGTGGCAAAACATTGTTAAAAAGTGGAAAATGGATTACGAGTATGAGCTTGAAGATTGGTTTAAAGAGGTATGGAATATTGCTATTAATGACAAATTGATTTGTGAACTAAAATATAGAAAGGGTTTGGTGAAAAGGAACAATTTTGATATTATATGGGGTGAATTTCTGGAATATGTCTTTGTTAAAGGGAAAGGAGTAAAACCAGATCAATATATATTATCTTTTTAGAGAAGAGGGCTTATTAAGAATCAGTAATAATAAAAATGTATGATAATAAAAAGTAAAGAGATAAGGAGAGTTACAAGTCCCACGGGTGATGGGTGCATGTAGAGGTTAAGTTTATAAAGTTATATGTGTTATGTTTTGGTTGTTTGATTGATTTTTTTTTTTGTTATTATTGATTGTGTGTTTTGTTATTGTATTTTAAAAATAAAAATTATTAATAAAAAAAAGTGGCAAAACAGCTAGCTACAGTGTGGGGAAGGCTTGGCAAAAATAGAAGAGCTTTGCACAAGTGGAACTGCCATCCTCTTACAAGTTCTTTGATTACAAGCCAGTACCCTAACAAGAAAGTACAGCTTCACATTACACTGTTTAAGCAAAAATACTTAGTTCCCGTTAGTATCACCATTATGACAATTAAAATGCTGCTTGCAACTATATAATGAAATTGTACAAACTATTCAGAAATGTTTTGCCCTCATGTTTGTTGCACTTTTGCCTTGTATTTGGGGGAGACTGGTGGGTATGTTTCCACCAGATTCCATCAATAACTTTCCCCATCTTGAGCAGGTTGCCTAGCTGAACTAGGATTTCAATACATGATCTTGGCGATATCAGATCTTACTGCACCATTAAAATCCCATCACAGAGTAACTGAAAACATGGAGAGTATCTTTTTATGACAAGGGGCAGGGTATAAATGTAACAAATCGTGCAAAACAAGAAAATATATGCACAACTGTCCAACTCTTACACACTGAAGGTTTCAAGTTAGACAATCAATGACTCTGTATTATGTACAATAGCTAAAGTTTAGATATGGAAGTCCCACTGCATCCCAATAAGCCATGAAAACTCATGAGGGAGAGATCAGGATTAATCATGGGATTAATATGAAGCCAAGGTGGGGGGAAGCAGTAAGGCAGTTTGTACAAAGCATGCTCACAGTTGTTATAGAAAGGTAATAAAATAGATGTTCTTTATTTAAGTATTTTCCAATTGCAGAGTTTGTATTTATCTTTGGTGCTATTGCAGTGAAAGTCAGTCCCTCTGGCAGCTATAGCTGCTAGCAGACTCTAATATCATTTGGAGGCAATGTACTGTCCTTGACAAAGCCCAGTTAACAGGGCATGAGAGCCATTGGGTCTACAGCATGAAAGTGGTGGCCTAACTCTGCTTGCTTTCACTCTTATCTGAAAAGTATTACCTTAAGAAGGAGAAGTTTCTTGCTGTGCAGAAATGTCTCCCCAATATTTAAGAGTATATGACAATAGCTTTCCATGTTTACCTATTTGGGGATTTTCTGTGAAAGCGCGATTCTTTTTTCGGTCTCCGGGTGGCGGGGGGAGCAGGAGTTGATGGAAGAGGGGGAGGAACAGCAGCCATTGGTGAAGGAGGTAGCCCGTTGCTTGATTTGCTTTTGTGGTTCTTGTCAGCTTCATACTCAAAGGTGCGTTTGGGCTTGGGCACAGGATTTACCGCTGTGTTTGCCAGGCTCTCTGGAAGCAGCTTAGGACTAAAAGAACTAACTGTGGTGGTTAGCCCATGCAGCATTTTACTAGTTTTGTCAGTCTCCGTGGGTGTCTCCAGGTTACTCCCACAAGCAATGTTCCCTGCTTTGCTATCATTTGCAATCTCAGTCAAGCTCTCTGAAAGCCCCAAAGTCAAAGACTTCTTCCTGCCTCTATCCACATTATAGCAGCTACTTGGCAACTGAGGAAGTCCCCGGCCAGGTTGTTCTTTTAAGGCCTGTTCAATTTTCTGGATTCTGTTTAGCACAGCTGAGCTTTCTTTCCGAGCCCCCTTGAGGAAGGCATTGGTGGACTCACTCCTGCTCAGTCGCTTTTCAAACCGGTGGCAGGAATCTCTGTCCAGAAATTCCTCCTCCTCTGTTTCTGGGTAGGAGCATTCAGAAAATGTTCTGCTCATTCTCTGGAAGCCTTTGTATTCAAAAGTCTTTTCACTGCAGGGAGAAGGCAACATACTAGGGCAGCTCTCACTGCCTGGCCTCTCCCCGACATCCCTCTTGTCCAAGCACACACTCATTCTAGGGGAAGGCTGTTGGCGGCATTCCCATTCTGATATCTTCTGCCTGATATCAAGAGCTTGTGAATGGACGCTGACCCGGCTGAGAGAGAGGTTGCGTAGGTTGGCTGCTGTTCCCAAGGAAAGAGTGCTCCGTGTAAGCTGACGGTTGCCTACTCCTTCGCCATCCTGAGCCTCGTTGGATACCTCTTTTTGTTCGTCTCCCTGGAAGACAGAGAGCCTTTTATCCAGGCATCCAATGCTGATGGCTTTGAGTGGATGATGTGGAGATTCAGGATCCGAGGGGGAAGTGGAGGTACTTCTCAAGGCAACTCCCCACTTAGACTGATCTTTAAGGAGGACTCTGGAATTGGAAACTTTGGTGAAATTGCCAGAACAGCAGGATTCCTCACTATCACTGAGTGGATATGTTTTGGGGCTTCTTTGTTGGTACAGAAGGGGTGGTGGAGACACTGACTGACACCTGAAAGTGAGAAGACAAATACCATTCAACCAACTAGCTGTGTAAATAAGTGAGCAAATAAACAAGCAGACAGATAAATATGAATGACTTTTCTTTTTTTTTAAAAATAAACCACCATTAAAAAACAAGCTGTACCAAACCTTCTAAAACTGATTTCTACTCTAGAAAAAAGTTTTAATAAATAATATATCACATAGGGATCTTTAAATCTTTAAAACAAAATTACAATATAGTATTATAGTATTGGACTGAGACTGGGAGGATGCAGAATCAAGTCTACTTTCAGCCATGGAAACTGAATGAGATATTTTGGACCAGTCATCAACTTTCAGCGAAACCTACCTTACAGGATTATTGTGGAAATAAAGTGAGGGGACCCCTATGTATGCTACTACAGGTAGTCCTTGCTTAACGATCCTAATTGGGACTGGCAACTCTAAGCAAAGCAGTCATTAAGCGAAACATCACATGACCACCCCACTTAGCGACGGCAGTTCCAACAGTCCCGGTTGCAGTCGTTAAGCGAATCACCCACGGTAATTAAGCAAGACATCATGTGACCAGGACTTGTGACCTTCTGCTGGCTTCCACATTGACTTTGCTTGTGGGAAGTCGACTGGGAAGGTCGCAAATGGTGATCACGTGACCACAGGACACTGCAACCGTTGTATATGCACAACGGTTGCCAAGCACCTGAATCACAATCACGTGACCATGGGGATGCTGCAATGGTCATAAGTGCAAGGACCAGTTGTAAGTCACTTTTTTCAGCACCGTCATAACTTTGAACAGTCGCAAAACAAATGGTTGTTAAACAAGGACTACCTGTATATGCTTTCAGAACATCTATGTTAAGGAAAGATTTTGAGTCTGATAATACAGCTTATTTTATTTCCAGTGTCTATTTTGAAAAACAGGCATGACATGTGATTACCACAAAACATTATTTCTTCACTTATTCCTGTTTTATAGTTTGGGGGGGGGGGCACCTCCAGCTTCCCTAAGAATACTTTTTTATTTATTTATTTAATTTATATTACCGCCCATCTTCCCCCGAAGGGGGAACTCTGGGCGGTTCACAATAAAACCGGAGTTAAAATACAAAACAAATCACAATAAAAGTGAAATAAATATATATCATCATTATAATTATTAAAAGATATAAATAAAATAAAACGGAATCCAGATGGCTACAGTTCTTCCTCAAATCCAGAGCGCAAGGCCATTCTCAGTCCATTCTAGGGCGCTAGCCATCCCCAAGAATGACTATTTTCCCTCCTGTCCCAGGCTTGGTGACAAAACCAGGTTTTCAGTTTTTTCCTGAAGTCCAGGAGTGAGGGGGCCTGTCTCACCCCTGGGGGAAGGATGTTCCAGAGGGCAGGTGCTACTGCAGAGAAGGCACGCTTCTGAGACCCCGCTAGGTTGAATTCTTTTAAAGATGGGGTCCGTAACATGCCCTCTCTGCATGACCGGGTGGTCATTTATTCAATTTATCTCTTTTTCTTAACCTCAACATTTTTCATTTTTATTCCTGAGCTAATAATCACCCGCAACTGTTCTCTTTCATTCCCACCTTCTGAATTCTCAGGATGAGAAACAGTCCTTCCTGCAAAAATGCTAGAGTTCTTAATAAATGCAATTGTCATGATTGGTAAAGGGAATAAAATAAAGCAGTTAATTTGAGGAAGTCATATTCCTTTTATACAGTGGGGCAAAAAAGTATTTAGTCAGCCACCAATTGTGCAAGTTCTCCCACTTAAAAAGATGAGAGAGGCCTGTAATTGACATCATAGGTAGACCTCAACTATGAGAGACAAAATGAGGAAACAAATCCAGACAATCACATTGTCTGATTCGGAAAGAATTTATTTGAAAATTATGGTGGAAAATAAGTATTTGGTCACCTACAAACAAGCAAGATTTCTGGCTCTCACAGACCTGTAACTTCTTCTTTAAGAGGCTCCTCTGTCCTCCACTCATTACCTGTAGTAATGGCACCTGTTTGAACTAGTTATCAGTATAAAAGACACCTGTCCACAACCTCAAACAGTCACACTCCAAACTCCACTATGGTGAAGACCAAAGAGCTGTCGAAGGACACCAGAAACAAAATTGTAGACCTGCACCAGGCTGGGAAGACTGAATCTGCAATAGGCAAGCAGCTTGGTGTGAAGAAATCAACTGTGGGAGCAATAATTAGAAAATGGAAGACATACAAGACCACTGATAATCTCCCTCAATCTGGGGCTCCACGCAAGATCTCACCCCGTGGGGTCAAAATGATCACAAGAACGGTGAGCAAAAATCCCAGAACCACACGGGGGGACCTAGTGAATGACCTGCAGAGAGCTGGGACCAACGTAACAAAGGCTACCATCAGTAACACACTACGCCGCCAGGGACTCAGATCCTGCAGTGCCAGACGTGTCCCCCTGCTTAAGCCAGTACATGTCCGGGCCCGTCTGAAGTTTGCTAGAGAGCATTTGGATGATCCAGGAGAGGATTGGGAGAATGTCATATGGTCAGATGAAACCAAAGTAGAACTGTTTGGTAGAAACACAACTCGTCGTGTTTGGAGAAGAGAGAATGCTGAGTTGCATCCAAAGAACACCATACCTACTGTGAAGCATGGGGGTGGCAACATCATGCTTTGGGGCTGTTTCTCTGCAAAGGGACCAGGACGACTGTTCCGTGTACAGGAAAGAATGAATGGGGCCATGTATTGTGAGATTTTGAGTGCAAACCTCCTTCCATCAGCAAGGGCATTGAAGATGAAACGTGGCTGGGTCTTTCAGCATGACAATGATCCCAAACACACCGCCCGGGCAACGAAGGAGTGGCTTCGTAAGAAGCATTTCAAGGTCCTGGAGTGGCCTAGCCAGTCTCCAGATCTCAACCCCATAGAAAACCTTTGGAGGGAGTTGAAAGTCCCTGTTGCCCAGCGACAGCCCCAAAACATCACTGCTCTAGAGGAGATCTGCATGGAGGAATGGGCCAACATACCAGCAACAGTGTGTGCCAACCTTGTGAAGACTTACAGAAAACATTTGACCTCTGTCATTGCCAACAAAGGATATATAACAAAGTATTGAGATGAACTTTTGATATTGACCAAATACTTATTTTCCACCATAATTTGCAAATAAATTCTTTCCGAATCAGACAATGTGATTGTCTGGATTTGTTTCCTCATTTTGTCTCTCATAGTTGAGGTCTACCTATGATGTCAATTACAGGCCTCTCTCATCTTTTTAAGTGGGAGAACTTGCACAATTGGTAGCTGACTAAATACTTTTTTGCCCCACTGTAAATTACTCACATAAACCAAACCAGGAACCCAATGATTAAAACTCTTGGAAAAGAGATTTAGATTATTTTAAAAATGGGGAAGAACTCTGTGGGACTCAAAAGATACATTCTGATGGAGGAGGAGAAGGATGAAGGGAATATATCAAAAATACAAATTCAATTGAAATTCAGGAATGTACAGCAAGAATTATGTATCCTACTCTGGTCACCAGTTGTGAAAGGACAAAGAGAAGAGCTGTTCATGTATTCCTTATTTGCAAGCAAAGACAGCACAGAGAGACATTCACACAGGCCTGCTACTCAGTCAGTTCTGTGAGATCAGTGTTTGCTACCAAGTGTGGAAAGTTTGAGCAGTGCTTGAGGATTTATTCATGAAGATGTTTCAGGTGTCTTCCTTTCATGATGATAATTCTTTACCTAACAGGATGAGGAGAAAGTACACAAACTAAAGCCAAAAGGAGCACAACAGGCAACGGAAATGCACTTTCTTGCCCAAAACTCAAAGTAGACCTAAAATCCAGACCAAACAGGAGAAGTCAGTGGGCTGTCTGCACCCTGAAACCTGGAAAAATGTTGTAGTCCTGACAACCTTTCACTGGTTCACAAAAAAGGACTTTAGAATACATAGCCTGGCTCAAGACCAGAGTGGCAACCTAAGACCGAGGGCCATAGATAAACACAGCTTCATTTCAAAACCCACTTCAGGTGAGCAATTCCGATCTATGGGAACCTTTCTCCAAGTTATTTGGGAAGGAGAAATGAGAGCAACAGCAACAGGAGAGATGCCAGAAAACAAGGCAAACAGAAATGTGTAAAATGTGCCTCCCTTCTCTTTCTGACCATTCCCCCATTAGCTCTACTACTCAAAAAAATCACCCCAACCAGGCATGCCACTTGAAAGAAAAACAAATGTTCCGCCCTCCTCTTCTTACACATTTATTTCATATATATATACTGCCTTTTATTCAGGAGCTCAGGCAGTGTCCACACTGTTCCCTTTTCCCATTTTCCCTCCCAACAACAACACTGGAGGAAGAATGGACTGAGAGAAAGTGACTGACCCAATTCAAAAGATGCCTCTAGCAATGCTTTGCAATGTTTTCTAAATTCCAAGTATGCTATAATATGTACAAGAATGAGGCAAATCCTTGGTACACAATTGCTCTGACAATATAGTTTAAATCTACCAAGGAGAACTCTGATTAACAAGGAAGGGGAAAAAACAAATGGAGAAAACATTGAATAATTCTATTAATATCAAGTATAAATACTAGCAGAAAGAAATATTTAGTTGAATGACCTACCAAGAATTTTAAATGCAGAGGATTTTGCCTGCTACAAAACATCCAACATTGCACTAAAAATAGAATATCGTGCAGTATGTTTGAAGTAATAAGCCAACAACCAACCTCAGTTATGCTCCCCAAAGAACTTAACCCAAAATTGGGATGGAGGGTGGGAAGGCCGAGGTAAAAAAACCTTAAGCTCAAAATAGCAGAAAAGCAGACTACCAATGGCAGTGTCAATATATTTCAAAGTTGGTTTCCATTCCAGCACTGAGAATCAGGCTGCAGTACTATATGCACTGGATAATTTGCACCTCCAGAGCAAGTAAGGTACAGCTATAACATTAATAACCTAGTTACACTAACATCCTGTTAGCTAGCTCACATGTTATACGGAAGCTGGCACATGTAATGGATGAATCACACTTTTCCTTTTCTTTCCCCATTTATTTTTTGAAAGTCAACCAATCTGGTTCACCTGTAGAATATTCCCTGAATTCTGGACTCAAAAATCTCATTCCAAATAAGATGCCCATTTCTCCATGTTTGCATTTTAGAGAAGCAGAATCCAGGGTTATTTTCTTTCCTTTTCCTTCTTTGCTTTATTTTATTAATTGGTTCTGAGAGTTGCTCAATATTATGAAAACTCATGCATCTGAGACTATTAGGTATGTCACAAATTATTAAGAATGTAGCTAATTAATCCATGTTATGAATTTGTAAAGAGCACACTATTACAAACCAAGACTTCCTGATATTTGCTAAGAGAGGAAAGGAGAAGGCGCTTGTTTTCCATCTAGAGAAGGAGAGAGGCCACAAAAATTCAGGGTGACAAAAATAATGTAGTGTACAAAATTCATACATTATAAAGGTGCTGGATTACATTTATACAATTTCATATTTTGAAATGTAGTGTCTAGTCATATTATCTGTGCCAGGCTTTGGAGCTGGACTTTTCTGCTACAGATACCAGATTTAACATGCTCTGGCAATAGATGCTTAATTCCTTACTTTCTGTGTTTAAAAGAAGAATTAAGTGTTAATGAATAATGAGTAATTTAACCTTAAGAAAATCCCAAGTCTGGAGGACTTCTGGTGAGAATATGGCGGACTGAGCAGCTGTGCCCGCAAGATCCGCGGGCAGAACTGGCATTGTGGCAGTTTTTTCGGGCTCAGCCTGGTTTCTCTTGTAGCCCAGAGCTTTTTTCCAGATTAAGGAAAAAGCTTGGAATCGACCCATTCATCCTCCAGACGGCGAGTTGTAGCCAGGAGATCGTGGACAGTGTGTGCGATCAACGGTAAAGACTTCGCCAGGAGGCTGGGATTTCATCATTTCGAGCCACGCTGCAGCCCTTAAAGGGACAGTAAGTCCTGCCTTCTCATTTCTAAAGCACCCAATTTATATATATATATATATTTAGTTTTGAACCCTAAGAGAGGCTTTCTACAGTAAGAAGAAATGGACTCTCTTGGTGCTTATCGTTGTTTCTGGAATACTTTTAAAAATCTTTTTAAGTTTTGGCTTGCTTTCCCATTCAAGGATTAAGGAAGACTTAGAGTAAATAATTGCCTTCCTGTTATTATTTTTGTACTGAATTTGAAGGATTGAATATTTTCCTACACGTTGGATTTCTTGTTTTTAATTCTTAGTTTTTCTGTTCACTTTCCTCGAGATCTGCTTGTTAGTGCACCTTTTTCTGTTTCAATTTCATTTGGAAACTTTGTATCAATTTATTAACTCATTAACTCCTATCTACGTGAATCAAATATCTGGGGGGCGTTATAATCTACTGCCTGAAATATGGAGGATTTGGGGGAGGTTTTTTCAGAGTTTCATCATGAGCATAAGCAGTCCTTTAAAGATATTTTTTCAGAGTGTTGTCAAGCTATTCTGCAGAATATATGGGACATTGGGGAAGAGATTATTTCTAAAGTGTACCATCCGGCGGAAGATGTTATGGAGGAAAATGAAGATCTTGGCAAAGATGGAGATGTTCCTGTTGTCAGTGACATTGAAGTAATGCCAGGCAAAGACTACATCTTGGTGTTGAAGGGGTTAAAGCAACAGTCTGAACTACAGATTATAAAGAGTTTTGTTTTTCTGGGGAAATGTTATGTCTTTCTGAAGGATTGTTATGAGAGAGAATATGTTTTGTGGGAGTTTTTTTTACTGAGAGGTTTGAATTTTTTAGGGGGACAGCTGGGCCTTTTGATTTCTGCAGAAATTTCTGGCTTCATGCCTAAAGTGGGACTAGAACTCACCGTCTCCTGGTTTCTAGCTGGGTGCCTTAACCACTACACCAAACTGGCTCTCATAGAGAAACTTAGAGGTGACCTATTTCTAAAATGAATAGTGAAGGTACAGCTACTGCAGTCCAACATATCCAAAGAGCACTAGCTTGGGAATGCTAATTGCAGTGTGACATGACAGAAAGTTGCTGCTTTATTCAATGAAATACAAGTCCAAGCAAAGAATCTTTACTGAGGTAATTTAATGTCTTAAATACACGATAAACTGGGGCAAACCATTAGAGGAACCATGTGGCTAAATGTGCTTGTATATCTTCTTTCTCCTCTCTCTTCTAAAAGTCCAATAAATTGAAAATGCAGGTGATTTCACCCTATTCCCAATTCTTCCTTCTCCATTGCTGCCAACTGCAGGACCAGGAACGTCTTTAATGTGGATCACTAGACATTAACTCATTGGGATGGCTACAACAGTCATATAGTAAGACAGCACTATTCAAAAAAGTGGAAAATCCCTGAAATGGGAGTTGATTTTCAAAAACATCACAGTGCTCTACCTGTACAACATGCAAACACTTATGTTGCAATGTGAGACTTCTGTTCTTGGTGACTGCTGTAAACTCTGGTATGTCAAATTCAAACTTAAAGTAACTCCATCAACTCTGAAGTTTTGGAATCCTCAAGGATTCAACCGAGACTCAAATTTTCAGTAAAGACACTATTTTCCATTTGCTTCCATCATTTAAAAAAGGGAAAAACAAAAACTCTTTCAGTGTATTGATGGCATAAAAAGTCAAGACCTTGTTTTTCTGATTGGAGATGCTAACCCATAAAAAAGAAGGAACAGTTCTCTCCGAATGGCTGTTTCTTCTCCAGGAAAGGTGCTCCTTAATGCTAGCAACCCAGACTAGGGTTGACCAGGTCATGACAGAAACCAGTCATGTAAAATAATGACTTATACAATTACTGTTTCCTGTATCTGCTTGCTTTTCTCATATTTCCCTCTGGGTAAATCATGACCAGACTCCCAGACTATCCTCACAGATCTGCTTTTGTTTCTAGAGAGGAAGTGGCTATGAAATGTATTAAAAGGGAGGGAGGCATCTTACTGCAGTAGTTGAAGAAGGTTTATCTTGAGTTATCTGCCTCCTATTTGTTTCCAAGTCAGTCAGTGTCTTAGAAGCCAAGAAAGTCAAGGTTAGAGATAATTATGACACAACACTGGCAAGGTTGAGATCATAAACTTATCTAAATAAACGAAAGGGTGAAGAATAGAGATATTACCCAGTCACTTTGCAACATTGCAGATAATTGTTTGTGTCAGTACAGACATATTATTGCAAAAGAGGCAAATTTGCTTAAAATGCATCCATTCAGTTCAATCTGAAATATACATATGGTTTTATGGTGATATATTCAGAATAGAATGCTATCTGCATGCTGGACAAAGGGTCTGCCTAATCAAATTTTATATTTATACATAGCCTCCTCAGAGCTTTTGTACTGGTATAGCAAGTAATATATGCTCTTTGCCCATAACCTCATCAACAAGACACAGACTCCAATCCTCCATGTAGCTTACTGGGACCAAAATCAATTGAACCCTTCCCCAAGCTTATGGAGAAGATTGGTGGTATAAATTTTTATCCCAACATCAGTGTACTGACATAAATCAAAAACAAATCCCAAGAACAATTCATATATACCTGGATTTTCCAGGCTTTTGGCTAATATGAGTGTCCTTCATGAACATTGCAAGAAGAATGAGTGGAAGGCTATGAAAAATCTCTGCTCTATTTTGTTATAATTGGTATTGTTTTGTTTTGATGAATGGCAAAACATGAATGGAAGAGGTTGTAAGAAGGGGGGAGGAGGTTAGAATTGACACTGTATCAGTCAGAAAACAAATTATGGAACTACACATTCTTACAACTTCCGGTGTAAACTTTGTATTCCCTGTGAAAAATGGTCCTATGCTTTTCTGAATTTGTAAAGTAATTCTTTAGTTTTGGTATTCATCTTTCCTAGTAACATATTTTAAGCTGCTTCTGAGTTTAATAGAATCTGATGTACGCTAATGAACACTGAAATATGCAAAAAAGGATCACTGAACCACAACTGGGCACAGTTTTTATGAAGCTCAACTCTGACACAAACACTCACTGAACTATTATCATGATTTCCTTTTCCTCTTGAGAATCATACTTGAAACTGAGCTATTTCTACTGGTTTAAATCAGAAAGAGCTAGCAGTTAGTCTATTAGATAAACCTCTCTGGCCTGCACAACCCCTCCATTTCTCTGCTGTTACTGGCTGTCCAAACCTATCTCACGATTGTCCTGTAATTCCCTGACTTGCAGCAAATTGTAGCAACAACCTTCAGCATTAACAATGGCAATAGTATTTTTGTTTTGCATGTACGTAATGGTCTAAGTATGTTTAAGTATAATGGCTCCCTTTCTAATGTGTTTAAGTATAATGGCTCCCCTTCTTTAATGAGTGTATAATTCATTCAAGCTATGCTAGATGCACACGATGCATGAGTGGAGCATGGCAGACAGGTGATGGCAGTATGGCAGCATTAAATGGCAGGACATCAACATTAAACATATGCAACTATGCTTTGCGCCTGTGAATATTTCTGTCTATCAAAAGATGTCAGGGATCCATGCAGAACTACTACACATTTTTCAGTGACTATAATTGTGGTAGCCTACAACTGTAGGTTTTAAATCATCAGCTGTGCTTGCAGCAAACCATAGTGATACCAAAATGATAACATACATACAATGCCATAATCACACAAATGTTGTGGTTGTGTACTTGTCAGCACTAGTCATCATTTCCCCCTTCCCCCCGTGAGAGCCCATGAATCAAACCCAATACACAAAGGAGATGAGAGGTGGGTTGCAGCAATAACAGTGTAAGAAAAGCATTTATTAAACATGTGTCCAGTGATTCTCTATGACCAAAGATCAGCAACTTAAAACAGCCTAAATGCATTAGAACAGGGGTCCTCAACCTGTGGGCCATGGCCCACTAGTGGGCCGCGGCCTGTTAGGAACTGGGCCACGGGGCTCCCACCCGCAAACCCAGCCCCCTTCTGCGCAATTGGCTCCCTCCCACAAACCCCGCCCCCAGTGCACGCGATTGGCTCCTGCCTGCAAACTCCGCCCCCCCCCGGTCCGCAGAAATCCCGGAAACCCCGCTGCCCCGGTTCGTGAAAAAATCGTTTTTTGAAACTGGTCCCTGGTGCCAAAAAGGTTGGGGACCCCTGCATTAGAATGTCCAAACAACAATAATAAACAGTAATCACATAAAAACAGTAGGATATTTGCTATAGTTAACAACAGTTAAGAGAGCTGGACAACCAATTTTGCTGGTAACTCCTAAGTCTGTTGCTGTACTCTACATGCTGCTTCACAAATTTTTTCTAGCTTATACACTGTATCAGGCCACATGTCCAAAAGTAAAGAGGTAAGAATTCATTTCAAAGGCCTGAAAAGTTTCCTAATGGGGCAAAATAAGTTTACAGATCCCCATAAACATCACCATATTTTCACTATCCCTCTTCCACAAGGATAGATGTGCTCCTCATAGCCTCATGTGCTCCTCCTATTAAATGTGTGTTCCAGCAGAACAGCTGGAAGTTCCAAGGTCGTGAGATAACTAGCTGACTGTAGACTCTGATTCAAACTAAAGCTCCATGGCCTAACATTATTAAGAAGTAGATTCAACTCATTTTGCCATTCCACCTACGGAACTCACTGTATCATAAGCACCCTGGCTCTGCTCAAGGAGAGCAATTTATGTGACTTGGAAGAGACACAAATGCTGCTGGGAGTACTGTTACATGATGTGATAGTCCACTTTCTTCTGCTGTGAACATCCACAAGTTTTCTATTGACATATTTGTCCTTTCAAAATTGGTGCTGTACAATTTTCACCAGTCTCCAATCTTCCCTTTTTTAGGGAAGGTTGTAGAGAAGATGGTTGGTTTGTAGATTCAGAAGCTCCTGGAAGAAACAGACTACCTAGACACTTTGCAGTTGGGTTTCAGATCAGAATATAATCTGAGATGCACTTGTTGATGATCTCTGGTGGGATCGGGATGGGGGTAATGCATCCTTCCTGGTCCTCCTTGATCTCTCAATGCCCTTTGAAACTATCAATCATGGTATCCTTCTGGACCAACTCTGGGGTTTGGGAGTAGAAGACATGGTGTTGCTGTGGTTCTCCTTCCTTCAGGGTACTGGTTCCAGTCAGTGTTGGCAGGAGGGGAGAAATCTTATCTTAGAATTCTACTGTGTGGGGTCACTCAGGGCTTTACACTCTCTCCACTTCTATTTAATATCTACATGAAGCCCCTGGGTTAGATCATCCGCTGGCATGAAGATGATACTAAGTTTTACATCTCAGCCACTTGATGCCATCAAGGCTCTTTCCCAGGGTCTGGAGGCTGTGAGAGTCTGGATGGGGAAGAGCAGGCTTCAGTTCAACTTTAGTAAGATCAGGTGTGGCTGTTGGGGCCTCCTGGATTCAGATGATTTCTATGTTTAATTCTGGATGGGGTAGCACTCCCCCAGAGAGAATTGGTGTGCAATTTGGGGGTCATACTGGATTCTTGGTTCCTGTCTGAAGAGCAGGTGGCAGCTGTGTCCAGGAGAACCTTGGCACAAATCCATCCTGTGTGCTAATCGCACCCATTCCTGGATGGGGAGGCTCTCCTCACAATCACTCGTGCTTTGGGTCACCTCCTGGTTGGACTACTACAATATGCTGTAAATGGAGCTTCCCTTGAAGAACATCTAGAAGCAGCCATAAGTCCAGATGCAACAGTTGTGGGTACATCATGGTATGTCTATGTAACACCACTATTTCACAAACTGCACCAGCTCCCAGTAGGTTTCCAGATGCAATTCAAGGTGCTGGGTACTGTCTATACTGGCCTTCATGGCACAGGTTCAAGTTACTTGCAGGTCCGCCTATCTCTAATTGAATCTGCCTGTCCCATGAGATCCAAAAGGGTGGGCATACTCCAGATCCCCTCCATAAAACAATGTCATCTGATAGGATTCAGGAGACATGCCTTTTCTGTCATGGCGCTTGCCCTCTAGAACAGCTTTACACACACACACACACACACACACCGCCATGATTCAAATATCCCCCAACCCTGCTGACCTTCTGTAAATCTTAAAGACCTGGATTTCCCCCACAAGTATTGGGCCAAGATGGTGGAAATGGTTTTTCAGACTGTGGGCTGGCTTCAATTGTATTGTATTTTTTTGTTTTTTGTTATTTTAAGTTGCGGGATTTTGTACTAGTTTTAATCCTTTTGTTAGCTACCCAGAATTTGCAAGTTGAGTGTGGCCATATAAATGGATGGATGGATGGATGGATGGATGGATGGATGGATGGATGGATGGAAGGATGGAAGGATGGAAGGATGGAAGGATGGAAGGAAGGATGGATGGAAGGAAGGAAGGAAGGAAGGAAGGAAGGAAGGAAGGAAGGAAGGAAGGAAGGAAGGAAGGAAGGCAGGCAGGCTACATGTCTATCCTTGAATTTAGAAATGGCCAAACTCTGTGTCTTTCATGGTTCAGTGGCTCCACCTCTTCTATTACACCATTCTCCAATCATCTGCAATTCTGCTTGATAATGGGTTGTATGATTCAGGATCCCAAGGATCTCTTCCATCTATCTTCCCAGATGCTAATGCAGAGCTTTCCAAACTGTGTGTCGGGACACGTTAGTGTGTCGGCTGAAGTGACTGGGTGTGTCGCGGCTGCTGCTGCCTCCTGGCTTCCACGCAGGTTCTAGTGCCTGCCTTGTGCCTTGCTGCCTCCAAACCTGCCCTGCCAGTATTCTGCGCAGGTCCTAGTGCCTGCCCTGTGCCCTGCTGCCTCCAAACCTGCTGGGATTCCACACAGGTCCTAGTGCCTGCCTTGTGCACTGCTGTAAGAGTGTGTCGCGAAATGATGCATGTCTAAAAAGTGTGTCACCAACATGAAAAGTTTGGAAAGCTCTGTGCTAATGGTATAGAACACCTACTGAAGAAATGCCTCCAATGTGAGAATGGTCACTGTTGCCTAATCTGTGGGGTCTGCATACCAACACTCTTAGCCCTAGATATTTCATGAATGATTCTTTCCTATTTGGCCAGTCTCACAATTATCAGCTGAGTTCTGGCAAGTCCCCATAGCCTGAGTCATCCTGTGTTGCAAGTTATCTAGATCTGTGATTCAGCTAGATCTGATCATACTACTAGTTGCTACACAAAATATGAAGACAGGCAGGCAGTCAAAAAGCTTGTATAAAACTATTTCAGCACTACCCCACTTAATGCCCTTCCATTGTGTTGTACTTCAATTCACCAAATTGCCAGGCAGAGGCCATGCCAACTGAAATGTGTAGGAGTTGAAGCATAATATGTATGGAGGGCACCAAGTGAGGGAAGGTTGCCTCTGCAGTAATTTTCTCTATTATAAAGATCTTGACAGAGTCTGAAAAGAAAGATGCAACATAACTGGATCAAAGATCTCTCTGAACAAGATCTGAGCCTCAATGGCATTGACAGCCATGTCCCTCTTCAAACAAGCTAAAGACAAGAAAAACAAATTCTTTAAAAGGACATGAGGCTTTCTGCCATGAACACTGATTCTCTTTTGTAGTGTAATTCTAACCTTGATTTTAATTTAATTTCAAAGCCAAAACTGAATTATTTAGAGGAAGAAATATGAACACTGTTGGCTGTTTCCATTTCAAAGGGGGCTGGTTCAAAGGAGCTTCAGAAGATTTTTAGTTCCTTGCATAGCCTTCACAACAGTACATTTATTGTGTAAAAGCCCACTCCAAAGACTGGGTGGACTCCTTTCAAGCTATGCAAACAAAGCTTGCTCTCAAATTCTGACACACAAGACTGGAAATTTCCTTATTTGGCCACTGATATAGCTACTTTTTGGTTCTATTTCTATTGCCTTCTATACCTGGATCTCCCACTACATGAGAGATGATTGGTTATCACTCAGTTTTATCCATTATATAAAAATGCCCTGTTTCCTTTTTCCAATTTCTCTGTATGTACCTAGTAGATAAGTACTGGATTTCTTCTAAGTTATAAAATGGTTTGTTCAGTTTTGGCACAGTGTTCTGTGAGAACTGACCAATTATGCTTTGTAAACTATGATTTTGTACAAGGGCAAACAAAATGTCTGGAGGTATCAATGTGCTTTCAGACACTTCCCTTGGGTACTTACCAGGCTCTCTGCTCCATTTCACTTCTTAAAGAGATATGAATAAAAAAATAATATATAGAAAGCAGGATGCAAAGATCCAGCCTCTAGTTTCATATTTCTTTGTGGAAATGCCTTTGAGTCACACAAAAATTTGATCACTTTTAGATAATTGGATATTTTGAGACTTTGCATGTCAGTCATTTGATGATTAATTAAATTACCCATTGCAGCCATTTTGTCATCACCACTTGTTCTTATAACATCAAAGTCTAAAAAAGGTTGTCTATCCCTGGTTTAGGACTAAGAGTGTTGTGAAAAATCAGCCACTTATAGTTTATTCAATATACCTTGATTAGACAAACATAGATTAGCTTTTCCAATTCTCATGCTTTCCAGATATACTCTATTACAGCTCTCAGGACTTGGGAACTTTAGGGATTATAGATCACATTTGGAAGGATAGCAGGATACAGAAGACCTCCCTATTCCATGTATGTGTCTGTAGTGTCACAGAAAGGTTTTACCTACTTATTGAGACTTTGCTATATATGATTACAGCAGCAAGACTCTTCTATGCACAACGATGGAAAGATCCACAAATACCTACAGGGGAAGATTGGATTATTAAACTGATGGAGTTGGCCCAAATGGCTAAGTTAACAGCGTTAATAAGAGAAAATACTGTTTGTGGATTTATTTTTACTTGGCAACCACTTTTAGACTACTTGCTTGTGTCAGAAAAAAATGAAGCTTTGATTTTGGGTTTTAGTGATTAAATGGTTTGTTTTGATAGAAATAATGTTACTAAGGTTTAACTAAGGGTAAGAGATTATATTTGTAAACTTATTTATATCTGTATTGGACAAAGTCCGAAGTCACTTCCTGTTTCTGTTTCCTGTCTGTTTTGCACCTTTATAGTTTTTTCTTTAGTTCTATAATCTAGCTTTTCTATATTCTATATTTTGTATTTTATTTATACTTTGAAAATTAATAAAGTTCTTTAAAAAAAAAGAAATCTACTATCTAGCAGAGATCCAGGGCTAGTTGCCATTTTCTATCAAGTATGCCATTTAGTGTTATGAAAAAATGAATGAAAAGGCCTGAGAATACCAAGGCACATGTGTTTGTAAAGTCTCCAACATGTAGCAGATATTGCTCTACCAATCCCAAGTCTAGTTTGATGCTTGTCAGGAGAATGGATGGATTTCACTTATTTGCTGCCCATTCTCACTGCTGTTTTCAATTATACCTCAGAACTGTGTTTCCCCTCCCCTCTCCAACTGCACTTTAGTTGCTTCTGTTATTACAGAATAAGGAACAGTTTCCCTGAATGCTTTTCATATGATACTCATTTATTGAGTTACTAAACCCTTAATATTAATATTACATTTCTTTCAACAGACTCTCTATGTCCGGCTCCTATAACTTACTCTTGAAGGCATTAGTAGTCACCAAGCCTGTTCAAGTAAGATTTACAGGTAGTCCTTGCTTAGTGACCACAATTGGGGCTGGCAATTCTGTCACTAAGCTCCGTGGTCACTAAGCAGAAAATCATGTGACTGCGACAGACTCACAACATCACTTCCCATTCGGTCGTTAAGCAAGACATCACGTGACCGCGACTTGCAATTTTACTTCCACACTCTCCATTAACTCTGCTTGTTGGAAGCCAGTTGTGAAGCACACAAATGGCAATCATGTGACCGCAGAATGCTGCAATGGTTGTAAATGCACACCAGTTGCGAAGCACCCAAATGGCAATCACGTGACCACAGGACGCTGCAACGGCTGTAAATGCAAGGATTGGTCACAAAGCTGTTTTTTTTAATATCGTCATAACTTCAAAGGGTCATTAATGTAAGCTAGGACTACATGTACTGTTATAACCACCAGCAACTACAAAAGGACAAATTTCACAAACATTTTGATGTCTGTCTTGCTTTTGTCTCAATTTCTACTGACTGTGGGAAGAAAATATTCAGGTAAATAATCTGTTTGGTTGGACTCACTCTCCAATATTAAGCTGCCTAGATTTAGTACCTGAGTACAGGTATTTTGCCCTGGCAATCAGTTTATCCTACTTTGGACACATTATGCAAAGACCTAGCTCTCTGGAAAAGGTTCTAATGCTGGGAACAGTGGAAGGAAAGAGAAGAAGAGGATGACCAACAGCAAGGTGGATGGACTCAGTTACAGTGGCAATGAGTGCAGTGCTGGAAGACCTGAAGGGCCACGTTAGGGGCAGATCATCATGGAGAAAATCTATCTACGTGGTTGCTAGGAGTCGACACTGACCTGATAGCACATAATCAAATCAAATCTTGACCTGTCAGGTATGCACTGTACAAATCTAGAGGGAGCACCTAATTACTTGCTAGAAACTAATAGCTGAGATACACAAATTACACGGATGGCAGAGACAGCCATTTGTTGTTTATTCGTTCAGTCGTTTCCGACTCTTCGTGACTTCATGGACCAGTCCACGCCAGAGCTTTCTGTCGGCCGTCACCATCCCCAGCTCCCCAATGGTTGAGTCCGTCACCTCCAGAATATCATCCATCCATCTTGCCCTTGGTCGGCCCCTCTTCCTTTTGCCTTCCATTTTCCCTAGCATCAGCTTCTTCTCCAGGGTATCCTGTCTTCTCATTATGTGGCCAAAGTACTTCAGTTTTGCCTTTAATATCATTCCCTCAAGTGAGCAGTCTGGCTTGATTTCCTGGAGTATGGACTGGTTTGATCTTCTTGCAGTCCAAGGCACTCTCAGAATTTTCCTCCAACACCACAGTTCAAAAGCATCTATCTTCCTTCGCTCAGCCTTCCTTATGGTCCAGCTCTCGCTGTCCCTAAATTCTGATATCAAATAATATTTAAATACCTTTTAAAGGCAGTAATTCTGTTAGGATTATAACATTGTTGGAAGAAAAATACAGCCATCAATTGTAGAAACAAACATAAGAAACGCTGACAAAACATCAGACAAGAACAACTATAGCATCTGCATTTTACACTTACCGCTCTAGAGTATCCCGAGATACCTTATTTCCTCCTGCTCTCTTGGTGACATTGGCATTCTTGTTGGCAGTCATGGTCATTTCTGCTCTCTCTAAATCTGGAAACCTGGGTGGGAGAAGAATGAAACCCAAAGCAAACTTGTTGAACGTGCGTGTAACTGAATTAGAGATGTTTACCAACCTGTCTAAAAAAGGTAAGAAAAAGAGTGACAGAGAGACTTTAGCCACGTTTTCCATTCTATAACAGCTTGAGTAAGACTAAGATTAAAACTAAACCTAGAGAAGATACTTCCAAACAAGCTAGGAATTGTAAACTAAGAAGAAACGTATGCTAGTGATTTTGGTTTGTAAAGGGGTGCCTGGATTAGGCTTATACAGTAAACTTTTAATTCCTTACTAATTTTACCAGCCCCACTGGTGACCATGGGGGCCATGTGGGACAGAAAAGGCTGTATGTACTAGAAAACCAACTCATGAATTATAAACTAGCATTCTTCAGAATCTGACTTACTATAGCCAGAGAATGTGGCTCAAACTCAGAGAAACATATAAGAACAGAATCACTATCCTGGTTTCCAGTTTTTCTTGTTAAATCAGAACTAGAATAATTTCAATAGATTTTTTAGATTACTTCCTTTTGAACAAGAAATAACATTTTGGAAAGGACTTCATTGCGTTTACATTGTTGGAGATGCAGTGAAATTAACACTTTATTTAAACATATTGTTTCATTTTGGTAAGAAGCAATTACAGGTATTAACTAATCTGAATCCAGATATTTATATCAATACCCATCTGAATGATAATGGCACTAGCTCCCTGTTGTACACCATATGCAGCTGGAGTATGAATGCATAAATATTCTCCACATTAAAATACTGTTTACTGAACATATTTCCACCCAACTCTTCCTCCAGGAAGGTCAGGCAGTTTACACAGAGCTTATCATATCATACCAATCACCTCTGTTCCTGTCCTTCAATTCCAGCACTGCACACCAAAGCAGTGAGAGTAATTACTCAAGCTCCAAAACTATATGCCATCTCCAACTGGCCAACGTCTACAACCTATGGGATAAACCCCTGGGTTTTACCTATGCTGCACTGAGCTCAGCCATTTTCAGGACCTCAGTTAACATGCAAGTTAGGCCTATATAAGTACCTCAGTAATCTATATTTTATAAACAGTGTACAAATCCAGTAAGCAAATAGATAATAAACATGCCCACCTGAGAGGAGTTAAAAGACTTAGATAATCAAAGAATAAATAGAATTGCTTGAAACTACTCCTCCTGGAAAGCATTACAAATTAGACAGGGAAAGAACATGGCTGATGATGGCTAAAGCTGTCAAGCAAAGTATGGCTGATTTATTCTCTTGCAGAATATACTTCAAGAACAGTTAGTTAGCAAATAATTTGACTAAAAACAAGTTATTACTTTTTTTTCTAAACTATTAAGGAATGTTCCTAGATTATTCACACTATCCTCACTATATGATCTGCCTAATTCATATATAGGAAAACTTTGGCTTTTTAATTCTTGGTTAATAAACAATGTTTTTCAGTCTGGTGATTTGAATCATCTTTTTTTTAAAACTCTGAGTACCTCAAAAGTAAGAATTTTTCATTTCCCTCTGATCCAGTCCCAAGGGACTTGTGCACAAATTATACAGTATGTGTGTATATGTGTTTAGACAGAATTGCATTTGCAAGTATATTGGGGGAAGGTAACTCTTCATGAAGATAGGCAATGCAATGCAGTCCATAGCTGCACAAGTCAGCCACACAAAGAAACAATTATTTCTACAAAGCAGGGCTGCGTGACTTCCGTTGTGGTAAAAACAACCTTTTGAATGTTATGCCAAGGGCTTTATTCCATAGAAAGAGGAATCAGTTCAAAAATGAGATTAAATTAATAAATATTACCTAAATATCATTATTTCACTCCTACACACATTCACACACTGTTATCTTATACACAAAAGCACACGCATATCCCCCCCTCTCTTTTTGTCCTTCCAAGTTACTCTTAGCAGAATTACTGAAAGAGAAATCAGTTAACATATTTGAGGTCTCTTGCAATGGAAAGGTTGCAATGGAAAACACGAAAGAGTTACAAACATTGAAACAAGGTTAAGTTCTCCAGCCAACAAATATTAGAATATTCTCTTCGATTGGTAAATATTAGAATCCACTATTCATGTGCGTTGCACACAGGTAGTCCTCGACCTATGTCCATTCATTCAGCGACCGTTCAAAGTTACGACGGTGCTGAACGAATGGTGGTTATGACCAGTCCTCGGAGTTCTGGCTGTCCCAGCACCCCCGCAGTCACATGATCGCGACCTGGGCACTTGGCAATTGGTTTGCATTTATGACCGGTTGCCAAGCGCCCCATGATCATATGATCGCCATTTGAAACCTTCCCTGCCAGCTTCCCCAGAAAGTCAATGTGGAAGCCAGCAGGGAAGGTCACAAGTCTCTGGAGTAAGTCTCCCCCACCCGCGCACCCTCCCCCAGCACCTCTGCGCTCGCACCGTGCCGGCCACTTGTGCACCCCCATGCACACCCTCCCTGACCTGCAGTGCACCCCCACGCACCCTCCCCAACCCTCACACACACTCACGCACCCTCCCTGACCCTTGTGCACCCTCCCCAATCCTCTTGTGCACCCACACCGCACCCCTATGCACCCCCTCGCTCCCTCCCCCACCTGGCACCAGTCATTTACCTGCCTGCTGGCCTGAGACTTGCAACCTCCTGCCAGCTTCCCCACTGACTTTGGTTGTGGGAAGCCAGCAGGAAGTTGCCCCGCCCAATGACCGTGTGATTCGGTTAACAACAGCAACCAGGACTGCAGGGATTGCCGTCGCTAAGCGATGAGGTCACGCTTTACAACTGCATTGCTTTGTGATGGAAATTCCGGTCCCAATTGCTGTCGTAAGTCAAGGACTACCTGTACTTGGAAATGAAGACACAGCCTGGATCGCTCAAACTGACAGCACTTCACTTATACTGCAGGTCAGATGTTTTAGACAAACCCATCCAGATTTATGTAGTAGGACCACATATAAGGCAGAAGTATGCCTTCCTTAGCTAACAGGCAGTGTGAATAAAATGAAGCAAAAATTCCAGAAATTGTAATTATGGCTGCTCATTTCAAGTAGGTTCGAACTTCAAAAATACGGTACACCTTCTAAAAGAGTTTGGAGATTTAATATTTAATATTCTAAACCAAATGAAGTGTGTTCAGATGGAAGACTGAATGATAAAATTGTTCTAGTTGGTAGAAATAAAAAAAGTCTTATAAAGTACATATTACAGTTCATTTCAGATCATTTTTATTTTTGTAAAAGGTTGATTGAAAATGGCTTATATGACTCCACAGAGACAAATCAATTATCACTAACTGTAGGGAAACTAATTACCTTCATCAAAAAATCTGCTGCTTAAAGAGTATTTTCAATAATCAAATTTCATAATCTGGTAAAGTTATTCACATTACACAGTGATCACTTCTCAGTGCCTTTACCAATTTTCAGATTTTATTTTATAAGAAGATTTTTAATCAAAAGTGAAGAAGCCAAGTTTTGAGCAATGTACCAAAAATGTTGCTGGCAAGTTGCCCCCGTTGAATATACAGTGCCTTTTTCTGGGAATAATATGGCCAGCTCTAAACCATAGCTTGGAATGTACATCCTCATTAACCCTCATAGTTCTGGGTCTAACAGAAGCATTATCTAGAGAGAGGGTTACATTACAACTCCCTTTATACAAATTCAAATAAATCCCCAAAATACTGCAAAATCCAGCTACAGCTTCCAA
Organism: Charina bottae; assembly: GCA_023362775.1. Classification (NCBI taxonomy): domain Eukaryota; kingdom Metazoa; phylum Chordata; class Lepidosauria; order Squamata; family Charinaidae; genus Charina; species Charina bottae. The sequence goes on along the minus strand of JALMGJ010000001.1, from coordinate 180,613,578 downwards.
CTTCTGATTGGTTTCCATTCAAACTTCATCAAAAGTATCTACATCAATCGCATCCAAACTTCAGAAAAAAATGCTCCCTGGAATGCTGGGCCTCAACCAAAGCCAAACTTTGAAGGAAGAGCTCTGCTAGTGTATGGAGTTTGTTACTGTATTGGAAATTTATGCTTCTCTCAGGTTTCTTCCTCGTTCCTAGATTCACACAACACTCTAAGCCATACTGTGGTTTGTTTGGCTTATCTTAGCATGTTGCATGAGCATGTGATATACTAGTTAAGCAAATCTTGGCTTAGTGCAATCTGTAAATTCATCTCTAGGCAGGGTCCAGCAATTTAGGCCTCTTTATTAAAGTTAGGGGTAACACAATTTGAAATAAATTAATTAAATATACTGGACTATCCTGAGCAATCGAGTAAAATGACAGAAGCAGGGACATTCACAGAGGGGAAAAAAGGTAAAGGTTCCCCCCGCACATTTGTGCAGTCGTGTCCGACTCTAGGGGCCAGTGCTCATCTCCGTTTGTTAGCCGAAGAGCCAGCGTTGTCCGAAGACGCTTCCGCGGTCATGTGGCCGGCATGACGCACACGGAACGCTGTTACCATCCCACCGAAGTGGTACCTATTCATCTACTTGCATTTTGCATGCTTTCAGATTGCTAGGTTGGCAAGAGCTGGGGCTAGTGCGGGAGCTCACTCTGTCACGCAGGGCTAGGGATTTGAACCTCCAAACTTGCAATCTTCTGATCAACAAGCCTGGCGTCTTACCCGCTGAGCCATCACACCCCACACATTCACAGAGAGGGGTATCAAAAATGTCAAAATGGTGCCACACCTGTGTGACTAAGACCTTACCCCTTTTTACATGTTTCACATGTAATGATGGGGATTCATTCAGTCACGACTGCCGTCTTGACTTTTTTAACCTCTTCTATAGATGCTGCATTAAAAAAAAACTCAGATCATGGCATCTGGTCCCATCACATCCTGGCAAATAGAAGGGGAAGAAATGGAAGCAGTGACAGATTTTATTTTCTTGGGCTCCAAGATCACCGCAGACGGTGACTGCAGCCATGAAATTAAAAGACGCTTGCTCCTTGGGAGGAAAGTATGGCAAACCTAGACAGCATATTAAAAAGCAGAGACATCACCTTGCCGACAAAGGTCCGTATAGTTAATGCTATGGTTTTTCCAGTAGTAATGTATGGCTGTGAGAGTTGGACCATAAGGAAGGCTGAGCGCCGAAGAATTGATGCTTTCGAACTGTGGTGCTGGAGAAGACTCTTAAGAGTCCCTTGGACTGCAAGGAGGTCAAATCAGTCAATCCTAAAGGAAATCAACCCTGACTGCTCATTGGAAGGACAGATGCTGAAGCTGAAGCTCAAATACTTTGGCCACCTAATGCGAAGAGAGGACTCACTGGAAAAGACCCTGATGCTGGGAAAGACTGAAGGCAAAAGGAGAAGGGGATGGCAGAGGATGAGATGGTTAGATAGCATCACCGATGTAATGAACGTGAATTTGAGTAAAATCTGGGAGATAGTGGAGGACAGGAAGGCCTGGCGTGCTATGGTCCATGAGGTCACGAAGAGTCAGACACGACTAAACGACTGAACAACAACAACAACAACAACAACAACAATAGATGCTCCTGGACAGAAAACACCTTGACATCACAAAACCACCAAGAGTCTAAGTTACGACAGGACAATGGTAATTTTATATTCTATTACATCTTCCCCCAATTTAAATTAAATGATGCCTGTATTGAACAGTCTGTAATGCCCAGTATCTTTCACTTTAAACATTTTAGAGCAGGTACAGTTACTTCATGACATTAGGAGGAGGAAAAGTCATCTGGGTTGTATGAGGTGGAAAGAATAAAAAGCAATGAAGCCAAGGGACCTACAGCCCTCATCTCTTCCCAGTTTCCTCCTACCCACTCCCCCATGAACTCTCATGACCCTTTGCTTGTTCATTATAATGACACTTTACTCAATCAAGTATTATTTTACTAAATTAGAAAAAGTTCAGAGACAGAAGAGAGAGAAAAATATGAAAGTGGGAAGAACCAAGGTTTCTCACTATTTATATGTATCCCTGAGAAGTAGAGGAAGGAGAGAAAGAGATTAAAGGAAACTAATTGCACCTGTAGTAGACCATGTGTATTTTAGAACTGGAAAAGGAAATTCTGGTCATGGACCTGTATTAATAAGCAGAATGCAAATGTAGGATGTGTGAATTTGCACTTGCACTGTGTTTTTGTTCTGTTTCAGTCTTTCATTCACGCATACGGCTCCTACAGAATAGTGCTTAGAAATCGAACTAACCGTTTATTACCAATAGGGAGTTATTGTGTTGAAGCAGAAATCACAGATTCCCAGTGGCTTTACTACCATCCCACTGTTGCTTTTAAAAGCCACCGTGAGTTGTGAAGCTGAAATAGTAAGAAGTTGGCATATTTGCAACCAGGTGCTTTTCTCAAAAACTGTTACTGTGGTTGCATGATGCTAGGAGAGATTTATTGCGAGGACGGAGCAAAATCCTAAACAATGCTTACAAGAAGAGACAAGATCCAGGAAGAGGAAGCTGAATGTCTGGGTTGGGGAGAGAGTAATAACTGGCTTGAGATCAGAGCTGAGAAATGGGGTGAGGCAAATGTTCCTGCCTGTGCCAACAAGGTTGCAAATACACTAATGCAAAGGAAGTTTCAGATTTCCTTGAGTTTCTAATAAAAAGTTAGAAATAAATCAGCTCAGCTCCCAGAAACAGAAAACGTCATGAGATCAATCTTGTCTAGAGCTTCTTCTTTTTTTTGGGGGGGGGGGGGATTACCCAAAGTGCTGCAAATTATTGATATAGCAGGGCCTCCTTTTTAAGTCAGTTTATCTATGGAATAATCTGATAAAACACTTTCAACGAATAAATATATTCTAGGTCAGCATCAAATTCTATTGTAGAGAGTAAGGAAGATGACCTTGACAGAGATATGCAAGCTCTATTGCCAAGGTGACAAGAAATAAAAAAAAATTAAGTCCAGAATGTCCAGATAATTTCCGGAAGCAGCTCAGGCAGATGTCTCCCTAATTTATTGAATTATAAGAAGGGGGACGTACAGAACAGACTTGCAAGATTCTGCTATTATATCCAATCTCAATAAAAATAGTTTTAACCTTCCTGTGGAGTTGATTTCCTGGACTGGTCTACCTAGTGGGGCTGAGTCTGCTTTACTTCTTTGGGATCCATTAGGTGCTGCCACATGAGACATTTATCATGCATTCACTCTGCATTTCCCATCTTGCCTGCCTCCCCCCCCCCCCCAACAACATTACTTTCTTTGGTAAAGCACAGGTAATGCTTCAAAAACATCACCATATGATTGAGAAGACAACATGAAAGGCACTTGCTTTTTTTCAGGAAGCTCTCCTGAGAGAGCTCCAACAAGATGTGGCAATTCTGTGAAGAATGGTCAGCAGGAAGAGACTGCGTTCCTCCTGTCTATTGTTTCTTGAAAGCACTCATTTTTTCCCCACTGCGAGTCTAGAGCTGGGCATTCCCTCCCAATTTTTAAGTCAGGCTGTTCTGCAGCTGAGAGAAAACCAAAGCTAAATTAGATTTTCTTGCTCATCAAGTGAATCAGAGAGTTTAGAATTTTCACAAAATGTTCACTGTTGGAATACACTGTTCAAAATGATGAAGTGAATGTCATAGCCTGCTTTACACACAACTCTGGAGCAGTTATGCTGACAAATTCAAAATGGAATTTGCATGCTCCTACACCTTGATGTAAACCTAATGATAATGTGAATGAAACAAAGCACTCTGTGGAAGCCCTCCAAAATTAACAGATACTATCATAAACCTTATAAGAATATAGCCCCCACTGGATTTTTCTTCCTCCATATCTGCCACCATAGGGACTTCTGAAGACCTATCTTGTCTGGAATGGAGAAAAGTAGCAGAAACTGTGTATCTAGATCAGAGCTTTCCAAACTGTGTGTCACGACACGTTAGTGTGTCGGCTGCAGTGTTTGGGTGTGTCACGGCTGCTGCTGCCTCCGAGCCCTGCCAGGATTCCATGCAGGTCCTAGTGCCTGCCTTGTGCCTTGCTGCCTCCAAACCTGCTGTGATTCTGCGCAGGTCCTAGTGCCTGCCTTGTGCCCTGCTGTAAGAGTGTGTCGCGAAATGATGCCCTGCTGTAAGAGTGTGTCACGAAATGATGCATGTCTAAAAAGTGTGTCACCAACATGAAAAGTTTGGAAAGCTCTGATCTAGATAGACGCATACATACATATGTTTATGTATTTTAAGTGGTTACCATACAGTATATTACAATAAGGTCAATGCAAATTATACAATAAAGCAATTATTACTATTTTATAATTTTATATAGCACATTTAAGTAAATAGTATTTTCAATATTTTAGTACTCTTGCTTCCTACTCATCCTCCCACCCATAAACACCATCAAAGCAAAAACTAAACAAAAGACCATTTGGAATCCTATTCAAATATTGTGTCAGCACACACATACATACCATGCATATATAATGATATATTTTAACTCCTCTTTTTGTGAATATGCATGTTTGTGTGATTACGCATATATATTTGTGTGTGTGCATATATCTATGTTTGCACATACACACACACACACACACACAATCCTGTTTATCTAAGAAAATCAGTTACTTTAGCAGCAACATTTACTAGCAGGATTAAATTCTATTGTAGTTTGAATAGTAAATCAAACTACAATAGAATTTAATTGCATTGCAATTGCCATTTATATTATGGATTAGAAACATCCAGTATGTCATTCATTCATTGGCGATCACTCATAGCCGAGTAAGATTGTCTTCCAAGGGTAAAATTTTAACAGTGGATCCGTAAGTGGCTATAAAGGCCAATTCTGGATCCGCACAACCTCCCACAGTGAGGGCATAGGTTTCCGGGTGGGAGACGGTCATGATGAGGGTTTGCCTGACGTGCCTTCCTCTTAGCTCGTTTCTCCCTTTCGCCCTGTACTCGTGCTTCTTCAAAGTCCATAGCGCCATTAATAAAGGCTGACCTCCAATTGAAACGCTCATGAGTTAGGGCTTCCCAGTTCTCAATGCTGATATTACATTTTTTTTAAATTAGCTTTGAGAGTGTCTTTGAATCTCTTTTGCTGTCCACCAATATTCCGTTTTCCATTCTTAAGTTGGGAGTAAAGTAGCTGCTTTGGAAGACGATGGTCAGGCATTCGAACAACATGGCCAAAAGACCATTTGGAATCCTATTCAAATATTGTGTCAGCACACACATACATACCATGCATATATAATGATATATTTTAACTCCTCTTTTTGTGAATATGCATGTTTGTGTGATTACGCATATATATTTGTGTGTGTGCATATATCTATGTTTGCACATACATACACACACACACACACAATCCTGTTTATCTAAGAAAATCAGTTACTTTAGCAGCAACATTTACTAGGATTAAATTCTATTGTAGTTTGAATAGTAAATCAAACTACAATAGAATTTAATTGCATTGCAATTGGCATTTAATTTCCTACTATAATGCAATGCAATGCCATGCCATTTATATTATGGATTAGAAACATCCAGTATGTCATATTCAGCATGCCATTAGGTGAACTGAACCATTATTTTACAAATTGCGGCACAAAAGTATTAAATCAGTTGTTAATAACTTCAAATAATTATTTGCAGCAGATCTGCAGTCTACTGTAATTATTACAATACAGCTGCCAAATATCTAGCAACCTTAAAAGATAGAATAGCAATACTCCTGACACCTTAATATCACATGGCTTCAATGTGTGAAACAATAGCTGTTATCACTTGCCTCTAGCAAATGTCACCCTTTGGAATATTTCCTACAGTTGTTATACAGTAATGCCCAGATTAGCCATAGTTTGGGGGGGGGGGTTCAGTTCAGAGCAGCAAAAGGGAACAAATATTACTAAAATGCTCTCTCCCTCTCTTCTCTCCAAAATCAACAAAATGCGACTTATTACTACCACTTTTCACTTCAAAACCTAAAACGGGTTCTCTGTCATGGTGCCTGCCCTCTGGAACAACACTCCCCCTGAGATTTGCATGGCCCCCATCCTGACATTTAAATGAGCACTCAGAACTAGCTTCTCCCCCAAGCCTTGGGTCAGAGTGGATGATGGACCTGTGTGTGGTGTTTTGTTTTTTATATATAACTTTTATTGAAAGTTTTAACAGCAATAATAAGAACTAATACAAACTAAAATAGAACAGAGAAAACAAACAAACAAACAAATAAATAAATAAATAAAACAAAATAAAATAAAATAGAACAGAGAAAACAAAAAAGAAAGAGAGAAATAACAGAAAAAGCTAAAAGTGCAATAAGAGAAGAAAGGGTAGAAGAAAGTAGAAAAAAAGGGAAAGGTATAAAGAAAGATATAAAGAAGTAGCTTCCAATAGTCTTCACAGCAGTTATAAGTACAATTATATTTTAACCTCTCTCTCTAAAGTTACATCATAATACTCTTCTTTCTATAATCTATCCTGTCTAATCATCAAAACCATAAATCACAAGTTCATTTTTTTTTCATTTTTACACAAAATGTCCATAAGTGGTTTCCAGTCACCAATAAATGTAGATATTGTCCTTCGATTGGTATATTGTCCTTTCTCTAATCAAAGAAGTCAGTTTGTCCATCTCAGCAAGTTCTGTCAATTTCACCAACCATTCCTCCATGGTGGGTAATGCCAGATCTTTCCATCTTCGTGCATATAGTAATCTTGCAGCAGTAATCATATACTGAAATAATCTTCCATGGCTTTTTTCTAACTGTTTATCCATCAATCCTAAAAGGAAAGGTTCTGGCGTCACCTCTGTGCGGTGTTTTGGTTTTTAGTTGATACTGTTTCTCCAGACTCTTCTTTTTTAGGTTTTGAACCTTTGTATTTTCTATTGTGCATTTTGTAAGCCCCCAAAGCTGTGATAGATCGGAGTGGCTTATACATTTTATAAATAAATAAGTAAATAAGTAAGTTTTAACAGATCCAATCCCGCTTATACTTTCCTTTTTTTTTAACTTTTCTTGGCTACTTTTCAAAACCAGTGTCTTTTCAAGGATGGTTATAATGCAAACAGTAAAATTTAGCATCAAATTATGAAAATACTTCAACAGTTAAACTGTGGTCAAAACATCTAGTTAAAATAATACAATATCAAATATCTAACTGCAGAAAATACCATAACAAATCTTCAGTTAAAACACAAAAAGAACACGTGTTTTTATAACCCTTTCTATTAAAACAGGCATTTGTTTTAATGATGATCAGTGGTAAAGGAATGTATGTATATGTATGTATACACACACACACACACACACTATATCTTCTGGTGAGTAGTCTGGTGAGTGCCAAAGCCACTGTCCTGGATGAGACCCAGAGCATCCAGGAGTACATCAGTAAGATGGCACCTAAACATGAGCTGCTGAGAGAATACCTGAAGCAGCAGCAGACATGGAAGGAAGATCAAGCAGAGGAAGTGCCATGGCAAGACAAGACCCTGCATGGGATGTACCATTGACAGGTAGCTGTGGTGGCTGACATTGGGAAATCCTACCAGTGGCTGGAAAGGGCTGGACTAAAAGACAGCACTGAGGCACAAGAACAGGGACTAAGCACCCGATCCATAGAAGCTACAACACTAGACAGGACTCAAGGTGCAGACTGTGCAGAGAGGCCTCAGAGACAGTCCAACACATAGTGGCAGGGTGTAAGATGCAGGCAGGAACAGCATACACTGAACGGCACAACCAAGTAGCTGGCATTGTGTACAGGAACATCTGCACAGTGTATGGGCTAGACCCTCCAGAGTCCAGATGGGAAATTCCACAGAAGGTCATGGAGAATGACAGGGCTAAGATCCTGTGGGACTTCCAGATCCAGACAGACAGGCAGGTACTGGCCAATCAACCAGACGTTGTGGTAGTAGACAAGGACCAGAAGACAGCAATGGTGATAAATGTAGCAGTGCCAAGTGACAGCAACATCAGGAAGGAGTATAAGAAGCTGGAGAAGTACCAGGGCCTGAAGGAGGAACTGGAGAGGATGTGGAAAGTGAAGGCCAAAGTGGTCCCAGTGGTGGTCGGAGCACTCGGGGCTGTGACTCCTAAGCTGGGAGAGTGGCTCCAACAGATCCCAGGAGCAACATCAGAGTTCTCTGGTCAGAAGAGTGCAGTGCTAGGAACAGCTAAGATACTGCGCAGAACCCTCAAACTCCCAGACTGTATCTTTGCAAAAAATACAGTATTTGTAAGCATTCTTCAATTTATTAAACACTAAGCAAAACCAGAAATTCGAACCTCCATCCAAAGGTTCTCTGTGGAGTGATTCCTACATGTCTGACTGCCCATCCTAAGGACCTATGTCCTCACAATCAGGTTTTAATTCCTAGAGAAGGCCTTTTTCTTTTTTGGAGGATAATTTGCTTGGCAGTCAGATCTGCTCTCTAGCAGCAGAGTTTCTGGGAATGAGGAAGATTTCACTTTTTTGGTTGTCTTTTAAACCAAGCCTAGAACAATATTTTGAAAGAAAACATGCCAAGTTTTGTCCAGAATAATATTGACTTTTCAAGCACCATTTGCAACCAAAGAGGAAGGATTACTGGGCAACCCCGTAACATTATGCTTAAAAGTATGATGGTCATGCTCATCAGGAATTGGCTGATGAGGAAACAAAATTTGCTCTCCATGTAGGGTCTCTTAAGTCTTTTGCTTCTCTAATTTACTCTTTCTTGCCAAGGGAGTGTATTTCCTATAATTCCTGTCATGCCATTTTCCAGGCTAATTTTCAGACAACTAGCACAGGAGGGTTGAGTTGGATAATTCCAAACTATCTAGAATTTAAAACATCCTAACGTTCGTGGCCAAAACGACACATTTAAGAACCACATTACACTCTTAGCTCAAATGCTTCTAAAATAATGGTAGCCTATGCAACTACAGGTAGCCCTCGTTTAGCAACTGCCTCGTTTAGCGACCATTCAGTTACGACAACGATGAAAAAGTAACTTTGCAACCAATCTTCACATTTACAACCTTTGCAGGTCTGTAAAGCAAAGGAAAGCTGAAGTAGGATCGTAAGCACAGTTGCGGTTTCACTTAGCGACCACTTTGCTTAACGGTCAAGTTGCCAGTCCCAATTGTGGTCACTAAACAAGGACTACCTATACACTACTGTAATTCCACATTTGTTTATTATTAATCAAGACTGACAAAACTTAACTGCAAGGCACAAAATGTATTTCAGAAGGCTCATGTTCATGACTGCTATGTAACTATGGATCTCAGCTCTTGTTTATTACTAAACATTAGAAGATACTCCTGTGTTGAACTGGCATAAGAATCTACAATTGTGTAAAATTGAATAGGTCAAATTAAACAATTTAAAATTATAAAACAGTTGGCATTGTTTAATCTTATCCATCCCCAGATTAAAAAAAAATCAAGCATATACAGAGCTTCAAAGTCAGGGCTTGATTGTGGGCTCCCACCCCACAGCCGATCAGTCCAGAAGTGTCCATTGCAACTAGTTCCCAGTGCCGGAGTGTGATTTGGAAAAATTGAGTTCTATTCTTGCATTGTTTAGCATGGAAAAAAACATAAATGGCTAAATGACTATAATGCTTGTGTGTTTTTTTAAATACAAACAAGACATTTGCAGAATTGTAGGACTATTATGAAAGGATAAAATGTGCCACAGAAATCAGGGTGCAGGGATTTTCAACACTGAAACATACTTTTAAAGTGTTTTTGTGAGACAGATTGTGATGAAATCTACAGCAAAAATGCTCCATGGCATGAGGAAAATGCCATGAGTCCCCTTTGTGCCGCCCAGAGTCCCCTTTGTGGGGGGAGATGGGCGGTGATAGAAGTTGGACAAATAAATAAATAAAATCCATGCCAAACTTCAGGCAGATCAATTGAAAGATGTTTGTCCGAAGGAAAAGGGGTAAACATAAGGAACAACAATGCCACTATTTGAATACAATGCAGCTAATTACTGGAGGTTGAGCCTAGGAAAAGTGTAATTCCTTTTAATGAAAACTAAGCTCTCTTTTAAAAAAGTAATAAATTATTACTTCCTGGTCTTTTCCATAAAAGAAAACAGTCATTATGCAGAACAGTCAGCAAAGACAGTTCACAAAAGCATCATCTTGCAAGCGCTTAGGATGAAAAAATTAGAAACAATGAGCTAGTGTAAACGATAAAACTAAGACTATTCCAAGTTCTCTACGCTCTGGGGCAATGCTGTAATCAGTTGTGGGGAGCCTTTTCCCTTACCGTGGCAGTTTATGCAAATGACAAAAGGGTTATGTTTTAAAAAAAAATTATCTCACCTTTTATTATTTTTATAAATAACTCAAGGCGGGGAACATACCTAATACTCCTTCCTCCTCCTATTTTCCCCACAACAGCAACCCTGACAGGTGAGTTGGGCTGAGAGAGAGTGACTGGCCCAAGGTCACCCAGCCGGCTTTCATGACTAAGGCGGGACTAGAACTCACAGTCTCCTGGTTTGCCATTGGCTCCTTCCTAGGGATGAGAGACAGGGACTGGCCCAAAGTCACCCAGCCGGCTTTCATGCCTAAGGCGGGACTAGAACTCATAGCCTCCTGGTTTCTAGCCCAGCACCTTAACCACTAGACCAAACTTGGAGAGTATATTTGTAAATGCCAATTTGATCTGGGTTTACATGCAAACCAGAAATGACGGTTTAATATAGCCTAGTGAAAGATTTTAATTTCAGTCAAATTCAGACCCTGGGCCTGGATTATTTTTCTGGGTTTTTTTGGTTATAGGACTTATTTTAATTTATGATTCATTTGTAAAGACAAACCAAGAATATATTCAAAAGAAATTGAACCCTGGTTTATAACTCTTGTCAATTACATGGGATGAAGAGAGGGGAGTGGGTATGCTTATTTATACAGGTAATCCTTGACTTATGATGGCAATTGGGACCAAAATTCTGTCACTAAGCGATGCAGTCTTAAAACGCAACCACATCTCTTAGTGACAGCAGTCCCAGTTGCCGTCAGTAACTGAATCCCACAGTCATTAGGCGAGGCAACTTCCTGCCGGCTTCCCCCAACCAAAGTCAGTGGGGAAGCCGGCAGGAAGTTGCAAGTCCCAGGCCAGCAGGCTGGTAAGTGGCTGCTGCTGGGTGTGGGAAGGAGCAAGGGGATGTGTGGCAGTGAAGGGTAGGGTCGGGGAGGATGCTCAAGGGTGTGAGGGGTTGTGCGAGAGGTGCCGCACAAGTTGGGCAGGGCGCACGAGGGCGCACGAGAGGCATGGTGAGGGTCAGCAAAGGGGTGCACGACAGTTGCCATGCGGGTCAGGGACAGTATGTGAGGGTGCGCAAGAGACTCAGAACAGGTTGGGCAGGGTGTGCGAGAGTCGCCACGCAGGTTGGGGATGGTGTGTGAGAGTTGCAGCACAAATCAGAGAGGATGCGTGGGGGTGCACAAGAGTCACTGTGTGGGTCAGGGAGGGTGCGCAAGAATGCGTGAGAATCGCAGGTTGGGGAGGGTGCGCACTGGTGCAAGTGGGTGTGCAAGAGGCGCAGCGTGGGTCAGAGAGGGTCGAAGGTGCGTGAGAGTCATTGTGTGGGTCAAGATGGTGCGTAAGGGTGCATGAGAGTTACAGCGTGGGTGTGCAAGAGTGCAAGGGGGTACGCAAGATGTGCGGCACGGGTTGGGGAGGGTGCATGAGAGTGTGTCACAACGTGATTTGGGGAGGGGTGTGAGGGTGCGAGGGGGTGCACAAGAGGCATGGCACAGGGAGGGTTGGGGAGGGTGCGCAAGAGTTGCTGCATGAGTTGGGGAGGGTGCAAGGGAGTGCACAAGAGGCATGGGGAGGGGAGGGTTGGGGAGGGTGTGTGAGAGTCATGACATGGGTAGGGAGGATGTGCGGGGGTGCGCAAGTGGCCAGCGGAAGCAAGTGCAGAGGGGCTGGGGAGGGTGCGTGGGTGGGGAAGACTTACCCCAGCAACTTGTGATCTTCCCTGCCGGCTTCCTCACTGACTTTCTGGAGCAGCCAGCAAGGAACGTTGCAAATGGCGATCACGTGATTGCAGGGCACTTGGCAACCAGTCGTAAGTGCAAACCGGTTGCCAAGCACCCAGATCGTGATCACGTGACTGTGAGGGTGCTGTGATCGCCGGAACTCTGAGGACCGGTTGTAACCAACATTTGTTCAGTGCAGTTGTAACTTGGAACAGTCACTGACCGAATGGTCGTACTGTAGGTTGAGGACCTGTATATGTAATTCTAAGATACCTTATCATTAACGGCACATGCATCTATATAAATTATAATTTGTCATATTGTACAACTGCAGAATAATATATCCTGTGTATCACATTACGCAAGTCTCATTACTTAAAAAAGGAAAAGACTAGCTAACCATATTTGCATTTAGAAATATCTTTCCTTATTTACCTTTATTTACCATTATACATTTTTCACCATGCAGATTTTATAAAAACATGAACTACATTTTCAGTCAGCTTCTAATTTGTGTCAATTGCCAGGCCTCCCTAGAACTGTGAGACTCTGGCTGTGACATGAAAGACATTTTTGCAAAATGGCCAATTGTCTGTCATACCCTGGATTATGTCACAAAAGACAGGACAGCAAGAGCTCTTAAGTGTTTACAGAGCTGAGTCTGCAATGTCTTGATTAATAAACAGCAAAAGTAATATTAATAACCAGCAAAAGGAATATATGAATAAAAGGCATACATACACGTGAAGAGGCATTTCATAATAGATTTTTCTTCCAGGTTTTTGATAGGACAGCAGGGATCTTTAAAATAAATTATTTAGTTCATGCATTCACTTCATATTAAAATACAGACTACTTTGTACAAACAAAATTAAATTAACTAAGCTGACATTCTTGGGACATTGGCTCACAACCCCATTTACTGCTTTGTAGATCAAGATCAGGATTGGTCGCAGAAAGTTATGTATGGATTGAGAAATGTTGAGTGAATTGGGATCTAGGCCTTTTCCCTGTCTAAAATTATTTCCCTGTATATATGCATGGAGATAGAAAAGAAATCAAAGGTTCCAGAAAATGAATTTTGTTTTTTGTTTTTTGTTGCTAACCAAGCCAACATAAATATCTTTCATATAAGAATAACAGGGGAGAATGTGAAAACCCACATTACTTAACAGTAATCCACAAAATGACACTGCCCTCCAGGCTGAACTAGGCGTGTGGGCCCTCTAGCAGAGCGGTTCATAGGAAACCCAAATATCACTCTGGAATGGTGGGAAAAGAAAAGGCCTTCTATAATATGTTTGGCTAGGCAGAATGCATTATCAACCAGAATGTTTGCCTTTGAATTCTCAGATACTTTTGGCCAAAGCTTATGACCACAAGTGGGAAAGTGAGAGCCAATAAGAGATTCCTGGCAATCCACTAGCCTCATCAAACCACTGGAAAGGATGTGTATCAGTTGTTTTCACCTTTGCATTTCAGATTCTTAGGAACACGGGCTTTTTCCTGCACTTGGTCCTCAGCAGCGCCACCTCCAGAATCAAATAAATCTTGATCTTAACTGAGTCCCCACAGGCCTTCCTTTTTTGCTATGTATGAATGTTTCTCTCATTTCTTCTTTCCAATCTTTTAACACGCTCCTCTTAAAGAAGTTCAAGACTTCATCTCTCAAACAAATCAGACCATTTTTTTTCTTAGACTTAATCTTAACAAAGGTTATTCTAACCTTGAATGAATTTCAACCTTGCCCTGAAAGCTTTAAGCAAAAGCAAGAAGTTTGAAGTCAGCAACCTTAAATGGTGTGTTATTATCAGAACCAAAACAGTTCTCAACACATCTGCAGATGGTAAATTTATCAAAATTTTAATTTATTTTTTATTCTGCTCTCTATCTAGAAAAAGCTCTTAACAGCAACAATGAAGTCATAATGTTTAAATAACTCCAAATTTAAAATAGAGGAGGAAAAAGAAGGAGGGGAAAAGAAAGAATGAAAAATCTTAGTTAATGTTATCCTTTATGAAATTCAGGATTTTAGTTTGTCTTTAGAGGACCAACATCAGTCTAGTTGTGCAAACTATCCACTATCCAGTCTTTCTCACATGAGAGCTCATGATTTAAAACCATCTATACCTAATATCAACTTTAATACAAACATGATGTACAACTCAAATACAGTAGCTTACTTTTGAAAATGCCCTGGTAGGTTTATATAGAAGGTGTTGTTGATGGAATCTTGGGTTATTTGGTGCTTTAAAAGGACAAAAGTGTCACCATACATTCAGCTCGAAAATGTATAACCAGCTAATATCCAATGTATTTAAGGTCACCATACTCAATAGTCATGGTTTCAGCTCACACATGGCCCAAGTCAGGAAGACATGTTTTGTCCTCTATCTCTTCTTTCTTCACCCTCAGTTCTCACTTCCCTCCATCTCTCGCTTCACTCTCTTTTTCTCTGGCTCATAGCATGGAACTGCTATTGAGGCTATTACACATCACAAGACAAGAAAACTAACATGGTTATCTAAGGAGATGATTAGGAGAAAACTGCAATCTACCATTTCTTTTGGGGGGATGGGACCTCCATAGCTACCAGTTCTAGTTTGTAGGAGACTCCAGGTCCAGCAAAGGGCAGACCCTCTTCCCCTCTGTTGCGAGAAGAGTCAATTTCCAACATGAGAGCACAACAGCGCTGCTGGAACAAGTAGATATGGTCCAGAATTCTATGTCATATACTGATCAGTCAGATTTATTGAAAAAGCTTGACCAGGTTAAGGGTGACAGCATTCTTTTGCTGTGCTTCCTAGCAACTGATATTCAACACATGCTGTTTTCACTGGGCAAGGTGAGGGGGGAGGAGACACAACCATCCAGGTCAATAGCTATTGATATTCCTTCCTCTGAATATTTTTATACTCTCCTTTAAAAAACTACTAAATTAAATTAAATCCGTAATTTAACCCTCACAAAAAGAGAAAACAATCTTAAAGTAAGACAGCTAACACTTCAGTTCTTCCCAAATCATTTCATCACTTTCATTTTTACTTCTATCCATTATGGTGGAGGTGCCTCGTTTACCCCTCTTCACCCACATCCGAAAATATTTTTTATTTCCATTACGATTGCTTTGCATTCTCTCTGGTCACTTTTATATTCAGAACATCTTATCACTGTTTATTAATCCTCTCAGTCATTTATCATATGCAAGCAAATCAATCACACTTTTAGATTTATATTCATACTTTTGTCATGTGTATGTATGGATAATCTTAAGTCTATACCACTTGTTTGAATCAAGCAGACCTTTAAACAAGTACTCATAAAACAATTGCTATTCTTATTCATTCTTGGGTCTCTGAAATGAAGGAAATGCTGAAAGGAGTATCTTAGAGTTTTGTATCAAATAATGGTGATATTCAAGAAGGGAATTGAAATGAACGCTATAAATCGAGACAGTGGCCTCACTCCGGACTTGGTTTTCCTGTCGGAGCAATGGTAAGATGATCTGGGGGGAGAGTTGCACCTTTCCCCGTTGTCATGGTCAGATCATGCCCTGGTGACCCTGAGATTCTCATATGCTGCCCCACTCCGCAGGGAGGCTGGACCCATTCGTTTGGTCCGCCCCCGGCGACTAATGGACCCGATAGGGTTTCAGAGGGAGCTGGGGGTTATATCCGAGGATCTAATGCACGGTCCAGCGGAGGCCCTGGCCGCAGTCTGGAATAAGAGAGCGGCCGGGGCCTTGGACAGGATCGCGCCTATGCGACCTCTCTTGTCCCATCCGACCCGATATTCCCCGTGGTATACGGAGGGATTGAGGGTACTGAAGAGGGTCAAGAGACGCCTAGAGTGCCGCTGGAGAAAGACAAAGACCGAATCAGACCGAACACAAGCTAGAGCCGCAGTTAAAGCCTACCTTGTGGCGGTAAGAGCGGCGAAACGTCAATATTTCTCCGCTCTTATTGCATCCGCAGAATGCCGCCCGACGGCCCTGTTTAGGATTACTCGATCCCTCCTAGGTAAGGTGGGCCCGGTGACCCACCTGCAGGGCCGTGCAGAGGAATTTGCAGAGCATCTGATGGATAAAATCGCTCGGATTCGTTCTAAGTTAGACTCCAAGTGTGACGCATGGTCTGGGGAGATGCCGAGGGAGCGTCTGTGCCTGGTTATCTGGGAACAGTTTGATCCTGTTGGACCTGAGGAAGTGGACAGGATCCTCCGGACTGTAAGGGCCACTACTTGTCATCTTGACCCATGCCCCTCCTGGCTGGTGAAAGCAACCAGTGAGGTGACATGTGGCTGGGTCCATGCAATGGTTCTTACATCCTTGGGAGAGGGAGTGTTTCCGGCGGCTTTTAAGGAGGCGCTGGTGCACCCCCTCCTCAAGAAGCCATCGCCGGACCCTACAGTGTTGGATAATTTTCGTCCTGTCTCCCACCTCCCCTTTTTGGGGAAGATGGTTGAGAAAGTGGTGGCATTACAGCTCCAGAGGATTCTGGATGATACAGATTATCTAGACCAAGGGTCGGCAAACTTTTTGAGCCGAGAGCCATTTTGGTATGCTCGTGCACATTTTTAAGTGCTCGAGAGCCAGGGGGCGGGGTTTGCGGGCGGGGGCCAATCGCGTGGAAGGGGGCGAGGTTTGCGGGCAGGAGCCAATCGCGTGGAAGGGGGCGGGGTTTGGGGGCGGGATCCAATCGCGTGGAAGGGGCGGGGTTTGGGGGCGGGATCCAATCGCGTGGAAGGGCTGCGCTGCGCTTGGCCGGCCACCCCGGTCCTCGCTCACCTTCCATGGCCGGTCCTCGCGGGCTGCCGGCGACGCTCCCGTCCCCCTGCACCCCAGCTCTCCAAGGCCGGGGCCACCCTCTCTGCCGCTCCCTTCGACAGAGGAGGGACCGGCGTGCCTTGGGAGCTGCTGCTGGCGGCATGTCTGGGCGAGGCGCGCGGGCGGAGCTGCCCGTCTGGCACTTGGGCGCTCCCGAGCCTCTTCCCTTCTCCCTCGCCACGTTCGGGCGTTGAGGCCAGGCAAAGCCGGGCGGTCGCGCAGGGGCGAGGCGAGGAGTCCCGCTCCTGCGCCTACCGCCACATCCGTCCGTTCCCGGCCTCTCTCCCCATATCCGGCGGGTGCCCATGCCAGAATCCCCGCGACCCGGAGGCAGCGACTGCTCGGAGGGCCCCAGCGAGAAGAGGCGCGTGATCCCCGGTGGATCCCTTCGAGGGGCCGCGGGGCTTCCCCGCTTTCCTCCCAAGGAGGCCTCGACGGCGCACCCTCCCGCCCCATCAATCCCCCCACCCCACCGTTGGGTGTCAGAGGCTGAAAGGATGTGGCAGGAACGGCCCTGGAAAGCAGGGCCTGCGGAGCGCCACCTTTGGGGAGGAGGGTCCAGCCGGCGAGCAATGGCGGCACCGGAGTTTTCGCCGGAGCGCTGTCTGTTGGGAGAGAAAAGCAGCCACCGCACAGGCCCGCTTAAAAAACCACCACCCCGAAACCGCTTTCGAGCCGCCTCTCCGGAGGGTCCCTGCGGTCCCGCCGGGTGCACCCCCCCACCCCGCCGTTCGGCGTCCTCTCCCCCCGCTAACCCGAGCCCTGCGGCGGCCGGGGGAAGCCGAGCCAGGCGGGGGTGCAGCGGGCCCAGCGGCGCGCTGAGGGCGAAGAGCCGCCTGCTCTCCCCTTGGCCGCCTCCGGTCGCTACAGTCGCCCCGCCGGAACGGAGCCTGGCTTGGCTCCCCCGGCCACCGCAGGGCTCAGGTTAGCGGGGGGAGAGGACACCGAACGGCGGGGTGGGGGGGCGCACCCGGCGGGACCGCAGGGACCCTCCGGAGAGGCGGCTCGAAAGCGGTTTCGGGGTGGTTGTTTTTTAAGCGGGCCTGTGCGGTGGCTGCTTTTCTCTCCCCACAGACAGCGCGGGCGGGCGGGTCCTCTGGAAGGAGGCCGTCCGGAGTTCTGCTTGCAGCGGACGAGTTGCTGCTGGGCCGAGCAGATGCTTTTGAGACCTAACGGCGGGGTTACATCGGGACGGAGTCCGGCCTATCCCCGGTCTGTGTCGCGTTAATGCCGCCCCCTTTCCCACCTGGGAGGCCAGCTTGCAGCGCAAACGGCAGTCGCTTACTGAGCGAGTGCATTTTATAATCTGCTTAACCACCCCCCCTGTGCGGTGGCTGCTTTTCTCTACCGACAGACAGCGCGGGGTTTCCAGCGGAGGAGCGCCTGGCAATTAAGCGATAGGGAAGGAGGAATGAAATGGGGCGTGTGGCTTGTGTAGCGATTCCGCCCATCCCGCGAGGTTTCTCCAACTTGAATGGCCTTGTCATTAAGGGCAGCTTCTCCCTTTAACGCAAGACTGAAACTGCGCTTTTCCGGCCTTCCTTTTTCAAAGAGGGAGAAGTGCGGGGGGGTGTGGTTAAGCAGATTTTAAAATGCACTCGCTCAGTAAGCGACTGCCGTTTGCGCTGCAAGCTGGCCTCCCAGGTGGGAAAGGGGGCGGCATTAACGCGACACAGACCGGGGATAGGCCGGACTCGGTCCCGATGTAACCCCGCCGTTAGGTCTCAAAAGCATCTGCTCGGCCCAGCAGCAACTCGTCCGCTGCAAGCAGAACTCCGGCCGGCCTCCTTCCAGAGGACCCGCCCGCCCGCGCTGTCTGTGGGGAGAGAAAAGCAGCCACCGCACAGGCCCGCTTAAAAAACAACCACCCCGAAACCGCTTTCGAGCCGCCTCTCCGGAGGGTCCCTGCGGTCCCGCCGGGTGCACCCCCCCACCCCGCCGTTCGGTGTCCTCTCCCCCCGCTAACCCGAGCCCTGCGGTGGCCGGGGGAGCCAAGCCAGGCTCCGTTCCGGCGGGGTGACTGTAGCGACCGGAGGCGGCCAAGGGGAGAGCAGGCGGCTCTTCGCCCTCAGCGCGCCGCTGGGCCCGCTGCACCCCCGCCTGGCTCGGCTTCCCCCGGCCGCCGCAGGGCTCGGGTTAGCGGGGGGAGAGGACGCCGAATGGCGGGGTGGGGGGGTGCACCCGGCGGGACCGTAGGGACCCTCCGGAGAGGCGGCTCGAAAGCGGTTTCGGGGTGGTGGTTTTTTAAGCGGGCCTGTGCGGTGGCTGCTTTTCTCTCCCGACAGACAGCGCTCCGGCGAAAACTCCGGTGCCGCCATTGCTCGCCGGCTGGACCCTCCTCCCCAAAGGTGGCGCTCCGCAGGCCCTGCTTTCCAGGGCCGTTCCTGCCACATCCTTTCAGCCTCTGACACCCAACGGTGGGGTGGGGGGATTGATGGGGCGGGAGGGTGCGCCGTCGAGGCCTCCTTGGGAGGAAAGCGGGGAAGCCCCGCGGCCCCTCGAAGGGATCCACCGGGGATCACGCGCCTCTTCTCGCTGGGGCCCTCCGAGCAGTCGCTGCCTCCGGGTCGCGGGGATTCTGGCATGGGCACCCGCCGGATATGGGGAGAGAGGCCGGGAACGGACGGATGTGGCGGTAGGCGCAGGAGCGGGACTCCTCGCCTCACCCCTGCGCGACCGCCCGGCTTTGCCTGGCCTCAACGCCCGAACGTGGCGAGGGAGAAGGGAAGAGGCTCGGGAGCGCCCAAGTGCCAGACGGGCAGCTCCGCCCGCGCGCCTCGCCCAGACATGCCGCCAGCAGCAGCTCCCAAGGCACGCCGGTCCCTCCTCCGTCGAAGGGAGCGGCAGAGAGCCCCGCGGGCTGTGCGCGAGGTGTGGGCGGCTGCGGGTGGCCCCGGCCTTGGAGAGCGAGAGCGAGAGCGCGTAAGAGCGTAAGAGTTTGGGGGCGGGATCCAATCACGTGGAAGGGGCGGGGGTGAGTTCAGCTGCGGAAGAGCCACACTCAAGGGGCCAAAGAGCCACATGTGGCTCGCGAGCCGCCATTTCCGACCCTTGATCTAGACCCCTTTCAGTCAGGATTCAGACCGGGATATGGGGTAGAAACTGCATTGGTCGCACTTACTGATGATCTCTGGCGGGCGCGGGATGGCGGCAGTGCATCCATCCTGGCTCTTCTTGACCTCTCAGCGGCTTTCGATACCATCGACCATGGTATCCTTTTGGGACGGCTTAGGGGGTTGGGGGTGGGCGGCGTGGTTTTACGCTGGTTCAGCTCCTTCCTCCAGAGCCGATCCCAATCGGTGGTTATAGGAGATGAGAGGTCCGACCCTCGGCCCCTACTTTGTGGGGTGCCACAGGGTTTGGTTCTCTCCCCTCTCCTATTTAATATCTACATGAAACCACTGGGTGAGATCATCCACCAACACGGGATGAGGTATCATCAATATGCTGATGATACTCAATTATATATCTCCATCCCGGGTGAGTTAAGTGATGCAGTGGCTCTCCTTTCTCAGTGTCTGAAGGCTGTGGGGGCCTGGATGGGGAACAACAGGCTTCAGCTGAACCCTAGTAAGACGGAGTGGCTGTGGATTGATGGTGCCTCGAGATCCAGGGAGTTGTCATCTTTAGATCTGGACGGGGTGGCACTACCCCGTTCAGACAAAGTGCGGAACCTGGGTGTCCTTCTGGACTCATGACTCCTGCTTGAAGAGCAGGTGGCAGCCGTGGCCAGAAGGGCATTTGTACAACTTCGAGTTGTGCGCCAGCTACGCCCTTTCCTGGACCGAGACGCCCTCCGTACAGTCACTCATGCCCTGGTCATCTCCCACATAGACTATTGCAATGCGCTCTACATGGGGCTACCCTTGAAGAGTATCCGGAAGCTTCAACTGGTCCAGAATGCGGCTGCGCGCGCAGTTATGGGTGCCCCAAGGTCGGCACATGTGACACCTCTGCTGCGTGAGCTGCATTGGTTACCGGTTTGCTTCTGGGTCCAATTCAAGGTGTTGGTTGTCACCTTTAAAGCCCTACATGGCATGGGACCAGGTTACCTAAAGGACCGCCTCATCCCCAGAGCATCGACCCGCTCCACCCGGCTATGCAGAGAGGGCTTGCTTCGGACCCCGTCTATCAGAGAATTCCACCTGACGGGGTCCAGGAGGCGGGCTTTCTGGGCAGTGGCACCCGCCCTCTGGAATATTCTGCCCCTGGAGGTGAGGCTAGCCCTCACACTTATGACCTTCCGGAAACAACTGAAGACCTGGCTCTGCCACCTCGCTTGGGATGGGGGGAGTAATAGCTCCTCTTGAGGTTGGCTTGCTCCATAGGGTTCTTTAAAGCCTAACATCAGAGCCTCTTGGATCTTATATATTTAATTAAATTATGTATTCTATTTTATAAATTTTTATATGTTTTAATTACTGGCTTGGTGTAAACCGCCCAGAGTCCCCTCCGGAATGGGGGGAGATGGGCGGTGATATAAGTTGGAAATATAAATAAATAAATGCTACCATCCAAGAAAAAACTAATCAAAAGGAAGTCATAAATGCTGTGCGAAAGGTGAACATGCTATTAGTTGTAGTTGTTGATGTGTAACTGGAGAAATGTTAAAGCAGGGTTTTTTAAAGTATTATGTGGAACACAGGGGTTCCATGAAAACTTGATGGGTTCCATGAGAGACCAATGAGGGGCGGGAGTTCACTCAAGCACAGCCTCCAAGGGTGTCCACAGTAATTTCAGTAAGGTACAGCAGGAAGAGTAGGGCTTGTTCTCCTGCAAAAATGTCACCTTTTTGGAGTTCTGGGAATTTCTTTACTTGCTTATGGAGTGACTATGTGATTTGTTTAATGTATATGTTTAATTGTATCTGTGCCTGACAAGAGGAAGAATGCTTTTGTTGTTCCCCTTTATAAAAAGAAAAGCAGAAAACATGAATGCAGAAATTACAAGGGAATTAGTTTGTTAAGTTTCCCTGGAAAGGTGTTTGGCAGAATTCTGACTGAAAAGGTGCCAAAGGTGATAATGAACCGGAGGTACGGACAGAGGTTTGTAGACTTTTTTTTTAGATTTTTTAATCCCGCCTTTATTATTTTTACAAATAACTCAAGGCGGGGAACATAATCCTTCCTCCTCCTATTTTCCCCACAACAACAACCCTGTGAGGTGAGTTGGGCTGTGTGTGTGTGACTGGCCCAAGGTCACCCAGCTGAGCCAATTAGCAATCTCTGGAGTATCATTTTTAAAAAGATCTTTTGGCAACGAAGGGAGGTTTTCATTTCAATAGTATAGACTTCCTTATTCTAAGTAGACCCAGAGCAAACGACAGTGGCTTTTAAAGGTCAGTGCTGTCACCAGGTGTCAAGAGCGTAAGACAAACTCAGGAGACCAAACCAAAGAATTGAGGGGTGGCACCTGTCAGGGAGAGGGCAGAGCCTGGAAGTAATTGTATTATTTTAAAAATAAATTTGAAGCCTATTCTTGGAGCTGATCTCTAGTGCAGAATTTGTAGGCACTCCTCTTAACTGCACTGCCTCACAATATTTTTTAAAATACTTTTAAAGGTTTTAAAGGTTTGTGTGTGTGTGTATTTATTTATTTTATTTTATTTCTTTTGTTGTTTATTCTATCCCACCTTTATTATTTTTTATAAATAACTCAAGGCGGCAAACATACCTAATACTCCTTCCTCCTCCTATTTTCCCCACAACAACCACCCTGTGAGGTGAGTTGGGCTGTGTGTGTGTGACTGGCCCAAGGTCACCCAGCCGGCTTTCATGCCTCAGGTGGGACTAGAACTCTCAGTCTCCTGGTTTCCAGCCTGGTGCCTTAACCTTTTGCTCTTTTGATCAGGTCATTAAGAAATGTTTGAATGAAAGAAATAACATTTTTACGCATTTGTTGATTTAAAAAAAGTAAAGGTAAAGGTTCCCCCACACAGTCGTGTCCAACTCTAGGGGCCGGTGCTCATCTCCGTTTGTTAGCCGAAGAGCCAGCATTGTCAGAAGACGCTTCCACAGTCATGTGGCCAGCATGACGCACACGGAACGCTGTTACAAGGTACCGAAGTTGTACCTATTTATCTACTTGCATTTGCATGCTTTCAAATTGCTAGGTTGGCAAGAGCTGGGGCGAGTGCGGGAGCTCACTCTGTCACGCGGTGCTCGGGTCTCGAACCTCCAAACTTGCGACCTTCCAATCGGCAAGCCTGTTGTCTTAACCGCTGAGCCATCGCGCCCCAATTATTTGTTGATTTAGAGACACCAAATTATGAAATGAATATATATGAAGTTGGAAGTTGATTTAAGAATGTAGTAAGAGTGATAGATGATGGTAGCAAAGCATGCTGAACTAGTTGCCTGAAATCACAGATCAAACCATTATCAGAAGAACAATTAGGAGAAACTCAGCATTAATCCTCTTTATTAATTTTATCATTCCCATTCTCAGCAGGGAGCAAATCTCATTTAACATCAGAAATAGAACTTAAAGTACTTACATGAAAACGTGATTTGGAATGCACTGATTTCTTTTTATTACATTGCTTTTGTGGAGGTAATCTGCTGAGTATAAGATTGGCTATAAAAAATTCACCAAGAAAAAAAAAAGCACCTTCAGTAACAAATCTTTCTCAATAATGAACGTAAGAGAAACAAAGAGGGCAAACTAAATAAAAAGAAAGAAAGGGTAATTTTTTATGTTGCATGGCTACTATATCTGCAGGTATTTTTAATTACTTTTCCAAATGAAAGTTATTTATCATCTGCTGACAAAATATGCCATCCTCTTCTCCACTTCAAAGCATAAGATTGTGGTCTGTATCCCACCTGGAGCTTGGTCCATCAGTAATTTTTTCCAGTGACATTCAAAAATCAACACACTGGTCTCAGGGTGACAAATTACCCTCCTGTGTACTATAGTCCCATTGTCTTCTATGGGCTCTGCTTCTCTCTCGTTCATATGTAAAACTGGAAATTGGACAGCATGCTACATAATAAAATTGAAATACAGATCTTACAAGTAGACATTTATTCATAAATTACTCCATGTAAGGATGGACGTCTGGAATAAATGTAAATGTTGTATTCACCTGGGGACTGCATTTTATTAGTACATTGCATATTTCCGTTTTGGAACATACACTTGGTTTTGGCATATATCAGATCTCACTTATGAAGCTGTTTCCGAGGTGAAATCCAGCTGTCCATAGGAAAAGACAACCAAAACTAGCTTCACACCTAATGATAAATAGAGTTAGATACATGACTGGGAGATTGATTCTGCAATTCATCCTAAGAACCTACTGGTGGTTCTAAGGGATAGTCATGACTATTCCTTAACTGCAGCTAAATTTGGGGTCTCACAGGAGGACGTTGTGGCAGCAGCACTGTAAGTTAACATTCTCCCTTGTAAATTATTCATCAGCATTGATTTTGAAGGCTGTTGTGGGACTTCTGGGCTGTGTGGCTGTGTTCTGGAAGTTGTGGTTCCTAACGTTTCGCCAGCATCTGTGGCCGGCATCTTCAGAGGGCAGGAGCAGAGGTGCCCTCTGAAGATGCCGGCCACAGATGCTGGCGAAACGTTAGGAACCACAACTTCCAGAACACGGCCACACAGCCCGGAAGACCCACAACAGCCATCGAACTCCGGCTGTGAAAGCCTTCGACAATACATTGATTTTGAACATTTTTTCCAAAAGTGATTTTTTTCAGACGTAACTAACCTAGTCGTGATTAGTTTGTAGTTGCCTTTAACTGTGTAATCTGTGATCTACTTTCCAGCACTGTTATGACACCTGAATTCCAATAAATACCTATTTTGTGATTTATTTATAGTATGAAAGTGTTGGATATCTCATCAGCAAATTTTAAGTTCAGGCTACATCATTTGGAAAAAAATGCTATGTTCCTTGGCAGAAATATGTGTGTCTACAGTAGACTACTCTAGAATGTTCCCATCTGTTTTGAATCTATTAAATATTTTTGTATGTTTGATTAAAGTTAACAGAGAATACTCATCCAACACCCTCCGTTTGGACTTTCAGTGGCTCAACATATATATCTAATACTGGTGTGTGTGTGTGTGTGTGTGTGTGTGTGTGTGTGTGTGTGTATATATATATATATATATATAATCAATTTATATCAGTGCCCATCTCACATTCGTGACTGGGTGGCTTACAATAAAAATAGATAACTGAACAAAACACATAGGTAAAGGTTTTCCCCTGCACAGTCGTGTCCGACTCTAGGGGTGGTGCCCATCTCCGTTTCTTAGCCTAAGAGCCTGAGCTGTCTGAAGACGCTTCCGCAGTCATGTGGCCAGCATGACGCGAGCGGAACGCTGTTACCATCCCACCGAAGTGGTACCTATTCATCTACTTGCATTTGCATGCTTTCGAATTGCTAGGTTGGCAAGAGCTGGGGCGAGTGCGGGAGCTCACTCCGTCACGCAGCGCTCGGGTCTCGAACTGCCAACCTTCCAATCAACAAGCCTGGCGTCTTAACCACTGAGCCACAAAACACATACAATACAAAAAATAAAAATGTACAGCAGCCAGAATCATAAAACATAACCAAGATATGGGCTCCAATACGCCTGGGGCTCCAGGCTCGGGCACAAAACCACATTTTCAAGGCCTTGTGGAAGGCTGGCAGGGTCAGGGCTGGGACCAGTCTAACCTCCAGAGGGGTGATAGTCCAAAGAGGGGGCACCAGGGCAGAAAAGGCTCTCCTTCTTTGGCCATGCCTCCTTAGCCGATGGGACCCAGAGCATGCCTCTCCTGCTAGATCGGGTAAGATGGGTAGAAACGACGAGGAAAAGAGGGTCCCCATAAGTAACCCGGTTCCAAGCCATGAAGGGCTTTAAAGGTGACTACCAGCACCTTGAATTGCACCCGGAAACATACTGGAAGCCAATACAGCTCACGGAGCAGTAGCGTCATGTGTACCGAAAAGCCAGCACCGCTAACTGCCTATGCCACTGCATTCTGCATCAGCTGAAGCTTCCGAATATTCTTCGAGGGCAGCCCCATATAGAGCGCATTGCAGTAGTCCATTCGGAAGACTCATTTTAATAGACTCATTATCTTTCCTCTATGATCCTTAAAACAATGTATGACTTTAGATGAAAACAAACAAACAGAAGCTTTAGCAGGGATCACTGAATTGTTGTTCCACCAATTCAAAATCACCTTCATTAGACACCCATACACATTTGAGGCAAGGGCATGATGAGAAAATAAGGATAAGCTAATATTATTATAACAGAGTATTTTCACATGAAAATACTGTGCAATTATGAAAGAAAATACACTGAATACATTAAAGTAACTGTCTACACTCCATATATGCTTTACATTGGTATTATTTCTCTATCAAGCAGTGATTCCTAAGCCCTGCATTTTAGTTTCCAAGCATTTTAATTTCCACGCATTTTAATTTCCACGCTCTAATGAGAAATCATGATTTGCAGAGGCAATAATTAGTTGGATTTTCATTTAGAGGAAAAACATTATTACTCAAACAAGTGATCATCATGATGGTCGACAATACTTCCATTTCTTTCTAAACAAAATACAAAAAATGTCATAGCATTCTGCAAAAAATGGATGCAAAAAATATCATATAATATTCTGTGATCCATGCTTCCAATACATCACAAAAGCTTTTTTCTCTCCATTCAACTTGCAACTTAGCATGAATGAATGACTTGATTATCTCCTGTCCCAAAAAGATATCTGCTGATTCAGAAAGCTCTGTGTGAACAGGTATATGTGAACAGGTATATGCACCAAGGACTCCACAGTTCAACCCTGAGCTACAAATATTCTCTTCGACAAGTATATGTGTTTGTTAAAAGTGCAGCTCCTGAATTAGGGCACTCTGACTCTTCAAAAGCCTGGTCCAGTGAGCCATGAAAAAACACAAAGCTGCAAAACCATACAGCTCTGTGAAAGGCTCATGAAGAAATAGCAATGACATCCAAGCTTCAATGAGCCATTGAAAGTCCAGGTTCAAGCTGGCGTTGATTTGTAGTATAATACTATATAGTGTTTGCCTATAAAACAAAGCAAAATTATCAATTCCCTAGTTTCAACATTTGATTTTTCTAATGGGCAACCTATATAGCCTGTAGGCTAAAAAAATGTAGCCCACCAAACCATGTGTTGCTCACCATTTTCTTCCCCAACCAGATGGAGATCAACCAGTTGATGATGGCAGTAGGATCCAAGGCTCTGCTCTCTTTGTTAAGACTTAGGATCACTTAAAGGGGAATGAAGTAGACTGCACTGTAAGTCAGGCAGCCATACCAAAAATCACCAGATATCTGCACCTGATACCTGTTGTTGTTGTTCAGTCGTTTAGTCGTGTCCGACTCTTCGTGACCTCATGGACCATAGCACGCCAGGCCTTCCTGTCCTCCACTGTCTCTCGGAGTTTACTCAAATTCATGTTCATTACATCGGTGATGCTATCTAACCATCTCATCCTCTGCCGTCCCCTTCTCCTTTTGCCTTCAGTCTTTCCCAGCATCAGGGTCTTTTCCAGTGAGTCCTCTCTTCGCATTAGGTGGCCAAAGTATTTGAGTTTCAGCTTCAGCATCTGTCCTTCCAATGAGCAGTCAGGGTTGATTTCCTTTAGGATTGACTGGTTTGACCTCCTTGCAGTCCAAGGGACTCTCAAGAGTCTTCTCCAGCACCACAGCTCGAAAGCATCAATTCTTCGGTGCTCAGCCTTCCTTATGGTCCAACTCTCACAGCCATACATTACTACTGGAAAAACCATAGCTTTAACTATACGGACCTTTGTCGGCAAGGTGATGTCTCTGCTTTTTAATATGCTGTCTAGGTTTGCCATAGCTTTCCTCCCAAGGAGCAAGCGTCTTTTAATTTCATGGCTGCAGTCACCGTCTGCGGTGATCTTGGAGCCCAAGAAAATAAAATCTGTCACTGCTTCCATTTCTTCCCCTTCTATTTGCCAGGAAGTGATGGGACCAGATGCCATGATCTGGGTTTTTTTAATGTTGAGTTTCAAGCCAGCTTTTGCACTCTCCTCTTTCACCCTCATCAAGAGGCTCTTTAGTTTACCTGATACCTAGTGATTTACAAACATGGCCTCTGGGAAGACAGAAACTTCACCAAGTTCATTGGGAAGCAGGAGATTAAACTCTTCCCATTAGAAACTCTCTTCATTGAGTCACTGGAAAGAAGAGGAAAGTTAAGTGTAGAATCTGGCATTTGTCCCACTGTGAACACCTGAAACTTTAGCAGCTTCAGTTCCACAGGGTTTATCTAATACCTTTATTATTATAATCAGTTCAGCCACACAGCATTTCCACCATTGTTGCATGCCCAGACAAAAAAGGACAGCCCTATCTTTAGGCACAATGAGGCAATTGTTTCAACTGAGAAGTGCAGGAAGCTGGGGAGGGGCACTATTGACAGACCTTCTGGCCATCCCTGCTGAACCTTCCCTCCCCCCCCTCCCTTCATCTTCTGCTGATGGACTGATCTGTATATGCCACATACCTTATCTTACACCACCTACGCTAGCCTGCTGCCCTGTGATGTGGCAAAAGACACTGCCACTGTAGATGCTTCCACTCTGAATAAAACATGGCTCCCAGTATGTTTGCTTTTTGTTTATGAAAAGGGGAGAGGGGGCATAATCTTATTCTTTGCTTAAGCCCACAAAATGTCTTAGCCAACCCTGAAAATAGGGCTTGATTTCCTCTTGCCAGAGGCTGCTACTGAGCTTTGGAGAGGAATGTATGCATACTATTGGGAAACTATATACTTAAGTATTTATTATCTCTGGACTTTTCAGGTTACATACACAGGTGTTGTTTAATATCCCAGTTCCTTTCTGTAAGGAAAACCATTTTCCCTTTTCGGAATGTTGCTTTTCCAGCATTCAGACACCAAGATCATGTCAATTCAGATTGAACCTATTGAAGAGAGATTGTGATAAGACTAGAAATGCAGGACATTATTCTCACTTATGTGAGACCCAGTACTTCATTGTGAACTGGTACTCATACTAGATCATACTAGTCTACTAAGGTGGAACTGAAAATAGCCAGTTTCAAGTGTAAGCATTGAGAAGTTGATTGATCCTTTGTCCCTCCTCGCACCTTGCCATTTCTCTCTGTCTGTCATACACACACACTTCAGACCTGACCTTGAGACTTCAAACAGGATTTTACCAGAAATGAAAGTATCCTTGGGGGAGATGGGCGGTGATAAATCCGATAAATAAATAAACCTGAGGATTCTTCGACTTTGCCTTGAAATTAGCCAATTCATTTCCTTGGAAGTCCTCCTGTTTTCAGGTTGTATACTTTCAAACTGTGTTCTGGAAAGTACCTTCCTTTGTAGGACAGGAGGAAAGTAACATGCTGAACAGGTTATCTGGCCAAGCCTTTAATTAGGATTATAAAGAACAGCTTTTTCCTCTTGGCTTAAGAAAAACTAAAATACTTGAGAAATATTTGAATGCCCTTGGCTTCAGTTTTGCAAATTAGTTTCCCCTAGCTGGTTGTAAATTCCCAAGAAATCTAAAATAGCCACTACTGACACCACATAACAATACTGTTTACATTAGTTGTCTGCAATCCATCCAGCAATAAATGAAAACCAGCAGGGAAAGTTCACAATATCTATTCTGGAATAAGACAGAATAACATATGTACAAATAAGGGGCAATCATACTGCCCTGAAACTTCCATTGATTTCACTGAGTTGTCTTGAGTCAATTAGTTTGTGCTCATTTTTATTAACAACTTAAGATTTAAATACAGAGCTGATGGCTTCCCCAGCAATCTCTGACTCCAACTCTGTGCTTTCATTGGTTTTTGGAATTGCCTAGAGGCGTGGTGGCTCAGCGGGTAAGACGCCAGGCTTGTCGATCCCAAGTTCGGAGGTTCGAATCCCTAGTCCCGCATGATGGAGTGAGCTCCCACACTAGCCCCAGCTCTTGCCAACCTAGCAATTCAAAAGCATGCAAATGCAAGTAGATTAATAGGCACCACTTCGGTGAGTAGGTAACAGTGTTCCGCACGCATCATGCCAGCCACATGACCGTGGAAGCGTCTTTGGACAACGCTGGCCCTTCGGCTAACAAACGGAGATGCGCACTGGCCCCTAGAGTCGGACACGACTGCACAAATGTGCGGGGGGAACCTTTACCTTTTTAGAGGCACCAAAAGTATACTGTAAGTAGATTGTGACACCTGTTCAATTTTCATGTTATGTTGATTTTTACTTGTGCAAGATATGAGCAAGAATCTTCCTACTCAGAGCTTAAGATTCAGGATAAAAATCCAGGCATGGGTTAATTTCTCAGTGGTTTAAGAATCATATTACACACAATGTTTTCCTGGTCCCATGGTTTAGTCCAAAGGTAAGAGGACTGAGCTGGAAATAGGAATCCATTTTAGACAACTTAATTAAAATAGGAACCAGAGTTTATCAGTACAAAGTTCCATCACCAAACTAGGGCTTTTAAGAAATAAATTAATGATGTGCCTACTTCATGATGGGTTCCACACCACACCGAATACCAAACAAGCAAGCCACATTTTGGCTTAGCACATTATGTGAGCCCAATTAATGGCTAAATCATGATTAAGTAAACCATGGCTCAGTGAGTTATACGAATATAACATGTGCATCTTCCTGCACATGCCTGAATCTGAGGTCAGTATGTCCACCTTGGGATCACTATCTCATCCCCCAAAATAGATTTCAAAGCCTTTAAAGATGCAATTCTTCAGTAGCAGAAAGAGAGCTTTCCTCTCTTTCATTCCCTCCCAGATTTCATCCACACTGTATTTTCTCTGGAATTGTCCTCTCTTGTTCACTAACTTCTGTGGATAATCTAGAGGACTGCAGTGTCAAATAACTGTAAGCCAGTCTTTTATGGGGATGTTCTCCTATGTTATTTTCACATCTCACTTTTGGGGAAGGGAAGAGTAATGGAAATAGGAGCTTAAGAACGTTTACAGTTAAAAAGAGGTGCAACGTCATTTTGTCCAAGCAGTGTCCTGAAATATGATTCAGATTCTTGAGATTTCCTATGCTTTTAATTAGCGACAATCTGCATATTAAATTCCTGTGCTCTGCAGCTGGAGGATTAATAATAAGTGCACTTTAGTTTTTCTTTTGAATGGTTTCCCTTAAATGCCCAATGTCAGATTTTTTGCTTTTTTGG
Organism: Charina bottae; assembly: GCA_023362775.1. Classification (NCBI taxonomy): domain Eukaryota; kingdom Metazoa; phylum Chordata; class Lepidosauria; order Squamata; family Charinaidae; genus Charina; species Charina bottae. The sequence continues at coordinate 180,582,477 of JALMGJ010000001.1, read as the reverse complement.
GGGGGGGGCATTTGAGGTTTTAATTTCTCATTTCTCCTCATTATTTAGAATCTTAAAATAAGGAAAACTTTAAATCCTCTCTCTCTTACAGAATAGAAATTAACAAAGAATATAAAGAGGATGATTATGGAGCAATTAAAGTACAGTTTATTATATTCCCAAACAGTGATCAACAGGAGGTAATAACATAGGCAGGACTTGCAAACATGTCACTTCCCATTAATATTGGGACAGGAGGATCAAGGCACCTGTCAGCAGTTAGGATCTTCTTGCAGGTTTCTTTGTAGATAAAGTTGTTTGTATTTACTTAGGCTAAAATGCCAATTAGGCAGAGCCATGTGAAGTGAGTGGGTGATACCTTGTAATGTTAACTGGGATTCTTTTGAGTTGACTTGAGGTATATTAGACAAGTTCCACCGAGTCTCCAACCTGTCCTTTGCAGGGAAAATTGTTGAGAAGTTGGTGAAGAGTCAGCTACAGAGAATCCTAGAAGAAGAAGATTATGTAGATCACTTCCAGTTATGATTCAAGCCCGGACATGGGATGGGAACAGTATTGGTTACTCTAGGATTTTTTTTAGGACCTGGAAGGGAAGAGTATACTCCTCCTGGTCCTTTCAGACTTCTCCATAACATTCAGAACCATTGTATAGTTCCATTCCTACCTGAGTGGGCAAATCCATTGTATTCTTCCGGACCACCTAAAAAGATTGGGAGTTGGAAGCACTGTCCTTCAATAGTTCCATTCCTACCTGAGTGGCAATTCCAGTTGCAAACATAAGAGAGGAGCAATCAAGCTTGTTGTTGCTCCAATATAGAGGTCTGATCTTCTTCTCCAAGCTCTTTAACAACTATTTAAAAACTGCTGGGGGAGATCATTCATCAGTCTGCTATATTACCAACATAGACCAAGCTGGAGATGCTGAAAAAGTTGTCTGGAGGCCAGTGTCCAGACAACACTGTTAAATGAAGATGCAGGTGAACTATTGCTACAACTGAGCTATAGACACAAGCTGAGCTGCCAAACACCTTGTATAATGGGAAGAGGAAATAACTTTTAGGAACAGGAGGAACCAAGACAACACAGGGTTGTTGTTGTGGGGAAAATAGGAGGAGGAAGGAGTATTATGTATGTTCGCTTGAGTTACTGATAAAAATAATAAAGGCGGGATAAAAATTAAAGAAATAAAAGAAATAAATAAAAGAAATTTGAGTCCAGGGCAGAAATGTAATTTGAGAAAGCATCTCAGACTTGACCCTCCCTAGTTCTCACACAGATACTGTAAAGGAAGGGAGGGGGAAGCATATCCAAACTTGCAAGATTCTGTTACTGTAACCTTAGAATAAAAGTATTATTAGCATTCATAAGTTTGGTTTCCTAGTCTGGTGTACCTTGAAGGGCTGACACCTTGCTGCTACCCACCACCAAGATCCTCTTAGAACTGTCTAGGTGGCAAACCACCAACTCATCAAGGAGGTTCCTTTACAACCTCTTTGTGTGCTCCATATCAAGTAACCACCAAATCTATTAATTCTTCAGGGTTGGAGACACTATTTTTCATCATCATCATCAAGAAATAGAAAATCTGAATGTATTTCAAATGTGTGCAGAAGAATTTAATTGTAACAAACATGTGAGGAAAATGCCAGATGTTGTTGTGCTTGATATCTTTGCCAAGAGCCTGTTTTCTATCACAAGAGCAACTGATGTCATAAACTCACCAAAGAAATTAGACTAACGATAGAGAAAAATGAACAAGAATCACCGATTATCACCAACTAGGCTGGGAGCTGACAAAAATCTATCTTTGTCCATTTTCTGAATTCACTGCTACAGTAACTTTTCCACTTTCTCACACATACCACCTCATTTCAAAGTACATGTTCCCACGCTAGAAAGGACCGCTTGCCTGAACAAAGCTGTGCTGTCAACTCTGCATTCCCATACGTTTAGCTTGGACCAACAGAAATTTACATATAGAAGAAAACTAACTTGTTTCCCTAGCCAAAGGGAGTAATAATTTTCCTAAGAGCATGGCATTCTGCATATTAAGAAAAAAAACTTGTATAACCCCCTGCTTCTAATGTAGTCTTATTGGCTTTAATTTATTAACTAGCCTTCTCCAACCTGGGGGTCCAGAAATGCTGGCACTTCACTTCCCAACTTCCCCAACCTCTACATCCTCAAGATGGAGAATGCCATAAAAATTCAGGAATTAGGAGTCCACACACTTAGAGGTGCTCAGGTTGGGAGGGCCACCTTATTTTCTCATAATGGTGCTTGGAATTCGGACTTAATTTCTTAAATACCAGACATGCATAAGCCTGCCTATCAGTATGAGAGAAACAAGATAATGTTCTACTCCAGTAAGGTGGGCCATTTCCATTTGATTTAAATGTCATTTCGGTTGTCTCAAGTATAACGTTATGACAGTGGCGTGGCCTACAAAACTTGCATCAAATCTTACACATTGTTTCAGACAACGAAGGTAAGGTCTTAAATGACATCTTATTTCATATTTTATTTTGAACGTAATGTTCACATACCACCCGTCATAAGGAAAGCAGCCTCAGGGTCGAACCAACCCTCCCTCTGAGGGTAAATTCTGCCTGGGATTAACAGGGACTAAAAAATTAGGTCCCTTTGCTGCTCCCCACACCCACCCATTATAAACCAGTTTCTCCCTTCCACCCTGACCCTCTGGGAAACCAGGAGAGGATTGAAGGGGAAATCCTTGCCCCACCCTGGGTCTGGCTAACTACAGAAAGGGAAAACAAACAAAAACTTTGGGAGTCTATAGCTCAGTCAAGCTGAGGTGGATGCTAGAAAGCCACCAATCAAGTCCAGGATTGAAACAAATTGAACTTTTGCCAAAAGAAGATAAGGTTTCACATACATAACCCACAGTTAGAAAGAGGTAAAGCACAAAAAACTCCTAATGCAATGCTAGCTACAGCCAAACCTTGCCTGAGATAACCCCCTCATCCAGGACTCCAGCCAACTCTCTCTCAAAAAAACCCCCAAAACTCTTCTTGCCCAAAAGCCTGACAGAACCGCCTTCTTTTCCTCTATTGCCCCTCAGGGGTCAGATGAGTCCTTCTGGGTACATGGTTGGCTTGGGATTTTAAGGGCCAGCTGCTCCCACTACACCACCTAACAAATACAATTTTATTTCTAATTATTTTCTAATAACATTCTGAATTTAAATTTCCCACTGATAAGACAATATATGCAGGTATTACATCTATTTTGTATGTCCTCACTCAGAACGGACATGTGGAAATTGTACTGAAGAACTACTAAACTGTATCTGCGTTGTATTTTCCGAAACAAGGTGCAAGAGCCCTAGAAATCAACTATTAGTCAAATAGAAAGTCATGAGACTAGAAAGGATGTCCACTCCAAACCACTTTACTGAGGAAGGGTTTTCATATCTAAATATTTTAATATATTTATAAACTATAAGAATACCCTCTATGATTAAGCAAATTAAACAAAATTAGTGCAGAGTCACTTCCAGAAAAGTCTTTTTATTGTGCAATCCCTCTGCCTAATTCATGAAATTTGGGGCAGGGATGAGGGGGAATCTTTCTATTTGTAATATCTTGTATGTTTTTTCCCACCATTCACTGAGTTATTTCACCATAAAAAACAATTAAAGAGATAAAGATGGAATAACTATACATTTGGTGTTGGAGGAAAATCATGAGTGCGCCTTGGACTGCAAGAAGATCAAACCAGTCCATACTCCAGGAAATCAAGCCAGACTGCTCACTTGAGGGAATGATATTAAAGGCAAAACTGAAGTACTTTGGCCACATCATGAGAAGACAGGATACCCTGGAGAAGAAGCTGATGCTAGGGAAAGGGGAAGGCAAAAGGAAGAGGGGCCGACCAAGGGCAAGATGGATGGATGATATTCTGGAGGTGACAGACTCAACCATGGGGGAGCTGGGGATGGTGACGGCCGACAGGAAGCTCTGGCGTGGGCTGGTCCATGAAGTCACGAAGAGTCGGAAGCGACTGAACGAATAAACAACAACAACTATACATTGCCTTTGACTGGTAGTGTTAGAGGTTAGAAGTCAAAATGTCAAACTTAAAAAAACTACTCAGTCATTGTATGGTTTACAAACCACAGTGATTGAGTACATACATAGCATTCCACACACACACACACACACACAGCATACAAATGACATTATGATTTAGCTTTAGCAAAATGTATGTGTCCAACCACCACATGGGTCCATTGCCAGATCAATACCACATTATTAGGATTAGATCTAAAAAGATTTGATTTTAGAGTTTCACTCAGGATGACTCCCTCCCTCCCACAATTTTATAAGGAAAATCTCCTTGGTCTTCCTTTCATCTGGAATTCTATCTTGTATTTTTAAGGTAAGGCCAGCCCAGCCATTAGGCAAACAAAACGATTTAGGCAGCAGATCCTGGAGGAAGAGAAATGGTGACACGAAACTGGGGTATGTACCCCACGCATACACCCTGCAACCCGTAAGTTAACTTACTTTCCTCAAGTATAGAAACGAAAGCCCATACAGAATAATAAAATATAATATTAATTATATTAATATTCTATTAATATAATATTTTAGATAATAAAAAGAGGGAGGGGGCACTTCATAGGTTGCAAACAAAAGCCAGGACAGAAAGAAAAGGAAGGGGCAATAAAGGGACGATTGTCCCCACAGCGGAAGCTTTCCTTCCTTGTTTTGTTGCACAAGAAGCCACAGGGAAGCAGCCACTGCTGCCTGAATCAATCCCCTGCAAGATGAAGGTTATGGACCATAGCACACTATGCTGGTCCAGTGCAGCTGAGTAGATAGATATTTCTCAACTTTCTAGTCTAGGGCTGAGAGAGCAAGTCAGCCAGCCAGCTTCCATGCCCCAACGAAGATGAGAACTCATAGTCTCCTGGCTTCTAGTCCAGTGCCTTTAACCACTACACCAAACTGGCTCTCATTTCACACACACACACACACACACACACACACAAACACACACACACACGGAGATCTCTTCTACACATATGTCCCTTCAACTCAGCAAAGAGACCTGATTCTCTATAGCAGAGCTTTCCAAACTGTGTGTCGGGACACGTTAGTGTGTCGGCTGCAGTGTCTGGGTGTGTCGCAGCTGCTGCTGCCTCCTGGCTTCCACCCAGGTCCTAGTGCCTACCTTGTGCCTTGCTGCCTCCAAACCTGCCCTGACAGGATTCTGCGCAGGTCCTAGTGCCTGCCTTGTGCCTTGCTGCCTCTGAGCCCTGCCAGGATTCCGCGCAGGTCCTAGTGCCTACCTTGTGCCTTGCTGCCTCCAAACCTGCCCTGCCAGGATTCTGCGCAGGTCCTAGTGCCTGCCTTCTGCCTTGCTGCCTCCAGACCAGCTGTGATTCCGCGCAGGTCCTAGTGCCTGCCTTGTGCCCTGCTGTAAGAGTGTGTCGTGAAATGATGCCCTGCTGTAAGAGTGTGTCGCGAAATGATGCATGTCTAAAAAGTGTGTCACCAACATGAAAAGTTTGGAAAGCTCTGCTCTATAGTGAAGAAGCCATTTTAAAAGCACAGTAGTGAAGATTATACCAGCAAAGGGGGCACTATCCAATCACTATTGGATTGGGAGGGTTAATTTTATATCTATTTATTTATATTTCAAACTTCATCACCGCCCATCTCACACAAAGATGCTCCTTCTCTTCCAGTTTAAGATAGTCAGACAGTAGAGGAGAGAGCCTGCTTGAACTCTCCCCAAATTCTGAAACTGATCCAGTAAATAAACATATAAATAACTGCTACACCCTTTGACATTTCCAGCCTTTTTCGCTTCATGTTCAGGCTGGATCTAGTGCATCTCTACCTTCCATAGTGCTGCATGTCAGGCTAGCATTCTTATCATCCCTGTTACCAGTAGGAGGATATTGCATAGGGTACTTACTGACTGAAGAACCTCTGTCCCCTTAAAACACCTACTTTTATAAAAAAAAAAAAGAGAGAGAGAGAGAGAATTACCCTGCTGGTATCAGATCAATAGCCTAGTCTAGCTAGTACTGTACCCAAATTTCTGCAGTCATTTTAAAAGAACTGAATTTATTTGAAAGGGGCAGATTTTTTGGGAGAGCTAAATAGAGATTCCATTATTGGCAGCACTCCATGGCTGGAATGCAGACCACAAGATTTTCTTAGACTGGGGCTTTGTAAAGGGGTCCAGAAGTCATCTCCTGATCTTGATAAGAAACCATGGCTGCCAGGTAGGCCAGTAGCTGCACTACTAAGACTTCCAAGGGAACAGCTTACACCAATAAAGACTGGAGGTGAATCCAAGATTTAGAAGTTTCTCTATCGAATCAAAGCTGGATAATGGAGAAAGCCAGGGAATTTCAGAAAAACATCTATTTCTGTTTTATTGACTATTCTAAAGCCTTTGACTGTGTGGATCATAACAAATTGTGGCAAGTTCTTGGTGGTATGGGGATACCAAGTCATCTTGTCTGCCTCCTGAGGAATCTGTATAACGACCAAGTAGCAACGGTAAGAACAGACCACGGAACAACGGACTGGTTTAAGATTGGGAAAGGAGTACGGCAGGGTTGTATACTCTCACCCTACCTATTCAACCTGTACGCAGAACACATCATGCGACATGCTGGGCTTGAGGAATCCAAGGCTGGAGTTAAAATCGCTGGAAGAAACATTAACAATCTCAGATATGCAGATGATACCACTTTGATGGCTGAAAGCGAGGAGGAGTTGAGGAGCCTTATGACGAAGGTGAAAGAAGAAAGTGCAAAAGCTGGGTTGCAGTTAAACCTCAAAAAAACCAAGATTATGGCAACCAGCTTGATTGATGACTGGCAAATAGAGGGAGAAAAAGTGGAGGCAGTGACAGACTTTGTATTTCTAGGCGCAAAGATTACTGCAGATGCTGACTGCAGCCAGGAAATCAGAAGACGTCTACTTCTTGGGAGGAGAGCAATGGCAAATCTTGATAAAATAGTTAAGAGCAGAGACATCACACTGACAACAAAGGTCCGCATAGTTAAAGCAATGGTATTTCCTGTAGTAACCTATGGCTGCGAGAGCTGGACCATAAGGAAGGCTGAGCGAAGGAAGATAGATGCTTTTGAACTGTGGTGTTGGAGGAAAATTCTGAGAGTGTCTTGGACTGCAAGAAGATCAAACCAGTCCATACTCCAGGAAATCAAGCCAGACTGCTCACTTGAGGGAATGATATTAAAGGCAAAACTGAAGTACTTTGGCCACATAATGAGAAGACAGGATACCCTGGAGAAGAAGCTGATGCTAGGAAAAGTGGAAGGCAAAAGGAAGAGGGGCCGACCAAGGGCAAGATGGATGGATGGTATTCTGGAGGCGACGGACTCAACCATGGGGGAGCTGGGGATGGTGACGGCCGACAGAAAGCTCTGGCGTGGGCTGGTCCATGAAGTCACGAAGAGTCGGAAACGACTGAACGAATAAACAACAACAAACTATCGAATCAAACCCTACGAAGCTCAATTTCAAGCTTGAAGGGTATGAATCTTTCCTGGGGTTAAAGGGAGCGTTTGTGTTTGAGCACAGGTGTGTGTATATGAGCGGTTTTGTGTGCAAATATACTCATGTGCATGTGACACTACAGAAATTTAAGAAAAAGTTGAATTAGGCTCAGGGGGAAATATCTGTGTGATGGGGAAATCGTGGTGTGGCTTCCAGAAGCCTTAACCAATAGCCTCCAGTACTGAACAGACCTTTCCAGCTCTCAGCCTCTGAGGTTGCTTAAGAGCAGTGTTTCTCAACCTTGGCAACTTTCAGATGTGTGGACTTCACCTCCTAGAATTCCCCAGCCAGCCATGCTGGCTGGGGAATTCTGGGAGGTGAAGTCCACACATCTGAAAGTTGCCAAGGTTGAGAAACACTGCTTAAGAGGAAAGAGGTCCTGAAAGGGATAGGGATAAATGTGTATGGATGGATGGGCTCCGATTTCCAATGTGGGAATTTCCACATCCCAGTTTCACTGAAATACTTTTCTTTAAGATCGTTTGGAGTTTTTCAGATCAGATAGAGTAAAATGATTTAAATCTGTCACTGCTGTGCTACAGTGTCCGCATTGTCTAACATATAATTGACCGCACAGACCTTTTAAGCATTTGGTGTTAGTGGCCGGAAAGGACTCCAAGAATGCTCTGCATTTGCATCGTCCTCTGGATACATGTACATGCAGGAGTCTAGATTCATCCAGACACATTTTCAGACACTCCTTCAAGCATTTGGTACCCATAGGTACTATATATCTGACTGAAACTTCAAAAGGTCATGATTACATATCTTCCTACCCATTAGTTCATAAGAAAGCAACATACATGCCTCAACAATGATCTCAAAAACTGTTACAGCTGATTATTGTTATTTTGTATTTTAGAAGAGAAAAATATTGTCAGGATCCACAATCAGACGAACACAGTGCATCTGATTGTGTTCTCCTGCTTACAAATATATAATTAATGTTAAAGGGTAAAAGAACTTGTGCTCCAACCTTCTGCATGTCTGTCCCAAAATAAGACCCATTGAATTCAGTGGAGCTCACCTGAGGCCGCAACCTAAATGCTGCCTAGTATAACTGAACAGGGCCTTGCTATGGACAATGATAAACCACTGTGTACATATTATGTCAAAATTATATCATGCAACATTCCATTCCTGCCTCTTTCATTTAACTTAGGCAGATCAGAAAATGGGTGCTGTGGTTTTGTTCTTTTATGAACCAGCCGGGATGGAGCTATGATGAATGTAGCAACACATGAAAAAAAAATCTACCTATCTTGTGACTAACTATTATTTTCAATCAACTTGCAGAAAGTAGAAATAGGCCATCCTCATTTGACACTATGCTAGCAAGCCTACTGGCACCAATCAGAAGTGTCTTTCATTGTGCAGTGGAACACAAAGGGCACTCTGTTTGAGCAACTCAGAAAGAAAGCTAAAATCTTGCAGGCCACTCCCCATGTCAAAGCCGGAACTGTGGCTAACAGAGGCTTGATCAGAATGCACGGAAGAGACTTAGGGATTACAGAAGCATAAAAATCAGTTAACAGAATTTTGGTCTATTAAATTTCGGCAAGCTTCTCCTATACCCTTACTCACCCCCATTCCTTGGATAACCTTGGTTATCCAAATTTCATTACTTCCAACATCTCTACATAGAAGAGAGAGAAAAAGCTGGACACCAACACGTTTTTAAAAAGTATCCTGCTGTATGATGACCCTGTTGAATACCTGCTGTTTGGATTAGCTTTACATTTTGCATGCCTTTCTTTAGCAGAAATAAAAAGAGGATGGGGTGGCAGATGTCATTTCGGATATTTCACCAGAAGGAAATTCAAAATAACCAGCAGAAAATGCTGAGGAGAGAAACAGGCCTGGAGTATAAATGTCCCATATTCATACAATGATCAGAATGTGAACAATGAGCCCTGCCCCTAGTTGATCTCTCAGTGATAGCTTCAAGAACCCCAAATTATTACTGTCCATCTGTGTATTTGGTTGTATATAAGATAGCGGTTTTTTTAACAAGAGGTTATCTGGTTTTATTATACAAGCCCCATGACATTAACTGACTGTTCTTTCCTCCATAGGTACCTATTATAAAATCACAGCCTGAGGCACTTCTTTTAAATCTTTAATTGCTCATCTAAACTGAATTTTCTTACATCTGCACCCATAAGGAATTTACCATAAAAGGTGTTGCAAATCCTTGTTGCACTCTCCCTTAAAGAAAAAAAACCACTCACTCTTTATTAAGGAACAACTCCTATTAGACAAACCAAAGTTAAAAAAAAAACTCTGCAAAGACAAATAATAAGAACATTCTCATTGAATGTTCTGGAATACACTGTGAAAACTATACTTCTGCTTTACCTCCATAGGAAATTCATTTAAGCCATCTTTATTTTAAATCACCTACCAGCAACAGTTCAAATTCTCATGCAACAAGCTGAGATCAAAAAAAGTTCCCCAAAAGACATGCTTCTAAAGAATCCTATTCTACTCACTGTTGGGAAAGCAATGACATCAGTAAAACATCTGTAGGAAATGAATCGTATACACACACACACACACACACACACACACAAAACTGGATCACTATGCTTGTCCCATTGACATTTTTTGTTCATATAGAGCAAATGTAATGCTCAGAAAATATGTCTCGGATTGCAGCTGTAGGGATTTCAGTCACCGGAAAAAATACAGCAAATACTGAATGAAGACAGCAAAAGAATTACCTTGAATGAAACCATCATCATTGAGGTGGTTTTAAATCTGACTGCAATCTGCCAGACATCAAAAAGTCTCCTAATTTTCCTCCCCGCTCTTTGTTGTAAGAATATATCATACAACAAAACAGAAGTAATCCCAGTACAAGATTCACCAAGGACTCCAAAAGATCTCTATGGGGATTGGGGGGAGAGAAAGCTCACTACTTCCCCCCCCCCTTTGCTTAACAAAGTCCAACTACTGAGTATGACATCACTCCTAAGAGCCTGGGACTTCCAAAACATATGCTGACATTCCGTTCGGAATACATGCCTTAGCAGGAAAGAGCGAGAGCGAAGGAGAAGCAATGCAAGAGGGAAGAAGGAAGAGAAACACAAAATGGAAAGTTTTCATTACCTGACACAGAACAGACTTTCCTTTCCATGCCATGCTTGGTTTTGTATTTCCCAGACCCAAAAAAAGTTGCCCTATTAGCAGGCAGGCTGGAGGGCTAGCAGGGTTGGAGTCAAATACCTGCTGTGCTTCCCACAACTCCTTCACATGACCTTTCGCAGAGCAGATTTCATCCAAAATGATTGCACGGGGAGAGAGAGAGAGTACACAAACTGGCTGGGTCAGTTGTCATGGAGATCACTCTCTCTCACCCTTTCTCTCACACATGCTCCCTTGCTTTCTGCGCAGATGCGCACTCACACAGAGAGTCAGAGTTTTGGAAGGCGTCTATGAACTAGCACTTTTTTTTTTAATGCAATCTGTCCCTCCTCCATGATTCCTGTCAAGAAAGATCATGCAAAAGAACTCTAGTCTGGTCTGTAATTAATTATTGCAGATTAGGAAAGATAACATTTTTTTCAGCAAGTGACAGTTGTGTAGACAGGAGGGGGCAGGGACAGGCTGCCTTGCCAAAACTTATTATGCAATAAAAGAGGAGGGCCTGCTCTTGACTCACTGAAGGTGCAAGCATATGTGGCCTGTGACATTACAAATCTGTACTTCTATCTCTGACGTGGATTGGAAACACAATAGTAAGAATCTCAAGTTTAAAAAGCTGCTGTTGCAGCAAGACATACCTTATGGCTTAACTCCGTTTTTTGCAGGTCCCTTAATGTCTGCAGATCTTCCTTGTCACCAAGCCGAATATCCGGTATTCTTTCATCCTTCTGCAGTTAAGAAGAAAAATATACTTCAGGAAGGAGACCACCTTGGGAAATGAGATGCAGCCCTTTCTCTCAAATGTTTTCCTTGCTTCCAGCATGTACGATTCAACGTACCACAAATGATAGGCGCATTTCATCCCAATTCACCACCTCTTTGCTTTGGCTACACCTGGTTATATTTGTCATATTTACAAATTAATGAAAGGACGTGTGCCTGGATATGCATGGAACGAGTCCCAAGGTAGTCAGATTCAGTCACTTAAAACTATTTCATCAGACATGAACAAAATAAACCCTTTCTTACTTCGCAGTAGAGAGCAAAATGTGCATCTCTTTGATAAGCTTTCTGGTTTTAAAATTAGTCTTCACCAATGGAATGTTTTTTTTAATTCCTAATATTTGAACATATAGTCAGTACAAAGGCTATTAAAGTGGTATAATTACTGTTAGTTTGATTTAGACTTCTCAGCCATTTCATAGAGTTGTATCCATTAGTGACTTTAGCAACAGGACTTGGGCAGTAGATACCATGAGATACTAATTCTCTGAATAAGGCTGATTTGAGGAGGAGGAGGAGGAGGAGGAGGAGGAGGAGGAGGAGGAGGAGGAGGGGAGGAGAAGAAGGAGGAGGAGGAGGAGGAGGAGGAGGAGGAGGAGGAGGAGGAGGAGGAGGAGGAGGAAGAAGAAGAAGAAGAAGAAGAAGAAGAAGAAGAAGAAGAAGAAGAAGAAGAAGAAGAAGAAGAAGAAGAATCCTTTCCATTATAAGACAAATTATAGAATTAAGTAATATTTTGATAGACAATAATAACATAAAACCAGCAGGACTGAAGACCCAGCTCAAACAAAACAATGAGTTCACTAAATCAGGATACTCAGCATAAATACATAAAACATATTTTGAAAGCAAATTTTAGGTATATGCAAAACTATAATTTAAAAGGTTAGGATTTCCCTTGCAAAAAAAAAGTACAAGAAAATTAGAAATGTAGGTATATATTCACACACACATCTGTACAAACCTTCAAGGAGTTATTAAACCTATGAAGAGTAGTAAAGAAGCTTGGAATTTCCAAGGTGCTTTGTGCTCAGTCAGAAATCCTGAGTAAGAAAGTACTTTCTTGCATTAGCTCTTCAATTCCTGGGCTTACATCACAACATGCTTTTCCAGGAAAGCTCATGACTAGGATTGCTAATTCCCTCATCCTTATTATGCAATGGCAAAATATAACATAATACAAACATCTGAAGTTGAAGATTAGTGCACAATGTATTCCTTTGCCATTTTTCACTTTCATCTCTAGTTCTGTTTCTTCAGGAACCTAGATTCATTTCAAAAGAAAAAAAACCTGTTGAATTTTGCTTGAGGCTCTTCCTTGTTGATGCAAACCCAAGGACTGAGTAGGTCGACAAGACTGGGCTACTGAAAAAGCCATGATATAGACCAAGGGTCGGAAACTGCGGCTCGCGAGCCACATGCGGCTCTTTGGCCCCTTGAGTGTGGCTCTTCCGCAGCTGAACTCACCCCCGCCCCTTCCACGCAATTGGATCCCGCCCCCAAACTCTTACGCTCTTACGCGCTCTCGCTCTCCAAGGCCGGGGCCACCCGCAGCCGCCCACACCTCGCGCACAGCCCGCGGGGCTCTCTGCCGCTCCCTTCGACGGAGGAGGGACCGGCGTGCCTTGGGAGCTGCTGGCACTCGGGCGCTCCGGCTGGGGTGCAGCGGGACGGGAGCGTCGCCGGCGGCCCGCGAGGACCGGCCAGGGAAGGCGTGCGGGCGGAGCTGCCCGCCTGGCACTCAGGTGCTCCGGCTGGGGTGCAGTGGGATGGGAGTGTCGCCGGCAGCCCGCGAGGACCGGCCATGGAAGGTGAGCGAGGGCCGGGACGGACGGCCAAGCGGCAGCGCAGCCCTGTATCTTACCCTTCCGCGTGATTGGCTCCCGCCCGCAAACCCCGCCCCCTTCCACGCGATTGGCCCGTCCGCAAACCCCGCCCCCTTCCACGCAATTGGCCCCCGCCCTCAAACCCCACCCCCTGGCCCTCGAGCATGTCAAAATGTCCTCGAGCATGTCAAAATGGCTCCTGGTATAAAAAAGTTTGCCGACCCCTGATATAGACTATTCCAGAGTGAGGGGCCACCACAGAAAAAAGTCTACTTTCAAGCCCCCAGCCCCTCTAATATCCAAAGGGAGGTGAGCTCAAAACATCACTTCCTGAGCTAATTGCATAGGGAGGGCAGAGTCTACTTGGAAAAGACAGTCCTATATGTAACATGGACCCATGCGATGTAGAGCTTTATAGGTCAAAAACAGCACTTTGAATTGTACTCAAAAGCATACTGCAGTGTTCTCAATGTACAGTATATGAAGCAATGCTGCAGTGGCTTTCCCCCGCCAGTATGTGAGATGCATCAACTCCAGTTTTTGGGTGGTCTTCAAAAGCAGCCCCAAGGAGAGCATGTCTAGCTAAAGAGAACACACAATGGTCACCTCCTGCTCCTTTATTTACTTATGGATTGATTGATTGATCAAATTTTCGCCCATCTCACTGTGCCAGTGACTCTAAGCACACTAGCCAAAGTTGAGACTCTGAGCACAGTCCTTTTGCTGTATAAGTAGAACCCACAGATTGAGGACCTGCTTTTTCAGGAGCAGAACAATCTTGGTCAGAGTCAACATAGGGACCATGCCCAAACTTGATGGCTTCTGGACAAAAAGCAACTCTGTCTTGTTAGGATTAAAATTTAGCTTGTTTCATCCAATCCAATTCTTTACAACACTGGGTAAGAACATCCACTGCACCTCCTATCTAGCCAGAGTAGGGATATATAACTGAGTATCTTCTGCCAGGAATCCTGTCACAGCCTTGGAGTCCATACAATCAAAAGAATGCTGGATAGACAGTCAATACGTTGTCCAATTTATCCCCTTGTCTCTACTTAAAAAGTTTTAAGTTAGAGCACATACAAGTAACTTTATCAGTAAAATGTCTTGGAAACATGTCTCAGCAGCCTGGAGGGAAATTGCCCCATCCGTCCTTCCCTAGTAGGATGCTGGCCACTTGCCAGACAGCATTCATCCAAGGTAATGAGCGCAGAGAAATGTTAATGTTTTGCCACCTTCATTACCACAATATATGCTCCAACCTGGGCTTGGAGCTATGCTGGATCATACTCAGATTTACTTCTGCCAATTCATGCCCTAGACCAGAGCTTTCCAAACTGTGTGTCGCGACACAAAAGTGTGTCGCCACACACAGTCTGGTGTGTCGCCACACAACTCGGAAGCGCTGATCATCATCAGCGCTTCCGGGTTTTCCCGCGGCGACACACCAACTGCAGCGCGCAAAACCCGAAAGCGGAGCAGCGCTTCCAGGTTTTTGCGCGCTGCCGCAAGGACGGCACTTCCGGGTTTTCCCGCCGCGACACACCAACGCCGGTTGGTGTGTCGCCTCAGGAAAAACTTTGGAAAGCCCTGCCCTAGACATTTCCTAAGTTGAGCACATAATTAAATGTATGTGTATATCATAGTGACAGGGAGCGTGGTGGCTCAGTGGGTAAGACACCAGGCTTGTCAATCGGAAGATTGCAAGTTTGGAGGTTCGAATCCCTAGTCCTGCGTGCGGAGTGAGCTCCCGCACTAGCTCCAGCTCTTGCCAACCTAGCAATTCGAAAGCATGCAAATGCAAGTAGATGAATAGGTACCACTTCGGTGGGTAGGTAACAGCGTTCCGCGCGTGTCATGCGGCCACATGACTGTGGAAGCGTCTTCGGACAACGCTGGCTCTTTGGCTAACAAACGGAGATGAGCACCGGCCCCTAGAGTCGGACACGACTGCACAAATGTGCGGGGGGTACCTTTACCTTTACCTTTATATCATAGTGATGTATGAGATCTTACATTATTATTAGTACTATGACTATCACTACAAAAGCATGCATGAGAATAAATAGAATAGTTAAGAAATGATTGAGCATTGAGCAGGATGTTAAGATAAGGATGGGTAATGGTTGTTTAATACATTTATGGATATACAGGTAGTCCTCGCTTAATGATGGTAATTGGGACCGGAATTTCTATCGCTAAGCAATGTGGTCATAAAGAGCAACGTCACGTGACCGCATCACTTAGCGACAGCAATCTCGGCAGTCCTGTTGCCATCGTTAAGCGAGGATCGCGAGTCGTTAAACGAAGGCCTCACGTGACCAGGATTTGCAACTTCCTGCTGGCTTCCAACAAGCAAAGTCAATGGGGAAGCCGGCAGAAGTTGCAAGACCTGGTCACAACAAGCCTTTCCTTAGGCAGCTCGCAAGGAGGCTGGAGGGAAGGTAAGTGCTATGGAGTACAGCCGGGTGGGGGAGGAGGGTGTACAGCGCAGCGCCAGTGTGGCAAGGCCTGGGGTGAGCCCAGGGGTGCCTTGGGAGAAAAAGCAGCGGGAGTGGGAACAACTTACCAGAGCAACTTGCGACCTTCCCTGCTGGCTTCCTCATTGACTTTGTTGGTGGGAAGCCGACAGGGAAGGTCGCAAATGGTGATCACGTGACTGTGGGATGCTGCAACTGTTGTAAGTGTGAGCCGGTTGCCAAGCACCCAAATAGCGTTTACGTGACCGCAGGGGTGCTGGAATGGCTGGAATCTGAGGACCGGTCATAAGTACCATTCATTCAGCACCATCATAACTTTGGTCTCTGAAGGACTACCTGCATGTATAAGAAAAACTGATATTAAAGGAAGGTTGCATGGGGAAATGAATGTGTATGTTCTTTTGTATGCAAATGAAATTATGTTGGCTGAGAACACAAATGATTTGCAGCAAGTATTAGACAAACTGTATTATGCAACAAGAAGTATTGACCTGAAAATTAATGTATCAAAAATCAAGGTAGTTGTGTTTGACAGGAAAAATGTAGTGAATAACTGCAAGTTATTTATAAATGGCAAAAAAAAGTAGTCTGTAATTTGTGTACCTTGGTAGAATGTTTACCAAAGATGGGAAAATGGATGGAGAAATTTTAAAATGTGCAAATGTCAGTAGAATAGTAGTATGGGATAGGTTCTGAGGAATGAGTGTTGAAAGAAACAAAACTAGCTGGGGGTAACTGTACTTTTACCCACTTTGCAATATGAAAATGAGAGTGGTGTATGTCAAAAGAAACATAGAAGTTGAATGTAGCGGAATGAATTACTTAAGAAATTTGTTTGGTAAAACAAGAAAAGATAGGGTAGAAGATGAATTGGAACTCTATGAATGTGGACTGAATACTAATGTGAGTGAATTGTATGAAAGAAATACCTTGACTGGCTGTGTGGAGAGAATAAATGGGGATCAAACTGAAAAACAAATACAGTACTGTATATAAAGGAAAAATAAATGGTTTGAGAGGAAGAGAGAAATCTAGAATGTCATGGTTAGATGGAGTTGATGAGATCCTGAAAAAGAGAGTTGAAAAGTTCAAAAAAACAGGGACTTCCAGTGAGAATATGGCAGACTGAGCAGCTGTGCCCACAAAGTCCGCGGGCAGAACTGGCTTCGTGGCATTTTTTTTGGGCTCAGGCTGGTTTCTCCTGTAGCCCAGAGTTTTTTCTGGATTAAAGAAAAAGCTTGGAATCGACCCATTTGTCCTCCGGATGGCAAGTTGTAGCCAGAAGATCATGGACAGAGTGCGTGATCGACGGGTAAAGACTTCACCAGGAGGCTGGGATTTCATCTTTTCTGAGCCACGCTGCAGCCCCTTTAAAGGGACAGTAAGTCTTGCCTTCTCATTTCTAAAACACACAATTTATATTTTTAAGTTTTGAACCCTAAGAGAGGCTTTTTACAGTAAGAAGAAACGGACTCTCTTGATGCTTATCATTATTTATGGATTACTTTTAAAAATCTCTTTAAGTTTTGGCTTGCTTTCCTGTTCAAGGATTAAGGAAGAGTAAGAGTAAATAATTGCCTTCCTGTTAATATTTTTGTACTGAATTTGAAGGATTGAATATTTTCCTATACATTGGATTTCTCGTTTTTAATTCTTAGTTTTCTGTCCACTTTCCTTGAGATCTGCTTGTTAGTATTGATTCAATTTCATGCAGAAACTTTGTATCAATTTATTAACTTGTTAACTCCTATTTACTGTGAGTTAAGCAGCTAAGGGGCGCCATAAACTACTGCCTGAAAATGGAAGGTTTTAAAGAGATTTTCTTGGAGTTTCGTGGTGAGTGTAAGCAGTCCTTTAAAGAGATCCTCTCAGAGTACAGTCAAGTTATTCTGCAGAATATACGGGATACTGGGGAAGAGATCATTTTTAAACTATGTCATCTGGCTGAAGATGGTAAAGAGGAAGATGAAGATTTTGGCAAAGAGGGAGATGCTTTTGTGGTCAGTGATATTGAAGCTATACCAGGCAAAGACTACATCTTGGAACTGAAGGGGTTACCATGACAGTCTGAATTGCAGATTATAAAGAGTTTTGTTTTTCTGTGGAAATGTTATGTCTTTCTGAAGGATTGTTATGGGAAAGAAAAAATATGTTATGTGGGAGTTTTTTTACTGAGAGGTTTGGATTAAGGGGGGCAGTTGGGCCTTGTGATTTCTACAAGAAAAATGCCTTGGGCGTAATTGGGAGATATGTAACTGTTTTAGTTTATTTTGAAGTAGGGTAAAAATTTAAGAATGTATAACTGGATTGATAATGAGGTTATGATAATTTTGTTTTCTTTTAATGATTTGGACTAAGATATATTGTGATTGTTTTAAGATCTGTTTAATTTGCAATATTTATTAGAGATTTATAAGATATAATAATTGTTTGATTTTTAGGTTTAATAGAGTTAAGATTATTGTAGTATTATAGATTATAAAAGCAGACAATTTATATGTATTTATAATTTGATTTTTATTATAGTGGACAGAAATATAGAGAGTAGTGATAGGAAGGAAATAACTAAATGGATGTTGTCTTATGGGAGAGGGAAGTTGATTTAGAATTTTATATTTTATATTATACCCACACACACACACACAAACATACACACATACCTTTTCTTTATATAAGGGGAAGGAGCAATTGCATTAGTGACTTGTATATGTGCTAATGGAAAGATTTATAGAAATGATGTGATGTTGGTTTGATATAGAGTAAGAGATTGATTAGAGAAATTGCTGTATATTCTTGCTGTTCAAAGTTGGAAGTCACCTCTGTATGTTATCTTTTAAAATTCTTTTTTCTTGTGTTTCACACTTTTTTTAGTTTTCTTTTTTTCCTTTTGTAGTTTTTTATTTTTTTGTAGTTTTTATCTTTTTCTTAAACTTAATAAAATTCTTATAAAAAATAATAAAAAAAGAAAAGTTCAAAGAACAAAAAGCTATGTGCAGTATTTATGTATGTATGTATGTATGTGTATAGGAATTATATTTTTATCCATTTTAATTATTGATTATGTAAACTGCCCAGAATCCCCTTCGGGGGAGATGGAGCGGTAATGTAAATGGAATTATAAATAAAAAAATAAATAAAAAAATAAAAAAATAAAATCAATATATGGACATGGTAGATGCAAGGACAGAATGTTATGGAGACGTATAGTTAATGACATTGATATAAGCTAGATTTAGATAGGTGTGTCTTTTCTCTTTCCCTGTGCTTTTCCTAGTGCTACTTATTCTCAAAGTGAACAGTGTAATTAATATCCATGTATGTATTTATGTTCTACTACTATTTCCATTTATATTTTGCTTTTTTCCAAGAACTCAAAACGACACCTCCTCGTTTTATCTCCACAACAGCCACTCTATAGGTAGAAGTAAGAATGTGCGACTGGTCACCCAGTGTGGCACCTTAACCACCACAGCATCCTGCCATCTATCTACATTATAAAATAAAAATAATGTTAATTATACCGGCATCTCATGCTGTAGCTATGGAGATAAAAAGGATTCTTTCTTAATCTTATTGAACTCAATGGGAACTTCTGCAAGACTTTCGGTTATGGCAGAAGCCCATCAAAACCTTTTAAACTTTAAGACAGGGCCTTGGAGACTTCCTTTGAAAGCAGTTGGTGAAAATGTTGAAAGCTCTCAGCATTAGGCCTTAGAAACTCAGAAATATTCACATTTGTCCTAGGCGAGGAAAGCAGTGTGCTCAACACTCCCCCGTGTGGGAACGAAAATGTGGTGCAGATACTGAGCTCTAAAGGCTCCTATCCTGCCTATTTTTCTGTTTGCATATTAATTCTGATATAATCATAGCACCCCAAACCTTCCATACATCATCCAGAACTTTGTTGGGGGAAAAAAGAATACTGAAACTGCCTTTGAACCTTTCCTAACGGCATCTCATTAATTTAGTTTACAGAGAACGCTGTCGCTTAGAATTTAACTTCCCTGTGAAATCATCAGAGCTACTAAAACAATGCTGTCCCCCTCATTAATCAGAAATCTATTTGAGTTTCCATTAGCAGCTAACTACTCAAACCCTGACACAAATACCCACCCCAAAATGAAAGGAAGAGAAATTATTCTTGGGCTCTGTTGCCCACAGTGTAGCTTTTAGACTGGGATGGGCAATTCTGCAGCCTTGATAACATCTTTGTTTTTCATCAGCTGCAGCCTGTGGCCCTTTCCTTTCCTTTCCTTTCCTTTCCTTTCCTTTCCTTTCCTTTCCTTTCCTTTCCTTTCCTTTCCTTTCCTTTCCTTTCCTTTCCTTTCCTCCCCTCCCCTCTCCTTTCCTTTCCTCCCCTCCCCTCCCCTCCCCCTTCCCCTTCCCCTTCCCCTTCCCCTTTCCACCAGCAGACTCCAAACTGACTCTGGGCAGCTCACAATATAATAATCCATAAAACACAACACACACACACAAAACAAGATGAGATCTGGTCACTCTGCACAACATCATGGACAAAAACACATCTGACAAGGGACTCTATCCATTGGGCAGTGTTGGGCTTCAGGGTTTAGTGACTATGGTCTAGACAGCAGATGTAAGGAATGACCCAAAATGCCATGGCTTGAGTAGAACTTTCGTGGCCACTGTGCCAGCTGCTAGTCAGGGCAAAGTGGTTTCATCAGGTAGTACATGCGAGGAAGCAGCAAGGTATTGGAGCAAACTTGTGCATTATATGGTCTGTGCTACATCCTCTAAGCAGCATGCTGCCTTTGGTGCAGTGGAGAATGCTACCCATTCAATGGGCATTGCACATGGGATAGGAGGGTGGGCCACCTTAAGCCTTGCTCCAGGCCGGAATCTGTCTGGCTTGGCCCTAGCGAAGGCTCCCTGCAGCCTTGTGCCAGTCCTGTTCACTCAGCCTTGGAAGCCCACTGAACTGGCTGATACATCACATCAGTCCCCGGATTGTTTAACCGTGATTTGTGGAATAAACAAATGAGCAGGTACAAACAGTGCAGTAATGCAGTAAGCCAAAACCCGTGATTTATAGGACACAGTGGCTGGGTTGACACACCAATGTAAACCAAACAAATGTTACTATGCCTTAATATTTATTTATTTATTTGTTTGTTTGTTTGTTTATAATTCCATTTATATAACTGCCCCATCTCCCCCGAAGGGGACTCTGGGTGGTTTACAGTCAATAATTAAAATAAGTAAAAATATAATACAATACATATAAATACAAATAAATTAAAAAATAAAATCCAAGAAGGGAATAAAATTGTTGTTAAAAGGGCTCTATGGGACCAGCCATCCCCAGGAGGAGCTGTTACCCTTCCCATCCCAGGCGAGGCGGCAGAACCAGGTCTTTAAGTTCTTCCGGAAGGCCGGGAGCGATGGGGTATGATATATGATGTGCAAAGCCAACTATTGAGGGCACTCAATGGACTATTAATCCCTGTAACGTATGCAGTTTTTTATTGTAATACCACGGATTATTGTTGTTATACTTCACTAATAAAATAAAAATATAAATATATGATTTATGAATAATTAATTATTCAGCTTTCAGGGGAACCTCAGCAGCAGTGGAGGTTCAGAGGACAACCCAGCTTTCTGTCTGTCTCTTCCAGTCACGCTCTTGAAAAATATAGTGCTTGTCTGTACAGCTAGACCTGACTCACCTCCACCTCATGTCTAGTGAAGTTAATCAAGCTGAGTCATCTTCACTCATGCTTTCTAAGGGCTTCTTAGCTTCTCCTGTGACTCATTACTGGTGCATTAGGGGGCTGTATTTTGTTAGGTCTAAAGAGGCATTGCATCAGGGAAATCCACTCTGAAATCTCTACTCAAAGCTGATGCCAGCTCAAATATTTTGGATTTCAATTTCCATAATGGAACTTCCAAACTTCCCAGCCCACCATTTATCTACCACCAATAATTTCTTCTTCTTTTTTTTTTTACTTCCTTGGCGGATAAATCAAATCTGAAGTACTGCACAGCCCTGCTCTATATTGTTAAGACAAGCTGCGTCAATTAGACTACTGAGGCAACAGATGGGTCGTTTCAAATTACACTGTTTTTGTAATACTATTTTAGCAAGATAGTCCAATCCAACTCTGCATTAGAGCAATTAGTGAACTGGTAGTGTAAAAAAGGCATTGCCGGTTATGGTCTCATCTGAATCCTCTGAGTCAGAGGCTGAAGAGGCAGACCAGACAGTCAGCCAGCCTGCAGAGCCAGCCAGCAATAGAGCACCTGCAGCAGCTTCAGGAAACAAATAGTCTGAGCAGGTGAGACCCAGTACAGATAATGAGGGTTAGATTCGGGGAAAGGCCCCTAACCCAAGAACACACCAACAGCTATGAAGGGTTGAGCAAAAGGGATCAGCACAGGATTTTCAGAGAAGAGGGCAACAATGGCCCTAATCAAGCCATGTCAGCACCTAGAGCTATATAAAGCAGCCTCCAGGGCCCTGCCCACTGTTTGAAGCACTACTCTGGCTGTGTGTTCAGGCCAGCTCATGACGTTCTTTGGTGCTTGATCCCTAGACTGTTGTAGACAGTGTTCTCTGGTTGTTATCAGAAAATTTATAACCATGGCAATAGTGCCTTTCAAATTTGTATCAAACATTCTCTCTTTTATCAGCTAGCAGAGGACATTCTCAGCAAACCAGGAAGAATCGGGTGTTTTCTAATTTGGGAGATTGCCCAGAACTGGTGGTGGACTGTGGTTCCCAGTGAAATCTTTGGATCCTGTTACATCAGTCTCCTATTGTCCTGTGTGACTGGTCAATTTAGCTAGTTCGGTAGCCAAGAAATTGGCATTTGGGCAAGAAGTCTACCACTTTCCCAAAATGCAAACTTTTCCCAGAATAGGTAGTGGGAAATAGTAGCTGAAGTTTAGTGTCTCACGGCATCAAGACCTTCTAGTTCTGTGTAACTGGTGTGTTTGGTTTGCCTGACTGGGAAGCTGACATTCCTGGCTGACTGCCTTGTTCCATATGGTTTCTACGCATTAAAGAGTTAATACATGTATACTGTTAAGAGGGTTCCAGTCTTTAACGTGTCTTTTACACATATCACTGGCATCAATTTTATTTTAAACAGGTATATTTTGGGAAAGAAATTCTGCTCCTGGGCTCCTTGGGAGTTTTTAAAAGGTCACCCAACATTAAACAACAGGGAATTTAGGTAAGTTTTTCCTGGGCAAAAAATGCAATATGAATGATTGTTGTTGTTGCACTCTCCAAATGATGCTGTCTTGTGCAAATAGAGCAATGGTGAGATTGTGGAAACATTTGGCCTCTAGTGTCACCCACAAGGCCAAACTGCATGTGGCAGCTTAATCTCACACTATGGAACTGACTCCAGAACATGCCCCTGATTTGGACCGGAAAGCCAACATTGCTTTTCTATTGTGGAAATCTCTCCTTTCCTCAGGCTTAGGTTCTGTGAAGCGCACTTTATTGCAGATTACAGTAAGAACAAAAACACTAAGAACATTGCAAGGAAAAGCCCTATAGTGCTTATTTGCTCCACATCAGTGTTTCTCAACCTTAGCAACTTTAAGAAATGTGGAGTTCAACTCCCAGAATTCATGCTGGGAAACACTGTTCTATAAAAACACTGCTCTATATAGCCAAGAAACTGTATAAACAAATTCTGTTATTGAGACAATTATGCATGCTACTTTATTTTCACACTAGGTATTACTTTGTTGACAAAATAATTAGGGATCATTTTCCCAATCCCATTTTCCTTATCAGGAATAGCCTATCAGTTACAATGTACAGTTGGCTAACTGATTTTGTACACACTGTGTCCCTGCCTTGCCTATTTTAATGTTGGTTTCCCATGGCCTCTTTAGCCCTAGTATAGCACTGTATTTCCACAGATCTACCATCATAAATGATAGTCAGGATCCCTTGTAATAAGATGTTCACTTCAAACTCTGGTTGCAAAGGCAGTCTTAGTGTAAAAAATAATGGATAGCACTAATTGTTCCTCCAGTCATCCATGATCTCTTTCATATATACTGTGTGTGTGTGTGTGTGTGTGTATACACACACACACACACATATATACAGTACATATATATATACATATACATATACATACATACATACACACACATATATTCATATATATATACATACATACACACACATACTTATATATATATTCATATATATATATATATATATATACATACACACATTTGTTTGTTGTTGTTCAGTCGTTTAGTCGTGTCTGACTCTTCGTGATCTCATGGACCATAGCATGCCAGGCCTTCCTGTCCTCCACTGTCTCTTGGAGTTTACTCAAATTCATGTTCATTACATCGGTGATGCTATCTAACCATCTCATCCTCTGCCGTCCCCTTCTCCTTTTGCCTTCAGTCTTTCCCAGCATCAGGGTCTTTTCCAGTGAGTCCTCTCTTCGCATTAGGAGGCCAAAGTATTTGAGCTTCATCTTCAGTATCTGTCCTTCTAATGAGCAGTCAGGGTTGATTTCCTTTAGGATTGACTGATTTGACCTCCTTGCAGTCCAAGGGACTCTTAAGAGTCTTCTCCAGCACCACAGTTCGAAAGCATCAATTCTTCGGCGCTCAGCCTTCCTTATGGTCCAACTCTCACAGCCACATACACATACACATACATATATATTCATATATATTCTTCTTATTTATAAGTTGCCCAGAGTCATTAAGGAGTCAGGCAGCCTCAAAATTGATTGGATGGATGGATGGATGGATGGATGGATGGATGGATGGATGGATGGATGGATGGATGGATGGATGGATAGATAGATAGATAGATAGATAGATAGATAGATAGATAGATAGATAGATCAGTAGCATAGTTAAAACAAGGGAGGGAAATAAAGTCAAGTTAAATAAAGGAGGGAGAAATGGTATGGGAGAGAGGACAGAAAGCCTGTTTTGATGCTATCTCCCACTTTCCAAGGATGTTATACTGAGTGTGCTGAGCCAAAGTTTATTCTTTTAGGAGCCCAGTTTTCAGAAAATACAGCCTGATGTGTTTGACAGTGCTGGATAAGCAAGATTCTCTTCTGTCTTGCCATCTGTCAGGAAAGTGGTCAGACCAACTGAAACACTAGCAATTGACTCAGGGCATTTTCACAGAGACATTTCCACTCTTTCAAACCCACAGCACTGCCCTCGTGTCACCCTATGCTGTCCCTCGCTGCTGACTGCCAAGGAGCCTCAGAAGTTAAGGTAACTGGTGCACAAGGTGGAGCTGTGTGAAGGCCTTCTTGGGCACAGCTGCTATTTGCTCGCCGAGCAACTGTTGTGAGTCCAGGAGGGCTCCCAAATTATGAGCCAGTTCTGTGAGGGAGCACGACTCCAACCAGAACTAAAGATGGTATCTCTTCAGAACAAGATAGCTTATGTACCTAGAGCTACTTCATCTTGCTAGGATTAAGTTTCAACCTGTTCTTCCCAATCCAGACCCTTACATCCTCCAGGAACCTGGACACATTTTGATAACATCACTTGATCAGGCCAGGGTCAAGCTGTAAAGATGATACCTGACCCTGTGTCAGTGGATGACTTCACCCAGTAGCTTCATTTAGATGTTAGAGCAGGGAGATGTTCAAGCACTGCAGCACCCATAACTGAGGAACCTAGGGAACCCTGATTTCTCCCCACTACCACCACCGACTGGAACCAACCCTTTAGAAAGGAGGACCACTGCAGAAGAGTGCCCCTCACACCCAATCCTCCCTGGAAGGACACCATATTGATGGTATCAAAGGCTGATGTGAAATCAAGCAACACCAGGAAGGTCTCTCTCTCCTTATCTAGTCTTGCTAGTGATCATCCACAAGTATGATCAAACTAAATGTGGGGAGATTCAGGAGCAATTTAAAAAAAAAACTTTCTTTCCAGAATAGTTAAATTGGACTATCACATGTCATGAAGGCCTCCAATTCAGACACCTTAAAGGAGGCTGGTCATTTCATGGAGAATCAGGATATCTGCAGCTACTAATCTTGACAACAGCATATTACCTCTTGAATTGCAGGCCACACACCTTAAATATTTAGACTAGGGAGAAACATTGGAAGATGATTATTGCCCTTCATATTTTTAAGCTTCCTAATTGCCCAAAGTATAATAAAGAATGCTGAACTAGATGGGCTATTTTCCTGACTCTTCCTTTTATGTTTTGGGGTAAGATGAAGCTAGTGGTTGTAATTATTTACTGGAGAGGATATGCATTCTTCAGATCTGTAGTGGTATTCTGAAGCAGTATCAGCATTACTGGCTACACTTTTTTTCCATATGCTTAACCCAATCTGAAATCTCCTGAATGCTTCCTGAGGATTTCCATTAAGAGAAATGTAATGATTGGTGGGTGTGGTGAGGAAGAAAGTCTATGCAACTTCAGCAAGAAACAAAGGCCATGCTTAATAACATTGGTGGGAAAGATCACTTAGCAGAGAATGATCTTTAAAAGATTTTTGAATTCTGGGTTCATGAGTTCCCTGGAGATTAAATTCCAGGAGGAGAATATTCTCTTTGGACTCCATAAGAGGGCTGAAATTTTTTTCAATTATCCTAAATCAGCAGCAGATGGAATGAACAGGAAGTCTGCTCCATTCCAGAATAGAAGCCTTCCATTTCATTATGTGCAGCATTCAGACATATTACATTCTTGGTTGAAAGCAGCTAAGGGTAATCCAGTTAACTCTGTTAAGCAAACGTCAAAGTAGTCTTTGAGCCTAAGTTTGGACTTAAACCAAAATATGAATTCCTCAGCTGGCTAGTTTCACATAAAGGACAGCTAAATGTTCTTTACCAGCTCCAATGGAAGAGGTCTGGGTAAAATCGAGAAAGTGAAAAACAAATTTCATACAGCTGTCTAGTTTATTCAGAACTGCTTTCTCAGTATGAGATCAGGTAGTGATACAGCTCCCTTTATGTCCTTCACAGTACAGTATCATTTCAGGAAGGGACTTCTATATGAGCAGCAAGCTCACCCCGTCCCTGCTCTCAAACTTTCACTCATTGGCGTGGAATAAGCTTCACGTGAGAATACAGTAGCTTGCACATAAATTTCTGTGAAAATTTATTATGTATGATCATATGGATGTTCCTCCGTACATGTTAACTCACAAATGACTTGGGAGAGAACACTAGTACCCACTTCAGGCATGGGAAACCATTCTTTCCACACAATTAACATGCAATATGTCTGTTGTCAAAAAGGAAGTGCTACTATTGCATCAAAGGTTTTGCTTTTTTGAATGGACTAAGCTAAATGCTGAATTGTGATTTTTTTCTATAAAATCCATTTTCCAGAAGAACATTAGTTCCCAAAATATGGATACATTACATATAGTATATAAGAATAGAAAATATGGAAAAGGCTTGTAGGTTGTGGTTTGTTTTTATATCCTTGTACTTTTTCCACTTTGAGGAGACTGAAATTTATCAGCAGCATCTTCCCTCAACCTGCAGGTGGATTATGCCACAATACATTTTTTAAACAAGTTTTGTTTATTCATTTATTAACTTACAGTGTTTGTGTATCATCATCTCCACAAGGACTTTCATTGGTTTACAAAACCAAAGATAACCATTAAAAGTTAGAATCAGTAGCACCACATCACAAAAAAACTTCAGTGTCCACATTAAGTGAACATGCCCATTTTTGAACATCATCCCTATCTGGAGCAGGAGGACCTAGCAATGATAATCCTTGCCCCCATACTGTTAAGACTATTTCAAAGCACTCTACATTGGTTTGGCTCTTAGGACCATCCAAAAGCTGTAGCAGATGCAAAATGCAGTGGCTTGCATGTTAGCTGGCACTCATCACCATTAACCCATTGCCACAGTGATAAGGGGCCTGCATTGGCTTCCAGTCGATTTCTGGGTGCAATTCAAAGTGCTGGATTTAACCTATGAAGCATTATATGCCTTGACACCTATCTTCAGGGTTCCCTACTTCAATTAGGATCAACCCATCTGATTCAGTCTTCTTGGAAAGTGCTACTAGTTGTTCCCTACTTCCATGAGGTAAGCAGGGCTGAGGCCCAGAGATGCTGCTTTTCTGTGGTGGTTCCCTGGAGAGCAGTGCCAGTTCTCTTAGACTTCTCCCAACACTGATGGCCCTTCAGAAGTTGCTGAAAATGCAGCTTTTCTGAGGTGTGTTCACAAAATGAGATAATGCCACCTGTGGTTGTTGATAGAGTGTTGTGATCATTGCTCCTGTGTTATTTATATTCTGAATTGTTGCATTTTAATTCTATTTTTCTTTCTTATTAGTTTTGACTGTATAATGATCTTTACTGTGGACATTTTAGTTAAGATGCTTTGATTGTTGTAATTGTTGTAAACCACTCAAGTCTGAATAACATGCAAGTATAATAAATAAATATCCAGGCAAGCACTAGATGACAGCAGAGAGATAGAATTTTCTGTATCTCTTCCCTGCTATCTCGTGGCTATCTGAAGTTCTGCAGCACATGTATGGTAGCCCTAATAGATTTAAAGTGGACTCACTAAATTAATTGAGTTATAAGTTAGTCAGCAGGTCTACTCTAAGCATGATTAAGGCTCAATTCAACCCTTAGAGTCAGAAGGAACGTAAAAAGAGGACAAGACCAAATTTTTCATGGCCAAAGTTTAAGCCTGAAAATGACAACACAAGAGACAATTGGTTTCAAGGTCCAGTCCAATAGGTGAAGACAATGTTCTGCTCCAGAGAAAAGAGGTCCATAACACGTGTCTCATTATCTCCAGCTACCCTCCCACAGTCTCTTCCCTAATTTCACTCCTACAACCATAAGGTAAAGGTAAAGGTAAAGGTCCCCCCCCCGCACATTTGTGCAGTCGTGTCCGACTCTAAGGGCCGGTACTCATCTCTGTTTGTTAGCCGAAGAGCCAGCGTTGTCCGAAGACGCTTCCACGGTCATGTGGCCGCATGATGCACGCAGAACACTGTTACCTTCCCACCGAAGTGGTACCTATTCATCTACTTGCATTTGCATGCTTTCGAATTGCTAGGTTGGCAAGAGCTGGGGCAAGTGCGGGAGCTCACTCCGTCACGCGGGACTAGGGATTCAAACCTCCGAACTTGCGATCTTCCGATCGACAAGCCTGGCGTCTTACCTGCTGAGCCACCACGCCCCTATCTTTATTATTTATTATTATAGTTATGCAACCATAACTGTTCCTCAAATCATAGTGAATCTAAGGCAACTGTGAATTTAGGAAGATATTCTCATTATTTCAATCAATTTCTATATAATAAATTGCTACTTTTAGGCAATTTATCACCTGAATCTTGCTTTTCCCTGTTTTGTTTTGAGCTTATTTGTGCAGTCACTAGCCTAGTTCACAATGCACTGTGCCATAATGTAATTTTATGTGGTTTTTTTCATAGCACATTGTAAAAATCCAGCCACTGTGGTTTATAAATCTTCATTTATGGCTTAGTATATTGTAGAAACTATGCTTGATGAGGTATGTGAATCAGTGAATCTCTTTATGCAACCATACCTACAAACAATTTCTACTAAAAGAAAATGATCAGAAAGAAAACAGGAGCAGGATTTTTCAGGCCTAATTGCTCCCAATTAGGAGGAACTATCCTTTCTAGCAATTTCTCTACTGTGTTCTCCTTCCTGCATCCGTCATCAAGCCTAGCAAGGCATCAGCTGTATCAGATCTAACGCATCCTGCCACATGCTTAAAGTGAAAGCACCCAGCCGCTGCATCACAAAAAGTGGGCTTCTAAACTTCTGAAAAGTGGGCTTCTAAACTCCAACCTCCAGGGTGGAGGCTTAATGATTTTGCCCTCTGAAAACCAACTTTCTGGGTAAGTGGAACATTTAGCCAGTTTGGTCTAGTGGTTAAGGCAATGGGCTAGAAACCAGGAGATTGTGAGTTCTAGTCCTGCCTCAGGCATGAAAGCTGGCTGGGTGACCTTGGGCCAGTCCCTCTCTCTCATCCATAGGAAGGAGCCGATGGCAAACCAGGAGACTGTGAGTTCTAGTCCTGCCTCAGGCATGAAAGCCAGCTGGGTGACCTTGGGCCAGTCCCTCTCTCTCATCCCTAGGAAGGAGCCAATGGCAAACCAGGAGACTGAGAGTTCTAGTCCCGCCTTAGGCATGAAAGCCAGCTGGGTGACCTTGGGCCAGTCACTCTCTCTCAGCCCAACTCACCTCACAGGGTTGCTGTTGTGGGGAAAATAGGAGGAGGAAGGAGTATTTGATATGCTCACCACCTTGAGTTGTTTATAAAAATAATAAAGGTGGGATATAAAATAAATAAATTGGAAGTGTTTATTTCGGAATTGCAGTTAAATATGTTTAAGGAAAGATCATTATCCACAGCTTGGCAATGTAGCTTGGAAAATATTAACAGCAGAACCAAGTCTTCCTCTTATTTCATGTCACCAAATGCATGAATGAAATGAAACATATTGAGGAAAGCTATAAGCAATTCAGATTTGTCAATAGCAAAAACAGAAAATATGAGATAAAAGGAGGAAAACAAAGTTGCTTTATTTTGACTATTTCTTACACTCTGACTCCCAGAAACATTGTGCAGGATGTAAGATTCCCCCCCCCCCCCACTAGGAGTATGTTATGTGTTTCCAAGTCCTGGTGTTACAATTTATGCAGGCGTTACCCAAGTAAAACTAAAGTGCTACAAGAAACCCTGATTAAGAGAAGCTCATCACAAATTACCTTTCCAATTTTTTCCCAGCTTTTTGTAGTAATTTGGAAGGGACCAAAATTCAAATATGAGGTAGATGATGAGTGGAAGGCAAATCCCAGGACCTCAGAGGGTTTTATTTATACACACACACACACATATTTTTCACTCCCAAAATAGTTTTTTATATCCAAAACTTCCTTGGGAAACTCTTCAGGCCAACCCATTTCTGTGTTAAAGCTATATATTACCACCACCTACCACCACCTATTTTCATTTGGACCATTTTCCCTGAGATTCAGTTGTTTTTCCTTCCCTCCGTCTTTTTCTGATTTTTTTTTCATACTTTGGATTGGTAAGAAGTGTGTGTCTGTCTGTCTATCTGTCTGTCTGTCCGTCCGTCCGTCCGTCCGTCCATCCATCCTTCTTGCTTCACAATCACTTTGCATATCAGAAAGGCCATATGTTTTGTAAATAAAAAAAATCCCCCCACAAAAGTAACACTCCAAATATACAGGTCATAAAGCAACAGCATACAGTCACCATTTGATACCAGTGTAAATTCAACACTGTCTGCATTCCTGCCAATTTGACAGCTTCCTTGGTATGCCACAAGTCTAACTTACAAAAAGTGGTAGATGCAATCAGCAAATTTAGATTGATCTGGTCTACTTTTAGCAGCATATTTGATCAAGAGCCAAAGCTGAATTATTCAGATTTGCTGATTGCATTTTTCCATTTCCTGTAGGTTAGCCCAAGGGTTTAGTGGGTAAGCAATACAGTGCACATAAGTTTGGCTGAAATACAAACAGTAGACTTTCTCCTCTGATGTTATTTCCTTATCTGTCAAATAGTTCACTATGTTAATGCATTTCAAGGCAGAACATTACTGTTCCTGCCTCACATCAGAACTATAAAGACATCTGCATATTAGCAGAGGGAGCCCCACCAAATTCAGTGGGAGTTATTCCCCAAGGAGTGTGGGTACATTTACACTTGAAGTCTACAATCCCATATCCATTTACCTTGCAGTAAGCTCTACTGAATTCTGGAACGTGCTTAAAATGTTGTACACTATGAAGAAACTGGAAAGAGGTAATTTTTTTTTGTTACATTCATAATAGTGAGCCATTCAGTGCATAGGAGTGGTGGCCAATTTGGGCTAGATAACAGGAAATACTTCTTTATTCATATATAACATATGGATTTCATTTCCCTGCCTCAAGCTGCAATGATCAACACCAAGAAGGAGAGTTTTAAAAAAATGGTATTAGACAGAGTCACAGAGAACATCAGTCATCTGTTTTGTTGGTCATATACTACCTTCAATATTATATTTTATTGATTTATTTATTATGTGAATGGGACAGGATCCCTCTTGTCTACTTTGGCCCTTACAATGCTTAGACCAGAGCTTTCCAAACTTTTCATGTTGGTGACACACTTTTTAGACATGCAGCATTTCACGACACACTCTTACAGCAGGGCACAAGGCAGGCACTAGGACCTGCACAGAATCACAGCAGGTTTGGAGGCAGCAGGGCACAAGGCAGGCACTAAGACCTGCGCAGAATCCTGGCAGGGCTCGGCGGCAGCAGCAGCAGCCGTGACACACCCAGACACTGCAGCCGACACGCTAACGTGTCCCGACACACAGTTTGGAAAGCTCTGGCTTAGACAGAGAACACAAGCACATTCAGAATATCTCGGCCTTATTTTGCCCGTCTTCTCTTTCTTTGACCACTACCTCCTCAAGCTGTCTGAGAAAAAAAGGGGGAGAAGACCTTTGTAAACTTGAGTCAGAAATGGAGACTGCAGTCAGCAAGCAAGAGAGATGGTAGCTGGAGAAAAGGCAACATTGCCAATTCGAAGTTTATAGTTTTCTGTATCAGTTCCACTGCAAAGGCAACGTGCTTGCATTCTTTAGGCCCCTTTCCTGTGAAGTGGCTGGTGCAGACATACCAAGAGCACTGAATTTGGGCTCCACAGCAAGCCAGTGTTTTGCACTATAGCAGGAAGCTGGGAGGTGGGCCAAGCTGGGCTTTCACCCAAGGAGAGCCCAGATGGCCCTTCCTATTGGCGTGAAGTACAACCCAGCTGTTTGGGGAAGAGCTTTCACTGTTATCACAGATCTCCAAATGACACAAGAAAGGAAAACAGGACACATTTGCAAGGTGCTGGCGGTATTATCATATGAAATAACTCATCCTAATTATTTGTCATATCAGAACCCCCATTCTGAAGTGCCCCAAGACAGGAATGATGCCAACATCCTATTTTAATATCTCTCTTCTCCCTGAAAAAAATTGTAACCACCACAAATGCACAAAAAAAAAATCTTCCTAGCATTTCTGATACTAACTACTGGCTTTGAATCCTGCCATTAATGTCAAGGGCAAGATGAAAAATCTGACTGTGGGAATTTGGGACATAAAGAAAAGAGAGAGGAGAACAGTAGGACTTGATAATATTATCATGACATTCTGCTATTCTGTGTGTTCTTCTTGTCTTGTCTTCTTTCTCTCTACAAGGAAGGTGACCTTGGATATGGCTCATGTTGACCAGTGGAAAAAATATTGCTTGAAAAGGCTTGGCTACTCTTTCAAACAGACTGAGATTACTAGAACGACTTACAAAACAAAAATGAGCAAATTATTTCAAAATGGTTCCATTCAATTTTATTATAGCCTTTAGCCAGCAGATAAAACATAGGAAAGAAAAGGAAAAGAGAAAGAGAAAATAAATAAAAAGCGAATAAGCATATATAGCAATCTGTCTTACTTTCCACTGCAGAATCTTGATGCTAAATAACAAAACTTCAGCAGGCAGGAACTCCCTGTAGAAGATACCTGATTGACCAGGAATTGCTGCTAAAAGGGGGATTTCAGAATGATATTTTTGTAACTGACAGGAAGAAAAAATGCAGAGAATTGAAAATTATGTACTGGACACAGTAACTTTGGATGCTTGACATTTAAAATAAATACACTGTAATTTACAAATTATATCTGGGTGGTACAACTTGTGTTCTCAGGGCCTTGGGGTAGCCCCAAGCCATCTATTCTGTAATAATTAATGCAACAACAAACAAAAAAATGTTAAATACACAGGAGCAATCCTATTAACTTCATTAATTGAACAGTTACTAAATTAAAATTATAGATTCAGCTATAGTATAGTTTCACCTTGATTCTGCCTTTTTAAAAATTCTAATCCTGCCTCATTTTTTTGGTGTGCAGATGCTGGCATGCCACAAACAGGAGAAGTGTAGCCCTCTGCTTATAAAAGATGGTACAACCAAAATTTATAGAGAAAATGCTCAGTAACTAACTAGATAAGCAATCTAAAATGAGTGCAATAGAAGAGTGCCTTGAAGTTGGGTAACAATAACAAAGGTGATTTTGTACAGCTAATAATATCCTGATATTATTGAGGCTTTAAACATCCGAAGTCAATACAAAAGTATGCCATGCAATCATGATAAACCCACCTCAAAATTATTTAGTCTCTTGAGGCATGTGCAGGCAAGATGTTTTGCCTGCAATGCCTTTCATATCATTATGGACTGTGAAAGCAATTCTATAGGCAACTCTATATGATTTCTTAACCTAATAAATCTTGAAATCATATGCAGCTTGGTAAATGAGAGGAAAAATTAACCTCAGAACCTATGCCCTATTCACACCATACAGCCAGAATGATTGATATGTTAGCATCACATTTCAAATATTTGAAATCTTCACTGAAGAACCCCTGAAGCATCAGGATTTTTTCCAGAAGACACAGTCCCATGAAAATCAGGTAATGTTTACTCAAGCTAGCTGATTTTAATGGACTTTCTCTTAAGAAAGCAAATATAAAATTAGTTTTATAGGTCTTGTGTACACTTACCAAAGAAGGAATTCTACTGAATGTAGCAGGACTTAATTCTGAGGATAGTTAGTTCTGTGGAATACATAGTATCTTATTGTCAGTTAGTCCAAAGCTAGACAACGCCAAATCTAAAAGTGGATGGAGTTTATGCACAACATAACCTATTTACACGCACCCGCATAGCTCCCCCAAACATATAGAGTCATATAGCCACATGCTTCCTCATTCACACATATACCTCTGTCTCTCTAGTCCTCTGCAAACATTGGGTCTGCACATGCAAACACTGAAAGTATGTTAAGGCTGTGTATTCACAAGGGAAACTTCACTTCCAACATCTGCCTACATCCAGTGTCTCCCCAGCCTTTCCCCATTGAGTACTAATGTCTGAAGGGAGTTTCAAGTTGTTTGGCCGATATACTTACAGATGTCAATAAGATGGGAAGCCCTGAAAAAACAGAATTCCCAACTACAGGAAGTAATCAATATGTTCTACAGCAGGGGTCCCCAACCTTTTTGGCACCAGGGACCAGTTTCGTGGAAGACAATTTTTCCACGGACCGGGGGGAGGGGGATGGTTTCGGGATGATTCAAGCGCATTACATTTATTGTGCACTTTATTTCTATTATTATTACATTGTGATATATAATGAAATAATTATACAACTCACCATAATGCAGAATCAGTGGGAGCACTGAGCTTGTTTTCCTGCAACTAGACAGTCCCATCTGGGGGTGATGGGAGACAGTGACACCCGAAGTGTGTTGCTTAGGTCCAGTCTACTCCGTAATCTCGTTTTGGTTGCTGTCACTGCAGAAAACCCTGCTTCACAAAGATAGGATGTTGGAAATGGAAGCAGGCTTTTCAGTGCTTTTGTGGCAATCTCAGGATATTCCGCCTTGACTTTAATCCAGAATGTATGGAGATTTGAAGTTGTCTCAAACATACTTTTAAGGCCACCGTCATTTGCGATCTCAAGCAGTTGATCCTCTTCTAGCACGGACAAAGTCGATTCACCTGGCTTATTCACAAGTGGGTCGCAGATCCATTCCTTCCCAGTTTGGGGGTCTTTTGTGGTTGGGAAGTAATACTCTTTTGAAAGCTGAGATAGGTGATCATGCACCAGCTGGGAGAAAGGCGGTCCTGGCTCAGTCTCTTTCAAAATCTCTGCTAATGTTTGAAACATGTCAAAAATCCCAATGTTCACTCATCGCCCCCATAATTCCAGTTTGGCTTTGAATGCAGCCACTTTATCTGCCGACTTGAACACAGTTCTCGTTCACACCCTGCAAAACATTGTTAAGTTCAGGTGACATTTTTTCGGCTAGCCAGCATTTCTCTATGGATGAGACAGTGCGTAGACTCACATTCAGAAGCGACCTCCTTGACCCGAGTAGTGAAACCAGAAAGCCGTCCAGTCATGGCAGCCGCTCCGTCCATGCATACACCGACACAAAATGACCAATTCAGTTTTCCTGATATGTAACCATTCAAAGACTTGAATAGTTCTGCAGCTGTGGTGTTGGTTGGGAACAAAAGTACACATAACATATCCTCATGCACATCCTCCTGAAAAATATATTGCACAAAAACAAGCATTGTTGCCTTGTCGTCAACATCGGTAGACTCGTCAACCTGGATTGCGTACCACGGTGACTCATTAATCCTCTCCAACAATTGTGCCTCAATATCCTCTGCTATTTCATCAATTCGTCTAGTTATGGTGCTAGCTGAAAGAGGAACACGTGCCACCTTTTGAACTGCAGCCTCTCCTAAAAGTTCATGGCAAATCTCCTTAGCAGCAGGCAGGATCAACTCTTCACCAATAGTAAAGGGCTTCTTAGCTTTAGCAATGCGGTTAGCCACTAAGAATGATGCTCTCAGTGCAGACACATTTGATGAAGTGGTGGCCATCAATAATTCCTTCTTTTCTTCGTGTTCACGTTTTTTTCTTTTAAAAAACTCCAAAGGCTTGTCTTCCAATGCAGGGTGCTTGGTCTCCATGTGGCGAAGCAGTTCTGAAGGTTTCATGGCTTCGTTGGATAGCCGGTTGCCACATATTATACAAAGCGGGCTTGGAGAATGTGAATCACCTGTTGCAATGAACCCGTAATTTAAGTAGGACTCTTGGTATTTTCTTTTAAATGCAGCTTTCTTTTTGTTGGCAGTCTTAGTGTCTTCTGCTGTCTCATCATTGGGTCTTTCCCCCTTTTCAAAGAAGCTCTCCAGCGACGTTTGTTTTTTACTCATCTTGGCTAGGGTTAGCTTGTGGGCTTACCAAAACTGTGACTGAGACAAGTGCGCGCTAGCAAATAAACCTTTATTTAGGAGTCACAGAAAATAGCCCAGTTAATGTCACTGGCTGGTCCACACGTAGCTGGGTAGGGCGGAGAGTCCTCTGCAAATGGGGGGCAGGGCACGGGTGAGGTACAGGGCCTGAGTTCAGGTGCTGACACCACCTCAGAACCAGGCAGTGTGGCGTTAAGTCCCAGGTCGTAAAACACAGCCTAGTCCACGTCGCCTACTGGCACGCACGCAGCCGGGGTTTGCAAGGGTCCCTCTGCGGAGGTCCCACGAGGCGGCAAGGCAAGAGGGCATGCGGCAACGGGATTCAGGCAGAAATCCAGCAAACTCACGGCAGAGCAGCAGGACGGAGATTCCAGGGGCTGGAGTTCAGAAGGCCACACGGTGGCAAGACGAGGCGGAGATGCGGGAACACTCACGGCTATGGGCAGCGGCTGGAGTTCAAGCGACAGAGGTGTGCATGGCCAGGCTTCGATTTTCGTGCCGTTTGCAGGCGGGAGCCAATCAGGCCTCGCACTGCTCGGCCCGCCTCTCTAGCCTCCTTTGCCACGCGCTGATAGGCGTAGGTGCTTCTGCTTCCTGGTCTCCTCCTATCAGCTGCTCCAGCTCAGGCTCAGCTTTCGCGCCTTCCCCGCCTCTTCCTGTTATCGGCTCCTCTTCTTCCGAGTCGGAGACCGGCATGGCGGCGAGGAAGACTCGTTCCGGACAGTGCGGCCTGGTTCCTAACAGGCCACGGACCGGTACCAGTCCACGGCCCAGGGGTTGGGGACCCCTGTTCTACAGAGCCACAGGGTGGACATGGGGTGGGCCTTGTGTTTCAGTGCCTCCAACACATATATACACAACTCAAGGGCTTCTGTCATCCATTTTCTCTCTCCCCTTTCCTTTCCTTTCTATTCTATTCTTTCCATTATCCCACTGTTTCCGTCCTCCCTCCTTGAAGCCTAAGAAGACCCTGCTTTTCCCAGAACTTCACAACTCAAGTGAAAAATGAATACCAAAACAAAATAGATATTTTTTTAAGATATCACAACATGTACAGAGGATCACTTAGTTTTAAATAATCATGTGATTATAGTTTGCATAATTTACCAAGAGTAACATATTGGTTCATGCCCATGTAGCAAAAAAGTACGTATTATTACTGGCTGTCAGTTTTTGAGCCCTACCACATGCAGGGAAAATTCCATGTCTGTTGCTGGACATTCACTGTGCACTGGCTGTAAAATAATGCCAAAGCATTGCAAATCAAAGAAATCTCCAGAATTGGGCTTCCCCAAAGAATCAGCTTCTATCCCTTTCGCTCCCAACCAGATGATCATTTGCACATTGCTTCTTATATTTTGTCCTCCAATTAGAGAAAAACTGCACCTTCCACACAGCAAGAAGTTCAGCTATTATCATAAATCACTTAAAGATCCCATCAGATATGGGTCTTTATATAGAATATTTCCATATTTGGTAGAAGCATTATGTGCTGCTAGAACCTAAAACTGAAAATAGATATATTTCCTCTTTTTGGAACACGTGTAAGAAAAGATGAGGATCATATCTAATTACACAAGTGATCTTCAACAAATAGTTGTAGTGTGGAAAGTTTCTATTCAGTGATCCAGCCATGAGCTCCACCAAGATACTCCACTGTTCTCTTTCTTATTCTGTTCCCCTAATTTTTTCCCCACTTGCCATTCAGCATTCCATACTTGCTGTTTTATTAATCCTACTGGACCTCGGGGGCTTCCATTCAGAGGGCATCTGGTCTTTACTTTCTAGTCTTTGCTCTTTCACAATGAGCTACAAGAAGAATTGCAACAGAATGATGGCACTTCAGGGATTTAATATCTTTGTGTGTACACACACTCATGTCACTATGTTCTGGCCATACAACAGACATGACATAATGTATTGTGGACAGTGTTATCTCCGCCCCTTTTCCCATCCTTCACTGGTCATTACACAACCCTGCACCTGACACTTTGAACAGAAAATTTCTTAGTATCATCTTAGTATTAAGTGTGCATGTTATTTTTTAAGTGCAGAACCTCAGGAATGTAAAAAGAATTCAATATAATGTCTGCTACTCTGTACAAAAGCTTAACTTACATCCTAATAAATACAGTTATGGATTGGATAGAAGTCCTATTGATTTCCCCCAGGAATAATCAATTTAACATTCTAAACTAATCAGATAACCAGGACAGAGACCCTGCTGACTTGATTTCTTTCTTTCTTGTCCATCATCATATTAATCAGTTATAGCAAAACGGCAACTTAAATATTTTTTTTAAAAAAATAGTGTTTCGGCACAGGATGAGTAGTCAAAATGTATACACAGGTATTGATAGTAAGCTCTGCTGTTTTGAATGCACTCTACTCATTGAGTCATTCATAGAAGAACATAGCCTAAGAGGATATCATTCCAGGAAGCAGTCAATTAAAGATGAGACCCATTTGATTAGGGGAAAAGGGCCACACTGGAAGTGTGGGGAGTGGCATTTCCAGCACTTCCTAACTTCCCAGTGGCAAATTCTTTTACTATGTCCTACTGCAGCATTATTCTACCCACATATACAAAGAGATCACTAGGCACTCTGCTGCTCCCCTCAACAAAAAGATGGGAAGTGTAGTGGAAAAACAGTGGCAGAGAGGCAAGAAAATTAGGTAAATACATAGGAGACTATTCTTACAAGTCTCTCTGGACATCTCTCTCAGATATGAAGTTCTTCTTCTTTCTTCTCCCCTCAACATATAATAGTATTGTTCCCTTCTATCCCAGGACTTGCTACGTTGTTTTATTTTGTTGTATCCTAATTTCATGTTTCTTCATCATTGCTTCCTTCCTAACTCCTTCTGTTTTTGGAGGTCAATCCTCCTTGTAGAAACTTCCTGGCAAATCTACTTGGCTTCATGCCTTCCATCTCTCCAGAAACACCAATATTTAATGCTTAGTTTCCAATTTGGCAATCCCACAATTGTCAAATTGGATTTAGAACAGTAAAAGAATGAATTGTGGCTCTAACCTCTTAACTTTGAAAATCTATAGCAGCAGATAGTAAAACTAAAAATTAAACAAAGAAAAAACCCTAATATCCTTTGGCTGTTTTCACTCAACATGTAAAACCATAATGTGATGTTCTTGTTGTGGTTTAGCCTACTGTGTGAAGATAAGCATTTTGGCTGCTAACCCTTGGTTTGTGACATAGAATGTTCTGTGAACCCAACCAATTGCACTTTATTCAGTAAACTATGGTGAAGTAAAGCATAATTTAGCCTATCATGTGAACACAGCCATAAAACTGCTAGAACATCTTTTTATTGCAGGAGTAACATGCCATAATATCAACTGTGCAGCTTGTGGAGTTGTTGTTTTTAAATCTTGCTCAGGGTTTTACTTCATAGGGTTTACTTTTCCAACTCAGAAAGCACTGAACTCAGGTAGGAAAGGCATGTAGATTATGCATATACTGTATTTAGCTATGTCTACAGAAAATTACATGGATGTGTCCATGTAGTCACCAGAAACTGAGCTCAATTCAAAGTCGTCTTTGCTTTCACATTTATTGGAAATCCATAAACACATTTATAATTCTTGAAGTAGCACAACTGGGCAAACAGACTGCCACTAAGCTTATTTCTAAAAGCACAATTATGGATTGAGCAGTAAGCCATCTTGATTTCATTTAAGACTGCCCAGTTGTTTATATAATCAATTTCACATCCAAATCTAATCAAACACCAATCTAATCCATTTTAGAACCTGATTAAATCAGACAAATGTATTGATTAATCCCAACATCAGTTCTAGTCCAGTACAGACTGAGCATTTAACTCCCCAGTAGTTTATCCCTTTTTCTATATATACTCTTCATGGACTTGCATGAAGTATTAATCCGTCTTTAGGGGAAGAGTTCAACACATACAACATTGCCATTCCTTCTAACAGAGGGCAGAACCATTTTGATTTCAGCCTAGAACACCAAACAAAGAAGAGCATGGGAAATACCACAAAGTAAATTGCACTTACAACCCTTCTAATGCTTAGCAGATAGAAAGCAGTAAGATGCAGTCTTGTATATATGCAGTCGTGTGTGTGTGTGTACTGTATATATAGTGACTACTTTGATTTTTTTATTTGCTATATTTCTCCAGAACAAGCTCAAAGGACAAATATAGAATCCATGCTTTGATAAATGTGAAAAGAACGCATATTATTGTTCCTATTAGCACTATGGTTTCAGGTTTTTTTTAAAACAAGTGGCTTTTCTTTTAAAAAAAAATCAAGTTACAGGTAATCCTCACTTAACAACCACAATTGGGACTGCAATTTCAGTTGCTAAGTGATGTGGTCATTAAGCAAATCTGACCCGATTTTATGACTATTTTTGCGATGGTTGTTAAGCGAATCAACAAGGTCATTAAGCAAATTACATGGTCCTTAAATGAACCATGTGGTCATTAAGTGAATCATGTGGTTCCCCATTGATTTTGCTTGCCAGAAGCTGGCTAGGAAGGTCGAAAATGGTGATCACGTGACCATGGGATGCTGTGATGGTTGTAAATGTGAACCAGTTGCCAAGTGCCCAAATTGTGATCGTGTGACTGCGAGGACACTGTGACGGTCGTGTGAGGACTGGTCATAAGTCGGTTTTTTCAGCACCGTCGTAAATTCGAACCATTGCTAAATGAATGGTTGTTAAGCAAGGGCTACCTGTGGTTGGACCTCTTCATTCATTCTTAAGAGCTATTTATATTTCCTTTCTGTAAAGTAGCAGTGCAAATTTCAGGTGTGTTTTGTAAGTCCAAAGAACTGGCATGAATGTGCCAGCTATCTTTCAATTTTATAAATATTTTTTTCCTCTTCAACTTGGAAATGAATTAACAGCCATCTTATGCAGCTTCACACTGAAAGAAGCTCCACTGAGTCAAAAAAAAGGACAATGCCAACAGAATTGCAACCTTAGGGTTGTAGTGCTTTCTTAAGTCAAAGCTGATTTGAAACTGCAGTCCTGTGCATACTTATCTACTGAACACAGAGAGGGTTATTTCTGAGTAAATCATATACTCTTGAGACTGCGTGCAGTTCTTTGGATACAGCATTAGAGTCTAAGTGAAAGCTCACTTTGCTCACTTCAACCAGAACTCAGAACAGGAGCAGCTTCCAGTGCTCCTATTGTTTTACAGTTGAGTTTCCCAGCAACAGGCCAGCTAAAAGGTCCTTCACACTCCTTCAGCCCCCAAAATTATAGGCCTTTCTAGCCTTTGAGAACAGGAGCAACAGGGCTGCAGAAGCATGTCACTGGAAACCAGAACCTAGTTGTGGTTAGGGCTAAAGACTTCCTACACAATAGGACTGCCCTGATTGCAGCACCCAAGATCTTACTCAGTCTACATCAGTATTGGATCAGTATCCACAGAGAGCCTTCTGGCCTCATCTTCAGATCTTGTTTATGTTTGGGGGGCTGTAGGATTTTATATTTATTTGTTTATTTATTTAATTTTTATCCCACTTTAATTACTTTTTAAATAAATAACTCAAGGCAGCGAACATACCTAATACTCCTTCCTCCTCCTATTTTCCCCACAACAACCCTGTGAGGTGAGTTGGGCTGAGAGAGAGTGACTGGCGCAAGGTCACCCAGCCGGCTTTCATGCCTAAGGCGGGACTAGAACTCTCAGTCTCCTGGTTTGCTATTGGCTCCTTCCTAGGGATGAGAGACAGGGACTGGCCCAAGGTCACCCAGCCGGCTTTCATGCCTAAGGCGGGACTAGAACTCACAGAATCCTGGCTTCTAGTCCAGCACCTTAACCACTAGACCAAGCTGGCTCTAGTTTAGGGGTAAAACTGGTGCTTTAAACTTTGCAGAGGCTTAAAGTACCAATTTCACACTTTAAGGAATGGTACTTTTTTCTGTAGAAGTGTATCCACCGTCTACTGCAGAGCTTTCCAAACTGTGTGTCGCGACACAAAAGTGTGTCGCCACACCACCCGGAAGCGGCGGCGCGCGCCTGCACGGTGGCCGCCATGCACGCGCGCGCCGCCGCGCGCCCCCCGCGCCACCGCACGCCCCCCGCGCCACCGCACGCCCCCCCGCGTGCCACCATGCGTGCGCGCGCCGCCGCACGCCCTCCCGCGCTGTCGCTGTGCGCACACGCGCCGCCGCCGCCGCTGCCGCTGGTGTGTCGCCAGCGGCAGCACTTTGGAAAGCCCTGGTCTACTGTGATGGAATGGCAGCTCCCTGGGAATGGCAAGGAGGTTGTGCTTGCTAGAAAAAACAAAATGGCAGCCACTCCAAAGTCATCTTAATCATCTGACAGAGATCTAGTCTACATTCATGAGGACTTTGCCAAACACCTGCTCTTTTTTCTTCAGTTGCAATACTGTATTAGCTAATATACATCAAGGCTTTCACACAATTTGTCCTGCCTCTGACACTCCTGTGTAATATTATGGGCCACACTTGTGGCGGGGGAGGGGTGCGATTCCATTCTTAGAGCTAAGGACTTAGCAAGGACACAAGCAACTTTGTGGAAAGAAATACTTCTAAAATTACTGTTTCCTTTGTCTATTCAAGCCTAATTGGTTAAACTGATCCTTCTCTCCATCCCCACCCCACCCTTCAGCAGGATTTTATTTATATCAACATTCATATTCATGCTTTTAGGTAGCAGAGAAAGTGGCAAAATATTCAGCGATTCCTCCCAAGGCCTGAGTTAGTCTCTTGGAACAAAACTGCCACAGACCTTGGCAAGACATTTACTAACAACCCATTGCGTGTTTACAAGCTGAATGACTGGGGCTAAGAACAGAATGCAAATATTTGCATT
Organism: Charina bottae; assembly: GCA_023362775.1. Classification (NCBI taxonomy): domain Eukaryota; kingdom Metazoa; phylum Chordata; class Lepidosauria; order Squamata; family Charinaidae; genus Charina; species Charina bottae. The sequence goes on along the minus strand of JALMGJ010000001.1, from coordinate 180,538,970 downwards.
CAGTTCCCTAGACTTTTCCATCACCACCCTGCCAACCCACATGCAACCACCAAGTGAAGAAAGGGAGACAAGAGAGAATTCTACTTTCTTCTGATCCACAAGGGACCTTTTGATTTTCTCCCTAAAATCCTAGGAATTATCATTGTAATAAGAGATGCAAATGTGTTCTCTAGCTCCCTAAGGCCAGGCAGCTTCTTATAAAAAATAATTTATTTCATAATGTTTTGAAAATGGAGGCCCAGACAGCTTAACAAGGATTTTTCCTCCCATGCTGATCTGGAACTCCCTATTCACTACAATATTTTTGGCATGAAGTTTAACCAAATAATCAAACATTATGCTAAAACGTTACTCAAAAGTACAGGTATTTCTACTTTTTGGTTTTAAAAACAGGCATAAGAGACTTTAATTTTAGTTGGACATCAGGGCCCCAATAGGGAGAGTCCCAGTCTTGTGTCACCACTGTGGGGAAGCAAAAATCATCAGTGAATCTCAAGTAAAGGGGGGGGGGTGTTTCAGGGGATAAGAGTTGAGAAAACATTGTTCTAGGTCAGCCATATAGATGTTGGCATATTGTGGAGCCTTTACTTGAGATTCATTGATGCCATTGTCATCATACCTACATGCTTCCAGATTCAATCCAAAGCACACTATCAAATGTATCATCTATAGCCAGCTCTACACTACAACTGCATTTGTTCTGACCCATGTTCAACTGATAGAATTAAACCAGATATTCAGGAGGCTGAACTCCCCACCCAACAAGATCAATAGACAAATCAACAGAGCCAGATCAATTTCCAGGGAAGACTTATAAAAAGGCAAACAACTAAAAAAGAACATTACCTATCACCTACAGCTCACAGCTCAATTCATTGAATCACATTATTGTGTTTAAGCTACAGCCTATACTGGACAATGACACTGCACTTTTTGAGGCACAGGGTGGCAGGCCCATACCTGCATACAGACAATCACCCAGCCTGAAGCAGATTTTCACAAATAACAAGGAACAATAGGACAATGATGCTAACATGGGAACCAGACCCTGCAACAAACCCAGATGTCTACTTTGCCCCCATATCTATACTAACAGCACCATGACAGGCCCCAACAAGTACATACACCAGATTAGAGGTGCCCTTACATGGTCTTTCTCTAATGTGATATATGCCATCATCTGCCAGCAATGCCCCTCTGGATTCCACATAGGACAAATGGGGCAAACTTTGCACAAAAGAATTAATGGACACAAGTTTGACATCAGGACTCAAAACAAGGACAAAGTAATATCAGAGCATTTCAACCACTGAGGACACTATTACAGACTTGAAGTAACCATTTTGGAAAAAGGAAAATTTAATAGCATCATTGACTGAACTCACAAACATCAAAAGGTTTCAGGCTATCTCAAAAGGTCTCAATAAACACAACTGTAACCCAATCCAACTGTTAATGGATAAGATGCTTGTAATATGTCTCACAAGCAAAGCTCTGTCAAAGGGATCGCTCTGTAAGTAAACACTATACTCGGGGATGGAAAAGGATAGTGCTTAGTGTGAAATCAGCAGTATTACCTAGCTCTCAACCCAAAGGACCCATCACTCTATCTATAGTGTTGTGGGACCCACTGTTCCCCAATAATGAAAGCCTGGAATATAGAGCCAGGACATGTCCATCTTTTCATTATCCAGAATGTAATTATTTTGGGGTAAAAGCAGCAAAAATGATACCACTTATGCAAGTGCTTCTGCTTCACATGATCTTTTGAACCTCATAGTCTTAACATTGAGTTCTTTGTGACAAACAGACTATTTGATAAACTGGAGCTAAGTCTTAAAATAGCTCAAATTTCTGAGCTACATTTCAACCATTCCAGTCCTGCAGATCCCACTCAGCTGTATTCTAATGGTAACATTTGTTTCACCAGTAATTAAATGAGAAGGTCCAACCTCCCCAGTGCTTCTTCCCAGAAGGCTAATACTGTTTACAGAACACAAATGAAAACAATACAGTGGATAAAAATCATACTGTTCCATGCCTTTGGCATAGCTCCTCAACACAGAATGGATTGCCATAGTGCATTAGCATCAATGCATTACACAATGGCCATGAGTAATAAAGGGTCATGCACTTCCTTAAAAAAAGATACTCTTGCCGAGCTATTTGTTTTAAAAGGAAAACAATACCAATTTTCCATTAATGCTATAGAAGCAGTCTGTGTCCAAGCCCTGGGAGATGTTCCATAGAGAATAAAAGTAAAGGCAATCAGTCTGAGACTTTGGTAGCCATGCAGCTAATTTATGATAGAAAGCCCTCTGCTTGAAGCACCAGCTTCAATAATAGTCACTTGTGTTAATTGTCAATAATAGTCAAATGCCAATTCTGGTCTGTGACCGTAATAAAATATTGTCAAGTGCCTGTTATTAAAAAAAAAAAATTGTCCAGTCCAGGTCTGGTGCCCATCTACTGAACCAATGCCTAGGTGGCCTAGCTGTCTGTAGTGGGATGCCTTGCATTTCTATTAAACTTATAGCAATTACTTCAAAAAGACATCTACACAAACACATTAGCATATACAAATCTGTTCCCTTTGTTTTGTGGGGGTCAGTGCTGATCCACTTATTTTGCAATACATACATAGCCACATTAAGGATAATCCTAGTGGACAGTAATCCTTCTCTACTTCATATATTTTGAATTATGACTCCCATCATCTCCAGCCAATTGGTGTTCAGCACACTGGTCAAAACATCTGGAGGACATGAGGATGGGCTTAGTTATGCTGATAAAGGAGAATGCATGTCCCATTCACTAGGTTTTCTATATTGGTTGTGAAAGACCCTCAGGGGGAATAGAGAGAGCTCCAAAATTTCATAGGTCAGGCTTTTTCCATTGAGATGATTGCATCAAAATACCTGAATGAATGGTAAGATAATATAGGAGGCCCTAGAAGACACTGAGGCCGATTCCAAATGGTAGTCTGCATAAGTTGATTTCTTGAACTGATCAAATCTGCTATGACAAAAACTAAATGTATAGCCTTCAAGAAAGGGCACTGCCACCCATTGTGGGGATGGGTGAAGCAAGGCAGGTAAGTAACAAAGCTCCTGATAATCCAGAAAGGCTATGAGTTCTACCAGACATGCAGCTGCTCTGGGATCAATGGTCTCCTATCTACAGGAAAGGTGTCTACAGACTGAATCAGCTCTGATAACATGATGCCAAAGAATCAGAATAATTTTATGCTTGCTGACTCCTTTGGTGAGCACTCCTTTGATTTATTCTACCCTGAAAAATAGGCAACTTGAATAGACAGCAGCAGGAAAATAATAATTTGCAAATATGCAAATTCTAATGTCACATCTTCTAATGTCCACCAAAAATTATTTAGATTTCCTTCTTACAGAAATGCATTGTCCTGCTGCAGGATTCATGAGTATTGCTCCTCTAATCACAGAAAACTGATATATACCAGCCATCCCAAATTATACACATTTCAGCAATTTTGCTTAAAGTGGACACTGAGTCTCCAAGCTGATCAAGGGCTCCACATTAGTTTTCTGGTGAAAATAACTTCCTTTTGGCTGTTTTACCCCTCGGTCCCCCAAAGTGCCATTTGCTGCAAAAGGAAAAAACCCAGTATCTTGATTCAGTAAATAAGAATCAGGATGAACTTTACTCCAAAATGTCCCCAAATATCCAGAAGGAAATGAAAGGCAAAGCAAAGCAAAGTTTCTCCAACTTGGTACCTTCTGGAAATGTTGGACTACAACACCCATCATTCATACTTAGCATAGCCAGGCTAGATTTTAATGTAGTTGTAGTCCAACACATCCGGTGTTTGCCCTGGAATTATTCACTTCACCTTACATTTTTTTTAACACAAAATCAAAATTTTACACTTTTTAGTTACTCAGTCATGATCTCTTTTGCACATTTTAACCATATGTTCATTCCAGAAACCATGGTTTTTAAAAAGAGGTCCTGAATTTATTCCTCTATCTACATTTGTTAGCAATCCATATGTTCCATTCTGGTTTTTAATTATCTTGCAATAAAGAATTCAGATTAGAACCAGCAATCCTTTTTCTAAATGCCCTACAGAAAAATAAAGCCTTCTTTAATAGTACAAATATGCAGCATTGTTTAATATTGAAGGCTACTAAAAAGGAACTGAAGAGTCAATTCAACTCTTCTCTCCATTCTGTGAATCATGCCACTACTCCCCTCATCTGATTCCAAAATGTTAGAGTTGCTCTACAGGAGTAGGACAAGCACGAATATTGGGTTACCGCAACCATCTCCAAGCTGGTGCTTTCCTAACCTGTCAGTTCTGGGGACTGTAATCCAACTTATCTGGAGAAAGTTAAAGATAAATAATTTGGGGAACCCTAAGGAAAAACACAGCAAGATTTGGACACTTCCATACCACCCTGTTTTCTACTCTCCAACCCTCAAAACCTAGTGCAAAAGGCAACCTGGGATCATCCTTCAAAGCCAATGATACAACATCTACAAGGGGAACCTGGAAGTGGGGTGAGGAGAGAGTTCCCACCAATGGAGAATAGACTGCTCCAAAGCTCTGCAGAACTGCAGTTCACATACCAGACTCAGTTCCTGGACTTTGCTAACCTCATGAGAACGTGCAGGACCAGAACAGATTCCAACTTCTACAAAGACTCAATGTCTATTTCATCTAACAGTTTGGATCCTAGTGAACAGTAACTGCAGGATTTGTCTGCCACTCACTAAAGAAATCAAAATTGGAATCTATTATGAGAAAGAAATAATGAACTCCTTCATGTTACAATAATGTCATCTACACCAGTGTTCCTCAACCTTGGCAACTTTCAGATGTGTGGACTTCAACTTCCAGAATTCTCCAGCCAGCATATGCTGGCTGGGGAATTCTGGGAGTTGAAGTCCACACATCTGAAAGTTGCCAAGGTTGAGGAACACTGATCTACACACTCTCTGTCTCCAACTGTTGCTATTCTTGTTCAGGATGTGCCTGGATATACTAAGTATCCAAAAGGCTTCTCAGTAATATGGAACTCTGAAAACAGAAGTATCCATTACAGCTTATTGTTACTTTTCTTATTAGGCTGCTCCTTAGAGCAAATAAGGCAAGCACTTGGATACCATCCATGCTCCAACCACGACATCCAATCCCCCCACCATCACTAAGTGAATGCCAAAGAAACTCCTTCTGCTTTTTCAGTACATCGATCATGGAACTGGGAAGAGTTTTTCCCTCTTTCAGACCCAGGTGGCTGCTTTCTCCATAGACATGTGGCGTAACCCTTTCAGAAGAAAGGTTAAATTAATGTAATCACATTAAGTCTCTCCAGCAATCTCAGCCAAAGTCTGGTGTGTGAAAGAAAGAACAGGAGGAGGATACAGTGACCTCCACTAAGAGTACTCCTGTCCTTCAAAGTTGAAGGAAGTGGGTGTTTAGCCTGGAGAAGAAAAGAAGGGGTGGGGGCAGGAAGCCTGACAATATTCTTCCTATATCTGAATAACTGTTTCATAATAGAGTTAAAATTGGGAGAACTCTTTGACAGGAAGAGGTGGTGGACTGCAGGACGTTCCTTCACTAGAGATCTTTGAAGACTACTGTATAGCCGAAAACTAGGGAGCCACAAGTGAGAAATGCTATATATCTGGATCTCTGTGTACACATGGCGTACAAGTGAACTCAGGCAACTGGGTTAATTCACAAAATCATAACCCAGTTAACCATGGGAGACCACGTTGTGTGAAGACAGCCTATGATTCTACGTCCATAGGGGGTCTGAAAAAATGGTGGCTTCAGTTTTTTAAATGTACAGAAGGAAGTTTTCTACTTATCTGTAAACTCAAAATGTAATGATCCACCCATATTTAGCTATGTAGAATATCTGAACAAGAGCTTCTAAGAAGGGTCTTCTGTTGTGGGACCAGGAATAAAAAATTGTTGTCTTTCCTTTTACTTGGTTTGGTTTAAATCAACTGCAGTCAATGCAAAGATGCCTTTAATCTCCCAACTACTGTTTTAATCATCTTTAGTGAGAAATCAAGTAATAGCCACATTTCACTTTTTTATATTTCATTTCCCATACTAACTTTAATAATTATTATCCAACTATGTGTATAAATTATTCAGCCTAATGCACGTGCCCTGTGAAATAAAGCTAAGGAATCCAGATACCTATAATATTTATAGACCAAGAGAAACATAAAAAGAAAAAAGAAAACTGTTACAGAATTATAAAAGCAAAACCACGACAGAACACCCCCCACCATTTTCCTGTCCGAAGTCAGAACGATGGGAAAGCGCTTTAAAAAAAAGAAGCGCCCAGGCACAGCTACGTCGTCGAAACGCCACCTACCCACCGAGATGGGTCGCTGCAAGTCCATGGGCCGGAGGGAGGGAGGGAGAGAAAGAGAGAGAGATGCAGTCCCTTGCAGTGTCTCTAAGTTGCATTAACATTTCCCCAAAGAAAGAGATGAGCGGGAAATTATTTCAACAACCCCAAACAAGTCAACCCACGCAAAAGCGAGGCAATGCTCCAGGGACGCCGCGACTACGAGTCCAAACAGGAGGCAATCGAAGCCTTTCCTCTCTCGCGCGCTCTCCAACTCCGCCGCCGACCGCGCGATTCCCTTCGCACCTAAGAAGCCTATTGTCCGTCCCGGCTCCCAGCCAGGCAGCCTCCGCTTCAAGCTCTCACCTCAGCTCCCCGCCCCGATTCTTCTCCCCACTTTCTGCCTCTCTCTCTCTCTCTCTCTCTCACACACACACACACACACGCACAAAACGACCCAACTTACCTAGGCGGCTCCCGCCCCGCGCTGAGAGAAGGCAGGCGTCGCTCCCAGCTGCGGAAGCAGCTCGCGGGACGCCTCACTTCTAATCGCTTCCCTGGCCAGATGCAGATTGCCCCGGTCTCTCCGTCGCTCGCTTTTGGTGGGGGAGCTAGAGGGGGAGGGGCGCGAGGAGACAGAGAAATATGCAAAGACAGGAAACGGAGACGGCAGGGGCCAGTGCGGGAGATTAATGGGAATCCGCCACCCCCCACCAGTCACCAACAAAGAAACCTGCTCTCGGCGGCGAGTTGGCTTCTACGGCCGCCTGATCAGACCAGACCAGCCCGCTGCAGCCAGTGCTATGGAGTACGGCGCGGGCCGGGCTGTGCAGGGGGAAGGGAGCCATTGACATCTCCAGGCCGCCACCACCCTCCCCCTCCCTTTAATCCCCCCAAAGTGGGACGGACCGCTCACTCCCGTTCTCTGAATCGCGTCCCAGCGCCTTTCGTTTGCGCACACCTCCTCCAGCAGGGTCGCAACTGGTGAACAGAAGCAACTTTCCGTCCGCCTCGAAGGAAATCTGCATCCTTCTGGTTTTACAAAAAGCTGCAGAAGTAATTTGCGATCCCACCCCCACCCCCCATAATTAATTCCCTGACGAGTAGCATCTGGTTCCGATAAGATTTTTGTTAAAAGGCGCGGAGGTCTTCTTATGAATGAATACCAGAACAGTTCGCGAGGGATTGGTCTGGGGGCGGCTTTGAAGGTTTTTTCGGCTTCAAAGCATTTGCGGTTGAGAAGGAGGGTGCTACTCCCCACGACCTCGCATACAGCACATGGGTTTCTGTTCATACTGTCTGCTATTTTCCGAGCGCACACATCCAACCATCTTTCACCCATTATTTAACTGCCAGATTACTGGATTTTACCTTCTACTAAACCATGGTTTGTTTAGTGATGGACTGGTGAATGAACCATCATGGTGGATTCACTCAATTGTAAATTATAAATGGTTTACACACTACAATGTCTGATCTGAGCCAAATAACAAGAGAAAAAATAAAACCATCCGTAACCATAATATGAGATGTCTTTGTTGTGCTCGAAGATAGTCAAGACAAAGGGCAGGATAATACAGAGCAGAAAATACACTTCTGTATTTCTTTAGAGCTAAGGCCTACTCAATTTTTTAAAAATATGCAGGTCAGCACAATACTGCCACATGAAGATATGAGCTGCCAGCTCTATTACAAACACCTTCCTTGGCTTAGATGGCCATTCACACTGAGGTTAACAGATTTTACATAGTGTCTATTTTAGGGCAAGGCCTTTATTAGGACCACTCAAAAACATTTTTTTTCAACGTGCAAGCTTTGAGATTCCCAGATCTCTTAAGCATGTCAGGAAGGAGGCAAGTGGAAATTGATAAAAGCTTGACCAGATGTCATCCAAGTCATAAATCAGGGTGGGGAATATATGACTCTCCAAAAGTTGCTGAACTTATTTTCTTTTTTTAGTGGCTTGGATTGCTGGGAATAGCAGCTCAACAGTATCTAGAGCAGAGCTTTCCAAACTCTGTGTCGCAACACAAAAGTGCGTCGCCACACACAGCGTGGTGTGTCGCCACACCACCCGGAAGCGGTGGCGCGCGCGTGCACGGCGGCCGCCATGCACGCGCGCGCTGCCGCACCCCCCCCCGCGCCGCCACCGTGCACGCGCGCCGCCGCACACACCCCCGCACCGTCGCCATGCGCTCGCGCGCCGCCGCTGGTGTGTCGCCAGCGGCAGCACTTTGGAAAGCCCTGATCTAGAGACTCACAGTTTCTACCACCACTGGTGGATGATTGGAAAATGGATGATTAGTCTCTAGACCACAGCTTTCCAAACTGTGTGTCGCGACACTTTAGTGTGTCGCAACACACAGTCTGGTGTGTCGCCACACAACCTGGAAGTGGCAGCAGGGGTGGCGCGCCATCAGCGCTTCTGTGTTTTAGCGGAGGCCACTGCCGCTGTGCACACCCCCGCCCCCGCACGCCCCCCCGCACCACCGCCGTGCACGCCCCCGCCCCCGCCGTGCACGCCCCCGCGTGGCCACCGCTGCTGCTGTTGGTGTGTCGCCAACGGCGGCACTTTGGGAAGCACTGCTCTAGACAGACTGTGGGATACACCTGCAGATATTCACATTAATCTCTACCTGGTGCTGTGATGGTTTCATTTCCTACCTAGGACTGCAGGAAAAATAAGCCAGCAAACAATGGTGGACTCCTCATTAGTAGATAAAATCCACTGTTACTTGAAACTATAATCTTTCTTTGATTAAATACACCAATCCCTTGGTAGGTGAAAAACAGAAGATAAATTATGCTGTTGTTATATATTAACAAAGTTGGAGATAATTTTAGATGTATGCCAAGTTTTATTTAAAGAAAGAAAAAAAACTGCACCGGGCAGCTTTACCTAGCACCTATGGAGATGAATCAACAGAAAAGAACACTGTTGTTTCACAGTTTGAGGTAATACACAATTTTCTTCCTCTAACACAGAATTTCATAGATGAATAGCTAAATGTGATATCCTTAAAGTCAGACAAAAAGCAAAAGGGGCTGTGAAAATTTAGTTATAATTTAGTTCAATTTCAGATTATCCTGTCAATTATTTTTAAAACATGAAGCAAATTAACATGCCAACATATTGTTGTTTATTCGTTCAGTCAGTTCCGACTCTTCGTGACTTCATGGACCAGCCCACGCCAGAGCTTTCTGTTGACCGTCGTCACCCGCAGCTACCCCAAGATCAAGTCCGTCACCTCCAGAATATCATCCACCCATCTTGCCCTTGGTCGGCCCCTCTTCCTTTGGCCTTCCACTTTCCCTAGCATCAGTGTCTTCTCCAGGGTATCCTGTCTTCTCATTATGTGGCCAAAGTACTTCAGTTTTGCCTTTAATATCATTCCCTCAAGTGAGCAGTCTGGCTTTATTTCCTGGAGTATGGACTGGTTTGATCTTCTTGCAGTCCAAGGCACTCTCATATTACAATATATATTACAATAAATATTGCCAACATATTACAGTAATTAAAAAACAAGCCTTGATTCATATGATCAAAGTTTAATATTAATTAAATATATCCACCAACAATAGGCAAATTCCCAGCACCGAATAATGAACACTTTAATACAATACAGAATAAAGTTCTCTGTTCTTCACTGGTCAGACTGTGCCTAACATTCGGCATCCAGTTCTAGGCACCACCTTTTAGGAAGGACAACAGGAGCACTTTCAGAGGAAAGCAATCAAAAAGATAGAGCCAGAAGGGAAAATCTGATGAGGAATGATTGGAGATATTGGGTATGTTTAGCCTGCAGAAGAGAAGCCTGCGGGGAACAGGATTGTCAGGCAGAAGACAGGGCAGAATTGTTCAGAGTTCTTCTAGAAGGCAGGACAAGAAACAAATGGAATTAAATTACAAGGATATAGATTCCCATTGGACATCAAGGGGGGAAAAAAGTCTTAACTATAAGAGCTATTCAACAATGGGACACACTATCTAAGGCAGAGCTTTCCAAACTGTGTGTCGGGACACGTTGGTGTGTCGGGTGCAGTGTCTGGGTGTGTCGCGGCTGCTGCCGCCTCCTGGCTTCCACGCAGGTCCTAGTGCCTGCCTTGTGCCCTGCTGTAAGAGTGTGTCGCGAAATGATGCATGTCTAAAAAGTGTGCCACCAACATGAAAAGTTTGGAAAGCTCTGATCTAAGGGCTCTTCCAATCACTGCCAGTCACTCCAAGGTCATGGGTAATAAAGCCTAACATATTTTACACATCTTGAGGCTCCCCTTGGATGCTGTTGGAAAAAGAGGAAAATAATCTCACGTTGCTTGAATTCATGCATCCGAATACAGACAACTGGATGCTTTCCACATAGTATATATATTCACTCCGAAATATCCTGCCTCTCCTGGCTTCTGAAGCAACTGTATCCATGTCATATTTAAGAGCGCAACAATGATTAATGATATATAGTTTATCTCATAATAGACTTGCTTTTATTCCTTAGTAAGAACAGCTGGAGCCCAGAAACATTTCACAACATTTACTACTTGGCTAGACAGGTGACAGTATGTAGCTGACCTTGACTGATCTCAGAAGCTAAGCAGAGTTGGTCCTGGTTAGTACTTGGCTGGGGACCATCTGGAAATTCTAGGATTAAAAAGCTAGATTAGACTAGGAAAAAATCTTGAAAGAAGTCAAGAGCAAACGACATTTATAACATTGTCAGTCAGCTCAAAGGCATGTTTACCTTTCGCCCTAGCAGATGATTGTATGACCTTGTCTATGCTTCAAAGCTAAATGGGTAGGGCCCAAGTTGGTATTTAGAGGGGAACTTACAAGGAAATACCAAAACTGTAGGCTCAACCTCTATGCTGTTGCCCCAAAAACTCTGAGGACGGGTCCATGAGATTATCAGGAATGATTTAGGGGATGCCATAAAATAGATGAGACCACATCATACATGTAGGTAGGTCTTTGTTTTGGTGCTTTACATTATGTTTTAAATGTGATATACATATTTTAGAGCTTACGTAACAACTTGTATCTGTTTCTACCTCAAAACAGACTTCAGATTTTAGCAATCATGGTCAAGAGGGCCACAAAAAGTGATTCAAAAACATATGAATCTACCACTGCTATTGATACAGAGGCCAGGCATGAGTGCTGCTCAAAATAATACAACTGACATCAGAGGAAACCTACTGAAAACATTAAACATATCTCCAAGTGAACTTATCTGGAAGGTACCAGGTTGGGCATGGTTGACCTGTAGGAACATATCAGATATACAAACAAGAATTAAATACAGTACATTTACAAATGAAAAGGCTAGGCTGCAAGTCTAGGTTGTTGATGTATGTAAATGTTGTTGAAAAATAGCAATCAGAAGTTTTTCAGAAATAAAATTCCAGTAGGTGCACAAGTAAGAAATATTTTATTAGAGTTTTTGTGTCCAACATCAGGTGCTCCGATTCAAATTCCATTTCAGCAACCATTTAAATGTGGCCTTGCATTTGGAAAATTAACATCTTGGTTGATCATATTTCTCCCTTCTCTCAAGCGAGACAGGAAATGACTGTTTATTATAGAATAAATCTCTGGCAAACAGCTGGTTGCTGTTTAATGAAGCAATTCAGACATGATGATAATACAGTATAAACAGAAATCGGGACATATTCAATGTTTTTGAAATATTATAAATGAGGCTGTCCAAGACCCCAGGCAATCCAATTGTCGCAGATTCAACCCATGGGAGAAAACCCAATAACAATTTATTATTTATTTTTTATTTATTATTTAAATTTATCCCCGCCCATCTCCCGAATAGGGACTCTGGGCGGTTTACAGGATCATCATTCATCAAACAATAAAATAACAGTTATTTTTTACTGTTTGTAATTTTATCTATATATTTTAACTGTTTACAGGATAACAACAGTTAAAACATATAGATAAAATTACAAACAGTAAAAAATAATTATAAAACCAGATGGATAAGATATTCTTAAAAGAAGGACATTAAAATCAAGGGATTAGCCATCTCCATGAGGAACTATCCCTCCCTCCCATGCCAGGCGGCAGAACCAGGTCTTCAGCTCTTTCCTAAAGGTCGGGAGGGAGGAGATCTGTCTCAACTCTGGGGGCAGTACATTTCCCCCATTTCTCTTTCCATCAATCCACCATAGGATCGATTCCAAAATAAGAGGGAAGATTCAATCTGGTTCACCTGCAAAAGGCTTCCTTTAGGCTTTGAGAAGGACCAGAACACAGTATCTGATGAGTTAATCCACAGTGGTGAAAGGGCAAAGCTGCAGTGGAGAATGAACTAGATAAGAGAAAGAAAGGGGCAACTGAACAGCAGCCTGAAGTGGAAGCAAGAGAGTGGGGGGCAGCGTAAGACGTAGATGCCAGGGTTGGTATGCAAGACGGATACATGACCAGTTCTTCACAGTGGAACTAGCTGGGAATCTTTATCAGAGAATACAGTCTCCTGCAAAGCACAATCCTGGACAATATTTCCTGCCCCAATCTACCACCACCACAAACCAATTATTGTGCATTTAGCTAATAATTATATAAATGTGTTGCAAGTAAAACCACTTTGAAAATGAATTGAAGTTAAACTACGCAATACATCACATTCACCAGAAGACCTTGAATTCATTCCTCTGTAGCACCCCAAACCCTCCAGCCACACCAGAGAAGACAGATAAATACTGTATTATTTCTTATCCCTGAAATTTTCACCAGCCATTCTTTAAGCACAGTTTACAAACTACAGTATGCAGATTGAGTTCCTGCAACATATTAAGCCCCAACTAAACAAATCACATTATGTCTACATGTCATTCATTGGCGATCACTCGTAGCCGAGTAAGATTGTCTTCCAAAGGTAAAATTTTAACAGTGGATCCGTAAGTGGCTATAAAGGCCAATTCTGGATCCGCACAACCTCCCACAGCGAGGGCATAGGTTTCCGGGTGGGAGACGGTCATGATGAGGGTTTGCCTGACGTGCCTTCCTTTTAGCTCTTTTCTCCCTTTCACCCTGTACTCGCGCTTCTTCAAAGTCCATAGCGCCATTAATAAAGGCTGACCTCCAATTGAAACGCTCATGAGTTAGGGCTTCCCAGTTCTCAATGCTGATATTACATTTTTTTAAATTAGCTTTGAGAGTGTCTTTGAATCTCTTTTGCTGTCCACCAATATTCCGTTTTCCATTCTTAAGTTGGGAGCAAAGTAGCTGCTTTGGAAGACGATGGTCAGGCATTCGAACAACATGGCCGGTCCAGCGAAGTTGATGTTGGATGATCATTGTTTCAATGCTGGTGGTTTTCGCTTCTTCTAATACGCTAACATTAGTCCGCCTATCTTCCCAAGTCATTTGCAGAATTTTTCGGAGGCAGCGTTGATGGAATCTTTCAAGAAGTTGGAGGTGGCGTTTGTAGAGGGTCCATGCTTCACAGGCGTACAGAAGGGTTGGTAGTACAATGGCTTTGTAAACAAGCATTTTGGTCTCCCTGCGAATGTCCCGATCCTCAAACACTCTAAACTTCATTCGGGAGAAAGCTACACTCGCAGAGCTCAGGTGATGCTGAATTTCAGCGTGGATGTCGGCTTTTGTAGATAGATGGCTGCCGAGATAAGAAAAGTGGTCGACATTTTCTAGTGACATACCTTTAAGCTGGATTGATGGCGCTGCGGAGGGATTGGTTCGAACTTGCTGGTAAAGCACTTTGGTTTTTTTAATGTTAATCGAGAGGCTGAGCTTTTCATATGCTTCTGCAAAGATGTTTAGGATAGTTTGAAGATCTTCCTTGGAGTGTGCACAGACTACGTTATCATCAGCATATTGAAGTTCTATAACAGAAGTTGTAATTACCTTATTTTTTGCTTTCAGCCTACTAAGATTAAAAAGCTTTCCATCTGTTCGATATATAATTTCTACACCAGTAGGAAGTTTCTCTTCAACAAGGTGTATAATCATAGCGATGAAGATAGCGAATAAGGTTGGAGCAATAACAGATCCCTGTTTAACGCCGGATTCCACTTTAAATGGATCGCTTTGAGAGCCATTGTTATTCAGGATTGTTGCCATCATGTCGTCATGGAGTAGCCGCAAGATGTTCACAAATTTATCAGGGCATCCGATTTTCAGAAGGATGGTCCAGAGAGCAGTACGATTTACAATATCAAAAGCTTTAGTCAGATCAATAAACGCCATGTACAGAGGGCAGTTTTGCTCCTTGCATTTTTCTTGAAGCTGTCGTGCAGTGAAGATCATATCCACTGTTCCCCTGGAAGGGCGGAAGCCATTTTGCGTTTCAGGGAAGATGTCTTCTGATACAGATAGGAGACGGTTTGCGATGATCTTTGCCAGGATTTTGCCTGCTGTAGCTAGAAGGGAGATGCCTTGATAGTTTCCACAGTCTGTTCTATCACCCTTTTTAAAGAGAGTGATCATTATGGCATCCCTAAAGTCTGCTGGAATCTCCTCCCTCATCCAGATTTTTTCAATGAGCTTATGAAGTTGTTGTGTAAGTTCAGGCCCGCCTTCTTTAAAGACTTCAGCAGGAATCCCATCAGGTCCACTAGCTTTGTTATTTTTCATTTGTTTAGTGGCTTTACTGACTTCCTCCAAACTAGGGGGTACTGCAAGCTCATCTCTTATTTGTTTTTGCGGGATTTGCAAGAAGACTTCATCAGCCATGGTAGAGTGACGATTAAGGAGATTGTGGTAATGCTCTTTCCAGCGCAGTGCAATAGACTCTTTGTCCTTTAGAAGTTTAGCACCATCTACTGAGCGTAAGGGATTTGTACCATGGTTTGTTGGTCCATAGATGGCCTTTATGGCATTAAAAAAGCCCCATGCATCATGAGCATCTGCAAAATGTTGGGTTTCTTGGGCTTTTTTTATCCACCATATGTTCTTAAGTTCTCTAGTTCTTCTTTGGACTTCTGCCTTTGCACTGGCGTAGATTTTTTTCTTAACGGCACAGTTAATATCTTTTTGCCATATCCGGAAGGCTTTCCTTTTCTTTTCAATAATATGTTCAATCTCACTATCGTTCTCATCAAACCAGTCCTGATGTCTCTTAGTCTGGTATCCGATAGTTTGTTCACAGGCTGAAATAATAGAGGTCTTCAATTTAACCCAGTGTTCCTCAACATTTTCAGGAAGTTCCATAGGCAGATGTTCCTTGAGAGTTGATTGAAAGCAAGCTCGTTTAATAGAATCTTGAAGGGCCAGTGTATTCATTTTACGCCTTGATTTTCTTCCTTGGAGCCTACGATGAGGGACAATCTTTATGGCCATTGTGGATCGAATTAATCGATGGTCTGTCCAGCAGTCATCGGCGCTCATCATGGCTCTGGTGAGAAGCACATCACGGCGATCTCTAGCACGGACAATTACATAATCTAAAAGATGCCAGTGCTTCGACCGTGGGTGCTTCCATTATGTTTTAAATTTATTTTTCTGACGAAAGAGTGTGTTAGTAATGACAAGGTTATGCTCTGCACATTTAGTCAGAAGTAAGATTCCATTCATGTTGCTGTTGTCAACTCCTTCTTTCCCAATGATCCCCGGCCACAAATCAAAGTCACGCCCAACTCTTGCATTGAAATCGCCCAGGAGGATAATTTTATCCTCCTTTGGTATCTCTGATAAGATGGTGTCCAGCTGGGTATAAAATTTTTCCTTGATATCCTCATCTGCATCTAGTGTTGGTGCGTAAGCACTTAGGATAGTTGCCTGTTGGTTTTTGGCGAGTTTTATTCGGAGAGTTGAGAGTCGTTCGTTAATCCCAGTGGGAACTTCTGACAAGAGCTTCACAAGGTCGTTTTTGATAGCAAAGCCTACCCCATGTATTCGTCATTCTTGTTCAGGCAGTCCTTTCCAAAAGAAGGTATAACCTCCTTTTTCTTCCTTCAACTGTCCTTCTCCTGCTCTTCGAGTTTCTTGGAGTGCTGCTATATCAATATTAAAACGTCTCAGCTCCCTTGCAATAATGGCAGTCCTACGTTCAGGTCATTCACTATCCATATTGTCTTGCAGTGTCCGTATATTCCATGTTCCAAAATTCATGTGTTTTTTTACGACCGCTAGATGGTGACCTCACTGGTCGCGGTAATCCAGTCAGGGAGAAAATGAGGCAGACTATGTTTAGGGCACCTTTTCTAGCCCCCTCCCCATATGGGGTGAGCAGAGTGGATCCTAAATAGGACTGCTCAGTCATGGATACAGCTGCCGACAGGGCGGTGGCGATGCGCCATTAGCACTTCCGGGTTGTGTCGCAACACAGAGTTTGGAAAGCTATGGGTTAGCATCTGAATTCAGCTACTGTTATTTGTGAACCATAGTGTATAGTTTAGTGTGAGGAATTAAAACAAAATATTCCCTTAACATTAATCCTCTTCCACTGAATATACTATAAAATTACTATGGGGGTTTGAGCAGGTTTAAAACCTTCTTTTCCTTTGCCTGCTACCTTCGTTTCTTTCTTTTCACCTCATCATGATGTTTGCATCCACTTGCTCTCCCAGTTTCCATGTACTGGGAGGGAGAGACATCTGAAATGGGAGCTTGTTCTTCTATGTTTAGACTTTCTTTGTGATTAGAAACTCAACAACAGAAACTTCTGCATCACGTAGGGAGCCTATGCACCTAGAGGAGAACCAGTGAGTAATAGTTGCTAAGTATACGTATCATGCTAAAACCATTATGTGCTTTGCTTGCTTTAGCATTAGGTACTTACACCTAATCATAGCACAATTATGCCCTTTCACCATGATTTTGCCTTCATCCCATCCCTAGCATGAGTGAGACAGCCTTAAATCATCCTTAGCTGTACAAGTGTTAAAGTAGTATTTTCCCATAGTCCAAGGACAATCTCAAGATGTATAAATCTGCTAGGCTTTGTCACCTTGAAGGGACGTCAAGTGACTTGCAGTGATTGGGAAAAGAAGCAACAAAAACAGGAGGGGAATCAGCAGTGGGGACAGAGCATTTTAATTCTGTGGTGGTGAAAGGGCCTGTTTCTCATGTGCAAAGGCAGACAATCTGACTAATTATAAGGTTTGTTTAGATAAGCCCTCATCTACCTCTTCATTCTGCCAGATGTGCCGGTTGAAGATAGGATAAGTTGTTCTCCCTTCTGTCTCCCCTTTTGCATTTCTGTTGTTTATTCATTCAGTCGCTTCTGACTCTTCGTGACTTCATGGACCAGCCCATGCCAGAGCTTCCTGTCGGCCGTCACCATCCCCAGCTCCCCCAAGGTTGAGTCCTTCACCTCCAGAATATCATCCATCCATCTTGCCCTTGGTCGGCCCCTCTTCCTTTTGCCTTCCCCTTTCCCTAGCATCAGCATCTTCTCCAGGGTATCCTGTCTTCTCATTATGTGGCCAAAGTACTTCAGTTTTGTCTTTAATATCATTCCCCCAAGTGAGCAGTCTGGCTTTATTTCCTGGAGTATGGACTGGTTTGATCTTCTTGCAGTCCAAGGCACTCTCAGAATTTTCCTCCAACACCACAGTTCAAAAGCATCTATCTTCCTTCGCTCAGCCTTCCTTATGTTCCAGCTCTCGCAGCCATAGGTTACTATGGGGAATACCATTGCTTTAACTATGCGGACCTTTGTTGTCAGTGTGATGTCTCTGCTCTTAACTATTTTATCAAGATTTGCCATTGCTTTCCTCCCAAGAAGTAGACGTCTTCTGATTTCCTGGCTGCAGTCAGCATCTGCAGTAATCTTTGCGCCTAGAAATACAAAGTCTGTCACTGCCTCTACTTTTTCTCCCTCTATTTGCCAGTCTTCAATCAAGCTGGTTGCCATAATCTTGGTTTTTTTGAGGTTTAACTGCAACCCAGCTTTTGCACTTTCTTCTTTCACCTTCATCATAAGGCTCCTCAGCTCCTCCTCGCTTTCAGCCATCAAAGTGGTATCATCTGCATAACTGAGATTGTTAATGTTTCTTCCAGCGATCTTAACTCCAGCCTTGGATTCCTCAAGCCCAGCATGTCGCATGATGTGTTCTGTGTACAGGTTGAATAGGTAGGGTGAGAGTATACAACCCTGCCGTACTACTTTCCCAATCTTAAACCAGTCTGTTGTTCCGTGGTCTGTTCTTACCATTGCTACTTGGTCGTTATACAGATTCCTCAGGAGGCAGACAAGATGACTTGGTATCCCCATACCACCAAGAACTTGCCACAATTTGTTATGATCCACACAGTCAAAGGCTTTAGAATAGTCAATAAAACAGAAATAGATGTTTTTCTGAAACTCCCTGGCTTTCTCCATTATCCAGCGGATATTGGCAATTTGGTCTCTAGTTCCTCTGCCTTTTCTAAACCCAGCTTGTACTTCTGGCAATTCTCGCTCCATGAATTGCTGGAGTCTACCTTGCAAGATCTTGAGCATTACCTTACTGGCATGTGAAATAAGTGCCACTGTTCGATAGTTTGAACATTCTTTAGTGCTTCCCTTTTTTTGATATGGGGATATAAGTTGATTTTTTCCAGTCTGATGGCCATTCTTGTGTTTTCCAAATTTGCTTGCATATCGCATGCATCTCCTTGACAGCATCATCTTGCAAGATTTTAAACAGTTCAGCTGGGATACCGTCGTCTCCTGCTGCCTTGTTATTAGCAATGCTTCTTAAGGCCCATTCAACCTCACTCTTCAGGATGTCTGGCTCTAACTCACTGACCACACCGTCAAAGCTATCCCCGATATTATCCTTCCTATACAGATCTTCTGTATATTCTTGCCATTAATAAAGGATGACCTCCAATTGAAACGCTCATGAGTTAGGGCTTCCCAGTTCTCAATGCTAATATTACATTTTTTAAAATATTCTTGCCACCTTTTCTTGATCTCTTCTGCTTCTGTTAGGTCCTTGCCATCTTTGTTTTTGATCATACCCATTTTTGCCTGGAATTTACCTCCGATGTTTCTAATTTTCTGGAAGAGGTCTCTTGTCCTTCCTATTCTATTGTCTTCTTCCACTTCCGTGCATTGCTTGTTTAAAAATAATTCCTTATCTCTTCTGGCTAACCTCTGGAATTTTGCATTTAATTGGGCATATCTCCCCCTATCACTGTTGCCTTTTGCTTTCCTTCTTTCTTGGGCTACTTCCAGTGTCTCAGCAGACAGCCATCTTGCCTTCCTGGTTTTCTTTTTCTTTGGGACGTTTTTTGTTGCCACCTCCTGAACAATGTTGCAAACTTCTGTCCATAGTTCTTCCGGGACCCTATCCACTAAATCTAGTTCCTTAAATCTATTCACCTCCACTGCATATTCCTTAGTTATATTAGTGAGCTCATATCTAACTGATCTGTGGGTCTTCCCTATTCTCTTTAGTCTGATTCTAAATTGTGCAATAAGAAGTTTGTGATCTGAACTACAGTCAGCTCCAGGTCTTGTTTTAACTGACTGTATAGATGTCCGCCACCTTTGGCTACAAAGGATGTAGTCAATTTGATTTCGGTATCAACCATCTGGTGAAGTCCATGTATAAAGTCGTCTTTTAGGTTGCTGGAAGAGAGTGTTTGTTATGCACAGTGAGTTGTCTTGGCAAAATTCTATCAGCCTATGTCCCGCTTCATTTTGTTCTCCCAGACCATGTTTGCCTGTAATTCCAGGTGTCGTTTGACTACCCACCTTAGCATTCCAGTCTCCTGTAATGAAAATAACATCTCTTTTTGGTGTATTATCCAGTAGGTGCTGCAGATCCTCATAGAACTGATCTGCTTCTTCAGCATCTGTGGTTGGGGCGTATATTTGGATCACTGTGATGTTAAATGGCTTACCCTGAATTCAAATTGAGATCATTCTATCGTTTTTTGGATTGTATCCAAGCACTGCTTTAGCCACTTTCTTATTAATTGTGAAGGCTACTCCATTTCTTCTGTGGTCTTCTTGTCTACAGTAGTAGATCTGGTGGTCATCTGATGTGAAGTGACCCATTCCAGTCCATTTCAGTTCACTGACACCTAAAATGTCTATATTTAATCTTGACATCTCACCAATAACCACATCCAATTTGCCCTGGCTCATAGATCTTACATTCCAGGTTCCTATGGTGTGTTGATCTTTAGAACATCAGATTCGTCGTTCATCACCAGCACCGTCGGCCGCTAGCCGTCCTTTCGGCTTTGAGCTAGCTGCGTCATCACATCTGGGGCTAGTTGAACTTATCCTCTGTTCCTCCCCAGTAGCATTTGGACCATCTTCCGACTTGGGAGTCCCATCTTCCGATGGTATAACGACATATCTCTGGTTGTACTGATCCATTTAGTTTTCATGGCAAGAATTTTGGGGTGGGTTGCCGTTACCTTCCCCAGGGATTGTATTTAGTCTGACCTCTCTGCCATGACCTTCTCATCTTTGGTGTCACTTCACGGTTTAGTTCATAATGTCATTGAGGTGCTCAAGCTCCAGCACCACGACAAGGTAACGATCTCCTTTGCTGGAGGTCTTTTTTTTTTTTGCATACTTAATTTTTTTTGCATACTTAATTGCTATTAATATTCTGTAAGGTAGGTTTGGATGTGTGTTTTTTTAACTTGAGACATTTTCTTTTAAGCAGTATTTCTGTGTGTGCTATGGTGCTCTCTGAGTACATAGAAGCCTGATTCTGCTTCTTAATTGTTAGGGGTCTCATCACCTGTATCTGCTCTTAGAGGGAATAATTGTTTTGGGTGGCAGAATAATGCCTTCTCAATCCAACAAGCAGCCTTGTATATATAAATAACAGCTTTCAGAGCAGAGGGTGAAAGTTTGTCTGCTTCTCATAATAGGCAATGGCAGATGAAGTTGTCACTCAGTGTCCAAATAATAATTTAAATGTTGATAATGTGGAGTCTTGCATATGGATGCAAGTCCTTGCCAGGTGGGGTAGAAATGTTATTAACAGTCCAAAGACCCTGTTAGCTTGTTAATTAAAACTGTATTTAAAGGAAGAGTTACCAGGTGTAGCTTTTAATATTGTTTAATATTTCCTGAGTCGTCTTCAGTTAAATATATCATTTAGAAATATCCATATATTCCATTATGACAGTATGTGTGTAAGCAAAATTGAAGATCCAATCTAGATCTAAAAATAAGCAGTCCATCCCTGGTTACCAAAATTGATATGTTAACATTATTTTTAAAATGCTGATGTGCAATGCTATCCCTGGGTAGCAGGGGTAGAAGTTACAGATGTGATTCAAGTTGGAGAAGCTTCAACAACTTGTGAATGAAAAAAATGGTTATTTTTATAATGGTCTGACATTGTTTGAAATGCATCTGTGCCATAACTAGGTTCACAGATTGCACTATCCTATAAACCAGGGCTTTCCAAAGTTTTTCCCGCGGCGACACACCAACCAGTGTTGGTGTGTCGCCGCGGGAAAACCCGGAAGTGCAGCAGCGCGCAAAAACCCGGAAGCGCTGCTGCTGCTTTCGGGTTTTGCACACTGCAGTTGGTGTGTCGCCGCGGGAAAACCCGGAAGCGCTGATGATGATCAGCGCTTCTGGGTTGTGTCAGAGGAGGGAGATGAGGATGATTAGGAAGTAGAGACTAAGTTGTATGAGGAGACTAAGTGAACTGGATATATTTAGCCCTGAAAAGTGAAAATGAAGGATGATATGATAAGGTAAAGGTAAAGGTTCCCCCCGCACAGTTGTGCAGTCGTGTCCGACTCTAGGGGCCGGTGCTCATCTCAGTTTCTTAGCCGAAGAGCCAGCGCTGTCCGAAGACGCTTCCACGGTCATGTGGCCGCATGACACACGCAGAATGCTGTTACCTTCCCACCGAAGTGGTACCTATTAATCTACTTGCATTTGCATGCTTTCGAATTGCTAGGTTGGCAAGAGCTGGAGCTAGTGCAGGAGCTCACTCTGTCACGCGGGGCTAGAGTCTCGAACCTCCGAACTTGCGACCTTCCGATCCACAAGCCTGGCATCTTACCTTTCGGGGTGAGTTCTGTTGTTAGGCAAAATGGGGTTTTCAGGAGAGCAGCAGAGCTGGGGAAGACCATTGTTACAGGAGATGGAATGTTGAGGTCATCAGCTGATAAAGGATGGAAGGTTGGGGTTTCTCTAGGCTGCAATTCCCTTGTAGGGGCTGCCCTTGGGCTGTGCTGTGAGCTGGTGAGGAGGCTTCTATTCTTTGGTTTAGATGGGCTTGCAGGGGGCTTTGTCTGGGGGCAGGGAGGGTCAGCTTGGGCCTGATGGGATTAGGCAAAGAGATGAACTGGGTTTGACCTTGGTCATATCCAAACAGATCTTTAAAAACCCCACAAGACCTCAGAACAACTAACAAATGGATTTTCCCTGAATTAAGTGCTTTATGGTGGCACAGCCTTTCAGTTTCAAGTAAGGTTCACTTCCTAGGTCCTAAAAGCCAAAGGGAAGTCTACAGTTGACACCTGGCTCATCTACAGAAGGGAGGGGGAGGGGGGAAACTAGCCAGCAGCCTGGCCTTCTCCTACCCTGACATGGGCAAATCAGGAGATCAAGTTCTGAAAGATCCAGAACGAATAAGGAAAAAAGCAGAAGTGGAGTGCTACCACCACCTTTTCAGAATAGGGATGACAATGCCATATTCCAGAGTGCTCCTGGCCAATTTTCTTTATGCCAAAAATGTTACTTAATTATTTTCATCTAGTTCTTTCCTCTCTACCCAGAGGGGCTCAAATAGATAATCTTTTTGGGCTTTTGGCTGAGGGAAACTGGAAAGAAAGAAAACCCCAACATATAAACTGAACAGATAATGAAAGGGAGAATAAAATACTTGCTTTAAACATCACCCTAAACTTTGGCTTATTTATCCCACCTTTTTGTTCCAGAGTAATGCACTAACACTCCCTCCTTCTATTTTTCCCCCAACAACACCCTGTGAGGTAGATTGGGCAGAGAGAGAGTGACTGGCCCAAGGTCACCCAGTGAGCTTCTGTAACTATGGGTGGACCAGAACTCCCCAGTGCCAGTCCAACATATTAACTCTTGCACCACACTACCTTTAGTTTACTGAATAAGCAACAACTGGCTAGGACACATTAAGCTAAAAGCCAAGAATGATGATATGTGAACTGAGTCAGAGTCCATGGGGAAATGGTTTAAATTAGCTCTCATCCCAAAGCCAACTTTTTTTTTTAAATCTGGAGAGGTTAAAGCAAATAGTATAAGATGATATAAATTAATCAGGCTAAGCTCAAATGTGTTTTGCTTCTTTTGGGCATGGCAAGCTGTGTGTACCCAACAACTGTGGTTTGTAAACAATGACTTAACATGTTTGTACAGACTGTAGCTTGAATCATGTCAACTGGATTTCTATTTTCTCAGTGGAAACGTTTCGCTCCTTATCCAAGGAGCTTCTTCAGTCTGAGCAAAGTTAGTAAGGGAATCCTTAAATATGTTTTTAGGGTGGCTGTGTGACCTTGCACCTGGGGCTAGGTCATGGTTATTTTGAGATGTTTATTTCTAAATCCCTCCTTTGGATGATAAAGGGACTTAGAAATAAACATCTCAAAATAACCATGACCTAGCCCCAGGTGCAAGGTCACACAGCCACCCTAGAAACATATTTAAGGATTCCCTTACTAACTTTGCTCAGACTGAAGAAGCTCCTTGGATAAGGAGCGAAATGTTTCCACTGAGAAAATAGAAATCAAGTTGACATGATTCAAGCTACAGACAATTCCACCTGGATGACTGAGAACCTTCATCAACATGTTTGTACAGACACAACCTTAGTGGAAGGGATGATTTAACAGAAACTGCGATAACCAAGCTCCCACATTGCTAAATGACTATACAGTGCTAAATGTCATCACTTACAGATGACATTTTAGAGCCACTTTATAGTACCTGAGTTGAAAAAATCCAGACAACCAACAGATGGCAGAAAATGATTTTTTGTATTTTTCTGCCACCTAGTGGTCGAACAGGTTTTGCAGTCGGGCTCATCCACAAGCATATAAATTAATCATTTAATAATTAAAGGGGGCAGTCAGCAATTCTATTAAGGACCCATTTTACCACAGACTTGCCCGTACTGAAGACTTATCTTAAAAGTGCCTAGTTTTGAGACTAGCAGTCCAATCTTAAAACGAATTCCCTCAGAAGCACTTGCTCTTTAGAGAGCACGTTCAGATGTGTAGTAGCTAATTTTTGGCACTAAGTTACCTCAGAAACTGATAGAACAGGCTTCTAATTATTGTTCTACTTTTCTTTGGGCTTGTTCGAATGAAACTATAAGGATTTTCTGCTTGTTGCTGGAGCGATGTTCTCCGCTCCCTACTTGCCTTTTGGAGGATGGCAACGAAGCAGCAAGAACACACGCTCGCTATGAAGTGAACTCGAGGCTATATTACTTCCGCCTAAATATGCACAGAATAGCACTGTGAATGAGAGAATACAACATTGGTCTAACCGAAGAATTGCAAAGAGCGTCCGTTTTCCGGCTGGGCCATTATTCCACTCGGCCTGGCGAAACCAATTCAAGGCCTCGATCCCAAATACGCGCCTTCCTAAGTAACTATACAACAGGTAAACCCCATCGCTGCATTCTAGGAGTAAGCCCCACGGACATAAATACTACCACTCAACGATCGCGCCTTTTCTTGCCAGACAATTCACGCAGGCGCATGTGTAACTCAGAAGTAAATTCCCCAAATTCAATGAAAATAGAATTACTCCCTTATAAAGCAGGTCAGCTTCCGAAAGGAAGAAGGCGGACCGTGACGCAACGGATTGCTGTTCCGCGAAACGAACGTCCCCCCGCCCGGGGCGGCTACCAGAAGCAGCTTCCTTCGTTTTGAGAAAATTAACCGCTCGCTGTAGCCGTCTTTGGTGACGTCATGTGGTTCTCATTCAGTAGTTGTAATTCAAAGGGAAGCAAGTATCTCCTGTGAAAAGATTCGCGTGGATTCCAGATAAAGTGGCTCTGACGAGGAGGCAAGCGCTGTATTCCTCACTTCCGTTCCTTTGGTTTTGCTGTACTTACAGCTTCTCTCTTCGGGGTGCGTATTGGCGGTGAGTTTCTGAGGCTGCCAGCAGACGGAGTATGTGCGCCTTTTGACTAAAGGTCTTTTTATAAGGTCTAATCCACCTTCCCCAATTTGGCGCCCTCTGGATATGTTAGAATTGGAATTCCCCACGTGCCCAGCCAACAGCGAGTGGGTTGGGGGTCGGAAATTGTTGTCTCCCCACACATAACTGGACGCTACTAGAATGAAGAAAGCAGTTTAGGAGAAGTTTGTCAATCAATTTGGTTGTCTTTAGTTGTCTTACATTGTAATATCTTGTATATTGGGCTTCAAAAGGTTGGCTCTTAGGATAGGTTTACCTGTTGACCAGCTTTTATAATCATAAGAACTAGCTGCATACTTTTTTCTGGGTGATCAGCACATCAAAATGGCATTCTTGTAAAGTTCCAACAGTTACATTATAATGTCTGCATTGGAACTGTTCAAACATATGAGCTAAACCTTGCCCTACATTTGTAGGACTTACTAACTTTTTGAAATAACAGGTGCAACCACCCAGAGTCCCTCTTTTTGGGGGAGATGGGTGGTGGCAAAGTTTGAAAAATAAATAAGTACAACACTTAGATGCTTACTAATGCCACTAAGGAGACAGAGTTTCAGTGTATTCTTTTGATAACCTCAGCTGTAATCACAACTGAGATGCACTGTAACTGTTTGAACTTTAGCAGGATCATGCTTCCCAAAGGTCAAAACTGGTAGCAAAGGAATCTCCTTCTGAAGATATAATGTGGAAAAAAGGTATACTGTGTTACATTTCTGCTGGGAAAAAGTGTTCTGTTAATTTTAACGGGGATGCTTCCAGGCAAAATGTACATAAGGCAAACTTTTTAATCAGCAGCGTATTTCAAATTTGACTGACTGATTGATTAATTAATTAGTTCATTCTGTCTCTTTTTAGGCCTGACCCAGATGTACCACTAAGCCATAGCTTATTTCAGTATGGCTTACTGAACAAACTATGGTTGACTTATACAACACTAAGGCATAAATCATGGTTTACCAACCATTGTTGGTTGGCAGGATTGTATCACACATATAGTGCCACAAACTGAATTGTATTCACATTATCAAGAAAGGACAAAAGAAGATAGAAACAGCAGCTTGGTGTTCTGTAGAATACCTGATCCTGCCTTGCATAGAGTATTAATTACAAATAATTAATAAGGGCTCAGTTTAGGGCTCAGAAATAATACTAAAAAGGTAAAGGTTCCCCCCGCACATTTGTGCAGTCGTGTCCGACTCTAGGGGCCGGTGCTCATCTCCGTTTGTTAGCTGAAGAGCCAGCATTGTCCGAAGACGCTTCCGGGGTCATGTGGCCGGCATGACACACGCGGAACGCTGTTACCTACCCATCAAAGTGGTACCTATTAATCTACTTGCATTGGCATGCTTTCGAATTGCTACGTTGGCAAAAGCTGGGGCGAGTGCGGGAGCTCACTCCGTCACGCGGGACTAGGGATTCGAACCTGCGACCTTCCGATCGAGAAGCCTGGCATCTTACCCGCTGAGCCACCACGCCCCCATAATAATAAATAATACTAGACAGTGGTTAATTGAAAACAGAGTCCTATAGGGCTGTGTCTTTGAATCACAGCTGGTTTTTGTCAGGTGGCAAAAGCATGCAGTAGCCTTGACCTCAAACTAGGCTATTGTCAGTAGCTCTCCTCCTCCTCCTCGTCACTTCTGCTGATTTGCTTAGCAGGCCAAGTGGCAGACATTGTACAACTTTTCTTTCTTGTCAGCATCATTCTCCCTGGATCTGCAGGAAAAGAGGGTGAGCAAGCAGGAATGGTGGAGAAGAGTTGTATGAACCAGCAGGCCTCAGCAAGCGCCAAACCGTGTCATTTTTGCACCAACTTTTTTGAGAGTCATAATGAAGTTTTTTGTGTTTGAAGTATACCAAGTGACCTTTTCTTCTTGCCTTGATAACTTTGTGACCTTTTCTTAAAGGGAAGTACTTGCATTGAGAGAAGGCCGGCTTTAGCAAACAGTGTGAGGATTGTCTTTGGAAAGGAAGGGCTTGGAAAGCTATCATTGCAAATAGGCAGAATAACTTTTGGGCTGGAAAATTGGGCGAGGGGGAGAGCGATGCATTAAGAGTCAGAGAGCTGGCTAGGTAGGCAGTACAGTTCTCCTCTTGTCTCCCAGTTTTTTCTCCACCGCTGCTGTTCTTGACCGAACAACTTTGCTGGCTTTTTAAGGTTTGAGTCCAAGGAATGGACTCCCACGCACTTAGTGTGAAACATCGCATGCAGCGTACAGCAACACTTGCTCAGCAAGTTCTGGAGCAGGCAAAGAAACGGAAGGTGAACTGGCCGCTGCCTCCTCACCTCCAAAGGAGGACCTTTCGGGTAAAGGTGGGTTGGTTTTAACCAATAAGCCTTAGATCTAAAGACATGGTTCTCTTAAATACCCAGCAAGATTATCAGTAGGACTACCATTTGGGACTACTGTTGGATTCATCGCAACAGGACTTGGGGCTACCGTTTGATTCAATACAACTGTCTCTCTCAATGTTGTTGCTACTGTAAATATCTCAGATTCATCTAGTGAGACTTTCTCAAGGGCCGTCTGTCTTTCCCGGTACCTGCTACTTTCCGTGCAGCCCCTCTTCTGAATAATCACACCATTTTGGCCATGTAGCTAAAGACAGGGTTGTGGATGAGGCAGAGAACTTGAATAAAACAAGACAACAGACAGATGCTTGGTGTATCGATATCTGTATATAGAACCTGATAAAGGGACAAGATGCAGCACTGAGTATCAGTTTCGGAGGAGACTGTGTATTAATGATGTGCCCAATATATAAGCCATATCTGGTTGGTCTCACGTTGTGGAAGGCTGTTTCCAGAGCATAATACAGGTAGTCCTCAACTTATGACCATTCATTTAGTGACCGTTCCAAGTTACGACGGCACTGGAAAAAAGTGACCTACGACCAGTCCTCGCACTTATGGCCATCACAGTCATCATAATTGGCGATCACTCGTAGCCGAGTAAGATTGTCTTCCAAAGGTAAAATTTTAACAGTGGATCCGTAAGTGGCTATAAAGGCCAATTCTGGATCTGCACAACCTCCCACAATGAGGGCATAGGTTTCCGGGTGGGAGGCGGTCATGATGAGGGTTTGCCTGACGTGCCTTCCTTTTAGCTCTTTTCTCCCTTTTGCCCTGTACTCGTGCTTCTTCAAAGTCCATAGCGCCATTAATAAAGGCTGACCTCCAATTGAAACACTCATGAGTTAGGGCTTCCCAGTTCTCAATGCTGATATTACATTTTTTTAAATTAGCTTTGAGAGTGTCTTTGAATCTCTTTTGCTGTCCACCAATATTCCGTTTTCCATTCTTAAGTTGGGAGCAAAGTAGCTGCTTTGGAAGACGATGGTCAGGCATTTGAACAACATGGCCGGTCCAGCGAAGTTGATGTTGGATGATCATTGTTTCAATGCTGGTGGTTTTCGCTTCTTCTAATACGCTAACATTAGTCCGCCTATCTTCCCAAGTCATTTGCAGAATTTTTCGGAGGCAGCGTTGATGGAATCTTTCAAGAAGTTGGAGGTGGCGTTTGTAGAGGGTCCATGTTTCACAGGCGTACAGAAGGGTTGGTAGTACAATGGCTTTGTAAACAAGCATTTTGGTCTCCCTGCGAATGTCCCGATCCTCAAACACTCTACGCTTCATTCGGGAGAAAGCTACACTCGCAGAGCTCAGGTGATGCTGAATTTCAGCGTGGATGTCGGCTTTTGTAGATAGATGGCTGCCGAGATAAGAAAAGTGGTCGACATTTTCTAGTGACACACCTTTAAGCTGGATTGATGGCGCTGTGGAAGGATTGGTTCGAACTTGCTGGTAAAGCACTTTGGTTTTTTTAATGTTAATCGAGAGGCTGAGCTTTTCATATGCTTCTGCAAAGATGTTTAGGATAGTTTGAAGATCTTCCTCGGAGTGTGCACAGACTACGTTATCATCAGCATATTGAAGTTCTATAACAGAAGTTGTAATTACCTTATTTTTTGCTTTCAGCCTACTAAGATTAAAAAGCTTTCCATCTGTTCGATATATAATTTCTACACCAGTAGGAAGTTTCTCTTCAACAAGGTGCATAATCATAGCGATGAAGATAGCAAATAAGGTTGGAGCAATAACACATCCCTGTTTAACGCCGGATTCCACTTTAAATGGATCGCTTTGAGAGCCATTGTTATTCAGGATTGTTGCCATCATGTCATCATGGAGTAGCCGCAAGATGTTCACAAATTTATCAGGGCATCCGATTTTCAGAAGGATGGTCCAGAGAGCAGTACGATTTACAGTATCAAAAGCTTTAGTCAGATCAATAAACGCCATGTACAGAGGGCGGTTTTGCTCCTTGCATTTTTCTTGAAGCTGTTGTGCAGTGAAGATCATATCCACTGTTCCCCTGGAAGGGCGGAAGCCATTTTGCGTTTCAGGGAGGATGTCTTCTGATACAGATAGGAGACGGTTTGCGATGATCTTTGCCAGGATTTTGCCTGCTGTGGCTAGAAGGGAGATGCCTCGATAGTTTCCACAGTCTGTTCTATCACCCTTTTTAAAGAGAGTGATAATTATGGCATCCCTAAAGTCTGCTGGAATCTCCTCCCTCATCCAGATTTTTTCGATGAGCTTATGAAGTTGTTGTGTAAGTTCAGGCCCGCCTTCTTTAAAGACTTCAGCAGGAATCCCATCAGGTCCACTAGCTTTGTTATTTTTCATTTGTTTAGTGGCTTTACTGACTTCCTCCAAACTAGGGGGTACTGCAAGCTCATCTCTTATTTGTTTTTGCGGGATTTGCAAGAAGACTTCATCAGCCACAGTAGAGTGGCGTTTAAGGAGATTGTAGTAATGCTCTTTCCAGCGCAGTGCAATAGACTCTTTGTCCTTTAGAAGTTTAGCACCATCTACTGAGTGTAAGGGATTTGTACCATGGTTTGTTGGTCCATAGATGGCCTTTATGGCATTAAAAAAGCCCCATGCATCATGAGCATCTGCAAAATGTTGGGTTTCTTG
This sequence comes from Charina bottae, assembly GCA_023362775.1. Classification (NCBI taxonomy): domain Eukaryota; kingdom Metazoa; phylum Chordata; class Lepidosauria; order Squamata; family Charinaidae; genus Charina; species Charina bottae. Next base: position 180,508,566 of record JALMGJ010000001.1, on the reverse strand, counting down.
GGCTTTTTTTATCCACCATATGTTCTTAAGTTCTCTAGTTCTTCTTTGGACTTCTGCCTTTGCACTGGCGTAGATTTTTTTCTTAACGGCACAGTTAATATCTTTTTGCCATATCCAGAAGGCATATCCCCATGGTCATGTGATGAAACTTCAGGCACTTGGCAACCAGCATATATATATTTATTTAATTTTTTCCCGCCTTTATTGTTTTTATAAATAACTCAAGGCAGCGAACATACCTAATACTCCTTTCTCCTCCTATGGTTGCAGCGTCCCAGGGTCACATGATCACCATTTGTGACCTTCCCAGCCGGCTTCCAACCAGCAAAGTCATGGGGGAAGATGGATTCGCTTAATGACCACGTGATTCACTTAATAACTGCAGTGATTTGCTTCACAACCATGGCAAAAAAAGTCATAAGATTGGGCGTGACTCACTTAACGACCGCCTCGCTTAGTGGTAGAATTCCGGTCCCAATTGTGGTTGTACGTCAGGGACTACCTGTATGGTACCTTTTCATGATGTGTGTCTGCATGTACATTTTATAGTAACTTTTTGTTTTTGACAACAGGGAGGGGCTGATGAAGATGTTTCTCTTGCTGCTGCTTTTGCTTCAGTTGCTGAACACATGGGCTGTATCTCCACAGAGTGTGAGGTAACCAGTTCTAGAAAGAGGCGAAATGCAATTCTGACATAAAGGGGTTCCTATATGATGTTTCTGTGGGCTAAATCCAGGCCTGGACTTCTGTCAGTGAATGGTTAGTCGCCTTCCATTCACAGAACAGGCTGAGACCCAGGAGAGGCCCTTGGAAGAGGGAAGGCGAAAGCCATTTTGAATTGTCCCGCCTCTAGCCTCTGTACCCTCTTCCACCTTGTTCCAAAGCATTCTCCGGCCCTTCAGAGCAGATCTCTGGCTTGTGCTGAAAGGACTGGTGGATCTTGACTCGTCCCTCTTTTAGAATCTAATGTGAGCAACTACAGTCCCAACCCAGTAACAGTTAGGACTATTTTAATTTCTGGGAAAATCAGGATGTATTATGTTAAACTATCACTTGTCAAGTAAAATAACACACTCCCTCTTTTCTTGATACCAAACTTCTGTTTTATTTGTGTGCACTTCTGCTAGATGTATTAGAAGATTCATTGCTTGGAAGAAAGTGCAGGATATAAATACATTAACTTTTCTTTTGCATCAGGTATTATTTCATGTTAGACACAAGAGCTAAGAACTCATGTTTAGTGTTGTTGTCCTGTTCACTTTGCCTTCAGAAAAGTTTAGCAGATGTTGCCCATACAGTTTCAGGCCCCTCTTTAATCATTTCTAAGGGCCTTGCTGTAGCTGATTTTAGTAGCATTCTGTACCTGTTCCATCACTCCAGCATTTTCAATTGTATTTTTATTTATTCATTTATTATTTAGATTTATCCCCGCCCATCTCTGCCATGGCAGACTCTGGGCGGTTTTTGTATATATGTATGTTCAGTACTAATATACATATATGCATTCCAGAGATAATGGATCATTGTTCCTGTTGCAAGAAGAAGAATCCAGATCCATAGAGTAGAATGGAAGTTTCCTGTTACAGGAATGAACGTAGTTTATGGCCTAAGAAAGCTTCTTTTTCATCAGCTCTTCTGAAGGCAGAAGGTGGCAGCAGAGTATTTTCCAAAGACAGTATTGCTCATCAGGCTGCAACAGGACAAGGCTGGCTTTGAGCATTAAAAAAACAACAACACAGATTTAAATGGAAGGGTGAATGTGGAGGGTTGCTTTGAACCCCAAGTCATATTTTTAAATTGCTTCATGTACACAAAGTGTACACGAAGTGGGTTTAGTAATCCCTTTTTCTTCAACTTTCCTCCAGAATTACTACTGCTCAGTGCCACCGTTACAGCTTGAAGAGTATGAAGTTGCACATATTTTTCGCTATCACAGCAAAGAAGCATCTGAAAACTTGCTAAGAGCATTTGAAAATGAGGTTAGTGTCCTGAACGTTGCTTTCCTCTTAAATGGAGACTTAGGCCAGTTATATGTTGTGGGAATTCTGTGGCTGCCTTCACATAATCTCCCTGTTAGCATCTAATAAAAATGTGTTGTTAAGTGCATTGAGCATTCTTTTCATTGCTTCTCCTATTTTCAAAGGCCTGGTTGTGTTTTCAAGGGCAATGGAACATTCAGTGTATTTCTCTTCAGCCAGGATTTTAAAAACTAGAATTGGGTGAATAAGTCATTGTGTCTTCAATCATGTCATGCCACATTTTTCTTTCCCTAGAAATTATGAGGGAGGTCGGGGAGATATTGCCATGCAAATTGTTTTTGCAAGGTTATGCTTGCCACCAATTCTTGATGGGTGTCCTTGATACCTTCTGGCAGTTAATTCTGGATGGTGTTATTTATGATTTGGACAAGATGTTGGCTGGTTTATAGCCTGAACTTAGTCACCTTCCACCAAGTGGAAGGCAAAAGGAAGAGGGGCCGACCAAGGGCAAGATGGATGGATGATATTCTGGAGGTGACGGACTCGACCGTGGGGGAGCTGGGGATGGTGACGGCCGACAGGAAGCTCTGGCGTGGGCTGGTCCATGAAGTCACGAAGAGTCGGAAGCGACTGAACGAATAAACAACAACAAAAAGTCACCTCCAGGCCTGAAAGCTATAATGTGTTCTCTCTAGGAAAATAAAAATGCTCCAATAGTGGAAGAGCCTGAATGTCACGAAATTGAATCAGCTGCTTTAGTTCCAGCAGCTGCTTTAGTTCCAGCTAAGACCTCTTCATCAAAAGCAAGTATCAAGTTACATTACATTGTGTGGTAGGGCTGGGGAATCTGTGGCCATCCGGATATTGTTGAATCACAGTTCCTAATGTTCCTTGCAATTAGGCATGCTGGCTGGAATTGCTGAGAGCTATGATTCTTAAGGCTAGTGCATTTTGCACTTTCTGTATAACTTTGTATCTGTCCACAAACTTGCAGGTGGAATAGTTTTCATTTTCATTTTCAGTGTACACATATACACACACAGAGACACACTTTCCAAATCAAGAGAAGAGAGGGAGGAAATCTTGTATTGCTTGAACAAAAGTCTACTTGCAAGATACTGAATATCATGCTACATTTATTTATTTGATTTCTATAGCTGCCCATCTCAACAAGTGACTCTGGGCGGCTATATAGTATACAGCAGAGCTTTCCAAACTGTGTGTCGCGACACAAAAGTGTGTCGCCACACACAGCGTGGTGTGTCGCCACACCACCCGGAAGCGGCGCACGCGTGCACGGTGGCAGCAGCAGCGGGGCGGGATCAGTGCTTCCGCGTTTTAGCGGAGGCTGCCGCCGCCGCCATGCACACGCGCGCCGCCATGCCCCCCGTGCTGCCGCCGTGCGCGCGCCGCCGCACACTCCCCTGTGTTGCCGCTGCACACACCCCCGTGCCGCTGCCGTGCGTGCGCGCTGCCGCCGCTGGTGTGTCACTAGCAGCAGCACTTTGGAAAGTTCTGGTATACAGATTGAAAGATTTATTGAATAAACATGGGTACCCCAATGACACAATGGATTGGAATATAATATGGTATATTTTAAACTGAGGACTCAACAAAGTACTTGCCAGGATGACTGCTGCTTTCATCTCTGATGAGCTGTTACACTCCTTCTCCAATAGGTTTTAACTAAAACATATTTCAGCTCAGATAGATCGATCAATAGAGTAAATTCTCTTTCACATAATGCTATTAAACTTAATTCATTTCTTTGTTAGGAACAATATCCTTCTGATGCAGATGTTTGTTCTTGTGTTTCAAAATTGAAGGTTTTTTGTTCATTGCAGGAGATCTGCATTGAAGTGTCTCCTGGCACATACACAATCAGCACATCTTCGTATGATGACACAATCAGACAAGCACACCTAGTAAACGTTGAGCCAGGACAAAGTGTAAATCTGACCTTTAATTTATGATTGATCTCCTTATCAAGATAACAATTAAAATAGACTTCAATGTCTGAAGTGTCATCTTTTCATATATAATACTTTTATCCTTATATTACTTGAGTATTCTGCTCTACCTTAATTTTTTTTACTGTTATAGCTTGAACTCTATTAAAATTTGCTGCAGTTTGAATCATGAATGTATTTTTACTTGTATGCTATGTGATATTTTGTACCCAATAAATTGTGAGAATGATGCTGCTTGCTTATGAACACTGGATTCTGCACTGTGTTTTGTTCACCTAAAATTCTGGCATTGTAAGACTAGGGAAAAACAATTTTATTTTGCTTCTATGTACTATATACTACTGTATGTAGAACAAAAAGAACAGTATTTTGGCCAAACAGAAATGACTAAAGCCATTATACTCACCAGTATCTAATGTTTAGTACTAACCTTTCTGCTAAGAGCATATTGATCTGATTCCCTTTTATCCTTTTTTTTTGTGGCATGACTGGTCTTACACTTAAAAAAACAGTTACTTCAAGATTATTTTACCCTTGTGCTGTTCAGGAATTCTGTAATATGGCAATGAGAACTTATGAAATAGCTAAGAGAATCTTATAAATAGTGCTATTGTAAGTAAAGTTTAATGGAAATTCTTATGTTAGGGAAGGGGTGGGTGGGATTTCCCTCCCTACAGCATTCATTCTCTCTCTCTCTCTCTCTCTCTCTCTCTCTCTCTCACACACACACACACACACACACACACACACACACACACGTGCGCTACTGTAGATGGGAACCTTGAAGTAGAGTTTAGGGAGGGCAAAGTAAGCTACAGGAAGAGGAGAAGAAAATCACATTTCATGAATATATCCTGGATTGCATCTTTTAAGTGTGTGTGTGTGATTGAGTAAATTACTTCAAGGAATAAATTACATAAGCTTCTTACGTGAATGATACACTGTATAATTACCAATTGAAAAGCTCAGAGTAATAGTTTGCGGTCATGCTACTTAAAACAGGCACATATTTAAGCTGTTATTGACCATTACACCACAATTGGATTATGGCCGGGAAGAAGCAAGTGGAAATCCCCTTGAAGCTTATTTAAGTGGCCCAAAGTCAGCGACTCAGTTTCATCTACTCTTCATGGTTGTTCTGAGAATAACCAAGAGGAGGGAAAATTATGCACCATCTTGAACTCCCGAGAGAAGAGGGGATAGCAATGCTATACATAATTACTCTCCCCAAGATGAGTTAGTAATTCTGTGGCTCAAGACTTCCTTTACAGAAAGATGCCTTTGGCGAGACTGTTCGATGGTTTCAAATATAGCACTGTGGTTGTACAGAATTGGTGGAGATCCATCTGTAGATGAATTTGCTTTGTTGTCAGCTCTTTCTTTTCTGCAGCAGCTGCTGACAACGTTGGCTCCTACAGATGATAGCATAACAATTATAGACTGAAAGTTTGAAATAGGAACTTGAGTCTACAAAATGTCGGAAATCCACAAGCAGAACTGCCTGAGGTCCATGATGGGACTCAATAGGTGAGTCCCACAAATCATAATGTGATTTGATTGTCACTTAGCATAATGTGTGAACCCAGCCAACATACTAATTTCTGTTATAAGTACTCTAATGACCAGAAAGGGTAGCTACCTTCCCATATCTGCTTTAGCTTGATCGGTTATTAAAATTATACTGTCGGTAACATTGTCTGTAGCTTGAATCATGTCAACTGGATTTCTATTTTTCTATTAAGTCCTTGTGAAATTTCACAAGCTCAACAGCAGCAGGGTAATCTTAACGATCCTCCTTTAGATGATAAAGGGACTTAGAAACAAACATCTCAAAATAACCATGACCTAGCCCCAGGTGCAAGGTCACACAGCCAGCCTAGAAACATATTTAAGGATTCCCTTACTAACTTTACTCAGACTGAAGAAGCTCCTTGGATAAGGAGTGAAACGTTTCCACTAAGAAAATAGAAATCCAGTTGACATGATTCAAGCTACAGACAATTCCACCTGGATGACTGAGAACCTTCATAGACATGTCGGTAACATTGTTTCCTTGACTGCATTATCTTAGAAATGCTCGCTTTTGCCCGTTCGTGGACTGCAATGACTATTTTCAGTGAAATCATGGAAAATGAAAAGTTGTGTTTAATACTACACTCTTAGAAGCAACCTTGGCAGAATTGCAAGGGTGAACAGCCTATACTGAAGAACTGTTTTATCACATAAAACACCCAAAAGGTTAATATACTGAATGCAGAATCTGTCCTGCACATGCAAGATTTCTAAAGCATGAACTGAATGACAGCTTGGTAAAATGTAACAATAGAGTACTGACCTGCTTTAATATACCTCTGGATTTCAGTAGGAATTTTGTTGGCATTTGTTCACTTCCATGCGTTTTGCATGTATACTGGCAAGGTCAAAACCAACCTCTGTTATCACAGTGGCCAGCTGAGAGATTGCACTATTGGAAACCTTACCTATGGTTTGGCTTGGAGATCCTTTTCCTAATGCAGTGAAAATCAACTTTGACTTGTTCAGTTGAAGCTCTATGGAGCTCTTTCCAAGCTTAGCCAAGGGAGCAGAAGCAGCGTTTGCAAAGAAAGATCATATATGCTGGGGCTGGAATGCTGTCTTCCAATTCTGTAACCGTGGATTGGAAATCCCTCAGCATAGAGATTTAAAGGATATGTATGGGTGACATTGGGTTCAACTCACCCCTGATCACCAGGAAGGCAGTCTGGGATGTGTAGTTATTAGGTAGATGGGGTTTGTAGTTAGCAGATAGATGGGGTGTGTAGTTATTAGATAGGTTGGCAAGAATTAATTAGCATGCTTGCAGGATAGTAGAAGAGCTGTTAGAGATAGACATGGTATGCAGGCGTTGGACTGTAGAGGAGGGGAGATGGGAACCAGACACCAAGGTCCGTTCAGCTGGAATCGTCAAAGGACTGGCAGTTTAGAGTTATGGGAATTGACTCAGAAGGGGAGGGGTTGGAGTAGATGAAACCTGGCATGTTTAAATTTGTGATTGCGTGCGCTTTTGCTCAATCTGCTCTTTCCATCGATTCTATTCACTTGTATTAATTAAAGAACTTTTTCATATCCTACCATGGCTTGTGCTGAGAATTTCTAAATTAATATCAAAGGAGTGGATTGTCACAGTGCCATTTTCCAACTTTTCCCAGTACAAGCTATGCCATCTGGTCTGTCTTAAGTGCATCCTACCAAGGTAAATGGGGGGGGGGGGGTTGCTCCTATTGGCCACTTGAGGCTGCACCCTTTGCCCCAGGCCCTTGATTTTTCAGGGCCATCCAGCTTTAGCAACAGAAGATTTCATGCTTTCCCACTTCTCTTGTCAACTCGGGAATGGCAGAGGAAGAAGGTCATCTTAGTTCCAGCTCTTCTCAGAGGGCAAGGGAAGTGGGGTGGGGGCAGCTTTTCAGCCAGGGCCCCTGCAGGAACATTAAGCTCTCCCCCCCCCCCCGTACAGGTGCCCTCCCTCCAGTTCTTCCCCCACTGGAATGCCTAAGCTGTGGGAGAGGGCAACTGAACTGTGGGGAGAACTAGGGGGTCCAAACCCACTGGGGAGTGGCTTTACCATGGGGCTCTGCAGCCAGTCCCCTCACAGTAACGCTTCCCACAGCTTTACTCCTGGGATGCTGCCTGAAGAGCTGATTCCACCCGCTTCCCTTCCCCAGTGAGAAGGGAAGTGGGGAGCACGGCTCTTTTTGATGCCAGGAGAACTAGTGCAAAGAAGACTCCCTCTGCTGCCTGTCCTCTGCTTCTCTTGTTAACCGTGGTTGTCAGAAGAAACCTGTGGTGGGGGGGAGGAGCAGGGGAGACTCCATGGATTGGAGAACTGGCAGCAGAAGCCCCATGGGTCTTCTTCCAGTAGCTAGCACTAAAGGAAATGTTCCCCATCCCAATTCTCTCTTCCCCCCCCCTCTTATGGCTCAGATGAAATCCCTACTCTGCTTCATTGCCAAGGCAGAGTATGGGTTGAAAGTGCAGTCAGCACACTTCTTAGGGTGGCATGATTTTTGCCAGCTCCTGCACAGGATGTCAGGAGTGGGAAGAGCCGTCAGTCAGCATAATAAATGATTTGCCTTGTTCCTGCTGAAGTAGATTCATAAATTAGATGTTATATGTAGCAGATCACTCTTTATCATCCAAACAAGTTATTCCTAAAACTAACCAAGCTAGTATGAGTGGTTATTGCCCTTTCTCAAGTATGAAATTAGATACGAAATTGTAACAGAGGACTTTCATTGACACTATAATATTCATAAATGTCTCTGCTTTGCAGGCCAAGTTTGGAGAACCTACAATCTTTGAGATGTTACTCTATGGCATTTCCCAGCATCCTCAGCCAGCATGATCCACAGTAAGTTGCAGCATAGCAACAACTGTAGATGCAAGCAATGTCTTTTTCTTGTTTTCCCCCCTAACATACATATACATATACATATACATATACATATACATATACATATACATATACATATACATATACATATACATATACATATACATATACATATACATATACATATACATATACATATACAGGCAAAGGACAAGTTTAATATGCTAAATGTAGGCCAACTTGCAGAGTGACCCATCATTAGTTAATAAACACTCACTTGAGACAGTGACTGGGTTTACACATAATGCTAAGTAATAAGTCATGGCTAGTAAATCACAATAACTTGGTTTAAACAACACACTAAGCCATAGTATGTTTGGTTTGGGTATTTTGCATAACCCACTGTGGCCTGGTTTTAACCAGCAGATTCTGGACATCCACTGGAGACCAATCAAGGGAGATCTTGTGTACCTTGGCTATTATAGTCAGAGCTGGGTTGGCTTCTCTTCCAGTACTTCCATTCTGGTCTTCTGATTCCCTTCAGCGTGGGATTTTCAAAAAGACTAGAATCTGTGTTCACCGCATGATCTATCATTGTGCTCTTGGTCACACTTTTTTGCCTTTCACACTGAGAATCTGAGGAGGATGAGGAAGAGCTGGATCGCCCAGCAGCAGCATCTACTTTGGGGGAGCCTTCGATTGGTAAGAATGGTGTTGTAGGTTTACTGGTGAACTCTTTTTTAAAATCTCCAGAGGTTAATTCAGCTAAAGAGGGCCGCAGCCAACAGCCACTGTATTTAGAGCAGCAGCAGCAGCAGCAGCAGCAGCAGGAGACACATTGCCTGTGTCTAAGCAGTGAGCATGTGTGATGGAAACCACCATAGCAAGGACGGATAAAAGAGCAATGTGTGCACCGGCACCTTTGGAAAGCACCCAAAGCACAGGTTGGAGTAGTCCCACATGAGCAACTGTAGTAGCCAGGCCTGCGAAGCTGCCCCTCAGAGTGCTTCCTGCTTGTGTAGGGCATATGAATCCTCTCTACAATCCTCTCCCACTGCACTGGAGAAATCCAGAAAGCAAGACCTAGTGGAACTTTGGTTTTCTTGCCGTTCCAAAAGCTGACTGTAACTTCCTTGTCTTCTCTTTCTGTTGAGAAGGATATACACAGTTTGTTTAAAAACGCTAAGCGTGTGTTCTTAACTATTAACTTTGTGACTACACCAAGACTTTTCCATGTTTGACTGTTCCATCTCATTTGTTGAGAAAGGATCTGGGCAGGGTTTTTTAAACAGAGAAAACATTTTGGTGAAACTCTCCCTCAGCACGAAGGATGGCATGCTGGCATTAAAGGAAGTACTATGTCACAAGGGAGCTAAAGGGTGTGTATCCCATTTTCACAGAACAGTAACTGCTTCATCTTCAGCCTCACTGGCTTCACATCCCATGGGAAGGCGTCACATGAACTCTTCCATGGTTTTTTTTTCAGATCAAGAAGAATAAGCTGCCCTGGAGACTGCAGAGTGATGAAGAAAAAAAAAAACCCAAAAACTCCAGCATTCTCCATCATTTCACAAAAATAAAGTTAACTCTAAAACCCCATCTCAAAATATTTTAAAGTATACCAAGAAAAAAATAGAACATATGCATATTTATCAAATGGGAAGAAAACAGAGAAATCAAAATACATATTTCAGCTTAATTCACTTAAATTGTACTTGCAGAATATGCCAAGTCAAAAAACCCTATTAAGAACATTTATCAGTGTATCTATCTATGAAGGTTCTCAGTCATCCAGGTGGAATTGTCTGTAGCTTGAATCATGTCAACTGGATTTCTATTTTCTCAGTGGAAACGGAGCGAAACGTTTCCACTGAGAAAATAGAAATCCAGTTGACATGATTCAAGCTACAGATTTATCAGTGTAGGTTACAAAATCTGATTTGTGCAAATACTGCAATCCCAAACTGGCAGCTATTTCAATTTCAGCAGACACAGTAAGCCTTAAACCTTGGTTAAAATGCAATGTGTAGCGTGGGGGGGGAGAGATGACAGCACATATGCTCAGTAACAGAGCTTTTTGGCTTAGTCACCACCTTAAATTAAACTTTATGTCCACTTACATGGCCGCAAAGAGCTGCCTCTATATTCTCTCTAGGAGGTACTTTGTGAGTGGCATGTACTACAGTACTATACCTTTCCACCAGATGCATAATTGTCATAGGATGATCTCGGAAGCATTTCTAAAAGGCTTCTGGAATGCATCCGCTGCCAGGAGTTGTAAAGGGGGAGGGGGGAGGACCAATTTGTTGCTAAGTTACAGGAGCCAGAGAGATCACAAGCAAGCATGGAGAGGACTCTTATGGCTTTCTCTTATTGGAGCTGACACCACCTTGAAGGGAAGAGCCTGGGAACAGAGCTGTAAACTGGGAGGCACTGTGAAGGATCAATTTCAAAGAGAAGGCGGGAAAGAGAAACGGACTTATGTGGGAGGGGAGGAGTTTTGAGTCACTTGTAACTTTGCAGGGGAATGGACTGTACCTTAATAAAATATCTTTCCCATATCCTAAAAGGCTTGTGGTGAAGCTTGTTAATATTGAGGTAACTGAACCTACAGCCCTCACAGAAACTTACAAGTCTCTCATGGCGACTTCACCCAAAGATTTCCAAATCGATGAGGGAAGTCAGACCCAAGCGGAGGCTACCCTGGAAGACTAGATCACCCAGGAGAGCATACCCACTCCACCCTTGGAACCCGAAATTACAGTGCTGGATCCAGAAAGTGGGCAGGAGGAGATATTGGGCAAAGTCGAAGGAACAAGCCTAACATCTAGCCAGCGAATCCGAGAGGCCGGGGGAATGGAACCCGGAGAGGCCCCGGAGGAAACTTACAAAGAGCGATGGCACCTTCAGTCAAGGGCGCCCCATAAAATACCGTGGCACCTACTGGACCCAAAGGCTCCCGAGACCATGTACTGAGAAGTACCCAGACTGGATAGGGCCCCGAGTGGTGTGCTCAGCAGAGGCAGACGACGCTGGTCGGCAGGCGTTGGAGAAGGCGCAGAGCCCATCATCAGCCAGTGGGTGAATACCCAGCCACGCAGTGCGCAGAAACACTCCCGGGAGCAAGTGGAGCAGCTGAGCCAGGAGGTGAGTGCCTTGAGTGACAGAATGTCAGGCATGGAGGCGGCGCTCCATAAGATCTCCACTGCACTGGAGAGAACCCTGGGGCGGCTAGACTCACAGGCGGAGCCACGCCGGGCGCCCCTGAAAGGGGGGAGAGGCCCAGAGAGAAGTTACTCTGGGGATGGAAGAGGCTGAGAGAGGGTGGGAAGCAGACCCTCGGTGTCCTGGGGAGATGAGAGGGTGGCTCCCAGAAGCTCTAGCCTAACCAGATTGGGGGGAATTCAGATTTGGGAGCCAGCCAACAGCTGCGAGCTCCACGTCAAATTCAATGGCAATCCGCAACAATTGGCTTATTTTCTAATGAATGTAGAGGCGTTTATGGAGGAGTTCGAAGAGAGATTTCCCTCTGAACAAGCCAAGGTGCAATATGTGGGAATTAGACTGAAAGACAAGGCAGCTGAGTGGTTAGTGCAATTGCACGACGCTGAGGCCCCTGAACTTGATAACTTAGATGACTTCATGCTTGCACTGCGGGAGCATTTCGAGGACCCACTAGCAAAGCTCAGAGCATGGGCAAGCTTACAGCACCTGAAACAGGGAGCTAAGTCGGTGTCAGAGTATGCCATGGAATCCAAGGCACTGGCGGGGAAGCTAGCTGATTGACCAGAACACCTTAACGTAGAATACTTCAAAAGGGGATGACAGCCTGAGGTTTTACGGTGGTCTCTTGACCGCGGGGACTCCTGAACCCTGCAGGAGTGGATTTGTTTAGCTGGGGAAGTGGAGGACACCCAACACCAGCTCAAATGGCAAATGCGCACACAAACCTTGGGAAAGAACCCAGCAGTGCCAGCCAGCACCCCTGCTACACCAAAGAAGCCAAGCAGAACCTGGGAGGAGGAAAAGGAGTGGCGGGCAAAGAAGGGACTGTGTTTTAAGTGTGGCAAGGAGGTGCACTGTATTGGGGAGTGTCCGTGAATGTCGGGGCCTTCCAAGCCAAAGAGTAGCCCGAGCACTTCAAAAAAACCAACTCGCAAAGGGCGAGGGACAGCTGCCTCGCTCATTGAGAGCGGGCTCGAATGCCAGTTCACAGATTCCGACAATTCCGCTGATGAAGGGGCCAAGCTGGCGGGAAACAGGGAGCCTGTCCTAAGTTGCACCGAGGGCCAGGCTTGGAGCAATGGGCGCGAAGACCCTTTGGTAAGTGGAAATTGCCCCACCATGCTGGTGGGGCTGCAGATACAGACATTGAAGGGAAAAAGGAGTGCAGACTTAGTAGGCATGCTGGGCTGTGGGTGCACCCATAGCCTAATCCACCCCACCATAGTAACAGGGTTAAGTCTGAAAGTAGGGAAACTGAAGGAGCCTATCATCTTTACCCAACTAGATGGCTCAGACATGCAAGGGGGCCCAGTAGAGTACTACACGGAGCCAGTGAAGATGCAAATAGGTGCTCATCAAGAGACTGTACACTTCATAGTGGCACCCATAGTGAATCAGTCCGTGATCCTGGGATTGTCCTGGCTACGGGATCGCAACCCGAAAGTAGATTGGAAATCAGGCGAAATAGTGTTTGCAGATGGCACCTACTCGGGACTAAAGCCAAGTGAACTGCAAGCTGAAATGGAGTTGGGGCAGAGCGGCGACTGAGGGGGAACCTAGCATTCCACTGCAGTACCGTGATCTAAAGGCAGCCTTCAGCGAGGCCAAGTCGAATCAGCTTCCTCCCCACAGGGATTCTGACTGCACCATTGAGTTGATCCCAGGAGCCAAACTACCGAAAACTAGACTTTGTTCAATGACCCAATCTGAGACCCAGACACTACGTGACTTTATAGACAAAATCTTAGCCCGAGGTTTCATTCGCCCCGCATCATCGTCCATGGCGGCGCCAGTGCTTTTCCAAAAAAATAAAGATGGATCCTTGAGGCTATGTACTGACTACCGAGGTTTAAACACAGTGTGCACCTCAAACAAATACCCACTGCCATTAATGTCTGACATGTTGGCTCACCTTTCAAAGGGGCAGATATTTACGAAACTAGACTTGAGGGAAGCATACTTCCGGGTGCGAATCTGGGAGGGGGATGAGTGGAAGATTGCTTTCAACTGCCAATTGGGTTCCTTCGAGTATTTGGTGATGCCGTTTGGCCTCCAGGGGGTGCCCGGAGTATTCATGCACTTAATCAATGAGGTGCTTCATGATTTTTTATATAGAGGGGTACTAGTGTACCTAGATGATATCCTGATTTACATGGAGACTCTGAGTGAGCATGTAGCCCTGGTGCGGGAAGTGCTGAAAAGACTGTTAAAAAATCAATTATATGTGAAACTCTCCAAATGTGAATTCCACAAAGAAAAGTTAGATTATCTGGGATACAGAGTGTCAAGTAAAGGGATCGAGATGGACCCCACTAAGATTAGAGATGTGGTGGGCTGGGAGCCCCCTAAAACCCAGAGGCAGTTGCAAAGTATTTTGGGGTTCGCAAATTTCTATCGCCAATTCATCCCCAACTTCGCGCAAGTAGCACTACCTCTCACTGATCTTCTAAAGACAAAAGGCAAGGTGAACCCCAAGGCAGCACAACGACCCGGAGCAGGATTGGATTGGTTGGCAGAGTGCCAAGAGGCATTTGAGCGCCTGAAATAACTCTTTACATCCGAACCAGTGCTGAAGCATCCTGACCCCCAACGCCCATTTATAGTACAAGCTGATGCATCAGACGTGGCAATTGGGGCCATCCTCCTGCAGAAAGATGACACCGGAACCATAAAGCCATGTGCATATCTATCACGCAAATTCTCAGAGACAGAGAAACGTTGGCATGTTTGGGAGAAGGAGGCATTCGCAGTCAAATGCACACTCCAAATGTGGCATCACTTATGAGAAGGGGCACCCCATCCATTCAAAGTCTTGACTGACCACAAGAACTTAACAGCATTGAATGCCATACTACGTAAACTGAACCCTAAACAAATCAGATGGGCGCATTCCTTCAGAAGATTCAACTTTACCCTAAAGTACTTACCAGGAGGAAAGAATTTCCTTGCAGATGCGCTTTCACAGCTACCACAGCACAACAGTCAACGGGAAGAGGTAGTGGATTCAATTATCCCTCTTCCACAACTCGGCATGGCGGTTACAACACGTAGCCAGAAAGCACGCTCCAACGACCCCATGGAGTTAGAAAAGGGATTGCATCAAGAACTGTGTGAGGCTTTATAAGCAGACGAGTGGCTGAATGATAACAAAACACTCCTCAGCGAATGACAGGGAGTGTGGTGGAAGGGAGAGAGGCTTTATGTTCCCGAGATGCTATGAAAGAAGATACTAGAGAGATGCCACGATGCTAAAATGGCAGGGCACTTAGAGTTTGTGAAAACATTACATTTGATACGCAGGCAATTCTGGTGGCCGACCCTACGTAAAGATGTGGAGAATTATGTAGGAAGCTGCCCCACCTGTGCCTCAGCAAAACGTATGGGAGGCAAACCCAAAGGACTTCTCCAGGAGGTGGCCAACCCCAGTTGCCCATGGAAACAAATAGCCATGGATTTTATAGTAGAACTTCCAGAGAGCAAGAAGAAAACTGTTATATGGGTGGTCACAGATCTCTTTTCTAAACAAACCCGCTTTGTGGCATGCAGCACACTACCCTCAGTGAGTCAGCTAGCCAAATTGTTTATTCAACACCTGTACCGCTTACACAGAGTTCCTCAGAGAGACATCTTTGATCGGGGCACGCAGTTCACTTCTAAATTCTGGCAAGCGTTCTTGAAGCTCATAGGGGCAGGGCAAGCGCTAAGCTCCTCCCATCATCCACAGACAGACGGAGCGATGGAACGACGGAACCAGGTGTTAGAGCAATACCTGAGATGTTACACTAACTACCAACAGGATGACTGGATGGACCTTTTGCCTTTTGCAGAAGTAGCATATACAGTAATAACACGGTGAATCAGAGCACAGGGTTCACTCCCTTCCAAGTGACCACAGGGCGAGAATTTGTCACCATTCCAGAACTCCCAACAGAGACACTGAGCCTTGTTTTCTTGCAGATGTTTCATTGCCAGACTAGGCAACATCTTCAGTGCGAAAGATTCAGCTTTCACACTGAAGATGTTGCCTAGTCTGGCAATAAAAACAACTGCAAGAAAACAGCAAGGCTCAGAGAGCACCAAGGACTCCACAGTTCAACCCTGAGCTACAAATATTCTCTTTGATTAGAATCGTAATTGGCTAGCCCTTGTGACAGTCAAAAAGCTATTTTCCTCCTCCTAGACCAGGGATTCAGAACTTTTTAAAATGTTAAACAATATGCATTGCTCTATTATTTTTACTTCTCTCTGTGTGCGCATTCTGCTGCAGAAAGCTGCTCCCACATATTGTATATTCTACTATGCAAAGTTACTCCCACATGCACCCAGCTCAAAAGAAAATTTAAAGGTGTAAGACTTTTGGGAGTAGTAGGGAAAGGGAGGGGATCTGTGTGCACACACGTGTGTGTTGCTGACAGGTCTTCAAGAGAAGCAGATTACTTAAAACAGGACAGCTGGCTGTGATTCATGTAGGAGAGTAATGAAGATGCTGATGAATGCACTATGGCTGGTCCATGTCCTAGACCCAAGACCAGGTGAAGTTGGAAAGAAACAGAAGGAATGGGATACTGCAAACAATAAAGCCATGGGACATGTATCTCTTATTTGTATGGAAGATAAAGACATTGCATGGAAATGTGGGAGAGACTGAGGAACCTACAGTATTTCAGCAAAAAGCGACAAACTCAGAAATTTCTCTCATATTACAAAGCTGTAATAAAAGACTTAAAGATGTAGGTGATTTATCAGCATAAATAGCTTTTTCTTACAACAACCAGAAGAGCTGAAATAAGAAGATGTACAATAGCCTGCGGTGACTAAGATTGGTCTTCTGGTCTACTATCTGCCTGAGAAATATGAAGTCATTGTTTTCTTCAGGTTAAAGAAAATCCAAGGCTGAGTCTTATCCAAGAAAGTTTTCAGGAGTTTCATCTCAGAGGGTAAACTGAGGAAAGGAAAGATTTCCAAATCAGACCTCCAGGCTCCTAGGAAAAAGAGGGAGGCACTGTGGGAGCAATTTACATCTCAGAAGGAATGTCCAGAAAAAGATAAGGAACTCTCAGCAGCAAAAAATTCTTAAAAACAAATATTACAGAACTGAGTCATGAAGAGGTATGCTGCCACCAAACAAGAGGAAGTCACAAGGAAGGGATTTCTAAAGAATGAATCCTGCAAGCCAACATTAAACAGAGTACTGCAAAATAAACCATTTGCAGGATCAATTCAAAATTAAAACAAGATCTGTATGGACAGTGGGACTCTTCATATTTCTTTAACAAACTTAATAGTTTTTCAGGCATAGATATGTGTTGTAAAGCTCCAACCTAACTTGCCAAAGATGAACACATTCAGGATTGCAAAGGAACAATTTGTTTAACATGTGTAAACTACAAAACACAGAATGTTGAGGTTTGCATTCCAGAAGCTTAGTACGTTCCCAGCCTAGAAAATAATGTTATGAACGTTAAAAACATATACAATGTGAAGATGCCACATTCTTTACAAAAGGAAAGGATTTGTTGCCCTGTTCAGAAAAGGGAACATGAAAGTACATCAAAAGGGAACATCAAAGTAGCATCCTAGAATGACAGGAAGAAATACTGCAAAGGAATGTTTTCAGAAAAACCGTAAAGGGCTGTGATATCACAGATTTCACCACAAATACTAAATATATTTCAAAGCTGATGAAGGACAATTTAGCAACAGGTGTGAATGTTCAGTCTTGCTAATCTGAATTCAAATGTATTGACTATTAAAGCAAATGCAATTAGAGCCTCTTATTTATCATCCATAAAAAAACATCCACGAAGGAACCTCCACAGTGACTTTTGTGGGCTATTTCTTGTAAATAGGCATAGAAGAATTGATTTGGTTTCTTCTGACATTTATAGATTTTTTTTTCACAATATGTTTTCACTTAGCATCTTAAAGAGAAAGATGAAGTGTTACAAACACTCAAAGAGCCAGAGGAAGCAAGATATTTAGAAGGTAATGGGGGCAAGTAAACTGGAAAATCTTGAATGATACTTAAATGAACCAGGCATTAACAAAGAACAAAATAATTCCATATATCCCATAGCAAAAGATGTGTCATAAACAAAGAATAGAACACTATTGGAAATGACAGAAGACAAGGTTCCTGAGGGTAGAGTACTAGATAAAAAAGAAGCCATTATGATTGCGCCTTATTTGTAACACAGGTTGCTTACTAAAGGCAGAAAAGTTGTGCCATTTAAACCGGGGAATGGAACTAACCCCAAATATTCAGCATATTAGAGTGTTTGGATCCAAGGTGAATGCCTATCTTTCCAAAGAAAAGAGGGGCAAACAAGGATGCAGAAGTGATGGACATAGATTTACTGGTTATGTGCTAGGCTGCCAATGACACAGAGCCATAGATTCTGTCGCAGAAACAGGTAAATTACATAGTGTGGTGTAGCTTCATGAAAGAAAGAGTCCCCCTTTTGGGGGAGATGGGCAGTGATATAAATAATAAAGAATAAAGAAGCATTAATATGATGTCAGAAATCAGTTTAGACTTCCCAGCAGGAGAAAAAACAGTGCAGCAGCCTCAACAAGAGGCAACTGTGATCTATGACAGAAAAAGGGTACCTGTGTGAGAAGGGAACACAGACATTGAGTCAGAGGTAAGATTTTCAGAAGGCCCAAAGAGATGCCACCCAAAAGACTTTTTCTTCCAGCCAGGAAGGAGGACACACCCAAACCCTCCACAGAGCAGGACACTGAGAAAATGCCAGATGCTGAAGCACAAACATGGCTACTAGCCATAAGAGAAAAAAAAACCCATGTGAAGTGATAGGAGTCGTGAACTGGTGCACAAACCTATGAGAAGGGGGTTGGAAGATCAGTGTTTGGGTATATTACCTCATTGCACCTTCTCAGTCTCACTAGGTGCAATAGATGTAGTGAAAGTTAGTGTAGATTCCCCTCTTTGACATTCCCTCCTCAGTTAGCCTGATATTCTCGGGGCTGGCATCACGCCCAGTTCCTGCTCTTTTTTTCCATGGATCTTTTCTCCCTTCTCTGGTAATGGTGGAGATACCATGCAAGGCTCCATGTGTTCTAGTGAACTATATGGCCTTTCATTCTTTGGCTAGATCCAAATGCAGCTAGATCAAGTTTTTAAACTTTCTATCTCAATGTAATTTCCTAATAAAGATTTTCTTCTTTTTGAAAGAGAAGCACCAGCCTATTTTTATTTCCCTCTGCAGACATAGCCTGTTACCTAAAGCTACTCCCCAGGCATGTGGCAAGGTAATTTCAATTTTACCTCGCAGGGGATCTCTGGTCTCCATGCCTTGGAGGACAGTGCCAGGGCCGTATCTCCTCTGCTCTGGTTCCCAGGGGGCCATCACTTTATCACCTGGCAGGATAGAGTGTCTCATTCCATTCACACACTCAAGGATATCACTGCGGGCTGTTTTTTGCACACACGGTGTATCTTCCCCCACTGCAAACTGCACCAGAAACGATCTTTTCTCACCTTCCTGTCAGAAAGAAAAAAGATATTTTACAAAATAGCACAAATAATTGGAAATCGCTCCTATTGATAGCTTAGAACATTAAAAACAAATTAAATACAAGCCCAAGGGAGGAAATCACCCCCAACTTAATTCTTAGTGTTGGGTTTCTCTTTGAGTTTTGACAAGCCAATGGATCAGGCAAAACTATTTTATTTATAGGGCTCTGTTTTCCTTTTAATAGCCATTAATTTTTACTTCAGTTGTGAAGCCCATTCACAGTTTGTTTGTTTGTTTGTTTATTTATTTATTTATTTATTTATTTATTTATTAAATTTCTATGACCGCCCATCTCCCCCTCAAGGAGGGACTCTGGGCAGTTCACAGCTAGAACAACATCATTAAAATACGATGAAAAATACAATAAAAATATAAATACAATAAATATAATAAAAACCAAGTGGTAGGTGGTTCAAACAGTGAAGCAAAACTTATTTAAAATATTTGAGGCGGCTCTAAGAAATCAGCCATCCCCAAGCTTGACCAGTTTCCCTCTTGCCCCAGGTGAGATCACAGAGCCAAGTTTTTAATTTTTTCCTGAAGTCCAGGAGTGAAGGGGCCTGTCTTATCTCTGGGGGAAGGATGTTCCATAGGGCAGGTGCCGCTGCAGAGAAGGCCCGCCTCTGAGATCCCGCTAGATGGAATTCTTTCATAGTGGGGGTCCGCAGCATGTCCTCTCTGCAAGATCGGGTAGGACGGGACGATGTAATGGGGATGAGGCGGTCCCTCAGATAACCTGGGCCCATGCCATGTAGGGCTTTAAAGGTAATAACCAACACCTTGAATTGGACCTGGAAGCAAACTGGCACCCAATGCAGCTCACGGAGTAGAGGTGTTATGTGTGTCGATCTTGGTGCACTTAAAACTGCCCGTGCGGCCGCATTCTGTACCAGCTGTAGCTTCTGGATATTCTTAAAGGGTAGCCCCATGTAGAGTGTGTTACAGTAATCTATATGGGAGACAACCAGGGCATGAGTGACCATTTGAAGGGCCTCTCGGTCAAGGAAAGGGCATAACTGGCGCACAACACGAAGTTGGGCAAAGGCCCTCCTGGCCACGACTGCCACCTGCTCTTCGAGCAGGAGTCGTGAGTCCACGAGGACCCCCAAGTTACGCACCAGGTCTGTCTGGGGTAGTGCAACCCCATCCAGAACTAAAGATGACAAATTCCCAGAAACCGAGGGGTCATTCATCCACAGCTACTCCGTCTTACCAGGGTTCAGCTAAAGCCTGTTTTTCCCCATCCAGGCCCCTACAGCCCCCAGGCACTTGGACAGGGTGGTCACTGCATCACTTACGTCACCCGGGATGGAGCTGTATAACTGAGTATCATCTGCATATTGATGATACTTCAACCCATGGTGACGGATGATCTCGCCCAGCAGTTTCATGTAGATGTTAAAAAGGAGCAGCGAGAGTACCGAGCCCTGTGGGACCCCACAAAGAAGGGCCCGTGGGTCGGATCTCTCACTCCCTATTAACACCGATTGGGATCGGCCCTGGAGGAAGGAGGTGAACCAGCGCAGAACTATGCCGCCCACCCCCAACTCCCTGAGCCGTCCCAGAAGGATACCATGGTTGATGGTATCGAACGCCACTGAGAGGTCAAGAGCGAGAATGGATGCACTGCCTCCATCTCGCTCCCGCCAAAGATCATCCATAAGCGTGACCAATGCAGTTTCCGTCCCATGACCCGGCCTGAAACCTGACTGAAAGGGGTCCAGATAATCCGTTTCATCCAGAATCCTCTGGAACTGCAACGCCACCACCTTCTCAACCACCTTTCCCAAAAAGGGGAGGTGGGTGACTGGACGAAAATTATCCAGTATAGTGGGATCCAGCGATGGCTTCTTGAGGAGGGGGTGTACCAGCACTTCTTTAAAAGCTGCCGGAAACACCCCCTCTCTCAAGGATGTATTTACCATTGCTTGGACCCAACCACAAGTCACCTCCTGAGAAATATTGACGTTTCGCCGCTCTTACCGCCACAAGGTAGGCCTTAACAGCGGCTCTAGCTTGTGTTCGGTCGGATTCAGTCTTTGTCTTCCTCCAGCGGCGCTCTAGGCGTCTCTTAATCCTCTTCAGAACCCTTAATTCTCCCGTGAACCACGGGAAGTATTGGGTTCGCTGGGATAAGAGAGGCCGCACAGGCACAATCTTGTCCAAGGTCCCCGCCACCTCTCTATTCCAGGTAGCAGCCAGGGCCTCCACTGGACCGTTCAGCAAATCCTTGGGTATAACCCCCAGCTCCCTCTGAAACCCTTCTGGGTCCATCAGTCGCTGGGGGCGGACCAATCGAATAGGTCCTGCCTCCCTGCGGAGGGGGGTGGTATGAGAGAATCTCAAAGTCACCAGGGCGTGATCTGACCATGACAAAGGGGTGACCTGTAATTCTCCCTTCAGATCACACTGCCATTGCTCCAGTTTCCTTTGTCATGCACCTTTCTTCCATATTTTACAACTGTTTTTACTTTCCTGAGTTTTTTGGAGGAGAAAGCAAACAGAGATAGCCTTTTCAACTGATTTTAAAAAAGAAATACTCAAAGTACATACTGTACAAGTCACATTTTGAACATTTTTAAAAGGTGACATGCAGTAGCTAGGGGAATCCAATATGAACAAAGGATTGTGTCCCAGCTGCCTTGATATTAACCTATGTACTCGGGTCTAAGTATTATTTTGTGCATAATACAAGAGATAATATATTTTAAGGTGAAAATATTAAAGGGCTAGAAACCAGGAGACTGAGAGTTCTAGTCCTGCCTTAGGCATGAAAACCAGCTGGGTGACCTTGGGCCAGTCACTCTCTCTCAGCCCAACTCACCTCACAGGTTGTTGTTGTGGGGAAAATAGGAGGAGGAAGGAGTATTAGGTATGTTTGCCACCTTGAGTTATTGATAAAAATAATAAAGGCGGGATAGAAAATAAATTAAATAAATAAACGAATCAACTATCCTCTAACCATAAACTGATTTTTTTAAAACTAAAAAGTATTTTGCAATGATTAGCCTCTCTGTGGACCAGTGTTGCCAAAGGAAATAATTCCAGATCTGTCTGTTACTGTCTGCCCTGCTCCAGGTGGTCATCTGGGGATCCCTCTGAGGTACAAATCTCCAGAATTTGGCCCCAAAGTTCATTCCTGTTTGATTTCTAGGAAGACTTGATTAGTTTAACATCACCAAAGATCACAATCCCTGAATATGTATACTATTGAACTGAATGATATTCAGCAAAATCTCCCCAATTTTGGATTAAATTATGAAAGGTAATTCAACACATCCGTACTGTTTAAATAATTTATTCTGCAGTAAAAGCAAATTGAGCTATCTTGGTATAAAATCAAAAGATTCTCTCCCCCTCACCCCACCATCCTCTTGAGCTTTTCTGTCTGCTCTGTGGCTATTTAAAAATGAGAATATTTGTTTCCCCAGTTGCACTCTGTCATTCTGTAGGTAGAATGAGAATCAAGCACTGAGTTGATCAAACATATGCTGGATTCACTCCAGAGTCACTCCCTTTACCTTCTGAATAGCTGGTTCTTCAGAATTATCGGACGTTGAGAGACTGTGGTAAGCAAACAACCCCGTCTCTTGCTTTTCAGAAGGAAAATACCACATTTGTTTCAAGTGCTAACAACTAATGAATTGAAGGCAGGCGTTGTTTTCCACTGTCAAGTTTATATATCAACACACCAACCACTTTCCAGCAATAATGCTATTCATCAACTATCAATAGTTGCTGAGATGCCCAAATAGCACAAATCCTCCTACAGCTCTGGTGCTAGTGAAGAAACAAAAGAACCTGCTTTAGCAAGATGGAGAGGGTCTAATAGGGTAATCTTATACCTCTAGTTACAACAAACTTCCTCAATCATGTGCCCTTCAGATGGGTTGGATTACTGCTCCTGCTACTGTATTCCCAGTCAGCATGCCACTATTTGGCTGGGAATAAAGAAGTCGAATGTATCTAAGGATGCCTGGTTGAGGAAAGCTGGAGTAGGATTAAACTGCAACCTTAGTTCTCAAGATAAGCCATGGGTAAGGAACCTGGTGTTTTGGAATAATCTGGATAATTCCCAGTGTCTCTTTCCATTGACCCTGCTAGCTGGGACTGTTGGACATTGAAGTCCAAAATATCTGGACGGTATTGGCTTGCCTATTCTTGGTATAAACAGTATGTTCCTAAGATAGTGCAAGTTGGGCCCGAGCAAATAAATGAAACCTAGAAATGTTGAGAAAGGTGGATGTTGGAAAACCTACAAGGGCAACTGTCATGAAACATTCTATTGATGTCATTGGGATTATATGTTATAATTGGCTAGAAAGCATTCCCCAGGATCTGTTAGATAAGGAAGGAGGGCAGGATTTCATTGACTAGCAGGGTATAAACCTTGACTGCACCTGTCCTAAACTAACATAAGAAAGATTGGGGTGGGGGTAGGAGAGAGGAATTGCAATAGCTGGGAAATGGATTTATTTATTTATTTTTATTTATTATTTAAATTTATATGACTCTGGGACCTCCCAGAGTCCCCCATGGGGGAGTTGGGCGGTCATATAAATTTAAATAATAAATATAAATAAATACATAAATAAATAAATAAATAAATAAATAAAATGAATACAATTGATGACTGTTGCCCTTATCTTTGTAGCACAACATCTAATGGTTTCAACAGTATTCATCATCTTCTAGTCCATCCTTCAATGCTTACAAGAGAAGCAATGGTGTCATTTAGTGTGGGTAGCAAAGGCATTCATTCCACAATGAAATCAACTGAAATTATTGTCCACAAGCACATTTTTAGATTGCATTTGACATGGTATGAATCCTTTGCCCTGTTATCTCTGTCCTTGGATTAATTCAGTATGAATTAATTGGATCCACATAACCCTATGAACAAAACCCTTGTTGCACTAAAAAAAAAATTTTATTAATATATTTTATTAGGTTTTACATATACATAGATAAAAGTTAGAAACGGAAAAAGAAATAGAAATACAAAGCAAAGAAAGAAGAAAAAGAGTGTAGTAAAGTAAAGAAAAAAAGAAAAAGATGAAACAAAGAAATTAATCAACTTCCGATTTATCCCTGGTCATAGTGATTTAAAAAATCAATCTTACATGCTAGGTCTATTTATAACATTAAAAAAACATTTCTTGTCTAATATATCAATTTATATATATTTTAGTCTTCAAATCCCCATATAAGCTTTGCCCTCTTGTTGCACTAAATTGAGGAGAACAATTACTGTAAGTACATTCAGTTGAATTTCTGTAGTTTCCGAATATTACTTGGTGTATATTTAATTACAACCATTTATAACCATGTAGAAAATAATTTTGCAACTTGCCTCTATATCTTTTATGACTGTGCCTTGGTAATAATAACAGTCAGTTTCTTTTTTTGCCAGAACAGGACTACCAGCATCCAGTGATCTCTCCAAATTCTTTCCTGCTCTATGTTTTGCATCAGGAAGAAAGGGGCAATAGCTGCGATACAAGCACCTTGGAATAAAATGAAAGAATGGTATCACAGAACCACACAGAAAAAAAATAACCACACATGACAAGAAATGCTATCCATCTTCTTGAGCTACATCTAGATACTACTAAAACTCTCTATGTTTCTCTGTTTGTAACCTTCAATTGGGCAAAACGGTGCATTATAGGGCAACAATTTTTGAATCAATGTACCTCAAATGGGCTAACTTGAAGAATGTGTCTAAATCCAGGACCCATTACTCCTGTGGGATTGAAATTTGGCAAAGTTGTGGCTGCTTCAGCACCACCACACCTTCCAACTATACTTCCCAGAAACCTGTAGGTTGCGTGGCACAAGGGAAGATGGGAGGGCATATCCCTGCTCTCTTTCCCACCTCCCTCTGGCCCCTGTGCCCAATCAGCTGGCAGCAAGGCCCAATGGGCAAGCAGTGATTGGCTGCTTTGGAACCGAGGCCAGAATCTGAAATCCTTTCATGGTGGTGGGCAGCGAGGGAAGAACGAGGGAGTGACTAGGATGCCTGCTGGCAAGGTAGGGCTGGCTGGGGGATGCCGGCGGTCGACGGGTGAGTCCTCTTCCTCCCTGGAGGGAGGGGGCCCTTGGGGATATGCCGGGATGGGGAGTGGGGATGTAGTTTTCCTTGCAGTCCACAGTTACCTTTGTTCCCCCTCTCCCCAGCAAAATGGCAGTCAGTTCTGTGGGTCAGCTGAGGAGAAGGAGGAGGAGTGATTTCCATCGCTCCCTGCCAGCTTCCCACAAGCAAAGTCAATGGGGAAGCTGGCAGGAAGTTGGAAGTCACTCC
Source organism: Charina bottae (assembly GCA_023362775.1). Lineage (NCBI taxonomy): Eukaryota > Metazoa > Chordata > Lepidosauria > Squamata > Charinaidae > Charina > Charina bottae. The sequence continues at coordinate 180,483,181 of JALMGJ010000001.1, read as the reverse complement.
CACTCCCACTGCTTTTTTGCCCACCCGCAGTAATTTTGTTTCTGTTTAGGTAAGGAAATATCTCTGAAAGGATGACCCAATGGGTCACAGGTTGTCTAGTAGATTCTAAATCCGAGTTGGGATGTCTGCAGGGCACAGTTTAAAAAAAGTCAAGATGATGGCCATGCCAGTGCAATGAAAGTTCTGCCCATTTTTTATGCATGTTACATATGACTGTCATGGCCACCATCTTGACTTTTTTGACCATACCCTGTGGACACCCTGATCCCAAGGGGAAAATGTCACATTTTACACTTCTATCCAGCAAATTCTGATAAGCATTGTCCCACCTACTTGGGAAGAAAGCCAAGGAAGAATGTATAAGACCTCCCTTGTGGGATCCTGGGATATAGAAAGACAGAGTTTAATGTCCTCATCCCATCTCATTTTAAACACTTAAATAAATACTTTATTACCTTGTTGTGAGAAGTGGGCTAATGCCGCACGAAGGATGCACTAAGAAGCAGCCACTGCAGATGGAACTGGGATTAACCATGACATTTCTGTGCATAGATTTAGCTTGCATTGGCACTGTACAGCAGTGTCTGTGGTATGGCCAAGAGGACAACGTGCACTCATTCATTCTTTCAGGAACTCTCTCCTACAATTAAAAGAGCATAGCTTTGATACTTTGAAGGGGAAAAACTTTATTTCCAGATTTAATACAAGTATAAATTGTCCACCACTCAAAGTCAGTTGTAATTGGGGTGGCCGATAAGCTCTGTAAAACAAATAAATAAATCACAGTCATTGCTCCCTGTCAAAACTTTGCCGATTTCACCTGCAAATCGGACTGCAACAATTTAGAATGAGCAGCTAAAGCTCTTTGTTCTGTACTCCATGGAACTGACTGAAAGTCCTAGTTACTGACAATGGGAAGGACTGCCATTTTTTGTTGGGTCTGATTTTTAAAAAATGCTAATTTTGGAGAAGTGGGTTTGGATTATACCAAGAAAAGAACTACTTGGGATTTGAAGCCAGATGTCAGTCCCACTAGGTAGACCAGACCAGGAAATCAACTCCACCAGAAGGCTAGAACTACTTTTATTGAGATGGGCTATAATAACAGAACCTTGCAAACCTGATTGTGCCGTACCTCCTCCTCCTTCTTATACCCCGGTGAATTAGAGATGCTTCTGCCTGAGTCACTTTCAAATGTTATCTCATTGTTCTGGACTTAAAAAGTGCTTCATCCCCTTTTGTCTAGGTAATGGTTCCTGCTTATCTCCATCAAGGTCCTCTTCTTTACTCTCTACACCATGGGTTAACCTCCCATTGCCAAAGGATGATCAAGTTCAGCATATCCCTACTGATGTACCCCATGAAAATGCTTACTTGGTCCCCACATTTCACTCATCCAGATGGAGATATTAATGAGCCCTTGGTTCATTTCCCTTCACTATACCATTGCTTGATCATTGTGATAAGATGCCCTTTTTAGAGAGTTCAGAATTTTTTTTAATGAAAGCAGTATTTCTAATTAATGCAAAATTGGAATGTGGAACCAATCATGAAATTACATAAGGGGAAGCAAAGTCAGCCATGAAACTTCAGCCATGAAATGTCTGGGCTCTGGGCTGTATCAGAGGAACTAGGTCAATGGGGAGAAATATAATCTGAGCAGGGCCTCCATATATACTTTTTTGCATGCTCATCAGGTAAGAAGCTTTTGTAGTTTATAAAAATTTGTGAGATCAGAGTTATAGAAATATTAAGAGACAAACGAACTGAAACTTGCAGTAGAAAAAAAACGCTGCTTTTATTTTAAAACAAACAAACAGGAACTTCTCAGTCTTCCCCAGCTGGGGAAGCTCAATAGCTTAATTAACATAGCTCGAGGCAATTTGCCTCTCCGCACTCACCAAACATAGTAGAAGACAAAACAGAGATAACAGCAGAAGGAACAAAGGCAGATTTACAATTTAAAGCCTTTTTACAACAACTTGGCATTACCTGAGTGGACAGGGCTTGGCATGTGACTAATCACCTAGGCAACTTATTACTTATTTGGGAAGAACTAACAGGTAACTTTCTGATTGGTCAAGCAAACCAGACCTGCAGGCACTGGCTATCAACATTCCTGGGGGGGGGGGAGTTAGCATGAGCTCTCCTGAAGCCCACAGGAAAAAACTTTTAAGGCTTGACTTTTAAAAACTAGCTTTCTCATATTCTTTCAGGATCATAAAATATATGCAACAAGAAGAACCATGTGCAGATGCAGTTAGTGGAGATTTAGATGTGGCTCATTATTGAACATGCTGGACATGAAGTACTTCAGGTATGTCTATTATAAAGGTTGATTATAGATCACAGAGTGCAGCTACTCGTAATATGTCTCACATGTAACCTGCATCTTCATAAATACCCTCTCTTCCCCTCCCTTCCCCCCTCCCGACACAATTTAAATCCTACATCACTTTGGCCATTTGTTGTTTAGTCGTTTAGTCGTGTCCGACTCTTCGTGACCCCATGGACCATAGCACGCCAGGCCTTCCTGTCCTCTACTGCCTCCCGGAGTTTACTCAAGTTCATGTTCATCACATTGGTGATGCTATCTAACCATCTCATCCTCTGCTGTCCCCTTCTCCTTTTGCCTTCAGTCTTTCCCAGCATCAGGGTCTTTTCCAGTGAGTCCTCTCTTCGCATTAGGTGGCCAAAGTATTTGAGCTTCAGCTTCAGCATCTGTCCTTCCAATGAGCAGTCAGGGTTGATTTCCTTTAGGATTGACTGGTTTGACCTCCTTGCAGTCCAAGGGACTCTGAAGAGTCTTCTCCAGCACCACAGTTCGAAAGCATCAATTCTTCGGCGCTCAGCCTTCTTTATGGTCCAACTCTCACAGCCATACATTACTACTGGAAAAACCATAGCTTTAACTATACGGACCTTTGTCGGCAAGGTGATGTCTCTGCTTTTTAATATGCTGTCTAGGTTTGCCATAGCTTTCCTCCCAAGGAGCAAGCGTCTTTTAATTTCATGGCTGCAGTCACCGTCTGCGGTGATCTTGGAGCCCAAGAAAATAAAATCTGTCACTGCTTCCATTTCTTCCCCTTCTATTTGCCAGGAAGTGATGGGACCAGATGTCATGATCTGAGTTTTTTTAATGTTGAGTTTCAAGCCAGCTTTTGCACTCTCCTCTTTCACCCTCATCAAGAGGCTCTTTAGTTCCTCTTCGCTTTCTGCCATTAGGGTGGTATCATCTGCATATCTGAGGTTGTTGATATTTCTCCCGGCAATCTTAACTCTGGCTTGTGATTCATCCAGCCCGGCATTTCTCATGATGTACTCTGCATATAAGTTAAATAAGCAGGGTGATAATATACAGCCTTGTCGTACTCCTTTCCCAATTTTGAACCAATCGGTTGTTCCATGTCCGCTTCTAACTGTTGCTTCTTGACCCGCATACAGGTTTCTCAGGAGACAGGTAAGGTGGTCTGGTACTCCCATCTCTTTAAGAATTTGCCACAGTTTGTTGTGATCCACACAATCAAAGGCTTTAGCGTAGTCAATGAAGCAGAAGTAGATGTTTTTCTGGAACTCTCTTGCTTTTTCCATGATCCAGCAAATGTTGGCAATCTGATCTCTAGTTCCTCTGCCTCTTCGAAACCCAGCTTGCACTTCTGGTAGTTCTCGGTTCACATACTGCTGAAGCCTAGCTTGTAGGATTTTGAGCATAACCTTGCTAGCATGTGAAATGAGCGCAATTATACGGTAGTTTGAACATTCTTTGGCATTGCCCTTCTTTGGAATTGGAACGTAAACTGACCTTTTCCAATCCTGTGGCCACTGTTGAGTTTTCCAAATTTGTTGGCATAATGAGTGCAGCACTTTAACAGCATCATCTTTTAGGATTTTAAATAGCTCAGCTGGGATACTGTCTTCTCCGCTAGCTTTGTTGTTAGTAATGCTTCCTAAGGCCCACTTGACTTCACTCTCTAGGATGTCCGGCTCAAGGTCAGTGACCACACCATCATATTTATCAGGGATATTAAGATCTTACTTTGGCCATTGCATGCATCTAATGTAGTAAGCTGTAGCTCACAAAAATATATGCCTTTTAATAACATTTGTTAGTCTGAAAAGGTATGACCAGTCTCCTCCTGATTCTTGCCTTTTATACAGGTGGAGACATGTGCATCCCATATGTTTCTATTAAATGCTTGAAAATATATTTAAATCAGGCTCCTCTTCACAAATAACTGATCTAGATGAACCTCTTGTTTTTCAGGAACACGAGGAAACATTTGGTGCAATTACAAACTATTTCATACCTGCCAACTGTTAACAAAGTTCCCGAGACTACTGGAAATGTCATAGAAAAATCCTGAGGGCCAAACACTTCAAATCAGAGAACTTAATTTTGAATTGCTTCACACCATCCCTCCCAGCTCAGACAGTTTTTTCTCGCTAGATCCCTAGACTGTCTTCTGAGCAGGTTCATTCAGTGTCCTTTTTCTCTTCCTCCTGTTGCTGGAAGCACAATCTTTTTGCAGCCAGTTAAGGATAAAATTATCTGTAATGATATATTAGCAACATTAACTCCGAGCTTCTGAAACTATAGACCAGAGCTTTCCAAACTGTGTGTCGGGACACGTTAGTGTGTCGGCTGCAGTGTCTGGGTGTGTCACGGCTGCTGCTGCCTCTGAGCCCTGCCAGGATTCCGCGCAGGTCCTAGTGCCTGCCTTGTGCCTTGCTGCCTCCGAACCTGCTGTGATTCCACGCAGGTCCTAGTGCCTGCCTTGTGCCCTGCTGTAAGAGTGTGTCGCGAAATGATGCATGTCTAAAAAGTGTGTCACCAACATGAAAAGTTTGGAAAGCTCTGCTATAGACCATGACTCCTAGGTTTTGTGGTGGGAAGGTCACAAAAGTTCTTAAAGATGATCAGGCTTGCCCAGGCACAGCAGAGAGCAAAGCCCAGCGCAGGTCTTGAGATAAACTTGTGGGTCTCCCCATCTGTGAAAATCAACCACTAATCACAGCAGTTTTATTTACATGTTATTTATTAAGATTGGGGGAGGCTTGCACACATTCATTTATTTTAGAGGGCCATGGTATTGCACAGTTTAAGAAACCAACCTTAGTCATTGCCAACTAAGTGGACTTTGGGGCTGGCCATTCCCTTTGCATCCAGGGCCTCAGGATTTGCCTGAGCCACAGCTGAGCATAGCCAAGAATGGGCTACCATCTTGTTTTAGAGCTCTGGTGCATATGACATGAGGCAAAAATTATGCATGTTTCTCCTGTTAATAGTTGGTTTATTTATTTATATTTATATTTATATTTATATTTATTTATTTATTTATTTATATTTCCAACTTATATCACCGCCCATCTCCCCCCATTCCGGAGGGGACTATATATTATATATTATAACCACCGGTCAGGAGACAGAAGTGAAATAAGAAGCTGCTCCCACTGCCCTTAGTGCTACCTGGTTTCGCTTATGTTGTTTAGTAATGTTTACAAAAACTGTAATCCTCCTATCCTCGCTGAAGTCAGTTGGACTCGCCTCTGAATCGGCATGATAGGGTTGTGCTCTGCAAATAGCAACGTAGCCAAACTTTCTGTAAAAATGTAAAACCTACATTGGTCAGAAAAGAGGGGGACCAAATGGGAAAATAAGGTGACCTTATTGCTTGATTCTTTTTTTAAGAAGGCCGAATTCTTTGTAATGTTTATACAGTAAAGGGAAATAGCCATATAGCATGTGGGGAGACTGACTCCTGAGCCAACAGAGCAGCTTTTCTCACTGATTCCCCTTGCTCAGTTCTGGGTAAGGATACAGGGAGAGATAGATGCCACTCTCTGCAGGGAATCCCAACTGGTGCCCTTACTTATTTTGGAGCGTCTTTTTTCCTCTCTGTCTACTTTAATATGATGAAGTGCACGTAAACAGATAATCATTTGGATGTTTTATTTGGATCAATAGTAAGACGATCCCTTTGGGGTTTGAGAGACAGTATGCTGGGAGACTAGCAAAGAGATGTTGATCATAGTGAGTCACACTGGAGTAATCATCTCCCTATTTCTGATGCTGAAATGTTGGCAGGTCGAGTATTTTACATAATTGAGCAATATGTCTAATGTCTGAAAATAGCTCCAAAATAACTAGGGGGCCTTTACTGGTAAATTTAATTTATGTATGATATGTATGAAAATACTTTTCTTAGTACCAACAGGGCTGCAAGTTACATCTGTTCGCTTAGAAGCAAATGCCACTGAACTCGGTAGGACGTAGCGGTGTGTGGGCTTACGTTGTCGGTAATGCAGAAAAATACGAATGTATCTATGAGGTCTGTCCCAGTCAGACCGTAGTGTAGGTGTCTAACAAGTGCCAAATAAAGGCTGAGAAACCTAGAGCTTGCCTGGCACCCAACCTTCTCATTGAGCTTGCAAGGTGTTAAATGAGGTTTATCCCATTGCTCTGAAGTCCCTGTCCCTCTTCCCCTCACTTGCAAGCCTGTCTCAGTGCTTGTCGGCACTCAGATGGGGCTCCCTGAAACTGCTGGTTCCACTTCAGCTGTCCAGGGCCTTTTCCTGGAGGAGAGCCTTCTTTTCCTGTGCCCAGAAGAGGAGGCGCACTACCAACGTGGGCTCCCTTTCCTCCAGTCAAAGGGAAGCTGGGGATTTCTCCCTAACCTAAAGCAGGGGTGACTGGTTGATAGCAGGAGCCCTGCCTCTTCACGTCTCCTAGTACTGGGCAACATTGGTTGGAATCAATCTGATCCTTTAACTTGGTTCAATTCCTCTTAAACTAGTGAATCTGTATTTTCAGGTAAGATTGTGCAGGTGTATAAATCAAGCACAAAGAAGTAAATGAATCTTTTCATATAATGTCATTTTTGGTTTTTTTTAAAGGTTATGTTTTTAATTTTTTTATCTCATCTTTAGAATTTTTATTTTGATCTTCACCTTATTGCAAAGCTTATACAACAAGAATAATAATATTAACAACAACAAAAAGATAAATAAGATACTGTAGATGAGTTAGGGAATCACAATGTTATATAAATATTTTTATATATATTCATGTATTCTTTTCCTTTTTTCCTTTTTGCTTTCCTGTTGTTCTTCTACCTAATTAATAAAGGTAATTTTAAAATATTTACAAGAAGTTTTAAACTTTTCCAAATGTCTGCTGCAGTTAAATGCTTCATTGTTGAAGTAGCATTCAGCACACTTAGAGCAACTTCTGCCATATTTGGCTCCAAAACAAATTGCTTTATGGGGGATTGGTTTGCCACCATTTTTGGTCATACAGTTTTTGCAAGCAGCTGAACCTTACTTAAAATCCCCAGCTACCCGCTCCCAGACCGGCTGGGTTCATCCATAACTCTGAGCTATATAAAGGTAAAGGTTCCCCCCACACATTTGTGCAGTCGCGTCCAACTCTGGGGGCCGGTGCTCATCTCCGTTTGTTAGCTGAAGAGCCAGCATTGTCCGAAGACGCTTCCACGGTCATGTGGCCGGCATGACAAATGCGGAACGCTGTTACCTGCCCACCGAAGTGGTACCTATTCATCTACTTGCATTTGCATGCTTTCGAATTGCTAGGTTGGCAAGAGCTGGGGCGAGTGCAGGAGCTCACTCCGTCACACAGGAGTACGGATTCGAACCTCCGAACTTGTGATCTTCTGATCGACAAGCCTGGCGTCTTACCCGCTGAGCCACCACGCCCCCATGATTATATCTATATCTATATCTATATCTATATCTATATCTATATCTATATCTATATCTATATCTATATCTATATCTATATCTATCTATATCTATATCATCTGTATCTGTATCTGTATCTGTATCTATCTATAATCATGACATATATCTGAGCTATATAATAGCTGTTTAAGTTTGGTTTAGCATTCTATTTGAATCCAATCCACTGTGTTATTCAATAAACCAACATTAAGCAAATTATGACTTAGTACAACATGGGAACTCAATCATTATCTCTTTAGGAAGCTGTTACCATAACAGCACTATTGAGTTAGTGCTAAGCATTATGCTGCCTTCCATTGGTTTTGGACTACAACATTTATTTATTTGTTTGTTTGTTTGTTTGTTTGTTTGTTTATTTATTTATTCAATTTATATGACCGCCCATCTCCCCCAACGGGGAACATCCAGAATACTTGCTAACTGGCCATATTTATGAAGTAGTAGCCCAAAACCTCTGTCCTCAGTTGTAACATGTGGGACATGTGCTGCCTGAGATGAAGATCAAAATGTCGCTCCCTACCTACCAAGACAGAAGTTGACCATTTATTTAAGGAATGAACATAGGAGATCACCTTACATTAAGTCAAAGTATTGATCTATCTCAATAATGTTCCCCTTAGTGTCTCATCATCATCATCATCATCCTAGCACCACACAAAATGTAATGGGACTGGACCTCTCCAAATTCTCAGCAGCATAGTCTGGTTCAGGATAAAGGAAGTTGAAACCCAAACAGATCTGTTTCAGACAGGAGCCTTTTCCAGCCCCACCCAGAGTTATCAAGATTGAATCCATATCCTACCAATGAGGCATAAATGGCAGATAACAAAATATGGAATCCTAATGGGGAGGCTCAACACACACACACACACACACACACACACACACACACACACACATTATTTAAGACACTTGGGTGAAATAGGTCTTAATGCAACATTGGAAATGCCAGTCAGTCTTTCTGAGGAAGCTCTTCCAAAATGGGTATGCTATCATTAAAAAGATATTTCTTATATAGCCAGCCACTTCAATTCATTTGGCAGGGATACTTGGAGCACCACCTTTGAAGCTCGGGTATATAAGTCCATTTGGGAGAAAACCATTTGTCAGGTAGCCTGGTCCCAAATTGCTTGAAGGTTTAAATATAAAAACCAAAGCATTTTAAGTGAAGTTCAGAAACAGGCTGGCATTGAATCTTACTGCTGACAGTACTCAGGACAACACGTTTTACCCACTCTGAGAACAAAAACTCTCTTAAGGAGCACAAGGAAAGTCACATGGCAAATGCATCTTTGTCATTGCAACATTTCATTGCTGATTCCCAGGTTCCAGTAATGACTCCCTTACCAGAAACATGGGCATCTCCTTCAAAGACTGCCTTCACCCAAATAGCTCATGATACAGAAAGCACCTCAGGTAAACTCTTGAAGAAATACTTTGATCTGTTCAGTGTTCTCCCATTTTATCTTGACTGACTTCTCAAAATAAAGACTCTTCACAGTGACAGCCAGCGAGAGATTATTTTGTGGCTGCCAAAGTAATATTTACAAAGTGATTTATGTTATGCTGGCAAAAATATTTGATATCACTTCACAGATGTATACAATTTGACCTGGTACAGCTTGTCAGGATTAAAAAGGCAGATGACAGCTTAACTAATAACTGTGCTGATAAGCTTTGGCTTATTATTTTATTGATCTTCTGGAAATAATTTTTGAAGGAATTTCCAAGTGTAAAAAAGAGTTTAGATGATATTCCCCCACAAGAGGTACTCAGTGATGAAAAGAGTCTGGAGTCCATCTAGCAAAGAGTATAGTAAACCATGTAACATACTTTACATAATTGTCATGTAATATGACAATCATATATCTATAAGGAGGTAGGTATCATTAACTGTCACTGTAAGGTCACTGGAACTTACTTCCAAGTTGCTGAGCACAGGATTGGTGTATTTTTAGGACTCATTCAAGCAGCATGGGCCCCTCTTTTACCAGCCTCTCTCTAATATGTTTTCCTAACCAACCCTGTTCACCCTCTGAAGAACATTTATTTGATTGCCTGCCTTGTAGTTAGATCAGAGCTTTCCAAACTGTGTGTCGGGACATGTTAAGTGTGTCAGCTGCAGTGTCTGGGTGTGTCTCAGCTGCTGCTGCCTCCGAGCCCTGCCAGGATTCCACGCAGGTCCTAGTGCCTGCCTTGTGCCCTGCTCTAAGAGTGTGTTGTGAAATGATGCCCTGCTGTAAGAGTGTGTTGCGAAATGATGCATGTCTAAAAAGTGTGTCACCAACATGAAAAGTTTGGAAAGCTCTGAGTTAGATAATCAATTACATGTTATGAATGGCCACCTTCCAAAGGCTGTATTTCTCTGCCAATTAGGATAGTATGAACCAGGGTTGCTTTTTCAATTATTTACCTGCAATTCTTTCTTTAAAAAGCCATCTTCAATATTCTTGTTTTCCTTCTCCATCAATGCCAAAATAGCTTTCACTGTTGTATCAGTGCACAGCAGTATCCTATTTGTTTTCTTGGATGTAAATTAAACCTGCTATGTTCCTTGTGAGCAAACTTAAATTTACAGGAATATATCTGGGAATCAATTCGCATTTAAAATATTAATTTCTTTTACTTTTTTTTTAATGTCAAAAAATCACTAACATTGAGGCACTGGTAACTTTGTTTACATTTCATTGACTGACTAATTGTCTAAGAAAAAGACTACAGTCCTGTTTTTTTTTAAAACTATAACCCTTAAATAATAAACAAAACTATAGAGTGGTACGGGTATATTTTGCTACTCCAGCACCTTTCAAGAAGTTTGTTATTGTAGAAGATCCTAGAGGCTTAGCAGAATTCACCTGAATGAATGAAATAAAGTGACAATAGCTAACAAGTACTGGCGGAAACAGTACCGCACATTTCAGTTAGCATTTTGTGAAATGGCTTGGAAAGTTGAACATTAAAAGTTCAATGTAAAAACAATTTAAAAAAAGAACAACTCACCAGAGTCTGCTGTGCTAAAGGAGAGAATTATTGAACTGGACTGACCTCAGCAACATTGTGCTGCTTTGCTGCTGTGCAGAGTTGGTGGTTAATGTTTCCTGTTACTAAGGAGGTTGCCATGGACTCATTGCTACCAGGAATATAATGTAAAAGAGCAAAGCTAATATGTACATACACACACACACACACACACACACACGAGTGAGAGTTTATCAGCAAGAATTGGTCTCAGTCTTCCTCCCCAGGCTACTGACGTCAGCCAAAAGCTAAGCAAGAAGACCAGAGAACTGACAGACCATGTTTAGCATCCTGTGCCCCTGTTCCTCGAGCCTTCCTTCAGGGTAAGATCACATGGCGCTACTTCAGAAAGACCATTCGATCCAGAATTAATTAACAATCCCACTTGATCAGTCCATCCTTCGCGCTCTTCCTTCAAGCGGGAAAGATGAGGCTTAGATAAAACTGACAGAATCGGCTTCTGCCAGCCCTGCTGGCAAGGTTAATTCCATCTTGTGACTGTTACCCTAATTGTTAAATAAAGTTATCACAGTTCCAGGCAGTCCCCTCTGACTGTCATCTTATTCATACTCAGTGGAAGTTGCTTCAAAAATATCTCAGTAATGCATTATTTCGATCCATATGGAGGTAGAATCTCAGAAAATTCAAGCATGTAACTATGCCTGTTTGTTCCTCCCTCCCTCCCTCCCTCCCTCCCTCCCTCCCTCCCTCAGCAAGGCCAAATCTAAAAAAGGTCTGTATCAGTTACATCAGGAGTGTCCGTAGGGTGCGGTCAAAAAAGGCAAGATGGTGGCTTCAAAGAGAGAAACTCTAAAGACAGTATCCCAGGACCCATAGGGCTCTGCGCTTGGTGTATTTTTCAAAGTACTATATTCTTTATTGCAATCAAGCAGCTTGCTTTGAGAGATATAATTACAGTACTAGTTTCTGCATTCTAGGCAAATATCCAGCAACTTTATAAACATATCTGGTAATTTATTTTGTCACCCTCAGGGGAATTTTAAGTTATTGGGTGGATTAAAAGTGTAACGAATGAATAAATAAAATTAATGATTCTCAAAAATTAACAGAATCTTTTAGTCCTTTTTATTAAAATATATATTTACTTAAAATGCACTGCTTGAAATGACACAGTGGGGTTATCTCCTTGCCCCTTTGTAATAAAAATTGCTCACATATTATTGCTCATATTTAAGAATCATTCCAAACTCTAGACATTGTAATCGTTTGAAATTTACACACCCTTAAACAATTCATCTCAGATCAGACTGCATTTGCCCTGTGTGGAAGAGACTGTAAAATCCTCGAAGCTTGATCATTTTGAGAGCTCCTTGGGGGGGGAATGACGAGCTCCCCTGCAATCCCCCTCTGAATCGTCGTAGAGTAGAGACTGGAGATACTTTATGTATTGAATTGCAGCTCTGAGGGTTTCAACTTTGCTGATCCGTTTTTCTAAGTATTCTGCCGGTAAGTGGTGTCTAAGTTTGGCATAGCCTTCATTGACACATTTAACTCTCTGCCTTTCCCTTTCATTTCTTTTTCGGATGAATGCTGGGCTGCAAGAGTACTCACATCTGCTGAAATTTCCACATGGGACTTGAAATGGGAAACCACAAGGATTGCTGTAGAAATTCTCAGGAGTTGGAAGTTCTGCTGCCAATGGAAGCAGAGGCAACTCTTCAGGGCTGCTGAACTGATTGAGGTCCTCTGGGCACAAATGAAAAGTGGCAAAAGGGTCCCGATAGCAAAGTCTGGACATCTGTCCCATGCAGGAGTCACTGAAGGTTGGCAATTTGTCCATGGCATCCCAGGAGATGTTCCTGGTTGTGGTGTCTTAGGTAAAGCTGAAAAAGTACAATTGCGTATCAGCATAGTGAGTCACATACTGCCCAAGACTAGGTGTGATTGTCAGTATTTTTAGTGCACTTCAGATGTAATGAAAATATGTGGGAGACTGTACAGAAGTAGCCCTGACCTATTTAGCTATAATAATCCATATGAAAAAGAGATGTGATAACATCGCCAATGTGTGTGATCAGTGTTTACACCCTAGTAAATCTATACTTTTGCTCTTTACCTTGGTTCTCAAATGTTAAGGTGGACCAAGCTTCGCAAATTTTAAGATTTACAAAAGAAGCACAGGCATCTGAGAAGATCAAGAAGAATATTTCCATTATTCCTCTTTCTCTTGCTTAGTCCTCATGGTTTGAGTCTATACCTTACTTTGCCCATCTTATATTATTATTAGTCCCCGGGAAAGAGGTTATGTCCTATTCAGTTTACAGTATTCATAACTCTTCTATAAAATCAGTGAGACATAAATATGCTTCATCTTGGCTGGCTTGTGTCTCTTATCTTTTAACAGGTACATCTTATTTGGACATTATGTGATGAAATATTCATCCATAATTCAGTTCTTTCAATAATAAAAGACTGTACTGCTTGTATGCTTTATTCTATGTTGCAACACTTTACATCAGCACTACAGAAATAACGTTTATCCTTTCTAAAGCACATATTTGCTTATTTATAAGAAATCATATAAGCAATTAATTCCTTTCTTGCATAGGAGATTTCTTGATATCAGCATCCCAAGCATTTCACTTTAAGTATGTAAAAGTAACAATCAAATCATATCATCTTAGCCAATCTATGTTGTTAGGATTCCTGTGGTGGAGTACTGCACAAGAAATCTGCACAATGAGTTTAGGTATACCAATTGCTTTAGTTATCTAGATAACTTCCAAAACCACTTAGCACATTCTAAAATATTGCACAACCCCTGAGCTCTAAAGCATCATACTAGCACAGATTATCTCTTTTATTTAAGAAGATAAAAGAAGCAGCCCTGAAGTATTTAACTATATGTATGATTTAGATATTTAACAATCTGAGGTTAACATTGATATAATAAAAGCCACGCAAAACTTGCTATTAGCCTGGGCACCTTACCTGAGTTCCAGAGTTCTTATGTTTGGCAGATTGAGTCAAAGTCAGCTCTAAATTTATAGTCAAATGACAATATGCAAAGTAGCTTACAGTTAGAACTGCTCATTTCTGGTTTAGCTTCTTCCACCTACACTGTAGCTACAAAGGCAACAAATATTGATGGATTACCATGCATATTATATGATTTACATGGCTGTTAATATCTAATGTGCAGCGTATTTATATCCTTCCAAGATATGTTGTAACATTTTTCTTTCTAACTATAGATGCATTTATTAGATCTGCTATTTTTACGTAGGTTTGTTAAATACACAGCACATTTATATCACTTATTTTATCATCAACAATAAATGCTTAACTCTGTTTACTGTCTGAAAAAGTTAATTGGAAATGTCAGAAAAAGTTGACAGTTTATTAGTGAGACTCAATGCCAGATGAATATCTAATTATCAGCAAGCTGGTAGTGTAAAGAACCTATTTTAGTCTTTGTTTATGGATTGACAAAACAATGCACATAAACACAACTTTTAAAATGAAAAGAGGCGAACTGTAAGAAATTGATGAAAGAGTAGGATCTTAGCAATTCCCCCCGCCCCATCCTGACTGCCTTCCCATTCCCAGTTATGTTTGCAATTCCAAATATATAGCTGAAATTCTATGGGGATTCTCATTCTATGGGGATTGTGGGAATTCCATCTGGGCAGAAAACAGCAAGCAATGAAACATTAAACACCACTAATCCCAGCACTTCTGTGTCCTAAATACTTACCAGATCCCAGTTGGTTCCATGGTTTTCCAGTAAGCTGCAGACAATAGCAGAGGCAATAGCTGGAGCGGTGGGAATAGGAAAATGTATGACTAATCTGAGTACAGTCTAGAGCATATAAAATAATGGTAATAATAATTCCAAGCAAGAAAATACAAGGAATGACATCTCAGTCAAGATTTCAATAGAGGAAATAACAACAAAAATGAAAATGAGTGTTTTTTTTAGAAAAATCAGGAAATTTTTCATCTAAGAAAGGACTACTGTACTTAAAACTATTAAGAAAAGAGTTCTAATAGTCACAAATGAGGTTAGGTGGAAAGACTATACTGAAACCTTTTACAAATGAGATAGTGGAATGAGAGAAACATTTGTAGAGAGAGCCTAAATTCAGGAGCTGACTTCTAGAAACCAAGGAAAGGACCAAGTAGAATTGAATTGTTTCAAGCTACAGAAGAAAATTCAGCTAAAGTATTAAGAAACATGGAACAAGGGTGTTGACTGAGATTAGAAAAGATTGATACATATTTCTGAAGAAGAAGGGACATGCAAGAGAATGTACAGATTATACCACCACTGCATTAATTCCTCATGCAAGCAAACTTTTGCTTAAGATCTTACAAAGAATAGCTTTATGCAAGGAGCTAAAAGATGCTAAATGAACAGGCAAGTTTCAAGAAAGGCAAAGGGACATGAGATCGGATAATGAATGCAGAATAAATGATAGAAAAAGATAATGTGCTTTGTCTTCACTTGATTGATATTACATCAAGACCTTAGTATAGATTATGTCAGAACGTGAATTGTATTAAAGTTAACAGACTTGCCAGAATGTCTGATGATTATTCTAAGGAACATTTAGAAGAGCCAGACGCTATTGTAAAAACAGACTTTAGAGAAACAGAGTGGTTCAGAACAGGAAAGCAAGTGAGACAAGGATGTATATTGTCTCCTTATCTGTTTAATTTATAAAAATAGCAGGATTGGAAGCAATTGTATCTGAAATGAAAATTGGAGGCTGCAAGACTTAACAATTTGGGGTATATAGATTATATCACTTGAATGTAGAAAAGTCTTGGAAGGTGATAGAGAGTAAAAAGGTGCAGGCTTCAAAATTATTCAGAAGTGCTTTAGACTCATTTGCAACAAATGCCAAAAATAACAAAAAAAAAACTTTCTTTCAATATGTAAGGAGCAAGAGGAAAGTCAAGGAAAGGGTTGGTCCACTAGTGGGAGAAGATGGCAAGAAGATGATGGGCAGCAGGGAGAAGGTGGAACTGCTTAATCATCTGTCTTTACGCAAAAGGAAAAAATAGTCCAACCTGTCAAAAGCAGCACTGTGGGAGACAGAAGAGGAATGCAGGTCAAAATAGCTAAGGAATTGGTATGATAACACTTGGCTGCTTTGAATGAGTTCAAGTCTCCCGGACCGGATGGTTTACATCCCAGGGTACTGAAGGAGCTGGCGGATGTGACCTTGGAACCACTGAATGAAATCTTTGAGAGCTCCTGGAGCACAGGGGAACTGCCAGAGGACTGGAAAAGAGCTGATGTGGTTCCAATCTTTAAAAAGGGGGAAAAAGTGAATCCAGGAAACTACAGACCAATCAGCTTGACCTCAATACCTGGGAAAATCCTAGAAAAGGTAACCAAGCAGCAGGTTTGTGAGCACCTAGAAATGAACAAGGTGATTACCAAAAGCCAGAATAGGTTTGTTAAGAACAGGTCATGCCAAACAAATCTTATTGCCTTCTTTGATAAAGTGACTAAATTATTGGACCAAGGAAATGCCGTGGATATAGTATACTTAGATTTCAGTAATGCATTTGATAAAGTAGACCGCAGCCTACTTCTTGGTAAGATAGAACAATGTAGGATAGACAGAACCACTACCAGATGGATTTGCAGTTGGCTGATGAACCGCACTCAGCGTGTGGTCCTCAATGGAACTACAGGTACATGGAGGAAAGTATGCAGTGGGGTACCTCAAGGTTCTGTCTTGGGCCCAGTGCTCTTCAACATCTTTGTAAATGACCTCGATGAGGGGATTGAAGGGGCACTCATCTAATTTGCAGATGACACAAAGCTGGGGGGAATTGCTAACACTTCGGAAAATAGACTCAAGATTCAGGCGGCTATTGACAGACTCGAGCATTGGGCCTATCCAACAAGATGCAGTTCAAGGCAAGAAATTTAAGGTCCTGCACTTAGGCAGGAAAAACCAGATGCACAGGATCTGGTACAAGATAGACAGCACCTGACTCAACAGTAGTGCCTATGAGAAGGATCTTGGTGTCCTGGTGGACCACCACTTAAGTATGAGTCAGCAGTGTGCTGCAGCTGCCAAAAAAGCCAATGCAGTCCTGGGCTGCATCAACAGAGGGATAGTATGATCATGGGAAGTGACAGTACCACTCTATACTGCACTGGTGAGGCCACATTTGGAATACTGCATCCAGTTCTGGTCACAATACAAACTGTCCCACTCCAATCAGACTCTGGGCAATGAACAGTAGGACAAACCCACAAGTAATGCAATAAAATCCCTACTGAAAACCATAGTGGTTTCCCCATTCATGGGATGGATATTCACTGTAATCTGCTTGCAAAAAGCCAGGAAGTTGGGAGCTCCCTTTACCTCTGGTGGAAGAGTGTTCCATACAATGGAAACTACAGAGACGACCTGCCATGTACCTCAGAAAGGCAAGGGGTGGGGACTCTCAGCAGGCCCTCTTGTGATGACGAACCCAAGGAGGCAGATTCTGTTTTGGCTGCATGATATAATTGATGTGGCACTGTGTAGGTCTTTAAAAGGTAACAACCAGCACTTTTAAGTGAGCTTGGAAACCTGTTGGTAACCAATGAAGGGACTTCAAAATAGATGTTATTCTGTATTGGTGGGACCGACCTCCCAATGCTCCAGCCACTGTTTTTATACCAGCTGTAACTTCTGGATCATCTCCAAAGCCAGCCTCACGTAGATGTTTGGCAATAATCCAGATAAGTGGTCATTAAGGTGTGACCGTCATCAGGGCACCCTGGTCCAAGGAGGGCTGTAACTGGCACAGCAGTGGAAACTGCATAAAGCCCCCTTGGCCACAGCTTTCAGCTGCCATTCAAGCAGGAGCTGCAAATCCAATAGTCTCCAAGCAACTCTTTCAGGGTGAGCATGAGCCTACCTAGAGAAACTACTGGGACGGATGTCACTTGGGTGCCACGTTGTCTATTGATGAACAGCACCTCCAACTTGTACGGATTTAGTCAAATCTTGCTTTGCTCCACTCCAATCCTTGTCGCCTCCAAGCACCAGATCAAAAACTCCACAGCATCTATTTCAAAACAACTAAGAAAATGACATTGTGGATTCTTTCTAGTTTCATAGTTTTATTCTTTGATTTTTTTTGTGGGCTACCAACTCTAGTGGCCTGATGGCCAAAATGGATTGCAGATAGGGTTTCAGATCAGATATGAAATAACGATTCCATAAAGTGTGATTCTTTTAAAAAATAAAGCTACCCCAGATGCCAATATTCTGAAGACTTTATTTGCATTCCATTATCAAGCTAATTTTAAAAAATAATTATCCACCAACTATTGAACTTTACATCAATTGCAGGTATCACACAGAGTTTTTAGCAAGCAATGTAGAAGGTCCAGTTCCAACTGCACACTGCACTAAGCCTGCACCTTTAGTTAATATGCCAAGCCTCTAGCTTACCAGCTATCTCTGTACATGGAGGGCCTACCTTATATTTATAGAAGCAAGCTAACAAGTTGGTAGAAATATAATTTAACAGTTCAGTTTTAGAAGTGATAGTTATACTGTACAACATGAGTCTTCAACATATAGCAGGTGATAAGAAAACAATATATTTACAAAGGTTTCATATGCAAATCACTTTTAAGAGACATGCTGCACATTCTCCTCCAGAAGAATGAAAACCTGATTTAAGAACCATAGACGATTTTCTCTCCATAAGGATCACGCAAATAATTGCTTATATTTTATTAGTAAAAGCAACTGAGTATGTACAGAGATTTTGGCTTATTAAAAGATTTTAAAATCTTCCATTTGTGTTTATGCTATCTTTGTTGGTAAAATGCAAAAACAACTTTTTGGTGTGGCATTTCAGGAAGACAGAGGTCAGTGCTTTATTTTAGCGCATTTCATCCAACATCTTGGAGGTGTCACTGGACATATTAACTGAGCACAACATGGCGATCAAATACAGATTTACGCTGTTCTTGGACTTGGAGTTTCCATCGCTGCTGGGCATATTCGACTTTGTTCAACATGTTGGCACGACTTCGGGAACGAGCCAACACATCATGAGCATTTGCAAAAGGTTGGTGATCCTGAAATGAAAAAATATTTTTATTAAATATTATTGCTCAGTATGCCACTTTTCCAGACTAAAAATACCTTGCTAGACATACCCTAATTACATATATACAGAAGAGATGACAAAACTAAAATGTATTACTTTCTGTAGAACAGGGCTTTCCAAACTTTTCATGTTGGTGACACACTTTTTAGACATGCATCATTTCGCGATACACTCTTACAGCAGGGCATCATTTTGCAACACTCTTACAGCAGGGCACAAGGCAGGCACTAGGACCTGCGCAGAATCCTGGCAGGGCTCAGAGGCAGCAGCAGTCGTGACACATCCAGACACTGCAGCCGACACACTAACACACAGTTTGGAATGCTCTGCTGTAGGAGGATGTATGTAAATTTACTATATCCTTAACTATAAATCAAGTCCTCTCCAGAGGAAACCAGTACAGAATATATTCATTTACACATACACAGTCCTCTCTTTACATCATGAGTAACAACTAAAAGTTTTAATATCCATAGTTGGACTTTAAAAAAAACCCAATAACTAATTTGTGGAGCTGGAGGAAGAAAGCAGGAATGGGCAACTTCCAAGGAGTCCAGGTCCTCAGCTCAGCCTCCTGACCTCTGGAGGGCTGTAAGAGGCCATGGACCAACATGGCAAAACTACCAGGAGAATAGACAAATTTTGGGGGGCTCTTTTTGTAAATTTTAAGGGCGGGAGTGGAAGAGGGAGGCTGAGCTGAGGAGGTAAACTGCTGTCTTCCCCACCTCTGAACTCCCCTTCTCTTCCAGCCTGAAATCACACTGCTGTAATCCAGCTTTTTTGCCACCAAATTGCAGCAGAGTATCTCAGAGCACCAGGGGCACAGGTTGCCTATTTCTGCTATAAAGAATCAAGGACAAGTTTATACAGGGAGCAACATTTTTTCACATGCATGCAGGAATTCGTGAGAAGGTCAAAGCAGGTAGTGGGAATTGATGGTAAGTTAATTGTTATCATAAGAGAAGGATAAATCACAGTATATATATTTGTGCCTTGAATCAGTTTTATTTTTTTGGACTCCTGGCGACTGCCTGGACTAGTCCCTGCAAGATTTTTTGAAAGTAGTTTGCCATTGACTTCTTCTTCCTAGGGCTGATTGTGTGCGACTGGCCCAAGGTCACCCAGCCGGCTTTCATGCCTAAAGCGGGACTAGAACTCAGTCTTCTGGTTTCTAGCCTGGTGCCTTAACCACTACACCAAACTGGCTCTCAAAATCACAGTATGATTGAATACAAATTAATGGAGGGCATGGCAAAGCAGCAAAATGAGTACCATTGTGTATGTCTAAGAATTATATGGATTTTGTTAACACTGAAAAGCTTAGGAATTCCTACACTTTTATCGAAGAAGATAATACACTCTGTAAATGTTCTGGAATTTAGATTCAAAGAACAGCGCACCATGCAATCATGTGTCTCTCAACCATCTTTTTTCATGTATTAGTGGACATTTACCTCCTAAAATCAGGATGGTCAGGGAATCTATACAATATCATATAATATGACACAAGTTATCACAAGCAAAGCGGGAAGAAATAAGCAAATGTGGGTAACCTTTATTTCCCTGTGTATGGAATAAATTATATTTCGTTTGCTCATGTGAATTTTTAAATCCAGGCTACAAAAATATACGTGAAAGCACCCAGTTCTTGCATTATGTCAACTATTAATAGCACTATATATGATTTTCCAAGACAAAGAACAAAAAGACAATAAAAGAATTTTGGGTATTCATACAAAGGAGGATCAAGCACTAGTGGGATGTTACACAACCTGCCTGCAAATATAAAATAATGGCCAGTGGGAGAACTATTTAGCCCTATACATCAGCAATAGAGGGAGCAACTGCAGGATGTGTGATTCACTTTCCCCCCAAGGGGAATAACTGTTAGAAAGGACGACAATCTAAATTCATCTACTGGGAAGAATAGCTGCTGCTCCAGTACTTTTCTCTCCCTTTCCTTTCTTGCAACAAGTCTATTGTACTATGAACCTACAGACATGGATTTATTGTATCTTTTGGTATTGGTACCGCACCTAGAATTATATTCTTCTTACTGTAAGATGGCATTCAAATTTAAACAGCCCGTGCTTTGTGACTCCACAAAGTCTCTGTGTTATTTACCAGCAACACCTATTGTGAAGCTGTTTGGAATATTCACTCCAGGACGTCAAATAATACCAACACACGTAAGTTTACATTCAATATCTTAATAAAAAGCAAAAATACAGCTGCTTAGATGACAAAATACCAAGACAATTATGTGTTTATATTAAGCATTCAAATCATTCTGTTAAGCATATGAAAGAATAAATGCAATCCATAAACATGGACATTTACTATCAAATGCTAGTATTTAGACTTTAAAATGTTTTGAACACTATGTTTAAAGGTAAGATTTAGAGAAAGTCATACATATTATTTACATAACGATCTTTATATTTTATATTTTTATATTTCAAACCATTTAACATGTTAGTTTATCAAAATTGATAGAATCTTCAAGATTTCAGCATTAACAAAACAGAAACCCCCAAACTGGGAATCTGACATGTTTGAAGAAATCATGGTGTTATAATCAGCAAGAATAACAGATAAATAAGGTTCCTGTATAAGCCCCACATGGATACCAGGAATACATTTATGGTTCTACTGAAATTCACAAGAAAATTATCTCCAGATATAGAAGAAATAATTGAACAACATTGTTCCTTACTGTATTTTGAATTTTACAGTAAAATAGTTCTAGGAATGGCATGGTTTCATAATGTTGTTACAGCAAAGTAGGTAGGACAGAGGACACCAATAGCACATGGTCACAATATGCACAAGCTAGCAGAAGAGCATCTGCTAGCAGAAAGACTTATTTCACTCTGGAAAAGGGTCACGGTGAGTTAGTAATGGCAGTTCCCTAAGCAAGAGTAAACAATTATTCATGCAACACTGGATATACTGTAGCTCATTGGAATGCACCAGCAATATTAACAGAAATGCCTGTACAGACAACCAGAACCAGGGATTTTTATTTTTTTATGGGCTTCATTGAATTTTTCCTACATATTAGCATATTGCAAATAAAAGGGACTATATTCTAGGCTTCAAAGACTGTAAATGATGCATGTGACGTAACCTGCAAAAATTTAAGAAGTCAAGGATCTCAAGTTCCAGTTCTGTTTACAAAAACAACAGCTCAAACCAGTGAATATAAACATAAAGAGTTATAACAGTTAAGCTTGGCAAGGCCACTATATCAAGTGGAATATTTAGAAGAACTTGGGGAGGTCAAATGACCAAACTATACCATGTAGCATAATTCCTTTTCTGTCAGATTGTTTCTTATTTTACAGTTCAATTTTTCTTTGCTAGAATTTCTTCTCTTGATACCAAATTCTATGATTTCGACTCTAAGAATATAAATATAAAAGATATAGAATGTCTTTTGACACAGCAGAATATTCTGCTCTTCAAATATCACGGAATCAGTACTGAATGATCTTACTTACTGCACCCAAGAATTTGAGTTGCTTTCAGTCTGTTTATGAATTACACAATAAAATTTGAGGCAATCAATATTATATAATAGTTAAAGCAACTATTTGATTAAATTTGATTAGGGCATTTGATTAAATTCTAAATTTTGTTAGACATTCAGAAACAGGTTGAATACTATGGTTAATAATTTTTTTCTAGCAATTATTGCATCATCCAAACTGAGGGAAAAGGCAAATAGGAACACTTTTCTTCATAATTATGCCAAAAATCTAATGATTCAAATTCAGAGGGGATACGGTAAAAATGTCCAGTTGTTTCCAAATTTAATTTGATAATCAGAATGACCAGCTAGCACAACTTCCAGCATACAGAGTATTTATATATTTTCTGCATTATTTTATGTTAAAAACCCTAATATCTAATCTCTCTTTCTGCTTATTGCCTCTTCTTTGTTACTACTAGTAGCTCAGAACTGAAGCAGTTAAATTTGCATCAAAAATTAGCTCTTCAACAATCACCCGACTTCTAAATTGCTACAGGTAAAGTTTTTAGTTCAGTTCATGAGATACACATCTTCGTTTCAAACATAATTAGATTTATTTGTCTTACAATTACTATTTAATGCCCTATAAAAATAGAGTTATTTCATTCTGCTTATGCTTTTCAAACTTGTTTTTGTCTGCCATATATTTTCACATTTATACTTGGCAGAATTTATGTTTTATTTTCTTCAGCTGTTATTTGAAAATGCTGGCATAAAATTACCTAAGTGAGTACATAATGCTAATGTTCATACTAAAATATAGCAACAACATAATCTGGAGTGGTGATGACATTTATAAACTGATATCTGTAGTTTTTAGACAATCCCATCTGGTATTAAAGATCTCCATACATTCAGCTACAGACATTGTTAAACCTTCTGGATATTTGTCCGCATATAAAATGGACTTCTAGTAATACACTAAGTTGCCTTCTATTTAGTCAGATAATTGATCCAACACTGATGGCCAGGAATGTGCTTACTAGACTTTCTCCAGGTTTGCCACACATACTATTTTTCAGCAATTGCTACAGCCTTTTAAACACTGTTTTGCCTCTACTATTTGTTTTAACTAGCCTTTCATGTGAGCCCTCTGTAGACCAAATTTCAATGAATTAAAGATAAGCAGCAGCCATGCATGACAACTACATTAGACTCTATGCTTCTACTCTGCCTTCAGAGAACCCTAAAGAATGTGACAAAATTATAAAATATTCTAAATACTGAAAACATACCAATACTATGGGTTTTAGTCAGCATTTACACCTAGCAGGAGCACACTCTGAGTGGAATTTTGCTCATAGTGAACTAGCTGGCAGGAAAGGGATCCATGGGGAGGTAAAAGGGAGAGATAGTTTTTGCCACTTCCTTCCTCTTCATATGGTTCCTTTTTCTAATCCTCTGAGGCAGATTTTATGAGGGCATAGGGGACTATAACTGAAGGGGAAATTTGTGAAAATCACTTTCTCCTTTGTGCTGCCAGTGAAATGTGCAGCTTAAAAGTCTTCTATAGAAAGGCTGACAGAGCCCTGAGTTACTGAGCCCACTGGAGGGAAGATGTAATGCTACGTGGAAAAACCTTGGGAGACGGGGTGAAGAGATGCTGCCTAGGGAATGATCAGATAAGACACAACATAGCCCGCAGCTACATAGTGGGTGGGGCAAGAGGCTCAGAAGGGACCCTTCCTAGTTTTTCAGGCTGTAAAGGAGACGGCAGGAGAAAAGTATTTTCAGATTTTCAAGGTTCGGTTAATGTAGCTTTACAATAAAGTAGAATTAGTTTATCTGGTCATGTTTCCTGTCTGGTCTACCTGGTAAGGCTGACAGGAGGCGAGGCAAAGATGACATCAAAGGTCAGCTGGGGGCAGCCACGGGGGGGGGGGCAGCAGCAGGTAGGCAGTGGCAGAATACAGCAGCCTCTTCATCTCAGCCATGCTGTGCAGAGCAGCCAAAAGGGCAGAGATGGGGGGGGGGGGAGATAGGCAGGGGGGGAGTTGAAGCAGAGGCAGTTTGCACAGGGCAGGAGGTATGAGGTCCTCGCCTAACGACCATGCGGTCTTCACCTAATGATCGCAACCAGGACTGCTGTCGCTAAGTGGTGCAGTCATGTGATGTTTTGCTTAACAACCACTTTGCTTAGTGATGGAAATTCCGGTCCCAATTAGGATTGTAATCTGAGGACTACCTCTATTCCTGAATCTATACCCAAACTACTTCATCTGCACCTGAGAAAGGATTGTGAATGGGGTGTGGCAAGTTTCTACAAATGCCTGTAACAAACCATGTAGAGGAAATACCAGATGACCGCCCAGAGTCCCCTATTCAGGGAGATGGGCGGGGATAAATTTAAATAATAAATAAATAAATAAAGGCCACCAAATTCCCCTATTCAATAGACTGAATGACTGAGAGAAATCAGACAAGTGGGATATAGAACATATAGATATTACCCTTTATGTGCTATGGATAAATGATGGAATGTCACTTTTTAAAGTATAGCCTACCAAAGCTTTGTAGAAGTACAAAAAATAACCAACACAGTTCTGACCCTGAAGATGCTGTGATACAGATCTTTCAAGTTTCCCACTTCTAAGAATGAAAAAGTAGTAACTGTACTATGAAAACAAAAAGCATTATAAACATTAATATGACATTATTAACCTGGTGGAGGATAACAACTGTTACCTTCTAACAGATCAATAGAGCCAGTCTGGTCTAGTGGTTAAGGCAACGAGCTAGAAACCAGGAGGCTGTGAGTTCTAGTCCCACCTTAGGCACGAAAGCCGGCTGGGTGACCTTGGGCCAGTCACTCTCTCTGAACCCAACTCACCTCACAGGGTTGTTGTTGTGGGGAAAATAGGAGGAGGAAGGAGTATTAGGTATGTTCACCGCCTTGAGTTATTTATAAAAATAATAAAGGTGGGATTAGTTAGTTAGTTAGTTAGTTAGTTAGTTAGTAAGTAAGTAAGTAAGTAAGTAAGTAAGGACCAGATGCTTTGGCTGCCTCAAAGGCACCTGGGTTGCTTTCTTACTAGATGGAATCCATGACAGAAATAAAACCTATAACATATCTCTATCAAAAGCTCAATAATATTTTCAAAGTGGACGTTTTTGGGATATTTTAAACATGGACTAAAGAATTAGAATTTCCGATGACGCCCCATCAATAGCTTCATGTTCTTAAAAATGTTAAAATGGTATCTAGAGATTTGAGATTAAAGTTGATTCATCAAAAAAATTGGATTTAGGTTATAGTGGACTTCCCAAAGAATGTATTTGAAAGGATGGACATCAGACTTTTTATGCTGGAGTTGTAAGAAATTTGAGGGCTCACTGACACATATGATATGGTCATGTGACCATTTAGTATCTTTTTGGGATAGTGTATTAATGTATATTAGTAGATTTATGGAGAAATCTTTAAATGTAAAAGATGTTAATAGAATGTTGAATTATATACCAAAGGTTTGGAATTTGACTGTGTATCAGGAATTAGGGTTGTATCGAGCATGGGGGTGGCTAAAAGAATTATATTAAGAAATTGGAAAAGTGATATTATTCTAAATTTCAAGGAATGGTTATCAGAAATGTGGGATCTATCTGTTTTGGAAAAGGCAGTATTTTCTATTAATCAAAGGATGCAGCAATATATGTTACTATGACAGGGATTCTGTGAGATCTTACAGTAATATCTTGTATTGTTCATATTACAGAAGAGAATTCATTGGCAAACAGGTAACTATTGATAAGTATAAAATACAAGATAGATTTTTTCTGTTTTTTCTTTTCCTTCTTACTTTGTATTTTTAGTTTGCACATTTATTTTTTTAATTTTATTTTTTTTTAAGATCAAACATTGTTTAATAATAGTACTGTTTTCACTTCGGCAGTCAGTTCTAAAGTCTTAGTGAAGATGTCTTTCTCAAATTTTAAATCTACTCTTTCTCAAATTTTAAATCTACTATTTAAGCTATCAAAATTCAAACTGTAATTAGGGAACTCATTACAAATATTTGAATGGGCGGTGAAGAAATATGATAAATAAATAAATAAATTTGAATAAACTAAACACAGAACTTACCCCAATGTCTTCATCGCTCTGTATTAGCTGTGAATGTCCAAAGAGACGTCTCTTCAGAATTGGTTCTACCATAGTGAGATACACCATGTATAGTAGCAGAAGGCCCAAGATGGACAAATATATTATGATGGTAATCTATATAAGACAGCATTTCAATTTATGCCACTTAAGATCATACTCATTTGGATTATGTAGGCTGTCAAAGTAAACTAAATTGTCTAGCAAAATACAACACACATGCATCTTATTTTCACTCATTTATCCCTAAAATACAAAGGTTAATAAAGAACTGTAATTATGGATTTAGAATGGACTGAAAAAATAACAAAAGACGACCACATTTTTTCTAAGGAAGAGAAGACGTAGCAGAAAGATGAAACTCACATTTTCAGGTAATATTATTATAGTTCTTTCCAGTTCTACTGTAAAGCTTAATGTGGCTTTGAAAATTACTGAATACCAGCTAATAAAAGGGAGCATTGCATTAAATTTCAGATCATCTTCTAGAAACAACCGAATAAGGTAGGAAGCACAAGCAAAAGAAAACTTCGAACAGTATAACCAGCTTCTTGTACAAGTTTAAAGACAATTTTCTTAGAAGCATCATAATGCATGTTTGAGGCAAATATATTTGATATCAGGTATATTCAACAAGTGCAATCAGTCCCAAGCTCCTAGTACATACACTTGTACAACATTAAGTGTATGTTGCTGGTCATTGACCGAATAAATAAATGTTGTTGTTGTACAACAAAGGTAATTTTATTGCATTCTCAACAGTATATAGAATATTTTCCAAGTGTACTTTGAATTGGCAAGAAACAGTACACATGATTCAAAGGCAATTCGGTTATTTTTAGAATGGTGTATATCCGCTTGGCTACAAAGTGACATAAAATTAATGCTAAGAAACTGAATCATATGGACTAGAGTTGAACTGGCAAGAACTAAGACAGATAAGGACAGAATAACATGTCATGTCATGTCTTCCAACATGTTTCCAAAACAAAAACCAAAAAAGCAATTCATGACCAGAAAGGAAGGAAGGAAGGAAGGAAGGAAGGAAGGAAGGAAGGAAGGAAGGAAGGAAGGAAGGAAGGAAGGAAGGTTTCTTAGTAGCTTACAGGAAATACCATCTTTAGATTTAGATAACAAACAAGGTAATATATATCCACTCCCTTTTCGCACTGAAGATGTTGCCTAGCCTGGCAATGAAACGTCTGCATGAAAACAACAAGGCTCAGAGAGCACCAAAGACTTCCCAAGGTAATATATCTTAGCACCTAAATTAATCTGTAAATCAATAATTTAGTTGTCATGAAAAGAAAAAGATAATTCTAGTTCTAGTCCCGCCTTAGGCATGAAAGCCGGCTGGGTGACCTTGGGCCAGTCACTCTCTCTCAGCCCAACTCACCTCACAGGGTGGTGGTTGTGGGGAAAACAGGAGGAGGAAGGAGTATTAGGTATGTTCGCCGCCTTGAGTTATTTATAAAAATAATAAAGGCGGGATAGAAAAGAAATAAAATAATAATAAAATAATATTATATTTTGCAAACATGCTCTGCTTTCACTATTTTATAATCTGACATACTATTTTAATACATGCGGATTTGAGAAAAAACATATGAACATTACTTAGCAGAATTAAACAAAACTGTAATCAGATTAATAATTTACTTTTATTGTTTCAGAACTTCTTTCCTCATACTTGCATTCACAACGCAAGCAATAGGCTTCTACATCCTGTCCAAGAACTGGCATAGGTTCCACCACATGAAGACAATCACTGCATAGAAAGGAAAAAAATGTTTGCAATAAGTTTATATAAATTTATACCACTCAGCAGGTAAGACGCCAGGCTTGTCGATCAGAAGATCGCAAGTTCAGAGGTTCAAATCCCTAGTCCGTGACGGAGTGAGCTTCCGCACTAGCCCCAGCTCTTGCCAACCTAGCGATTCAAAAGCATGCAAATGCAAGTAGATTAATAGGTACCACTTCGGTGGGATGGTAACAGCGTTCCGTGTGTGTCATGCGGCCACATGACCGCAGAAGCGTCTTTGGACAGCGCTGGCTCTTCGGCTAACAAACGGAGATGAACACCGGCCCCTAGAGTCGGACACAACTGCACAAATGTGCAGGGGGAAACTTTACCTTTTATACCACTAGAGAGAAATATTCACCAATAAGAACACATGCTGAATGTAACCCTGAATGAAGAGTTAACCAATCTATTATTCATTTGTATGAATGTTAGAAATACTTGACATTTAATCCACATAATATCAGCTTAAATTTTTAATTTGCTGCATTAGAACCTAACCTATTAGTGGTTTCCAGGAAGCAAACAAACCTGAGTTTAAATGCCAACATTAGAATGTATCACATAAGTGAGCTCTAAAATATCACCTTCCTCTAATCTCAGGACCATACATCTTTCCATCTTTCATCAACTATCATACCTCCTCAATGGAGAGACAGCACCTATGTTATTTGGAAGTGGTAACATCAATAAGAACTGTTAATCACTCAAAGAAGAGACTTAGGAATCCCTACCGGCAAATCCATCATGCCCCTAACTCCTCTTTACTTAAGCCATATTCTAAAGTAAGAGCATATTGTAAGAAATGTCATTTGGCACAAAATCATAGGGCATAATTTAAGAAAGAAGCTGTAGATGTCGATTCTAGGGAAAAAATCCTTTTTTTTAGTGGCAAGAATTATTGTAAAACTGAACAAGGTTTCAAAATAAAATCATTTTCATTAGGCAAGTGATTGTGGAATCTGTTTTTCCTATTTCAAGTTATCAAAGTCATCATACCATGTGATATGCTCCAGACCCATTTTACAGAATAGTAATTCCTTCTTCCTCATCTATATTTCAGGATCTTTTAATCCTATGCGGACAATTCAGTATTTCTGAAGTGGATCTAATCACAATATGAGGCTTATGGAATGAGGATGTAGCAGATCTATGAAATGCCATCTTATATTTTCACAATAGATTTTCAGTGTTCTAGGATTTAGTTAATTGTCTCAATAAAGTAACATCTACACTAAGAGTACTCAGAATATGGGTGTTTTCACAGGTCTTCTTGAAGACATTTGCTTCATTTTAACTATTTTGTTAATCCTTCTGATAAATGTGTAACTATTTCTGTACTGAGATGAGAAGGCAAACTAGTACATTCCATTCATAACTGCATAACAATGTTGAATAAATCACTAAAGCTATTAATTATGCTACCAGCCACAGAAAATCTTTTAGTTGAACCAGCTTGTAAATGCAAGTACCTCTGATGATATTGGATTAATTTAATCCCCTATTTGAAAAAAACAAATCATATGGTCTGACACTATCACCAAAGGGGAACTATCTATCATGATAGATAACACCATAGAAAAGGTGCCTGCTGCTACACTGATGGAAAGTCTTCATGATATGAACATTGCAAAAGGGGCACGAATTACTTGGCATTCTGTCTGAATATTTACTGAGAGAATCTGACTCCCAACCCCCAGGACACTTACTCTACTCCAGAAGTAGACAACCTAGAGCAATATGAATGACAAGGGATTGTGGGAATTGAAGCAAAAAATATATTAGCATAGGGCGTGGTTACTTGAAGGACTGCTTGTCTCCCATAGTATCTACCTAGCTGATCCAGTCTGGCAGGGTTCGCGAGCTCTGGGTTCCTTTGATTCAACAGTGCCATCTATTCTCTGTAGCAGCGCCTGCCCTCTGGAATGAGGTTTCTCCCAAGATTTGAATGGCACTCACGGTACTACTGGTGTTTTGAAGGGCTCTGAAGACCTGGCTCTTCACCCAGGCCTTTGGCAAGCATGATTGAAACTCCGTTTTCTTCTTTTTCTTTGTTCCCATCTGGGCTTGTTATCTCTGCCATCTTTATTCTTTTTTGTTTGGTGTTGTTTTTCTTGTTCTAATGTTTTAACAATTTGCCCAGAGTTGCTGGGAGTTTGGCAGCACATATTATTATGGTTGGTTGCAGAGTCAGCCAGATGTTTAGATTGGATTTGGTATTTTTGTCCACCTATTGAGTCCTTCCCAAGTACCTGGGATAGGCAGATTTTGTTGTTTAATATTAAAGGTATCATCGTATGATGTTCCAAGTAAAGCTGCCTTTTGCAATTGACTGATGGTGATTTTGTCAATGCTGATGGTGTTCAAGTGGTGCTCCAGATGTTTTGGAATTGCACCCAAGGTGCCTATTGCTATTGGTACTATCTTTGCTTTCTTTTGTCACAGTTGTTCTACTTCTATTTGCAGGTCTTTATATTATTATTATTATTATTATTATTATTATTATTATTATTATTATTATTCCTCCCCTACTGTATATCTAAGGGACATTAGGGAAGCCACTGATCCAAGTCCATGAAAAATCAACGCATAGGCATGTACTGGATTTATTTTGAGTTCTCAAGTTGTATCAAAGAGCATTATATTGCATTAAATAAAAATACTTTTAAATAAATTACTTTTAAACCAAAGGATTTTAAAGAATTATTCTGAATTTCATTTCAAATGTAAACTTATATTTATTAGCAATGGCCACAAAAAACCTCAACTTTTGCATCCAGAATTAACAGTTTTCTTGATCCAAAATACTGCTTTTGAAATAGCAGTAATAAATGAGCAATATAAATTATCCTCATCTCTTAAATATAAAGTATCATATACTTACCAGTCCTTCTGTGAAACATTTTTACTAAAAATATCACCAGCATGCTCTTTGTATGGTGGACATATGCATTTACATCGGACATCCTGAGAGTTCTGAAAAGGCAAAGTGAATTAAGAATGATTTTATCAAAATAATAAAAAATAAAGATGCAGGGAAACAGAGAAATAATTATTAAGGGCAGCTTTCCAGTGCTGATGCAACCAAAGCAGAATAGATGGAGCCAAGAAATCTACTCAAAAGAAATCCCTGTTGAACTGAAATTTTATTTTCCAGATAAATGTGTACTGGTCACTCAGCATAATTCAAAAACCTTTTAAGTAGCAATAACAGCAACCCAAAATGAAAGACAAAAGATTAATTACAACATCTCACTTTTAGAGAATATCCAAGCTAGAAATATAGCTCAGAAATGCATTTGCAGGAGCCATCTACAATTCAGATTATTCATAAGCCTGATTTACTCAGAGGGATGCATGGCAATTAAATCTTATTTAGGAGTAAGATATTCAAGGTTTTAAGTTCCATTATCCCATTAATAAATAATTATATTAAACAGGATTAAAATGCAGTTCTACTTATTACATTATTGAACTTTAGTCATGGCTAAGTGGAGAATATTAGCTAGGACAAACTTCAGCATGACAACCTGACTATTCACTACACTAAACTATGGTTTGTTTTAACTATGACTTATGATGTACAAATCCAGCTCATATATATTTGTAAACAGCAATGGGGGGTGGTGGAGAAATTTCCAGATACCACCCAAACATTCTGGAACTGCAGAGGAAAAAGCCAGAACATGAGGGAACATCTCTGTGCCCTTGCAACTGAGGGAAACAGGAAAGAGTCAAAGAAGAGGTAACAAGAGGGATTTTGCAGTAGAAGGAGTCACAATGTTATCCTTGTGAGGTAGTCCAGACAAGAAGCAAGCCCAGATGAACTAAATCTACTTTATTGTAAGGTTACATTAACAGAATCTTGCAAGCCTGAAAGTACATTTGCTTCCCAGTCACCTTTACAGCCCAAGAAACTAGGGAGGTCCCTCCCCAGACGTTTGCCATGCCCACATTCTTGTTGCAAGATAAGCTGCCTCTAATCTGACTGTTCCCCTGTCTGAGGCTCTTCCCGTCTCCCAAGGTCATTCCCACATACCTTTACACACAACCAGCATGGAGAACTTTGCAGGAGAAAGTGGTAGACCTGGCAAGATGGAGGTTCCGCCCACCTGCTAAGAAGTTAACACCTCCATTGTACAAGCTGCACTGGCTCCCAGTTTCCTTCTGGGTGCAATTCAAGGTGCTGGTTATTATCCTTAAAGTCCTTTATGGCACAGGGCCAGATTATCTGTGGGACTGCCTCTCCTTAAGGACATCTACCTGTCTTACCAGATCAGATAGGATGGGCATGCTCCTAGTCCTTTCCCTAAACATTCCCATCTTATGGGGTCTAGGAAGTGTGCCTTTTCCGTGGCAGCCCCTACCCTATGGAATATTCTTCCCCCTGAAGTGTGGCAGGCCCCCATCCTCCTAGCCTTTCGAAAAGCACTTAAGACCTGGCTTTTCCTCCAAGCGCTGGGACAGGGTAAGATTGAGAGGACTTAGTGAAGGACTACATGTGAAAATTTAACTTTGGTGCCTGGTTTTAATGTTTGTGGTTTTAATAAATATATGTATGTATCATTGGTATATTGATGTTGTTTTAATTGTTGGTTGGGAGCAGCCCAGAGTTTGATATAAGATGGGCAGCTATATAAATGTTTTAAATAAATAAATAAATAAATAAATTCTGTATGTTAGAAGAAACATTTCAATCCATCTTCAACATAAAACACTCTTCATAGGACAGTCCTGAAAAATGATCCAGACATTTCAACCGGCCCAGAAAGCAGAGTGGTAAGCCGTGTTTTACAAAGTGCCATATCACCCACATGTTGAAACAGCAGCACTGTTACTTTCTGTGCCCAATTCAGGATATGCATATGGTATATACAGCCTTACATAGCTTAGGCCCGAATTATCTACATGATCATATACTCTTGCACAGTGCATCTCATGCATTTAGATGTCCAACAAGATACCTTTTGCAAATCCCACTATGGATATGATTATCATTAACAGCTTACAGTACTGTTTCCATAGTAGACTTATGTTATGGAACAACTTGTTACTGAAGTGGAACTGGCTCCTTCCTTCTAATAATTTTACTATGGTGCCTAAAACATCTCTCTTTAACCAGATTTTCATGCTGCTGGTTTTAATTATTTTAATTATACTGAATTTGAAAGTGAATTATAGAGATGTTAGAAACTACCTAGAATGGAGTATGCAGTACACATATAATAATTAAAATTATATAATATTTTAGCATATACTTAAAATGTCTCAGATACCTCAGTTGTTTCATGATTAGGTTCTTACAAATGGAATAAATAATAAATTAATGAAACATACTGTACATCTAATTTCTACTTGCATTGTTCAGTTGTATCTCATCCAAATTAAATTCATTCATCGTTGCATCACATTCAAGAAAAAACAAGTCAACTCTTCTACAGTAAGACAGATATAGATATAGATTAAAAAATTATAAGGCAACAGCCATACACAACCCGTTGTGGTTGGTCTTAATCTTGGCTCTACATGAGTATATATTGAACAAAGAGGAACAGAAACAGCAGTCCCAATTTAAAAGCATCTCAGATGCTTATTTCTGGAAAGTCACAGGAATTGTAGCCAAATGTAGACTGGACAGCCACATCAGCTGTCAATACAATAGAGTACAATACAAAATTAAAAAATACTAACTGGAATGGAATGCTTTTCCAAACTTAGTTTGAATTACAGGTTTAAGCAAGAAGCATTACAGGTTTAAGCATCTTACTGCCACAAAAGGAAGTGACAAACACTGGAGGGGAGGAGAATTAAAGCAAGTTGAAATTGTAGACACAGGCCTCTTCGAAGATTATTTCTGCTATTGCTCACAGTCCCCTTCCTTCCTTAAGAAATATATGGAAATACCCTCAAAAGTAACAGAACTTGCTTAAAAACGAGGAAGGGATAAGACAGGCGGAAAGATAGAGACGTAAATTATCAGACGTGGACCCCGCTTTGCCCCAAAGCACCCAGGCGGTGGGGCGCCCTGCCTCCCACCGCCCCCTCTGGCCCCGAGAGGTTTCTGGCGGGAGGGGAGACTAGCGGCCGGTCAGCCGCGAGCCGAGGGGGCGACGGGGCTGGGTGGACGGACGGGGCCGCTCACCTTCTCTCCGGCTTCCTGGTCCGCCGCCGAGGCCAGAGCTAGCAGCGCCCACAGGGCCGCCCACAGGGCCGCCCGCGCGCCCCCCGGGACCGCCATGGCGGACTCTGCACAGAGACTCGGCTACCTCAGCGCCGCCAAGGCGGGCCCGGAGCCCGCAGCCTCGGCTCTCCGACCATCGCAACTTCCGCCTCCAAAGCCCGCCTCGGACCGGTCTTTCCGTCACGTGGCGCCCCCGGCCTTCCGTTTCGGGGAGCGGTGCGTGGCCTCAAGCTGACCTGCTGCCTGGCGCTGCCTTTCCGGCAAAGGAATACTGTACGCTAGAAAGCTCCCCTTCTTAGAGAAGTGGAAGGACTCCCGCCGTTTCGCGGCTGCAAAAGTCCTCGCGACCGCTAGTTGGCAGTCAAGACCTAGAGGTGGCTGTCTCTCGTGGGAGCCATCTAGCGGTCGTGTGCACTTTTGCAGTCCAGATACGGTAGCAACTCGTTGAAGTTGCTGTTGATTTGGGCGTCCAAAATAAGGGTGTGGGGTGGGGAGGAGTTGCTCTCCTCCTTTCCTTCAGCTGAGAGACCGCCCCCTTTTACTTAGGTAGAAATTAAAATTTGACTACAACCCTAAATTGGAAATTCATATGCAGGTGGCTGTAGGTAAGCTTGCTAGCTTACATGGTTATTGGGATATTAGCTTAGGGCTAAAATATCTAGGCTGGACGTATCTGGACAATCGCAGTATAGGTAGACCTTGTTTAATATGCACTTGTTCAGTGACCGTCCAAAGTTACGATGTTACTGAATGAGGGATACTTATGACGGGTCCTTGTAGTTGTGGCCGTTGCAGGGTCCCCATGGTTGTGTGATTGCAATTAGGATGCTTGGCAACCGGTTCACAATTATGTCACAGTATCACGTGGTCATGAGATCACCATTTGCGATCTTCACTGCCGGCTTCCAACAAACAAAGCCAATGGGGAAGCTGGCAGGAGGTTGCAAATGGTGATCATGTGACTGCGGGATGCTGTATTTCATTTCATTTCATTATTTCCTTCATGGACAACTTGATAAAAGTATCTGAAAGTAGCTTATTCAACTTTGATTCAACTATATCCACAAAGTGGACTGTAACCTCCCTGGAATTAATTAAAAACAGCATAGTCAAGTGCCTGACACCACTTTCTTGACTGAACTCACCCACAGATCCCAAAACCCTTATTTGCCAAAGGGATATAGTGTGGCATACAACCAAAAAAATAAAAACCTAGGATCACTATCTCATGTAAAAAGAAAAACAGCATTTTGCTGCTTTGCCCATCACATTCCACCTTTTAGCTAGCCTAAAAAGGTAAAGCCTTAAATTATGTTTTGGATTTGTTTACTTATGAAAACAACTTTTAATGCTTAATTTTATTCCCATACGTCACTTGAAAAATAATTGAATTTACCCTTAATAGTTAGATGTATGGCACATCCACAGGCCCTCCCACCACTAGGTAAGCCTATCTGATTTGATTTCTCCTTTCCCAATAGTACATGTTATGCTATCTCAGTTTTATCAATATAAATATAGTTCAGGGATGTATTTTTTTTCCTATTGGTCAGGAACAATCTGTTGGGGACTTTTATTTATTTATTTAAAAGATTTATATAGCCACCTGTCTTATGTAGCATAACCCTGGGTGGCTTACAAATAATAATAATAAAAAAGTAAGAACAAAAAAACAGCATTAAAACACCCAGCAACCCCCAAAAGCAACCCACCCCTCACATCCACAAACAACTGCCGGACCTCAGGAGGAAGGGTGTTCCAAAGGGCTGGAGCTGTTGCCGAGAAGGTTGCAACATTTGAGGGAAGGGACCTGGAGTACACCCACCCTATCTGACCTGGAGGAGCAGGCAGATACCTTCAGGAAGAGACGGTTGCCAGTAGGAATGGATGAAACAAAAAGTAGGTTGCATAGGGCAGCTCCAAAAGTGGAAATATCACCTATTGTTTCTCTTTCTCATTCCCCTACCTTTTTTTCTGTTTTTGACCCATCCTTACTTCTCTTTCTTATCTAATATTTATTTTTCTCTTCCAAGTAGCAGGTTCCCAGGGAAGAAATAAATAATGGTTACTAGAGGTCAGTACTGATTGCTTGCAAATGACTTTTGAAGTTAATCTTGAGGGCCTGGGACTGCATATGGCTCATCAGCCACCAGCTGCTCACACCTGGCCTAGTTTACATTTTTCTGTTTTCCATCAATTGAGATATTTTTTAAATTTCACTAAGTATGAAAAGAGGATTGACTTTAACAGCTGGATAAAATATTTTGTGGAATGCCACTCGATAACCCTTTGGCAAATGGAATTCAAAACCAATTCCTACTTGCTTGTTTCTTTTTTCCAGCAAATTTTGAGCAAATTTTCGTTGCAACATAAAATTATGTACTTAATGGGACTCATTTGGCAAATCAATAAATCTCCAAGTGCCACATCAAAGATGATAATCTGGTATAGATATGGCTTAAACAGCAGCACCATTCTTGCTCCTTTTTTTCCTGGATTTTTAAGCATTTTATCTAGGGAAAAGGAGTTGGAAGCTTACAAACTTGACCACTATTTTATAAATCATTTGGCTTAAAGATATAGCCTTTAGATTGATTCGGGATTTAGGTTTGCATTTCTTCTGATGGGCAACATGACATCATTTGCTTTTTATATCTCCATCTTCTAAAACAGGGCTTTCCAAAGTGCCGCCCCTGGCAACACACCAAGGTCGGCGGGGGTGGCAGCGCGGCAGTGGCGCGTGCGCGCATGGCGGCAGCGCAAGGGACGTGCGGCGGCGCGTGCCGCCGCCGATTCTAGGTGGTGTGGCAACACACCACGCTGTGTGTGGCAACACACTTTTGTGTCGCCACAGTTTGGAAAGCTCTGTTCTAAAAGATAAAGTTTCCCTCAAGTCTTGGTGACTACATGGATTCATATATGTAATTACTGTATTTGGAAAGAATAAGGAGCTGATTTACCATTGCCTTCTTCAAAGATGTTTTTCTAACTTCTCAGTTTAGCCAAAGCCTGAGAGCTCCTGACGGTCTCCCATCTAAGTGCTATGATCAACCCAGTTCAGTTTAGCTTTCTTGATTAGCCAATGTTGGCTAGGTGTTGCCATCTGCTTTAAACATTTACAAATATGGCCAAAACTAGCTCTCTAAAGCTAGCTCGGCGCTGTAACTTGCCATAGCAACATCTTGCTCTATTTTGTGTGAAGATCTAGCCTAAGAAAGTATTCTGTGCAATGTAAAAGCTTGCTTCCAACTCTGAAACATTCAGTTGTTTGCTTCACCTACACTGGATCTTTGGACTCCTGATCCAAGAATATATTTTAAATATATTTTGCTCATTACAAAACAATTGCTAAGAATTTGATACATTACGATCTGCAGCCTTGCTGATTATAATTCATTACCTACTACTGTTACTAAATATGTGCCCATTTCCAAAGGTGTCTCAAAGAGAAGGCTGCATACCCCATTTTTAAATTAATTAATTGCATTATGATCATTTTCTGTAGTTGGAAATTACTGCAACCCACACTCCCAATCTGTCAGCCACCTGTCCACTTTTCAGCTATGCTGAGAACCTTGCTTTTGTATAAATAATGTTCATGCCAAGAAACTGACAAAGAACAGGTAATGGTTTTCTTTGAATTTACCATCTCAAAAGCAAGTAACATCTCCCATGCAGGGGAAAAAAAAGCTTTGTTTTACTGGAGTTATTGGTCACCCACAGCTAAGTAGAGTATTTGTCACCCACAGCTAAGTATATTTGAATAGCTTTTTATTTTGGTAGGTACAGGTGGTTTTTTTAAAAAAATGTGTGTGAAACAAATTAACTACTGTATATGTGGAAACTATTATATAAATAAATATAAATTATATTTTATTATATATTATATAATTATATAATTATATATTATATAAATTATATAAATTATAAGTTCTATAAATCTTTGTACACATTGTTCCTTGTAATTTCACTATATTCATTTGCTGTCCCCTCACTATTCCATTAGGCAGTATTTGAGCAATTTGCAACAATGCTTCCATCAAATGTTTTTAAAACTTTCAGAGACTAATCCCCATCAAATTCAACAAATCTTTATTCTAAATAGCATGTAGAAGATTGCTCATTGGGTTATGTACTAACATATTCTTGGAATCCTTTTTTTAGTGTTCAAATCCCTGAGTGAGGATCACTTCAGGAGACTGCATTCTAACTTTTCCCCTTCCCATCTCCAAATCAATAGAACCAAAGTTATGAAAACCATAAGGACTAACCAAGACAAGGGCTCCCTAGTTAAAACTTCTATTCAAACAACATGCTTTCTGGTGGGTTTTTTTTCCAATTAACTCAATAGTCTGGATTCTCACAACACACTGAAGCATAAGCTAACTACATGGGTTGGTAAAATGTAGCTGAGTTCAGTATGACATGCATAGATATCCTGTTTTTGCAAATAACACAGTCTTTGACTGTAACCCCCCCCCCGAGTCCCCCTTTTGGGGGAGATGGGCGGTGATAGAAATATATATATATTTCTATAAATAAATAAATGGACTAGAACCTTGATTCTCCCTTATCCTAATCCAACATCTTAACTACTAGACCACATTAGCTCCGTTAGTGAGAATGTGGTGCACATGAGCTCCAGCATGCCTGCAAGCCTCTTCCTTGGAACCTACCTGGCTTCCTTCCCCCTCTAACAGTTTTTTCAGAGGGGTACTAGATAAATGTGAGGGAGGGAGGGAGGGGACTGGAATGATGCAAAGCCTGAGCATCATCTTTATTTTCATGAGGGCCTTTGGGCCCACAGACATTCTTAAAAAATAAAAACCCATTGATTTATCTAGAACTGTGGCCATGCATCAATTAAAGTTAAAAAAAAGTGATATCCCCCATTTCTCTTTCATTGGAATGGGGTATGATTATTCTTCCAATATCTTAATTTTGAGAAGTTCTAACTCTCTTACACTTGCACTGACAAGAGGATGACCACCTGAAATCTTACCTCGTACTTCTCTAAACTTGTTGAGTCTCTCTCTCTCTCCTAAAAGCTAATGTGCCTGTATGTATCCCATTTCCCTTTTTATAATATTTTGAAACCCAAAATGATGTAGTAACTTCCTTTCAAAGTGCCAACTGCTTTTACCTCTTCAACCAGCTCTTTCTTATTGGTAGGATCAGATGTAGGACAGCCAGTCTCCTTGTCTCTTCTTCAACTTTCTGAAAAATGAAGACCACTGAGGAATTTTAGGGACTTTACAGTGTTGATGAGACTGGGTCAGTTTTCCAACAGATGTCCAGGTGGTTAAAGTCACCCATTAGCTTGTAAATTAATAGATGCACAAAAAGGAGGAAGTTAGAAACCCAACAGTCTTTTTTATTATTTTTTAGAATTTAATTGTCAAATTTGCTCTGTGTATCTTTTTTATTAACATGTATAAAAAACATTAAACAACAATACAGTGGAGTCCTTGTTGTTGTTTATTCATTCAGTCGCTTCCGACTCTTCGTGACTTCATGGACCAGCCCACACCAGAGCTTCCTGTCGGCCGTCGCCACACCCAGCTCCCCATGGTCAAGTCCGTCACCTCCAGAACATCATCCATCCATCTTGCCCTTGGTCGGCCCCTCTTCCTTTTGCCTTCCACTTTCCCTAGCATCAGCATCTTCTCCAGGTTATCCTGTCTTCTCATGGAGTCCTTAACACTAAGTAATTAGCTTAAGACCAAAACCTTTATTGTACAACAAATATTTTGACGCAATCTGCAGCAGATTTTTTAAATGTTATATTCAATTTTGGATGAAAATGCCAAATAATCTTACGCTCATTAACATTGACATCCTAAATTGTAATTAATACTGATAGAATATTTCTTTCTTCAACAGTCTAAGTAATCTAAACATTAGAGCATAGCTTTCCAAACTGTGTGTCGTGAC
This sequence comes from Charina bottae, assembly GCA_023362775.1. Classification (NCBI taxonomy): domain Eukaryota; kingdom Metazoa; phylum Chordata; class Lepidosauria; order Squamata; family Charinaidae; genus Charina; species Charina bottae. The sequence continues at coordinate 180,442,752 of JALMGJ010000001.1, read as the reverse complement.
ACATTAGTGTGTCACGACAAAACCCGGAAGTGCTGATGGCGCATCGGCGGCGCCAGTGGCACGCCATCAGCGCTTCCAGGTTTTAGCGTGACACATGAAGCCGCCGCCGCCGTTGGTGTGTCGCCAACAGCGGGACTTTGGAAAGCACTGCATTATAGTGTTAACAATTTCAGTCAATGCAGTACAAATATTATTGTATTGAAGTAACATAATGTATAAGATTTACAACAATGTAGTAATACTAATAAAAAAGTTTTAAAAAAAGAAGTCACCCATTATCTTTCCATTCTGAAATTTCTATAATCCTGTCCAGAAGGGCTTTGTCCAAATCTTCTGCCTGTCTCAGAGGTCTGTAGAAAGCAGGGTATCTAATCTGGAGACAACATGCTGCTGTACATATTCCACCAACTAGGAGGCCTATGCAAAGTACTGACACATATAGGATGTTGGTACATAATGGACAGTTTCTATCTACTGTTTTTTATTTCCTAGTCATGTATCATTTTCCCCTGAGGACTAACAGCTGAAGATGTTTCCTTGTGTTTTTGTATCTACTGCAGAAAGTTTTAAAAGTGATTTTAGTGCTAATATGCTGGAATTTGGGCACGAATTTTCAGGTGTAGTCATGAGGTCAGCAGGTCAGATTTGTAATTTCACTGGATTAGCCTTCTTCTCGTTTCCTCCAGCATCTTAAATTCAGAGACATTACAAACTTCTGTGACAGCAGTTTGTACTTAATGTTTCTGATTAATAAACCCTAAGAATGTACTATCCTAAAATGTGTAATACTATATTGATTTCATGTCATTACTCTCCTAAGGTTTGAGCAAAGTATGATGTACATGCAGCACATGCCCTACTTGTTCTGCATTTCCATGACAACTATTAGAAAAACAGCCCCCTTTTCAACTGCCAGTTTCTTCATTGTATCTCACAGCTGCATTCAAAGTGAGAGATTTTTTTTCTTCCAATTAATCACCAGAGTTTTTTTAACTGAAATATAGTTAATTTAAATGTCTGTGGCTAAAGAAATGCAGAATGAAAAAGCAGCATATTATAAAATATCTAGCAGGCCCATAATATACTAAGAGTAAAAGGAAAAGGGGTATAAGCCAGCAGCAGTCACATGTTCTTGAAGGGGGTGTAAATCCTAAAATATGTTTTAATGTTAGCTTTTGTGGCAGAGAACAATCTAGAGGCAGATGATGACATTCTATTGCTGGATTTAATTTGGCACAGCCAAGCAGCTGAGAGGGCAGGCTGTCTGGGAACAATCTGTAAATCGTTTTGATAAACTTCTTAGAGGAAAAGCAATGTATAACTGAAACAAATAGAAAATGAATACATTTTGTTGCTTCATGTACCTCATTACACATGTATTACTAAAACGTTAAATAGAAGTGGCTAGTCTGAATTGATAGATTCACATGGATGAATTGATTTTATATAAACATATAAACAAAGGGGTGTGGTGGTTCAGCGGGTAAGATGCCAGGCTTGTCAATCGGAAGATCGCAAGTTCGGAGGTTCGAATCCCTAGCCCTGCGTGATGGAGTGAGCTCCCGCACTAGCTCCAGCTCTTGCCAACCTAGCAATTCGAAAGCATGCAAATGCAAGTAGATTAATAGGTACCACTTCGGTGGGAAGGTAACAGTGTTCCGCAGCGTCATGCCGGCCACATGACCGTGGAAGCGTCTTCGGACAACGCTGGCTCTTCGGCTAACAAACGGAGATGAGCACCGGCCCCTAGAGTCGGACACAACTGCACAAATGTGCAGGGGGAAACTTTACCTTATAGATATAACAAACTAAATCACAGTTTATTAAACGAACCACATTGGCTGACTTCGTAAAACACACTAAGCCATTAATTATATGGCATATATAATAATGGTCAGATTTATTCCACATTATACCAATACAAAACAAACATTATGACTTATCACAATGTGTAACCCAGTCATAACATGAGCTATTGGTCACGTGAATGGCAGGTACATTTCCATTTACTTTCATAAATTTACATTATTTTTTTAGTTTGATATTCCTGAAAAAAAATGCCAATTTGTAAAACTATTGTAAAAACTGTGTGTAAAATTAATGGGAGTTTTGTACAGAACTTCACAGCAGGATTCCATTTCTAAATTCTTTCAATTGTATTTAACATACAACTTAGTACATCAGTACAATTGGCAAGATCTTAAGCCTGTACAATGTGGGCCATCTATTTCCCTTCTAACTGCCTCAGCAGTCCCCATTCTTTTCAAATAGGTATACTATACTACCTTTTCAAAATGCTAAATATGCACATATTTGAAAACACCAGGGATTCCAGGTGCAATGATGCCCTTCCCTGTCCCCTCTTCTATCATTAAGTTGGAAGAGCAGAGAGGGGATTCAGCTCACAGCTCACTTTCCTCCTCAAGATGGGAAGAAAGTAAATCAATCTGGAATTCACTGTTTTCACAGGATTCCTCTTATGCACCTCCAGAATGAGATTGGTACGGTTGCTACCCTCACAGGAAGGCAGTTCTTGCTGTTGCTGCTGCTGCTGGTGGTAGTAGAAACTTTTTCAAGCAAACACGGAGGTAAAGAAAGAAGCAGTGAAAAAGAGACTGGCAGAGGAGGGGAAGGATCTACACTTGGCCTGGATGGTTGTCATGCAGACAGGCAGAGAAAGAGAAGATTGTTGTGGAAAAGGCAAGGGCGGCTGAGATCCAAATGGTGGGCTCTGTGGTGTCTATTATGGCTACTTGCAACTTATTGATAAGAATACAAACCTTATGGAAAACCTGCTTTGTCTTCCATGAAGCTGATATTCCCCAAGGTCCACCCCCTCAAAAGGAAGGACAAGCTGTGCAAGAGAGACTTCTATCCTCTCTGGCAGTAAAGATTAAAATGGCCTTGGAGGAGTAGAGCCAGATAGGAAGGGGAGATCTTGCAGGAAGCCAGGGCTGTAGATTAGATTAGGAAGTTGAAAAAATCATCCTGGAAGACGACAGTGGCAAATTAGCTCTGTATTTCTGCAAAAGAAAAGAGCTACATGGAGGTTATGTCTGCAAAATCGCCAGAAAATGAGCATGATGAGAAGGAAACTTTATATTTTTATAGGGAACAAATATAATTGCTCCTGGAACTTCTTACTACTGGGGAAGCTGGAAGTGCATAACAATATTTTATATAGATCTGATAGCAAAAAACAAATCTGTTGGATTGGAAATACTATAGTTATAATTGGCTTACAATGTTTACTACCTTTGTCAAAGCAGCTATACTCCTGGTCAATAGCCTAGGTTTGTTTTAAAAAACTGACCCAAAATCTTTTAGCCAAAATTCAAAGTTCTTGCCTGGCCTTTTCACGCTGCTGCATACAAATTTGAGTGTGTTCTCCAGTGATGAGTACATGACTCATGGTGCTTGGTACTTACTTTCAAGTACCCATGCAGAGTTGGACTACAAGGATGTTGACATCTGTGCCATCTTAATTTGAGCTGCAAATTGAAAAGTCTCGCTTCGACAAGTTTTATTTTGAAATGCTACTACTCACTGGTGAGTATTCCATGCCTACTGGAATATATGGAATAGGATATTTGCAAATGACACCCAAGTTTATTTTGCCAAGCAGAAAACAGCAGGCAGGCAGCAACAGAGTCCCAGATTTCCTCTGTAGCAGTTCTTGAACTCAGCATGTGCACAATCATAATGAAAAAATAATGAAATTGACATAGGAAATGCCAAACTAATTAGCTCTAATGCCGAGACTTGTTTTTTTAAGTTGAATAATCCTCTCTGTTCCATGAAGTCAGCCGGGATGCTGCTTGATCTTTGATCATGCTAAAAATTGCATCTCTACTGACAATGTTAGAGCTGAGCAGAAAGGCTTTTCAAGATGGTGTTATCATAGGTGTCTATTCCTAGCTGTCAGCCCTTTGAGGTGGTCCAGACACGAAACCAAAACCATGAGTACTATTACTACCTTTATGGTAAGGTTAGAGTAACAGAATCTTGCAAGTCTGAAAGCGCTTCCGCCCTCCCTGCCTTTACTTTCCAGAGAACCAGGGAGGGTCCCTGCTGAGACGCTTTCTCCACCCCCATCCTTCCTTTAGACTCAGATTTCACTTATCAGGGTTGTCTAGGCCGTGGCTCTTCCCCCATGTCTCCCAAAGTTATCCTCTCAGTCCATTACACTAGCCCTGATAACACCAAAATGCAAAGTGCGTTATGATGTCATGATGTAAGCTCCACCCATACTTGTTTCTGTCATGATATAAGCATATAAGGTGCAGCATTTGCATAATGACATCACAAAGCAGATTTGATCACTTGCCTTCCCTCCCCACTCCCCCCACATTGGTACCTGCTGTTGTCACAGTGCTCTCTTGAGATGAACTGGGCCTCTTAAAAAGATGTGCTAGCAAGGCAATCATTTTTCATTATTATTTATAATTGGGCTCGCCCCAGCTCTTGCTGACCTAGCAATTCGAAAGCATGCAAATGCAAGTAGATAAATAGGTACCACTTCGGTGGGATGGTAAAAGCATTCCGCGCGCATCATGCCGGCCACATGACCACGGAAGCGTCTTCGGACAACGCTGGCTCTTTGGCTAAGAAACGGAGATGAGCACTGGCCCCTAGAGTTGGACACGACTGTGCAGGGGAAACCTTTACCTTTACCTTAAATAAAAACAGCTCTTTCTCAGTGGGCAAGCTCCTTTGGAAAGCCTGTTTCTTAGCACTATTTCAAAAGAAGTCAGGTTTTATTATCAGAAGGATATTCTGACTTCATAGAAACCTGGGTTTGAAGGGGCAGTGGTATTCCTGAATCACAGTCATTCTAGTCTTTAAAATCAAGCAACGTAACACAGGCCAGAGCCCAAGCAGTGGAGGAGAGCTGAGCAGCTAAGTAACTAAAGCCTCCTTTTACCTTCCTCTCCTGTGGTCTTTCTGCTGTCCATAACTGAATTGGTTTTTTTTTACTCATCCCATGTAAAGGGAGAGCCTGAATGAATCAACCAGAAAGGTAAAACCATTTGGAATAGGAAGAATGACACTTAGGACTTGAAAGCTGTTTGCCAATTTCTTTCTGAAGTAAATGTCAGAGTTCCAAGATGATGTTCCATGATTTTGCTTTTTGTTACATGCAGCTGGTATAAGGGCCTAAAACAGTGTTGGTCTGAATTGTTCGGCAGTAAAGGCTGGAAGGAGTCCAGTAAAGAGCTGTTTGTAGTAATGGAGGCTCAGAGTTGCAAAGAGGAACACTTATTACTGATCACATAGGAACAAAAAAGGAAACACTACCAGTATGATAAAATCCACATTCAAGAACATTAAAAAAATGGATGTAGATCATGTTGCTGAAATTGATTATGTGCCATCAAGCTGGTGTTGACTCTTAGTGACCACAATCTGTCCCCACCTGGTCCTTCAGGTCTTCCAACAGTATATTCATTGTTGCTGTAACTGAGTCTATCTACTTGGCTGCTGGTTGTCTTTTTCTTCTCTTTCCTTCACCTTTCTCAGCATTATAGACTTCTTCAGAGAGCTAGGTCTTCACATAATGTGTCTGAAGTAGGATAATTTGAGCCTGGTCATTTGTGCCTTAAGTGACAATTATGGGTTGAGTTGTTTGATGATCCATCTGTTTGTTTTCTTGGCTATCCATGGTATTCTCAGGAATCTTCTCCAACACCAAAGTTCAAAAATGTCAATACTCTTTCTATCCTGCTTCAAAGTCCAACTTTCACTTTAAAAGAGTGTCACAGGGAAAACCACTGTCTGCACAATTCTGATCTTTGTAGGTATAAACACATCCCGTCATCTGAATATCTTTTTCAAGGCCTTAATGACTATTCTACCAAGTGATAGTTGCGGTGTATTTCTTGACTGCTTGTTCCTTTACTGTTGACAGTTGATTGTAAAAGGTAGAAGCATCCACTCCTTTGGTATCTTCACTGTCAGTTCTAAGGCTGGTTGCTGTACCTCTTATTAGTTTGGTCTCCTTTATATTAAATCTTAATCCAATTTTTTCACTGTGCTCCTTGACTTTCATTACTAGAGCTTGTGGATCATTTCCATTTTCAGCTATCAGAGTAATGTCATCAGCATAACACAGATTATTGATACTTCTTCCTCCAGTTTTAAAACCAGACTCATATTTTTGCAGTCTCTGAAATAGCAGCAATAAATTCTGAAATTGCCAAGATGATTTTCATGCTGATGAAAGGCCAGGCCACCAAAGCACGCACACATTATCAAGAAGAATAGTTGACAAAAGAATGCAGACAAGACAGGCAGCTTTCAACACAATGTTTTTTAAACATACCATAGCCAATTATTGAGAAGAAACATGAAATAAACTACTATTACTACAGTCAAACATCTTAGCCCCAATTTCAATTTCATATATAAAGCCAAGATGATATGTGATAAAATGGAAGATAAAGAAAAGTCTGACAAGAATCCCTCACAAAAGTCTGGAGAATCTGCATACAAAATACTGAATAAAGGAATCTAATTTTAATTAGAGAGAGAGTTTGGTCTAGTGGTTGAGTCAGCAGGCTAGAAACCAGGAGACGGTGAGTTCTAGTCCCGCCTTAGGCACGAAAGGTGGCTGGGTGACTTTGGGCCAGTCACTCTCTCTCAGCCCAACTCACATCACGGGGTTGTTGTTGTGGGGAAAGTAGGAGGAGGAAGGAGTATTAGGTATGTTCCCCGCCTTGAGTTATTTGAGAGCCAGTTTGGTCTAGTGGTTAAGGCAACGGGCTAGAAACCAGGAGACACAGAGTTCTAGTCCTGCCTTAGGCATGAAAGCCGGCTGGGTGACCTGGCCAGTCACTCTCTCTCAGCCCAACTCACAGGGTTGGGAAAATAGGAGGAGGAAGGAGTATTTGATATGTTCGCCTTGAGTTATTTATAAAAATAATAAAGGCGGGATAGAAAATAGATGGATGAAAGGAAGGGAGGGAGGGAGGGAGGGAGGGAGGGAGGGAGGGAGGGAGGAAGGAAGGAAGGAAGGAAGGAAGGAAGGAAGGAAGGAAGGAAGGAATCAATCAATCAATCAATCAATCAATCAATCAATCCAGGCATTAATTTGAGGGACTATACAACATCTAATATTGAGTGTATTAAATAAGAAATTCAAGCACATAATACACTGAATGGTTTTGGCTTTAGAAAATACAGTATGTGTTGCATTTCACAGTCTTCTGTAAAAACCATTCTGTCACTAATGGCACAAAACTTAAAATGAGGGCAAGTGGGAGAGGAAAATTCTGTGCAGTTCATCCATTTCCTAAGCCCTGCCAAGTTGTGCCAGCCAAGGCAGATGGGAGCAGCTTTTCTTTTTCCCCTTCATCCCCTTTCAGCCAATTGGGGAAAAAGTCCCACTTTTTGGCAAGTATCAATGTCATATTCAAGGCTTCCTTTACTTGATAATGTTAAATATTGGACTTGGATCTAGTTCAAGTCCCCACTCAGTCAAGGAAGCCACTGGGTGACTATGTGCCAGTCATGCTCTTTCAGCTCAAACTACCTCACAAGGTTGTTACTGGGGGATAAAATTGGGGATGGGGAGACCCCCATGTAACAAACCACTTGAACTCTCACAGAAAGGCAAGCTATAGAATAAATGTACCTTATTCCCAAGTAAGCGTGCATAAGACTTCAATTTTAGCCTCCTTAATTAAAGCTAGAGATAGCAACATTATAATGTCAGTGTTAGAGCTTTGTTTTATATACTGTAAAGCTAAAGATCAAGGAACTACACTGTCAAAACAAGTATATATATATATCAATCGCTTAAAAATTGTTTAATACTATAGTGTCATTTGCCCCTAGTCTAGGTAAGGCTTTTCCAGACACTCAGTTTAGAATGAATCAAGATCCAATTTCAAGATTCCTAATGAAATAGTTAGCAAGCTCCAGGGGTATCTGCAGGGCCAGGTCAAAAAAGTCAAGTAAACTGACTTCCCTGATTAGAGAAAAGACAGTATCTACATTTTTTGGCTGACTGGAAACCCCTTATAGACTTTTTGCATGAAACAGAAAAAAATGAACTTATGATTTGGTGGTTTTGATGATTAGGAAAAAAAATTAGATAATAGAAAGAAGAATGCTTTTCGTTTTGTAACCATAGAGTAAGAGATAATTTTGTAACCATACTTGTATTTGCTGCAAAGAAAATCAGAAACTCTTATTTCTTTTGATCTTTTCTTTCTTTTCCTTTTTTCTCTTTCTTTACTTTATATTAGTTTTTGTTAGTTTTAATCTTCTTTTTAAAACTTTTAATAAACTTTATATTAAAAAGATAAATAAAAAGGTGTCTAGGAGAATTCCTTCAATATACTGTATGTATTAAACATCCTGAGTTGTAAAAGAGAACATCCCTCTTCAAGGCAGTAGAATGTGGAACGTTAGATACTGTACTGGGAATGTATATAGTGGAATTGACGCTCTGCTTAGATCCTTCATGAAGGCATCAGGCCAAGTATGTTGTTAAAACAGTGCTGTTTGAGCCCCTGCTGGTTTAAGGGTTCTTCTTTTCATGGCTTTTCAGCAAATAGAAATAGGGCTTGAAAAAATCTTATTGTGTGAAGTTTACAGGATTCTGCATCTTCTATCTCTCATGCCCTCTCCCAAAAATCAAGGAACATTCCATGCCAAGTATGCATGCTCAGCCCCTTTGTAGTTTCCTCTCCCATCAAGTATTTGTTGTTGTTGTACTTCTGAAAACTGGAGTTCTCCAAGCCTGCTGATAGTGTTGTCTTGTGTTTGGATGGTGCCTTTTTTTTAATTAAACGTGGAGTGACTCTTAGGGAACTGATATCAGCCTTAGTGCTCTCTAAATCTGTCAGCTTACAACTGTCTACAGTACAACTTGCCTGATGAGGATCAGCATCAAATTTAATGCCTCATGCCTGGTGGCCCATTCCCTGCCCAATAAGCAAATCAGTTCTTCAGTTTGGGTGGCATTTACTTTTTATTTTAGGTTAACACAAATGTTTAAAAACATTCACCAAGGTTCCAGTCTCTCACCACCTTTTTCCAAGGTATTTTCTTGGTCTGAGGCAGCCAAAAAAAAGTGTTTGAAACAATATAATCATGGTCATTCTCTGTGGCCACTGTGCCACCCACAAAAAGGCAGAAGTGAATTCTTTATTAGAGCATGTTGCGTGTCCAAATATTGGATGAAATACTCTTCATCTGTATTGCTTCCTTCTCCGTTAACTAAGAGCCAAATTATATATTACATAGGGGAAATTTTCAGGTAATTCTAGTTGGAATTCTGGCAATTCTGCAATTCATTCACTTAAGTTATTAGTTAGCAGATCTTCTGGTTGTAAGCCAAATGAAATCCCTTGAAAATATCTGGGAACAGATGTTTGAGGTCCAAAAAGAGAAGTAAAGTTTATTAAGAAAGTTACATGCTGTAACAGCCTGAATTTCTGAGCTTTCTACCTCAAGGAAAGGAGAAGAGAACAATGGAGATTTTTTCAGTCTTCAATCAGGGAAAGCAGAGCAGAATCAGAACAAAGGAGTTTCTGGCTTGCTATTGCTACCCCTAATACCTGTAGGGATCAATAGGATAAAAGGTGCAAAATGTCAATACTTCTGGAGCTTCATTTCCAATATTAAATTCAGCTCATTCAGCCTTAACAATCTGGTATTCTCCCCTGCCAGTGTGATAAATAGCCATGCTGGCTAGTGGATTAAGTGGTTGTATTCTATGAATTCACAGAACACTAAAGAAGGCTGACCTAGTTTCTTCCATGCTTTTTTTTCCCCTTTCTCAAATGAGTTGCAGCAGAAAGAATCTAGACCAAGACTACAGTGTTAAAATAATAATCTTTTCTCCCATCACTAAAACTGGAATATGGAAAGAAAATGAAAATGTCACTGGCTTCAGTAATTGTGCAGTAACATAAAATACAACACCAAAACAATCAAGCCATTCTCAAAGTGCACTTCTATACTACAAATTTGAATTGTTTTTACAGCAATGGAATAGTCATGACACCCCTCCAAAACATTCTGGGAATACTAGTTTGATCAAAGTAATGCAATTTCTGTGTTATAGATTGTTATCTGATCTTACAAAATGATGCTTCCAAAATTTCAAGATTGATAATTCAGTGGTGGGCAATATGCTGCCACTCAGCATCAATGTGCTGAGATACTTCAAGATACCTTGCGTGGGGGGGGAATAGTTCCTCTTGGGGATGGCTGGTGCCATAGGGCCCTTTTAAACATCTAAACATCAAACCATCTCATCTTGGATTTTTATACTTAATTTTATTATATGAGAGTATTTTATTAGGTTGTTTTAATGGTCAGATTTTAATTGTTGTATTTTGTAAACCGCCCAGAGTTCCCTTGTGGGGAGATGGAGCGGTATATAAATAGAAACATAAATAAATGCTGCCGCTGCCCCTTCGAAAGGGCAGGCTCCGGGGACCCCGAAAATGCCCTCGGTTCCGGCAGGGAGGCATAAACCTCCCCTCTCCACATGCACACGCTGCCCTGGGGTGGCAATTCTCCCCGCAGAACAGCTGAGGCAGCTTGCGCGCAGCCTCCCTGCCTAAACTGAGGGCATTTTCGGGGTCCCCGGAGCCTGCCCTTTCGAAGGGGCAGCACTGCAGCTCGGGCAGCAGTGCCCCTTCGAAAGGGCAGGCTCCGGGGACCCCGAAAATGCCCTCGGTTCCGGCAGGGAGGCAAAAATCCCGCGGGCAGGCTGCCGGGCTTCCCGACGCACAGCTGATTGGCACGGAGAATTTCCACTCCCTTCAGCGCTTCCGGCTTGTCACGCGACACACAGTTTGGAAAGCCCTGCCCGTCGTCAAGATGGCTGCCGGAGACGGCTGCCAAGTTGCCAGGGGTATGCCCACAGCAACGCACACCATGCCCGCTGCCGCGCCTGCCCCGCCACACTCGCTGCCGCGCCACGCCCGCCACGCCTGCCTGCGGAAGAGCCACACTCAAGGGGCCAAAGAGCCGCATTTGGCTCGCGAGCCGCCATTTCCGACCCTTGTTCTAGTAGAATGGGGATATACAGCCAGTGATTCCAGGGTCACATATGATCCCACGAAGCTGCAACAGAATCACAGTTTTTAATGTGGAAGAATGGGGAAAATATTATATATATGGGTAATAATTCCTATTAACTATATTTCAATTCAATTGAAATTATAGTAATTTGCTGTCCTTGCTTGACTCACTTTGTTCTGTCCACATCTCCTTTTACAGAACAGCCCTGACAGTCATATTGTTTCCCACTCTTTTCCCATGAACTAATGGAGTACAATCCCCTCACAATCTTTCCCTCACTTTTATGCAGGACACCATTTCTTTTGCGAGAGAATGGGAAGTTCCTACACATGCTAGATTTAATCTCTGCAGTCACAGAACCACCCCTCACAAAGGAGCTCCATATTTACCTCACAAAGATGAGGCATTCTGAATCAGAGTGAATCCAGTGGATCAGGCTTCTAGAAAGTATTTAAAAATCAATCAAGTATACTTTAATAGAAGTTTATCATATTTTATTTTGGTCAGCACAGTAATAAACACTCAAGTAATAAATTCATCAAACCAATGGCATTGTTACATACATACATACATACATACATACATACATACATATATATATATCTTGTAAACTAGGGATATATGTAGTGCAGTTCATCTTGCAAACACAGAATTTTTCTTTTTTTAAAAATATATATATACAGTAAATATTATAAATATTAACCAGAGTAATGACAGACATAAAAAAAATTCCAAGCATTTGTACTTTGTCAGTAATGTCATAGTCAATGCTAACCGGACGTTGCGAATCTAACTGCAGAAAGCCAAAGTATAACTTATTAAAACATAGAGCAGTCTAGAAGTAATGTATTTTAGCTATACTGTAGCATATTCTCTTCAAATATAGACTGAACAAATAAAATTAAATAATAGAAGTTGATGCAACTCCGAAAATGTTGGCTGTGCATTCATTGGAAATAGCTTCCAATATTCTGATTGATTTTAATGATGGTTCTTAACAGTGTAAGTGCATATTCAACACAAATTCTTATTTGATAAGTTAATAAGGATGCAATGTGTATAAAACTTTTTTTGCATCCCATTATATTGATATTGGCATAGACACACACACAAATTCTACTGAAGCTCCTTTCAAGCAAAGCAATTAATATATTGTAATTCTATAATTAGAAGCATATCTGTGATGGGAACTATATGGCCCATGGAATTCAAGGCTAGTAATCATAGCAACTCAAGCTTGATATAATGGCTTGAGCTGTACTAAGGACAGAAACTCAGGAGGAATATCTTGATTGAAGAGCAACAGTTATGGAAGATTATCTATAGTATAGCTCCCCATATTCTTAGAGAGTGAATGTATGTTAAAACAGCTGTCCAGTATATATTGCTTGACACCTTTATTTGCTTGAGTGGGTGTGCAAGCAAGGAATAGTTCTTAGGATCATCTTTCATCTTGTCATAATAGTGGAAAGATGATTAAGTAGATCTATGCATTTCTATGTGCATACTGCTGCAGTTTTATGACTGCTGCAGCATACTCCAACTTGCAGACCAGCTCATTTATACTAGACTCATAAGACAAATGGGAAGTAAATATCCTGTGTGAATTCACTGCACAGTCTCAATAGGCTTATTCTAAGGCTAATTCACAGTTAATTAGATGTTTCAAAAACATAACCCAGAAAAATATCACCTTGAAAACATCCAGCTACATAAATAGTAGATAGAAAGAAGGAATTATAAGAAGCACTACCTAGAAGAGTTCAAAGGCAAAGATCTGGCCCAATGTTATTGGCCTAAAAGATGATGCCAAAAAATTCAGACAGAGTGCAACATAACATACAGCAGCACAAACTTTTCACAGTGTCTAGAATATTATAGTTGTAAATATGATTACAACCCGCTTGGAAATTTTAAGTCATGAAGAGGGTAGGAGATATTATTAATGGTTAAAACTGTTTGGTAATTGTTGATATTCTTGGGAATCTAGCAGTCACGCACTAGTGAGAAGCCCAAAGAAAGTATGGCTAGAAACAAAGACAATGAATATGATTTCCTAGAGCAGGGTTTCTCAACCAGGGTTCCGTGCAACCCTAGGGTTCCGTGAGAGGTCACTAGAGGTTCCCTGGGAGATCATGATTTATTTAACAAATTATCTCAAATTCTGGCAACTTCACATTCAAGAGGTAAGTTTCATTCTTTATTTTTAGTTTAAGAACACTGTTAATGTATATATACAGGCCTACACATGAAATGAATATAATAATTTTGTAACTTCTGGCCTATATTTGAGCCTGAATGTGCAGGGGTTCCCCAAGGCCTGAAAAATATTTCAAGGGTTCCTCCAGAGTCAAAAGATTGAGAAAGGGTGTCCTAGAGAGACTCTTTCCTGTGACATTTAATACATACACAAATATTTATTTTGCTATAATCTATGTTCAAACAGGTTCTGAACAACAAGACTGGATCAGTATTAGAACACCACATTTTTAGATTCTTTGGCAAGTACGAGTATATTGGGAAAAAATACATTGCTAGCAATAAGTGGAACACCATGATGGATACAGATGATCAAGTGCCTTGCCATTAAAATGATGCATCCATATTTAAACCTAGAATGTTAGTAGACAAGCAAAAAAGGGACTACTTGAGTTCTCAAATTTAGCAACATATTGTTATGTAGCAAAATTAGCATATGATAATCATACAGTAAATATTAGCATTGAAACTAGCAGATACTGAAATTCTCTTCAAGGCTGTGTTACGATTTAAAAAATAAAATCTGGCTTCCAACCTCTCCCTATTAACATCAACATTTCATATGGAAGGAAAGTTCTGAAAATTCTGAGAAATACATACATTTGAAAAATACATAGGACTTGATTCAAAGCAACCCTTCTGAGAATAGAAGCGTTCTTTTTATTTGTGGGAAGAAATCTGTGAAGCTGCTACTGGAAGAAATTAGCAAGGTGATTTTCGTAGATTCTTCCCTGAAGACCCCACACTCCCCCCTGCTATCACATACTACTCTGGAAAGCCCACCAATTCTTTGGAACTTGGAAGAGAGGGGACAAATTGGTGAAAATGGTGCCACCTTACATTTCCCCCCAAAGAACCATTTCATAAATAAAACGCTGCTCAGCGGGAACTCTAGATCAAGCTGTATTCTACAATCAACCATTATGCAAACTCTAATCCTCTGAATAAAAAAAATCCTCCACAACCTGTGTGTATTGTTCAGATGAAAGCTCTTATGTGCAAACAGGCCCTTTTCTCTCATCCAGTAATGTCAAATAATTCATTGTTATCCACCGAAAAATATGTTCTGTAAAGTTGATTACCAGAAGTCATTCATTGCAGCTAAACACAACTGGTTCCAAAAAGAAAATTACAAAATCCAACCCCATCCCCAATTTTGCAGGAGGCAGTTTATTTCACAAATCCATTTATAACAAAAATTAGGTTTCAGTAGAGTCTGGAAAAATAAATGTTTTCATACTTGGATGGCCATACTCAGAACACCATTTTAAAGACTGGACTCAGATGTCCATTTATACATCATTATCCAGATTTTCAGCATGATAAATGAAAGTCTGAAGCTGTCCTAAACTCCTGAAAAACAGCTGTTGTTTCATTTAGCTACAGTCTAGCTGTAGTCTAGTAGGTTGAAGTTATTGGTATTGAGATCTTCTGATTCAACCACACTGTATTTCTCTTTCTCCAAAGCCAGCACTATATTCTCTTCATGCATCAGAAGTGCTGAAATGAGATGAATGGGACAGTCTCTCAAAAGAGAGTTACTTTTTGGATTTTCCCCCACCTCCCAACTCTTAGAGCAAAGATATGCCCAGTGGATGCTCTGCTCATGCAACATATCCAAGCCACACACTCCATGAGAGCCAGGGCTACTCCCCATTCTTCTGATAGGAGAAATTACAAGGCAAGCCTGAGCAACACCATCTGTATGGCTAGCACAAGCAAAGCTGGAGGAAAAAGGTACCTGCCTTTTCCAGGGACACTTCCCAGGCTTCCAGTTGTGTGCTACAGCACTGAACCAGGAGCGCAGGTGGCTGCCATGAGGATGTGCCCTAGGAAATAACTGTTTAGCAAGTAAGGCACCTCATAATTTTTTTTCCAGTTGTGTGTCAATCTTACAAATCCCATCTCTCTAAAGTCTGACATATTTAAGGGAAAAGGGAGTTGACAACAAAAGTATTTGGAACAACTTTAAATGCTTAATTTATTGTAGCATTAAGTGTTTTGTCAGAAGAACCTATTTCATAAGAGTTAACTTTATGATAGGACCAGACCAAGATGGTTTGCTGCCTGAGGGGAGCGCATTGTCCATCCCCCACTTGAATAAAAAGCACAGCATCCAAAGCTGGTTAAGTCATTTAGACACCAAAGGCAGAAAAACGCTCTACCATTAAAAATATGGTAACAAATGAAGTATTGCTTCCCTCCTTTCATGACATCTGATGTCAACTGCCTGAGGCAGCCATATTAACTCTCTCAAAGTACGCACGTAAATAGTTTAGGAGCAAAGCAGTAACATGGCTCTCTTCAGAACCTGATATGTTGAACAGTATATCATTATTTTGTTTCTTTTGGAAACATGTGGCAAGCAGTGAGTCAAAACAGAAAGTCTAGCATGGAAGACTGAAAGCCCAGTAGAAGATCTATTATATCTATTAGTTGTATGACAGATTTTAGATCAAGACCAATATTTTGAATTATATTTAACCTGATCATAGTATTTGCATTTCAAAGTTCTAGAAAACATGTATTTAGGGGCCAATTTATACCACCCAACTGGTATGGTGATGAGCACCTTAGGAGAAATGATAAAATGCCATCAAAGAAAGCAAGTTCAAGAGTTATTGGATGGGGAACACATTTCTAGGCACATGATTATACAGACGTGGCTCATTAATCATTGAAAAACCCAAGCTTTCCACCACGTATTTCTCAGTACTGAAAACTTTCTGGGCACTCATTCACTCTACTTTTCAGTAGTGTAATAAATACACCATGGATAGTGCATGGTGAACAATCATGAGAGTTCTCTGGCACAAGTAAGATCAATCCCAACCATTTGCCCCACATATTCACCATGCTAATAATTTAACTGCATGTCATCCTCTTAAATCTCAGTACAGTTAAAACACTCACTTCTCTTCATGAATAGAAGCATTACTGACAAAAGGAATTTCTTCCTTGTCTGTCTTCCCCAGGATCAGATTTTGTTTCTCCAAGTTTATCACACACTAAGAAATAAATAAAGGTGAATAAAAGAAAATACATTAGAAAATAGGTTTACTTGGGTAAAAAGGATAAGGATATGCAAAAGGAAGACGACCAAGGAAAGAGAAGTTTACCTTCAAACATTTCAGAGTTTGTAATCCCAGGGAGAAGCTTTTCTCATTACCTTCTGAAAAAAAAGGAATGTTCAGAGACATGCAATTTTTTCTTTGAAAAAAAAAAGCTCTATAGGAGCTCTGTTCCTATGGAGCACATTAAGGATATAATGTGATATTGATGCTTTTCTCAATTCTTTTTCTCCACTGGATGTCCAGAACATCTAGAAGTGCATTCCCATTTTGGCAGATTTCAAGCACACTCCAAGTACCAACAAAATAGTGGCACAGTTTTGCAATTTTTTATTCTCCAAATGTTGAAAAAAATGTTCATCTTGGAATCTTCCAAACCAGAAAAAGAGCTGAAAATATTATGTCTCATTCTCAATCACATAGTTGACTCACTGGCTATGTCCTTGTGATCCTTGGAAGTTAAAATATAATATAAATTGAAAATGTGTTCTCCAGCTGCAAAAGATTGTTCCTACTGTATTACATATCTGTGGTACATACATGTCCCACTACTTTCATCTCTAGCAAACAAAATTTTGTATTTCAAAATCCTACACAACCAATATAATCAGGAGTTGTTATTATTAAAATTTAGAGGCCACCCAATTCTAGAACAACTCTGCACAGCTTACAGTTAAAAAGACAGAAAAGAGTAAGAAAAAAAACCTGTGTGTCCAGGCAAACTGCACTCTATATACTATAAAACACAGTTGACAGAGGCTCACAACCACCCTACCCCAAGGCCTGAGAGAACAGCCAATTTTTAAAAGACTTCCAGAACATCATCAGGGTGGAAACCACATGGATCTGGGGGGGGGGATATAATTCCAGAGGGCAATTATGGGGGGGGGGAAACAGTTTTCTCACTCATGGTGCTCAAAAAATTTACTGGTGAAAAGCTTGGCTGCATGGCATCTGTCTTGCTGTAAACACTTACCAGCCACAACAACTGCAGAACAATCTACATGGACAGTCCCCATTGTAAGTGGCAGATGTTCCAGATGACCAATCACTTTCATATTATGTGGCAATGAAATCTTCTCACCTTCTGTTTTGTAGGATTTCATATGCTCTTTTAGCCTGGAGATGGAAATAAACAACTGTCTTACAGTCTGAAGTATGCTCATTTTAGGGAGGTGGGCAATGTAGGTTGCACTCTATATACTAACCTTGAAGGCAGATAATTCCCATTAATTAATTTAGCATCTGACATGACGCTAGCTAGCACAGATATAGAAATGAATCTTCCCCTGCAAATGTGAAGGAATGCCTACTGTGGAAAGCAGAGAAGGTGCCCTCTTACCTGGTATTCAGGCCACATGTGCTTTTTCAGCAAGTACACCTCTTTCTGGGCAACCTACTGGTAAAGTTATATACAGTATAATTTACTAGATCTCAGTACTAGGCATGCATGACAAAACACAAATCTTTCTCCTTTTTTAAAGCCTCTTTTTACTTGCTAATAATTAAAACATATATATACAATAACATATTATGATAGGTTACATAAAAAGCAGCCACAGCAATAAGAAATCTTAAGATTACAGTTATCCTCCCTTTCTTTGCAGTTTGACCTTTGATTCACAAGCAGTATGAATGGAGAAGCCAGTTTGGTGTAGTGGTGAAGTCACCAAGCTGGAGACTGTGAGTTCTAGTCCCGCCTTAGGCACAAAGCCAGCTGGGTGACCTTGGGCCAGTCACTCTCTCTGAGCCCTAGGAAGAAGGCAGCAATGGCAAACCATTTCCGAAATCTTGCCAAGAAAACTGCAGGGACTTGTCCAGGCAGTTGCTAGGAGTCAACACTGACTCAAAGGCATTTAAAACAAAAGGGATGTGCAAAACATTTTAACCTTGCAGCATTTTCAACTGTTTCAAGCATTCCAAGTTTGAAACAAAACAAAAATGCTTTGAGAGTTTTATTTCACAGTCAGAATACTGTTATAAATAGTTTAAAATAGCATTGTTTCAAGCATTCCAACCCTTCTGAGCTTCTGCTCTACAGTATTTAACTTTTGCTGATTCCAGTTCTCTGTATATAGCATGCGCAGGTATGATTGCTCTTTTTAATTTGTAAACTTTTCAGAATATACTTTGCTTGCTGTCCGTACAGCAGGGCTTTTTAACGCTTACTGTAGAGAGTAAGGAAGATGGCCTTGATGGAAACATGCAGGCTCCACTGCCTACGCAAAAGGGGATAAAGCATTTTTAAAGTCAGAATGTACAGATAATGTTCAGAAGCAACTCAGACACATTCCTCCCTAATTCATTGAACTATAAGGAGGAGGAGGGGGTACGGCACAATCAGACTTGCGAGATTCTGCTATAACCATTCTCAACAAAAGTAGTTTTAGCCATCCTATGGAGTTTAGTATAGTTTATTGTTGATTAGCCATTAGGACATATCAAAGCACAGGATATAAGACATAAAACATCAATAAGACCGTATGTAAAAATAGAATAAAAGAAATTAGATAAGAAAAGAATAAAAAATGTAAATCATATTTCTGAATCACCCCTACAGTTTACCCCAAGCAGGCTCACATATGCAGATCTCAAGTGAACCGTTTTATTCAAATAAAAGGCCGTATTATATGTAATTTTTGGATTCTGTCCTTGGAGGGACTTCTATAATTAACTGATGACTAAATGTTTTTGCTAAAAACCCCAGAGGTGGTTGATCAGATTCAGTGCACTTCAGTACACTGATTCAATACACTTCAATTCTATATTTTTAAAGTTTGCAAAAGCATTTTAAAAATAATCTCTTTAGTCATTTTTTCTGCAAATTGGTTGGCTGCAATCTGCATGGATTGGCACCCCACCTGCGCTATAGTGAATAATGAGGGAGGGAGGGACTCATACATGTTCCTATTGTTTCCTATGACCAGAACATTCAAAACATTTCCTACTTTGTTTTGCTGGAATGCAACTGACTTAGAATGTTCTAACAGAACATTTTGAGTTAGACTATTTGCTCCAAGCTTCAAACAAAACATGCTTTCCTTTTTGTCCATACCCTTTTTTTATAAGAATTTTATTAAATTTCAAGCAAAGATAAAAACTACAGAAAAACAAAAAACTACAAAGAGAAAAAGAAAAAAAGAAACTAAAAAGGTGTAGAAACACAAGAAAAAGTTGAAAGTTACAGAAAGAGGCAACTTCCGACTTTTAACAGCAAGGATATACAACAATTTTCCATAATCAATCTCTTACTCTATATTAAATCAAGATCACATTATTTCTATAAATCATACCATTGGCACATTATAAAAATCACTAAGTATAGTTGCTCCCTCCCCTTATATTAAAAAAGAATATACATATATAAACCTAATCAACTTCCCCCCCAAAGGTAACATTTATTTAGTTATTTCCTTCCTACAACTATTCTATACATTCCTGTCTACTATAATAAAGATCAAACTAAAAAAAAAACCATATAAATTGTCTACCATTATACTTGATAATACAGCAATTTTAATAATCTTAATCATGTCAAACCCAAAGCCAAACATTATTTTTTTTATTATACCTTAATAATCTTAATCCAAATTGTTAAAGATAAATGAAACCAGCCAAACCCTTAAAGCAATCCAGTTAAATATGGAGGAAGGAGCTGAACCAGCGCAGAGCCACGCCGCCCACCCCCAACTCCCTGAGCTGTCCCAGAAGCATACCATGGTCGGCAGTATCGAACGCCGCTGAGAGGTCAAGAGGAGCAAGAATGGATGCACTGCCTCCATCTCGCTCCCGCCAAAGATCATCCATAAGCGCGACCAATGCAGTTTCCTTCCCATGACCCGGCCTGAAACCTGACTGAAAGGGGTCCAGATAATCCATTTCATCCAGAATCCTCTGGAGCTGCAACGCCACCACCTTCTCAACCACCTTCCCCAAAAAGGGGAGGTGGGAGACTGGACGAAAATTATCCAGTATAGTGGGGTCCAGCAATGGCTTCTTGAGGAGGGGGTGCACCAGCACTTCCTTGAAAGCTGCTGGAAACACCCCTCTCAAGGATGTATTTACCATCACTTGGACCCAGCTACAGGTCACCTCCCAAGCTGCTTTCACCAGCCAGGAGGGACAAGGATCTAATTGGCAGGTGGTGGCATTTAAAGTCCGGAGGACTCTGTCCACTTCCTCGGGACCAACAGGGTCAAACTGCTCCCAGATAACAAGGTGAGTACGTTCCCTGGGTGTCTCCCCAGACTCTGCCTCACACTCAGAGTCCAACTTGGAGCGGATCCGAGCAATTTTATCCTGCAGATGCCCAGGAAATTCCTCGGCCCGACCCTGTAGATGAATTTCTGACTCCCCTTTCCCCAAAAGGGATCGGGTAATCTTAAACAGGGTCGCCGGGTGGCATTCCGTGAATACAATAAGAGCAGAGAAATATTGACGTTTCGCCGCTCTTACCGCCACAAGGTAGGCCTTAACAGAGGCTCTAGCTTGTGTTCGGTCGGATTCAGTCTTTGTCTTCCTCCAGCGGCACTCTAGGCGTCTCTTAATCCTCTTCAGAACCCTTAGCTCTCCCGTGAACCACGGGGAGTATTGGGTTCGCTGTGACAAGGGAGACCGCACAGGCACGATCTTGTCCAAGGCCCCGGCTGCCTCCCTATTCCAGGCAGCAGCCAGGGCCTCCACTGGACCGTACAGCAAATCCTCGGGTATAACCCCCAGCTCCCTCTGGAACCCCTCTGGGTCCATCAGTCGCCGTGGGCAGACCAATCAATTTTAGTGGTTTCTCTATTATTACTTACTTTACATTGTAAGCTCAGCTCTACTAAGTGACTGCTGTTGCACCTATGATCAAAACTATGTATTTTTAAAGTTTGCGTCAAGCTCAACTACTGGTGACCATATGGACACATCCAAGTAACTTTCTAGGCAACAACACGGGTGTGATTTGCCAATGCCTTCTTCTGAAATATTTTTTAAACATGCCAGCCTAATCTAGTATCTATTTGAAGTCCAAAGTTTGTCTTTCTTCTTTCTTTTTGCTATTGTACATAAAATATTACTGCACATGCCTGCTTTTTCAACTTCCAATCTAGCCTGAAGCTTGGGTATTTCCTAGTGATTTCCCCACCCTGCTTAGTTTCTGAGCCACAGGCACATTTACAGAATGGCAAGAAGATGGAATCTCTTTTCCTGAACTCACCAAGAGTACTTCAAAGAAAGAGAAATAATTCTAACTCGTGCTAGTGAAAGTGAGAAAGCAAAAAGTTTAGATGAATTGGCAACAATGGGAGAGACTATATAAAGATTACTACTGGTTATATAAAGTTGTCCTGGCTATTGTTTTATGAACTAAAATTATGAAAAATATGTTTTAAAATGTTTAAAAGGGAAATAAGGGCTAGTGATGTGATTGCATCTTCAGCAACATGGGTTAGATATGATGTCTAATCAACATACACTGAGAAAAGAGAATTTGAAATATTGAACTAGGAGATCATTTTCTGGAGCATCTGTTTGCTTCAGTTCATGATTTCTAAGCCACTTTTTTACAGGGAAGGATAGCAAGGATGTTTGTGTTAAGAAGCAGATTGTGCTATTCTGACTTCATGGAAAATAGGAAAAAATTAGTTAAGATCATTTTAATGATTGGCAAACCTTTCGTATTTTGCTAATACACAATGTTCTATTGCTCTGTCGAGTAGCAAATGTGAATCATGGAGACACTTTTAGTCTTTGACCTTTTTGCTGTTCCCTTACGTAAGGGATATACAATCTGTGGTCTTCCACGTGGCTCCCCATAGCCCTGGGTGTGATTCCCAAAGGCCCCCCCAAAGATCACCAAAGTGTAATTTTTAACATGACAGAAGAAGAAAAATAGCAAATACTGAGAAAGTAAACTACATTAAATTCAAATTTCATTTTTGTGCTGGCCCCACACTCTTTTGGAATGAGGTCCCCAGCATCCCACTTCACGTGTGATCCTCAGTTAAAAAAGTAGTGCCCCCCTCTGAAACAAAATCATATCTATAGAGTTATCATGGAGGGTCTTACAGATTTCTTTCAAGTGTTTCTATATCATTTATATAGACCGTCTTATCCCCATATTATCGACCCGCCCCACCCGATCGTTCAGAGAGGGCCTGCTACGAGCCCCATCAATTAGAGAATGCCATCTGATGGGGACTAGGAGACGGGCCTTCTCTGTAGCGGCACCCACTCTATGGAACATCTTGCCCCCAGAGTTGAGACAGATCCCCTCCCTCCCGACCTTTAGGAAAGAACTGAAGACCTGGTTCTGCCGCCTGGCATGGGAAAGAGGAAGGGATAGCTCCTCATGGGGATGGCTAATCCCCTAATTTTATAATGCCCTTCTTTTATTAATATTGTCTCCCACTTGGATTTTATAACCATTTATTATATTAATTGTATAAATTGTTGGTTTTATATCTCATATTTTATATTTTTATTTAATCTATTTTATTGTAAACCGCCAAGAGTTCCCCGTTGTGGGAGATGGGCGGTCATATAAATTAAATAAATAATAAATAAATAAATAAATAATTTACTTACAATTACAAATTGTTTTTCCTTTTCCCTTTATGGATTTTTGTTATTTTTGCTAAATTTATATGCCACCTTTTCTCTAGGAACTCAAGGCAACTTACATAGGGATCTCTCTTTATTTTAGCCCCATAACAACAGCCCTGTAAGCTAAGCCAAAACAGGGTGACTGGCCCAAAGTCACCCACTGAATTTCTATTGCTAAGGGTGGATTTCTATCTTGACTTTTTGATGCTAATCCAATACCTTAACCACCATAACATACTGTCTATCATGGGCATTTGTACTATTTCTTTCACCTCCCTCTGGGCGGTGATCTTATTTTAGAGCTCAGGTGGTTTATGTGGAGTTTACGAGCATGGAGATTTTAAACTGAAAATTTAATCCTGCCCTCTTTGGCTAAATTCATGGAACAGGTAACACAATACAAACCAAAAACCCCAGTGAATAAGCAATAGACAAGATTGGGATGTGTGGAAAATTTCTGCAGTTGATCTAAAATGTTCTAAGTCTGTTGTTGGGGAACAAACTGTCCCCATAGGTATTACTCAGAACAGAGCCAGGTTGGTGTAGTGGTTAAGGCATCAGACTAGAAACTGAGAGACCATGAGTTCTAGTCCCACCTTAGGCACAAAGCCAGCTGGGTGACCTTGGGCCAGTCACTCTTTCTCAGTCCTTGGAAGGAGGCAATGGCAAACCACTTCTGAAAAACCTTGCCAAGAAAACTGCAGGGACTAGTCCAGGCAGTCGCTAGGAGTCAGCAGTGACTCAAAGGCACAAAAAAATAAAAAATAACTCAGAACAGCAACTAACTAGGAATATGCATAATAGCAACATCTTGAAACAATGAGGATACAATATAATATAACGTTCAGTGCAAACGAAAACAGAAATCTATCGTCACATAGGATAGGAATTTCAATAGGTACACCTTCACATAGGGGTACAGTACAACCTTGATTTAAAGGGCAATTTGGGAGGAAGAGCTACCTATAATATCAGAACATCTGCTAAATTTGAATGTACATCATCTATGTCAATTTATGTCATTTATGAAAATTGCATGATTTGTAATAAAACCCTCATTTTAACAGATATTAGTAAATCAAATGGGGTGAAGTCTGAACAAAAACATATCCCACTACATCTGGCTTGTTAACCTGAGACTTCACTGTATAAGGAAAACAGCACCTGCTACAATTCTTTCTACATGTAGAAGTTCAGAAGTCCTCTTCTACTGATTCTGGACCAGAGGGGGGCAAGCGTTTTCCTGCCAAAGGCCATATTTCAGCACGGGAAATCTAATTGGAAACAGATTCCATGCCAGTGGTAGGCAGGCCCAGAAGCACAAATGGGGGGAGCTATCCACATTCTCTCTCTGAAACCATTTTCCTTTCCCTTTCTCTGCTCAGAATATGCTGGGAGGATTGGGAACAAAGCACTGTTGCAAGAGGTCTGACTAGAGCTTCTGAAATAGGCTGTGGAGCACAAATAATTAAACTGAGGACCATACGTACAGTATATAGTCCTACAGGCACGGCTTACTCACCAATACCCTAGCCCAGTGGTCTGAATCATATGGCTAACCAACACCCATATTACAGCTGCCAGAACCACCCAATGTGTTTGATCTGTTTTACGGGAATTTTAAGAGGTAAAATGAACACCTTAGGACTTGCAGAGGCTTAAGGCACAATTTCACCCCTTAAAAAATCGTAGTGCCTCCCTCCCCATCAGGCCTACTGTCTGAGCAAACCCACTTTTGAAATTCAGTCCTCAGCATGCTGTATACAAAGCCCATTGTGGCCCTCAAGACTATATCCTTGTCCTAGATATCGCCATAAGGACAAGTCTGTACAAGTTGTTTAGGTTCAAGGGACACACTGGTCTTTGGGTGGCCTGCCAGGGGAGCCACAATTCAAAGACCAATTGATCCACAAGTTAGCTAAGTATAGGGTGGATGGCATGATAAAGTGGACACACAGTTGGCTCAAAAATCACTCAAAAAGTGTTCAACAATTGTTCTTCATCAAACTGAAGTGAGGTACTGAAGAGGTGCTACAAACTTCAGCTCTGGGCTTGTGTAAAAAAACAATAGAGGAAATGCTTATAAAATTTGCAGATGATTTAAAACTTAATGGGATAGCTAATACTTTAGAAGAAAGAAGTAACATTTAAAACAAATGGGCTAAAAATAGAGTGAAATTTAACAAATGAAGTAGAGATAAATGCAAAGTTTTTCACTTAGGAAACAAGAAATCCAATGTAGGGTAATAGGATCAGGGATAATTGGTTTGGTAATAATGTTTGTGAAAAAGATCTTGAAATAATAACAAGCTGAAATAGTTTGCAGTTTTCAGTTCACAGAAATAATAAATATTCCCCTGTATTGTGTTGGTCAGACCCTATGTTAAGTATTATAGTACCATACTTTAAGGCATAGCTTTCCAAACTGTGTGTCGCGACACTTTAGTGTGTCACGACAAAACCCGGAAGTGCTGATGGCACATTGCCGCCACCCCTGCGGTGGTGTGCACGGCAGCAGCGCGCCATCAGCACTTCCGGGTTTTAGCGCGAAAAACGAGGCCGCCGCTGCCGCGCGTGCCGCCACGTGTGCTGCCGCTGCTGCCATTGGTGTGTCGCCAACGGCGGGACTTTGGAAAGCACTGCTTTAAGGATTCAGATGAATTTGAGTAAGTTCGGAGAAGAACAAAAAAGAATGATCAGGGGACTAGAAATTAAACCCCATTAAATGAAATGAAAGAAATTGGAAATGCCTTGTGAAGATACACGGAGGGGGATATGTTATAATTCTTTATATACCTGAAAGGCTATCATACAGAAGAAGACCAAGTCCTGCTCTCTATCATCCCAGTGAGCATGATACAAAACAATAGTTAAGTGACAAGGCGGCAGATTACAGCTGAATGTTAAGACGATTTTTCTAACAGTAAGGGCAGCTCGGCAATGAAACCAATTATCCAAAGAAGTGAAGCATTCCTCTTCATTTAAAGTGTTCATGCAGAGGTTGGATAATCATCTGTTTAATCTTACTTCATTTTTTTTATTAGTACCTTTCCTTGTAGACCACAGGAATGATGGATATAATATCTATCTTAACTGTAGCAATGCATAAAAAATAAACCTTAGCAACCTTGTTAAATATAGACTGGGTGACCTGAATATCAGATAGATCTACAGATGAGGATTATCTTACAAAACCATTTCTTCACAAATCCACACTACTTGTAGATTTTCTTGACACTTACGTATCAGTTGCTTTATGATCTCCTCTAGAATCTTCCAAGTTACTGATATTAGATTGACTGACCTGTGGTTTCCTGGTTCCCCCTTTTCCCCCCTTTTGGATATGAATGACATTTGCCAGTATCTGGGATTTCACCCCGGATTCTCAAAAGAAAGAAATAGAAGTTCAGCTAGACCACCAAGTTTCTTCAGTATCATAGCATGCAAAACAATTGGCCTTGGAGGTTTGAAGTCATACAAGGTCAGTAAGTATTCCCTTCATATATTTTCTATCAAGCTCAAGCTAAAATCCTGCTATTCACAATTGCCCAGTGGGATATACTGTATATCCTTAGATGACAGAGCCAAAATAGGAGTTGAATAGTTGAATACAGTAATTCTTTTCATTATATGTTAACATTTTATCATCTTCACTGAGCAGCTGATAAACCATTTTTCCTTCCTTTTATTTTGAACATACTGAAGAAGCCTTTTTTTAATTCTTGGCTTTATCTGTTAGTTTCAGTTCTTTCAGTGATTTCATTTTCCTGACACCACCTCTACAAATCCAAGTTATCTGTATTTATTCTTCCTTGTGTCCTATCCCCCTTTCCACATACTGTAAGAGTCCTTTTTTTCCAGATCATTATTTTTTAGCAGCTCGCACCCATTTCTCCTGTGGCTGAATTTTATTTAGCACTATCTAGGTTTATTAAAATCTGCTTTTTTGAAGTCAAAGATACATGGCATAGGGCCTGGTTACTTGAGGGACCAACTGTCTTCCATAGTATCTGCCCAGCTGATTCAATCTTGCAGGGTTGGCAAGCTCTGTATCCTTTCAACAATATCATCTATCAGGACCCTGGAAGCACACCTTCTCTGTAGCAGCACCTGCACTCTGGAATAAGGTTGCCCTCAAGATCTGGATGGCACCCACCTTCCTGTTGTTTAGAAAGGCCTTGAAGACCTGGCTCTCTGCTCAGGCCTTTGGTGAGGGAGATTGAAGACCCCTTGCTTTGTTCCTGTCCAATCTGTTCTTTTCGCCATCTTTTATTGCATTTTAAAAATCTGGTTTTATTGTATTTCCTTTGTTTTAGTTGTTGTGAGACACAGAGTAATTGGGAATTGGGTAACATAAAATTAATAAAGACATTCAAATATATTCAGGTTTAGGTGCTCTTAAATCAAGAGTACCATTATTTCATTATTAGTCCTCTTCCCAAATTCCTACTCATTTCACTTTATTAAGTTTTCCTTATTAGACTCAAGGAAGAATAGCTGATCTAACTGTTCTTTAATCCACCTTCTAAATGGAAGAAAGCTAACAGCACAAAGAGTCAGACATTTTCTGGAAGAATATGTTTGACAGAGTTTACTTCCCATATGATTTGGGGTAATTCTACTGTGTTCTGAAAAGATCCACAATGTGCTTTTAGAAATCTTTGCCCATTTCTTTTACTTGGTTCGAGAATCTGTAGCAGATATCAACAACCATGTTGCTTTTATTCTCTCCTAATTATTTTAAATCAGGTGGTCAACAATGGCACCAAATTCATTCCCAGAATATCCAAATATGCACTTCTGTGCAGATTTGGATATTCTGATATACTGCAGTGTGTAATTTCTTGTCCCTTTCTATTATTGCTTCTGCTTCTTTTGAACAAGTTACGTCCTTCAATTTCTGTATTCCAATCACGAGAAGTATTCCAAGAGATCTCAGTGATACCAGATACATCATATTTCCCCTCATATAGTAAGAGTTCGACTTCATCTTATTTTTCTCATACTCTGAGCATCAGTGTATGCATAAAAACCATGAATATTACAGGCTAACGCTCCTCCTGATTTCTCATTAACTGATTAAAAGACCCCAGCATAGTTACTCTCCCCCATATGGTCACAATTCCTTATCTGAAAATCTTATTTCTGGGTTTTCATCTTCAATTTCCACAATATTCAGTTTAAAGCTCTTCTATCAAGCTCATTACACCTCATCCAAACATATTATTTCCAAACCTTGTGAACCTATTTTGTGTAGCAAACACAGAGAAGATACTATTTTCAAGTCCAAGGTGATATGGTTGCAGCTGCTGTTGGTAGTATCATTTTCTACACACACACACAAAAAAAACAGGACAGGATAACTTTTACTAAATTTATTCTTAATAATAATACAAGTAATCATGTTTAAAATAGTTGAATATCAATATTTAATTACAGGATGACCTTTAGCACAATCTTTCTTCTCATTTTCTTTTATTGGAGTGACAGTGAATGGGTAAGCAATTCATGAATCACAACAAAATATTCCTGAAAGCAATCACAGTTGGTTGCTGTTCTTTCCCTTTGTATTGGCCTTTGTTCCTGTAGAAAACTATCTAAAAAAGCTATTAGTCTGAAAGCAATCATTCTTGTACCATCTTTAAGGTTCTTTTCTCCCGTTCCCTTCTGTAAGATGAGTCATTCATGACTGATTCATGACCTATGCGGAGATGAGCCAGCACTAAAGGCACTCTGATGCTGCTTCTTTGAAGTTTCTATTTTCCTGTCTGTTAATGGTGTTACATGGTTAGCAAAAGACATGAAAAAATGATCCTTTTCCTAATATACTCAGCATCTCCTTTCTTTTTTCTTCCAGCTTCTCTTAGTTAGATATAGTACTATATGTTGCCAATTCAAAAAATTTAAATAACTGCTTTTCTTTTCTTTTGCTGTAATTTCTAAATATTCTGATGCAATGTACCTCTTTTTACCAATGTCCATTGCAGTTATGCTATCTCTATTTGTATTGTTTATTACATTTTATTCCATTCTTACTCCAACAAACTCAAAATATAATAGATTTGCCTTGGAAGCAGTCTGAGATAATATAGTCAGTCTACATCAACAGCAAAAGTAGACAAAAATTCTGGTTGCAAAAACTTGCCTTCCTTAATTAAGCACAGAAATCTACAAAATGGAACCAAACACAAAAGGGTGGCTCAGTGGGAGGTTTTAATTACCTGCAACATTGCAAACCTACCTTTACTACCCAGATACTAATGGATGCTGACTCTTCCCTCAAGCCTTGGGTTACTACTCTGATACTAATGGATGATGATTATTCCTCCAGGCCTGGATATGTAGGTGCCTGTAGAGGTTTATATGATTCTTTGTTTTTATGGATGCACATGGTCTACATTTTTACTAGTATTCACTGTTTTTGACATGGTAAATTGCCCAGAGTCTTATGGATTTGGATGACTTCTAAATTATATAAATGAATACATACATACATGCATTGAACCTGCTGTGTTGTTGCTATTTTTAAAAGAGAAAATAAACTGGAAATTCTTGCTTATCAACTGCAAAACATCCAACAATTTACCAGTAGATCCTGATTTACTTTCCTGTCCATTTTTATCCCAGAAAAGTGACTTATTTTAGACTCTTAACAAATACAGTAAGTGAAGCTGAAAGGTAAGTTTTATGGCTGAATTAGATTAGGATTTGGCACTTACATATATAACTTTCATAACTGAGCTCTTCTTAGTTAGGTTATGTGTATTTTAATCTATAACATTTACATCAAAGAGTAGTGGACTCTCACCTGCTGAAAACACTTTCTGGTACCATACAGAAAGCTTGCTTTACACTTTGAAATGTTATACCTCATGAAGTTATAGAAAACTTGGTCTACGAAATGCTACAACCTCCACACCATGCCCTATTTCATTTTTATAAGTACTGCATGCATCCCCACTTCATACAAAGCTAGAGAATTTCAAAACAAAAGAGAACAGGTGTGACATGCCAACATGTCATGTAAATAAGGTTTTGTGAACATCATTTTTTCATAAATGAAAAAATAAGTGGCAACAATAATGTTAATAGTAACAGGCAACTGAAACTGGGTTACCAGGCAAGATCTAGTAAAAAGCAAAATCTGAGAGAAATGCCAGCAATGAGGGACTTTCTAAGCAACATTCAGGGTAGAACGGATTAAACAGAGTACATCACAAGACACTCATCTCTATAAAGTATGTGCTCAGAAAAAGCAGAAAGAGGAAACAAAATAAAATCACAGTAGAAGGCAGGAATTATAGAAATGAATGCCAGCCTACTGTGATGCTGAAAAGTGCAGAAGCTTGAAGAGGAAGTTATGCATAATATGCAGTGCAACATGTCACATAAGTTTCAAGTAGGTTCCAATTAATAGCAACAGAAATGGACTTCTCCTGGGCAATTAAAACATGGATTTATTTTTTAAAACTTGACAGTACTATGCAGTCCCATGCAATGGCATAGCTTCAGAAGAGACAACAGTACAAGAAAAAGTGGGCTTTGCCTACAGTATGTCACTAGAGGAGCAGTCCCAATTTTGCTATTCCAAAAACAGTGCCTGTGCAGTGCCTACCCCTTTTCTCACAGTTTCCAGCAGACCAGTTCTGCTGCTTGCTGCAGGAATAAAACTTAAATGAAGTAAAAATCTGGTTTGTTATTTAATTTGCTGAAAATGCTGCAGGCAGCTGCTAAAGAGATTGTGGATGACGAAGAAAATAGTTAACAATTCCAAAGTGTTTTTAAAATTAAAACCCTGCATACACAGGAATGCTAAATGGAAATATGGGCATACCATAAATTTTAATTTTAAAGGCTGAAACCAAAGAGAGTCATTATTCACCTCTTCAAGGGAGAAAAGAACAGGCAATTTGTACATTTCAACTCATTTCCCTTTAAAACTAGAGAATGTAATACTCCGAGAAAATCATCATCTGTGTTTTCAGGAATAAATCAGTCATGTTGATAGCTGTGCAAAAGGAGACACCCACAACCAAAGAGTGGTGGTGAAACTAATAATTAAGACAGGCAAACCACATATTTTGAAGTTTCTCAATATATCAAAGGGTTTGATAATGTAAAATGCTTTTGTTGAATTTTTCATTGAATTTCTAACTTAAAATTAGTACTTCTACATTTTTACTAGCAATCAAAATACAAATACCTTTTCATTTTGTTAAAAAAAAGGACAATAATTTAGGCGATATCATGTATCCCATCACCAGTTCCCTTATCTAAACATGGGTTGGCACAGAAGTGTGTTCTATGCTGTCCTTTTGGGTAGTCAATTATTTCTGATTGAGATACACAGCCAAAGAAATGATCGGCATATGGTAAGGACTACACTCAATGTTCTTCTTCCCACCACCATCCTTACTCCCACCCCAATAAATATAGGCTGTAATTTCTTTGATGGAACAGCACAAAGCCTCTAAGCCTGTAAGGTTTTTAAATTAAATCTTAACATCAGGGGTTTGGGGTTAACCTGCTTTGCTGCAGTGTGAAATCTCTCCTACCTAAGACCCAATTTATGAGCTTGTCTGTTGCAGTTCACTGGTACAATTTATCACTGTTATTAGATCCAAAACTTCCATTCTAAGATGTTCTGGGACTCTCTCCTACAACCAAATATAAGGCACTGAACGGAGGCCATGTGCAAATAAAGACACAACTGGGAGAAGGAAGAGAGCATGGGTTTTAGAGAGCAAATCCTATACACTGTATCAAGGGTACAGAATCTGAAGGCCCCAGGGCCTTCTGCAATCCCCCAAAATCTTGGGAGATCCATACAGTACTCCAAAATTTGCCTTCACATTGTAATGGAGAAACACTAGGGGGGAGGAGGAGGAGGAGGAGACGACGACTGTAATGGAGAAAATGATTAAATATATTTTAATTGATGTTATTATTTATATTCAAATTAGATTTTTTAAATCTTGGCCCTACTCTCCTTTTGAATGCAGCTCCCAGCAAATGAAGCAAAGTCTAGTATGGCCCTCAACCCCCCAACAGGCATTAGCACTATATACTAATAATAAATAAATAATGATTGGTAGTTGGAGAAGGTAACAAAATGCAAAAAAAAAAAAAAATTGAGGGGAAAAAAATTAAAGGAGGACTGAAATAGCCCCACTACTACTGTATATGCCAAGTAATCAAAGAATCCTAAATCCAGTGGGAAGAGGAACAGAATGGAAGGCCTTAGATAAGGAATGCAACACAACATTTGTGACAGGTCCTAAAAGCCAACATTTCACAAAGTAGCAGGACACTGTTTCAAGGGCTGCTCTTGCAATGTCTTTAGCCTAATGCTGTACCAGTAGACTATTTATATTCTAATTGAATAAGATTCTTAAAATAAAATAATGTATCGTATCAATCCACACTTCAGAGAAGACCCTATAGAAAAAACGGAGTAATAGGATCTAACTACTATAATTAATTATCAAATAAATCTATGATGTTTTTATAATCAATAACTTGCATTTCAGCAAGCTCGCTTCTCATTTTAGCTACCAAATAACAAGCAGTGCAGGAAAAACAATAAAATATGGTCCTGGTCTATTCTTTTGTCACTATCATCCACTTGCTACACAGGCTGGAGTTTTTGACAGCAGGGAAATAGGCATCACTTTCACTAGTTTCCTGCCCAACAGCTGTGGAAGGCATGATGACAGGGGTCGGGGTAGTGTGCGGCTTTCCTCGTGTTGCAGAACTTCATCCCAACAGCTCCAGCCAACGTAGCCAAAGGTGACAGACACTGGAAGAAGCACCTGGAGGGCCAAAGGCTGTCCATCCCTCTGCTAAAACAAGAGAAGCCTCAGCCCGCTTTCCAGCCCCACTTCAGAAACATACTTACTGGATCCAGTGAGAAGGAAATAAAGGTGCCAGCTCCTCTGCAGGGAATACTACTACTTTACAGTGTAAAACTCCTACTAAATGTATAATGACGACTTTGGGTAATGAGAATGTAAATTGCTCAGCAGTGTTCAGTTCATTACAGGCACCACCACCGAGCGCTACAGTATTATATAAATAAGTCATTACGACTACAGAAAACTGGCATTTATTTTCTCAGCAATCAGTGTGGGATGGCCCCTAGGCTGTAAATTGTTACTGATGAAACGATCTCAAGATTTCATGGTCACCAGACTATTTTAGAAATAGGAAAAAAAAATAGACTAAATTTCCATTGGGATAAAACTCTTTCCCAATATACAGTACCATGCTAAATTTATTGAAAAATGGTTCTCTTATGAGAACTTATGTTGACTTAGGTTGTTTAAAATTGTATGCATTAAGAATTAGTTTGAAAGAAAGATTATCATTTAGCTGTTTTAGCTTGTTTCTAAACAGATTTTTATACCAATTCAAGAACTTGAAAACACTCTTTAGAAAAAGATGAATGTAAAGGAACAACAACAAAAGCTATCCACAGTATATACATACTGTGACACTAGATACTTCTTGCAACATGATTAATCTATGACAGAAAGAGAGGATGCTATGGCTGCCCAAGGAAATGTTGCTTAGAGTCAGAATATTTGATTCAGTACCACTGTTGCTAATAATAGTTCTGTAAGGTATTCCATAATTTTCTTTTCTCCCTTTTTGTGGTAGCAAATACTTAGCTGAGCTTGCAACTTCAAAAGTAACCTTAGGACCTAAATCTGTATCTGAGCAGTACAACCAGTGATGACCTAAGCTTGTAAGAGCAAAAGAATTTAACTACTGTACATCAGTTGCTACAGCCTACAAAGAGCACTGCTTACCCTAATCTCTCCAAACATGCAGATGAAATTATATTGCGTTGGCATCCAGTATCAACCACAACTTGCAATTCCTTCCCAGCACACTGTAGAGAGAAACACAGCGTTTTTGTAAAAAATCAGCTGATGGTAAATGAATTATCTGTATTTCTATTGTTTTTTGATACAGTTCTAGAAACAAGTTCTATCTCCACTCCCGCCCCTAAGCATTTGGGACACAGTAACTGTGTTCACATGGAACATTTACCCACACTTGACTTTACCAAGGGTTATTCCATTTTCCCAATAAACTTAATAAAGCAAAGTACCATAAATTAACAGCAAGGGCTAAAGTTGCACAAAATGCTTGACTAATGTATCGTTGAATACTTTGTGGTCCAGTGGGACATACAAACCTTGTCTTTGGGTTTATTTCTTAGATTTTTATCCTGCTTTTTATTTAAAAGCAAAAGGCAGTATATATAGCCCACAACAACTCTGCCATAATGGAGAATATATGTAGCAGGGTTGACTTGTTGGGTTCTTGATGTTCTCTGAGCTTGTCTCTCTTCCTGCAAACCTATCCTGGCAATGAGACCTCTGCAGGAAGAGAAGCACGCTCAGGGAACACCAAGAAACCCACAACAACTCTGTGACATAAGTTGAGCTGAGAGACAATGACTCGCCCAAAGTCCACCCAGTGAGCTTATATTACTAAGGGTGGAGTTTTCCAAGTTAAAATGTATTTCATATACTAAAGCTCAAAACCCCACAATGACGCCATGCTTTTTTTAGGACTATTAGATGGGAAAACAAAATGGAGAAATTTTAAGATGTGCAAATGCTGATAGACAGACAGTATATGTTTGCTAAAAAAAAGTTAAACCTGATTATATGAAAGTGTACTTCTGCCCCCTTTGTATATGGAAGTGGCAGTTGGATATGTCAGAAGAAACATAAAGATAAGTTGAATGCAGTGGGAATGGGGTATTTAAGAAAAGTCTGGGAGTCTGGTAAAATGGGAGGAGTTACAAGATCAAGAATGAATAGGTGATGCATGAATGTTACCATAGATGTTTTATTGTTCCTTTTGTTGTTGTTCAGTTGTTTAGTCGTGTCTGACTCTTCGTGACCCCATGGACCATAGCACGCCAGGCCTTCCTGTCCTCCACTGTCTCCCGGAGTTTACTCAAATTCATGTTCATTACATCGGTGATGCTATCTAACCATCTCATCCTCTGCCATCCCCTTCTCCTTTTGCCTTCAGTCTTTCCCAACATCAGGGTCTTTTCCAGAGAGTCCTGTCTTCGCATTAGGTGGCCAAAGTATTTGAGCTTCAGCTTCAGTATCTGTCCTTCCAATGGTCAGGGTTGATTTCCTTTAGGACTGACTGATTTGACCTCCTTGCAGCCAAGGGGACTCTTAAGAGTCTTCTCCAGCACCACAGTTCGAAGGCATTTATTGTTCCTTACCATGGATATTTTATATTTTTGCTGTAAACTACTGTTAGTCAATTCACTGAAATCAGCCATTTACAAGTTTAATAAGTGTATGTATATCACCGATGTAATGAACATGAATTTGAGTAAACTCCGGGAGACAGTGGAGGACAGGAAGGCCTGGCGTGCTATGGTCCATGAGGTCACGAAGAGTCAGACATGACTTAACGACTGAACAACAACAAATGTATGTATGTCAAAGGGTTTTTGTTCATACAGAGATAACAAATGAGAATTGCAAACCAAATATATGAAGGAAAAATGAATGTGTTGAGCAGAAGGGGAAAACTAATAAAGTCACCATGGTTTGATGGTGTTAATAAAATCTTGAAAAAAGGAGAGATGAGAAGTTTAAAAAGCAAAAGGCAATATGTCAAGCAGAGTGTGAACTCTGGTGAAAGCAAGGACGGTTTGTAAGAACAGAAAAGTACAGAGAAATATAGTGAATAGTGTGGGAGTAAACTAGATTTAGCCAGACTTCCTTTCCTTTTCTCCTCTTTCCTTTCCTTTCTTCTGCATGCTATCTTTTATTATTTTTCTGTGCTTTGCACCGTAATGTTTACCAAAAGGGAATAGAAAGATGTGTGTTTTACTGAAGTCAGACTGGTTAATGCATGCTGGGTGCATATGACACACTAGGCTAAAATGTAATTGCCTAGTCTGTGCTCAATGAATCGTGCAAATTCAGCCAGTGTAATTAATTTGCAGGCAATTGGGTTGAGTCAATGTTTTGTCTTTGTGAAGGACCTCAACAGCTATTGCTCAGAACATGGGGAATACCTCTAGGGCTTTAGGATTACAAGCTGAGCTACTGGAAGTGATTCCCATGATCACAGTTACTCAGAGGAGTAGTTGTGTTAGTTGCAACAAAAATCACACAGGCTACATTTGTGTGACTCCTAAGCTAAAGAGCATAGCTCTCAACCTCCCCATTCCCATCGTGCATTGGTTTTCAACAGTTTCAGGTCTGGTGTTTAATCCAAACAAGATACCACTTGGGGTTCAGAGAAATTGTAATTTAACCCTACAATGACAAATTCCAGTTTCTATAATCCGAAATGGTAGCCATTCCAAGTCTGAATGACACAATGAACCTAAGATGCTAACTTAAGGGCTGTCCACAACACAGCATGAAGATGAAATACTGGTTTGCACATACTCTTTAACTTGATTTTTTTTAGCTCAATGTGTGATGTAAACTCAGCTCAAATTTTGGGGCATGTTAAAATATTTTCTTTAAAGAAATCTAAGACTTTAAGATACTAAAAGTCCTTGCTTTTGCAAGAAAACTGAAGCTTTGTTTATGAAAAACTGATTCTTCATTTTGGATTAATATGTTCCGGGGGGGCATTGCACAATCACGAGGCATCACACAAAGGAAAGCTACATGTGAAGCTTTAAGAGCCAGGGTCTGTCACTGCTTAAGTAGGAGCAGGAGCACAGAACCTTCTCAAATTAAAGGAACTGAGCTAAGAGATCACCTGCAGGACAAGAAAACTTACCTGGCAGCATATGAGAATGAGGTCCTCTTCCTCTGTCTTGGAGGGACTATCCAGTTTCATTTGATTCAGTTTATTTGTCTGAACTGAGAGATCATTCTTCTGAGAGCACGTCCCCCGGCTGTGCCGCAATCTTGACATATTTGTTTCCATGAGGCGTCTCTGCAGAATGTTGTGTGGTTGCTTTAAAAAAAAAACACCAGGGCATGGGAGAGAAACACAGGTAAAGCAAAGCCAGATTGTAGCACTTGGCAGTCATTTAAAGTTTCAAAGATCCAGTGATTAAAAATCTACCTAGCAATCAAGAGCAGCCCATTAGGTACAATTCAGCAGTGATTAATTAGTAGTGGATTATTGTCAGCATCTGAATTTAAGTTGTATTTTACAGAGACAAAGCAGCAACCATTACATTATCAATATAATCAGCTAAGCAAAAGCATTTGTGCTTAAGTCAGTTATGACCCAATTTCCAATACACGAATCTGATTCATTCACCACATCAAGTCATAATTTCTTTAACTTTAACCTTCATTTACTATATATGCCATTAGTGGCTGGGTGCACTTAACACATTAAGCCAAAACCAAATAAGCCATAGGATGCCTTAAGTATAGAAGAAACCCTTCCTGAAACAAAGAACCATTTTTTCACTCATCTGTGCCTTTCTCTTACAGAAATGATCAAAGACTTCAGCAAATTTGTATGTGAGAGAGCACTCAAAAATTTCCAAACCTGGGTCAACTTGCTCTTGCCCATAATGTAGAAGTTGATACAGCTATTAAAAGCACAGAAGTTTGGCATTCTTTGTTCTGTGCTGCATCCTGACAACTGACAAAACTGCAACACAAGTTAAGTCAACCCCTATGTTTTTGTGTGTTTGTGTTTTGTGCCTTCAAGTCAGTTTTGACTCCTGGCGACCGCCTGGACAAGCCCCTGCAGTTTTGGAAGTCATTTGCCATTGCCTTCTTCCTAGAAGGAGTGACTGTAACAGCCACTATGTAGGACAGACTGGCAGAGGACTAGCAGAATGCATCCATGAGCACCAACTAGCAGTCAGAAGACACAATGAAAACTCCTTAATCTCACAACACATGGACAGACTTAACCATACTTTCAACTGGGAAACTCTGAGTATCATAAACCAAGCCAAGTCCAAAAATGCTAGAGAATTCCTGGAAGCTTGGCACTCAGACAAAGTAGCCATCAACAGACACATAGAGGTTAACAACATTTACATACCATTCATAAGAGACAATAGAAAAGCCAGAAGACCAGAACACCTCCTTGCCAGCAATCAACAACCAGATAGGCAAAGATTAACACCAAGATTAGCACCAGAGGAGCAATCAAACAACACAATAGACCCTAATCAAGGAACTATTAACTCAGTCAATGAACCAAGCAGCAAACAACAACCCAATCAAGGTACTACCAAGGAGAGTACAACACCCCCACCAACACAGGTAGGACAAGCCAGGGTATATAAACAGAGAGCAAGTCCCACTCCCTTTTCGCACTGAAGATGTTGCCTAGCCTGGCAATGAAATGTCTGCAAGAAAACAACAAGGCTCAGAGAGCACCAAGGACTCCACAATGGAATAAATGGCTATACCTGGTTCCTCCCTTGTTTCCAGTATATGCACTGTGCTTTATCTGGCTGTTTTGAAAAAAATGAGAGGAGGAGGAGGAGAGAGAGGGGGGAAGAGGAAAACTCCCTGACAATTCAAATACATGCTTCCTATATACACCCGTGTACCTACTAAAAGTCATGATGATGATGGCAGCATGACACTGTCATATTTCCTTTGTGCTGCGGGAAAGAGAGAGACTGGAAAGTGGAGAGAGACAACAGTTCAGCGCATGCTGGTTATATAAGCAGAGAAAATCAAAGCCGGCACTTTTTTACAGGGACTAGAAAATGATTAGAATAATTATTAGGTTTGCTGATAAGGTTGCCTGGGAAACTTATTAAACAACTCTGAGTTCAGAAGATGGGAGGTATAGTGAAGCAAGAGTTCTGTGAATAGGAAAATAGCATTCTGCCACGCTCCACAGAGCTCTAGTGTTGCAAACTGCAGAAAGGAAGTTTAGCTATTTGAATTGTGTTAGAGCAGAGCTAGAAGAAAATCAGCTCAGCCACTTAAGGATGATGGTGAGTGATCAGACAGTATTGCTATGGGAATGGTGACAAAACCTCCTGTGGAACTGCTGTTTTCCCATAAAATTGGTTTCCTGTAGCTATACTGTATGTTCTGTCCTATTATAAAAAATTAGTCTGCTAGTTATTTATTTAGCTAACTTGTATGACTTGAATAGGAATAGCACTATGATGCTAAAGTCATTAACAAGAAACTATAGACTTCATGCAGTTTCCTTCCAACTATTTATTTTTTTAAATTTATTTAATTTTTATCTTTATTTTTTTTATAAATAACTGAAGGTGGCGAACATACCTAATACTCCTTCCTCCTCCTATTTTCCCCACAACAACAACCCTGTGAGGTGAGTTGGGCTGTGTGTGTGTGACTGACCCAAGGTCACCCAGCCAGCTTTCATGCCTAAGGCAGGACTAGAACTCACAGACTCCTGGTTTCTAGCCCAGCACCTTAACCACTAGACCAAACTAAACCAATACTCAAAAGTATACCCCAAATTAATATTAACTCAGTACAAACTAGTTGTGCTTTGAGTTGTCTGATCCCAACTCAATAGCTCCTTATACCTGGGGACCAACTCATAGGTCACATATGGTACCCACCATCTCATTTTGGTAAGGTGGATATTTCATATTGCATAATGGAGATTAATGGTGATATTAATAGATGGGTGAAAGTATCTATGAGTTTATGGGAAAGAATAAATGTGAAAATGAGTATTACTTCAAGATTGATGTATATTCTAACAGGATATCTATGTTAATTCCACTTAGATATTTTAAACAAATTGCTAAATTAATGATTAACTTTTTTTGGAAAGCTTGAACTCCAACCTTTCCTCATCAAAGTTACAAACATCCATATTTTAAAAATGGGGGCTAATTTTCTTTCTTTTTCAATGATATCACCAGGCATATTTTTAAACTTGTAATTGCCATTCAGTTTTACTGACAATTAAAAAAAATAATATATACTGATAATATATAGGACTTGAAATAGAAAACTGGAATTTCTTACATTATAAAATCAATGACCTCAAGTTTAAGAAATGTTGATATATTTCTTTTGATCTTAAAACAAGATTAATTCATTAAAAACTTTGAGAGTTTCTAAACAACCTCTGAAAAGTCTAATAAAGTCTACACAAAATCTATTTTCTGATGTTGGAGATGCAATACTTTTGAGGTACGTACAAAACTATTGGTCATGTCTCTTGGTAACTTATTAACTGGATATCCTTGCTATAGTAATTTTTTTGGAAGAAAATGAAGTTTAAGGATGTCCCTGTTTTCCTAAATTATTTTTAAACATTTTGTCTATTTATTAAACACTTTGGATTTATCATGCTCAAAGGTTTCCTTGATGAAAAGCATCAGCTCTCAGCCTCTGAATTGGTTCTGTATCAATAGAGGAAAAACCAGACAATGTGATTCCATGTGGTCAAGATTCAATCTGTTGTTTAAAAATTGAGTTGCAGCAATTTTTCTATAGATGTTATTAGTATTGTATATTACTGTAGTATTTTAGCTTTTTGTCTCTTCTCTTGTTAGATTGTTTTATGTGGTGCGTGTGTGTGAATATGTATCTATGTATGTACATTCTGTTTTATTTGTATTCACTAGTTTTGTTTTGTTTTTCTTGGTGTAATTCAATATTAAAACATCTTTTTTAAAAATAAAAGATGATACCAAGCATGCTATTTCAGGCCCCTTGAATCAAGCTGCCTAAATTCAGTGACAAAGCACAGAATTTCAGAGATTCAAATATTGGATCAAAAACAAGAAAATAAGAATGGGTAGTCTTTCCTACCTCGTGATGCTTATACATCTACCACTGGTGGTACACAGAAGCAAGCTAGAAGGTCACGACTCCCTTCCTAAATTGTGAAACCACCCATAAGAAATTAAGGGAGGGAGAGAAAGAGGAGAATGGAAAGGAAGGAATGCTTATCAAATTTCCAGCTGATGCCAAACTAGGGAAATTAGCTAATACCTTAGAACAGAGCTTTCCAAACTGTGAGTCGCGACACAGAAGTGTGTCACCACACAACCCGGAAGCGCTGATCATAATCAGCGCTTCCGGGTTTTCCCGCGGCAACACACCAACTGCAGCGCGCAAAACCCGAAAGCGCAGCAGCGCTTCCGGGTTTTTGCGCGCTGCCGCACTTCTGGGTTTTCCCGCGACGACACACCAACGCCGGTTGGTGTGTCGCCGCAGGAAAAACTTTGGAAAGCCCTGCTGTAGAAGGATAAGGGAGCATTCGTCAAGAACCTGAAAGGATACCTCACAGGTGGAGGCTTACTTTCTTTCATCCTAGAGGGCAAGACATAGAATAATGGATTTGTTACTGGAAGGCAATTCCAGAGTGAAGTCCAAAGAGAGGTGGGGAACTCCCCATCATTGGATATATTCAAGCATTGGTTGGACAGCTATCTGTTAAGGATCATTTAATTAGGATTTCTGCAATAAATGGGCCCTTCTACCTCTATGGTTCTATGAGCATTTGTAGGCAGCCAGCTTCCCCATCATCCAAGTCTTCTGATTTCTCATCTAAAACAAAGCAGGCTTTGACCTGGCACTTATTTCAGGTTTACAAGGTTACCAGATCCCAGCAGTAATGGGCCTATTTAATTATTTCCGAGTCTTCAGCATTTACAGAAAAAGAGAACTTGCCCTTTCTGGTTAATAGATGAGCCCAGAGCTTTCTTAACTAATCAGTATTCATCTTCTAGCCAACAAGGGGTGCTCTGGCATGCTTCCTGGGTTGCAGAGCAAAAAACGGTTCCCCTGTGTGAGTGTGTGTCTGTCTGTCCATCCATCCAATATTTTTGTATTCCCATCATAGTGACTACCTGCCAAACTCCTGTCCTGTTATGCATTTCAGCCACTGACGTCCAGCCCTCCTGCAGGGAGATGAGGAGCTTAAAGTCAGGATGCACCAAGTGTCCTCTCCACTTACTGCACAAACCATCCCATGCAACATAACACAAAGAAACACAGCTATTTGTGCAAAAATATTCATTCCTTTGAAAACAGGACTTCTTCCAGAATCCCCCGTTAGCATGACCAATGCTGTTCATCATGTTGGAGAAGGACAATTTAAACCATTTATGTTGGGCTTAATATTTCTCCTGATACTGTTCAGGAAGTTGTGGAACTGTTACATAAGAATAACTGAGCAGGTTTTGCTTCATCACGGGAAGTACTCCAACCTTTTCCAAACATAAACAAGACTCTATATCAGAGCTTTCCAAACTGTGTGTCACGACACAAAAGTGTGTCGCCACACACAGTCTGGTGTGTCACCACACAACCCGGAAGCGCTGTTCATCATCAGCGCTTCCGGGTTTTCCCGCGGCGACACACCAACTGCAGTGCGCAAAACCCGAAAGCGGCACCAGCGCTTCCAGGTTTTTGCGCGCTGCCGCAAGGACGGCACTTCCGGGTTTTCCCGCGGCAACACACCAACGCCGGTTGGTGTGTCGCCACGGGAAAAACTTTGGAAAGCCCTGCTCTATATCATAGCTTTCCAAAAGGTGTGTCGCGACACTTTAGTGTGTCGCAACACAGAGTTTGGTGTGTCGCAACGCAACCTGGAAGCGGTGGCGGGGCTGTGCACAGTAGCGGTGTGGGGGTGCGCGCGGCAGCGGCGCGGCATCAGCGCTTCCGCGTTTTAGCAGAGGCCGCCACCGCCACCATGCACACCGCCGCGGCCCCCCATGCACACCCACGCCGCCACGCCGCCGCTGGTATGTCGCCAACGGCGGCACTTTGGAAAGCACTGTTCTATATAATAGGCAGCAGAGCAAATGCATGTGTACCCTTTTACATTTTATGAGATTAAGGAGCAAAACAGTGCATCCTTCTCGGTCCTGAAAATTCTGTAGCTCACATCCATTTCTTATGTAAATGTTGTGTTTGGGAAGACAGATGCTTCACTAGTCTTGCTGAATTAATGTCAGAATCCTCAGTCCTATTGCAATTACAATTCTCCCTACAGAATTCACTGAAGTAGGAGCACTCATAAGACCCTTTAATGTTCTCTATCTTGCTAATTATGCCTCTACATGAAGTAGAATGGTTGTTCATACATTATGTTATTATATAGAAACATTCTTAAATGTTCCTCTCCCAGCCATCTAAGCATTCAAAGCATCCTTTGAATGTCCACATAACAGAAGGCATAGTGAGCTACATCTGTCCAGAAATCTCAAGTGTATAACTTAGTGGGTCTTTGCTACCCACTAAGGAACCAAAAAAAAATGATATATGCATTAATATAAACTGAGACTGCTTCCAGATAGGCAGCTCCAAGCGCTATCCAGCCACTGCAACTTATCCTTCCACTGCTACTTAATATTTTAATTATTACCAACCCATTTCTCAATGTGTTGAATTAAACTACAGTACAATAAAACTTGTTATAAGTAAGCAATATGAAAATATACTTTGCATACATACTAGTTTTAGTTCTGTCTTCCTCTAATGCCACTATCAAATTTCCTTTCATATTAAATTTAGAAATACATGCTGGTACTTACTTTTCTATCTGCATTAACCTCCTTGCCAATTAAACACGGATATTTCACAGAACATTTCTGGCATCATTATATTTTTTCTAAAGTATTCCACTTCTTTGATAACTACTTTTTTTCTTATATTTACCCTTGGGAGAAAATGGATTTCATTTTCATTAAGGCAAGATTAATGACTTCTTGAATTTCTGCTGGTATCAAGTATCCAGCAAATAGGCTATTTGTTATGAAAAAAATAGTGGGCAATCTTTCTTTTAATATCTCTCTTTCTCAGTTCCCTAATTATGTTATAGGATAAAAAAAATGTATCTGTACCAAAAATCATCTCTGCTGAATATGTGAAAGGGGTTGGCACACAATTGTTTCTAGATGGTTCTCCCAATATAACTTTAATTTCCATGCTATCATTGTTCATATTATCATCTATAAAATCCCAAGTATTGTATTCGTCCTTGAAACTACCCAGTAAAGTAAACTGGGGTTGCAGTCATTTTAATTTTTTTATGATATTTGTGTTTGTTAATTTACTGTATTGTTTTTAATATATTGTTTATCATGTTTGTGAAACTCTGGTGAGGCTGGAATTGGCCACTTCCTCTCCATCTATCAGAACAGTGTA
Source organism: Charina bottae (assembly GCA_023362775.1). Classification (NCBI taxonomy): domain Eukaryota; kingdom Metazoa; phylum Chordata; class Lepidosauria; order Squamata; family Charinaidae; genus Charina; species Charina bottae. The sequence goes on along the minus strand of JALMGJ010000001.1, from coordinate 180,398,696 downwards.
TTTCCCATTCCTTTAGCAAGTATGCTTTCCTTTCACCTCTATCCAAAATTTGATTGCTCTTCCTCTTTCTCACTGCTCAGACAGGGGTGCATCTGAAGAAATCTATGTATCTCCATAATCCATATAATCCTGGGCTCTTCGGTTTTTGCAAATCCTTGTTCTTCCCTTCAAAATATTGTGGCTTTGCCCATCCTTATGTCAGCATCTGATTGGATGTATCACTGCCTCTAGATTTTGCCTCTTCAAATATATCACTATCAGGCTCTCAGCTTCCCTTCACGTAGCTAGTTGCAAAATATTTATGTTAAATGCCTTTTAACACAAGCATTTTGCAACTCTGAAGATAGAGGAACTTGGGCTATACATGCAGCCCCACCAGGCCAATTCCAATACCTATCCAGTCATGCAACATCTGAAAGGGCAGCATGGACAGTTATTTTATGCTGTGCAGTTGTCAGGGTTTAGAGCAGGGGTATCCAAACTTTTGGCTTCCCTGGGCCACAGTGAGTGAAGAGGAATTCTCTTGGGCCACACATAAAATATACACTGCTCAAAAAAATAAAGGGAACACTGAAACAACACAATGTAAGTCCAAGTCAATCACACTTCTGTGAAATCAAACTGTCCACTTAGGTAGCAACACTGATTGACAATCAATTTCACATGCTGTTGTGCACATGGAATAGACAACAGGCGGAAAGCATAGGCAGTTAGCAAGACATCCCCAATAAAGGAGTGGATCTGCAGGTGGTGACCACAGACCACTTCTCAGTTCCTATGCCTTCTGGCTGATGGTTTGGTCACTTTTGAATGCTGGCGGTGCTTCCACTCTAGTGGTAGCATGAGACGGAGTCTACAACCCACACAAGTGGCTCAGGTAGTGCAGCTCATCCAGGATGGCACATCAATGCGAGCTGTGGCAAGAAGGTTTGCTGTGTCTGTCAGCGTAGTGTCCAGAGCATGGAGGCGCTACCAGGAGACAGGTCAGTACCTCAGGAGACGTGGAGGAGGCCGTAGGAGGGCAACAACCCAGCAGCAGGACCGCTACCTCCGCCTTTGTGCAAGGAGGGACAGGAGGAGCACTGCCAGAGCCTGCAAAATGACCTCCAGTGGGCCACAAATGTGCGTGTGGCTGCTCAAACGGTCAGAAACAGACTCCATGAGGGTGGTATGAGGGCCCGACGTCCACAGGTGGGGGTTGTGCTTACAGCCCAACACCGTGCAGGATGTTTGGCATTTGCCAGAGAACACCAAGATTGGCAACTTCGCCACTGGCGCCCTGTGCTCTTCACAGATGAAAGGTTCACACTGAGCACATGTGACAGACGTGACAGGGTCTGGAGACGCTGTGGAGAACGTTCTGCTGCCTGCAACATCCTCCAGCATGACCGGTTTGGCAATGGGTCAGTAATGGTGTGGGGTGGCATTTCTTTAGGGGGCCGCACAGCCCTCCATGTGCTCGCCAGAGGTAGACTGACTGCCATTAGGTACCGAGATGAGATCCTCAGACCCCTTGTGAGATCATATGCTGGTGCGGTTGGCCCTGGGTTCCTCCTAATGCAAGACAATGCTAGACCTCATGTGGCTGGAGTGTGCCAGCAGTTCCTGCAAGACGAAGGCATTGATGCTATGGACTGGCCCGCCCGTTCCCCAGACCTGAATCCAATTGAGCACATCTGGGACATCATGTCTCGCTCCATCCACCAACGCCACGTTGCACCACAGACTGTCCAGGAGTTGGGGGATGCTTTAGTCCAGGTGTGGGAGGAGATCCCTCAGGAGACCATCCGCTACCTCATCAGGAGCATGCCCAGGCATTGTAGGGAGGTCATACAGGCACGTGGAGGCCACACACACTACTGAGCCTCATTTTGACTTGTTTTAAGGACATTACATCAACGTTGGATCAGCCTGTAGTGTTCTTTTCCACTTTAATTTTTGAGTGTAACTCCACATCCAGACCTCCAGGGGTTGCTTACATTTGATTTCCATTGCTTTTTGTGTGATTTTGTTGTCAGCACATTCAACTATGTAATGAACAAAGTAATTAATACGAATATTTCATTCATTCAGATCTAGGATATCTTATTTCAGTGTTCCCTTTATTTTTTTGAGCAGCTTATAATATAGTTAATGTATATAAGTAATAAAATTTCATGTATTTTTTATATTTTTTATTATAAAATTTAAAAAAAGAGGGCAACATAAAACTAGTGGGATATTTGACCTTGTATTTGTGAAAATAATGCATCAATGTCTGGTTCGATGAAAGTGGTTGCAATTCTCAGTGAGTTCTCAAGGTGTTCGTCAGAAATTTTAATTCTAATTTTGCTCTTCGTGTGCTTCATCCTTGAAAATAGTTGCTCACAAATGTACGTGCTGCCAAAAAGCGATGTCATGAATAAGGCGCGATTGTGAAGCGAGGGATATTTTTCTCTGGGAAGATAGGTCTTATAAAAGTCCAGTAGAGAGACATGATCAAATTTTTCTTTGAGTTGAATGTCTGATTGCAACTCTATGCATTCCATTTGAAAATTCAGAGGTAATGTATTTATGTCGACTGAAAATGGAGTCGAAAATATACCAAAATATTGATGATTTTTCCGGAAATCTTGAAACCTGTTCTCAAATTCCTGTATCAAACCAAAAAGCAAGGCTGCATATTTCTCACTATTCAAAGGACTATGTTTAGCCAACGTATTAAAATGTATAAAATTATTTTCCGTAACTTGAGCTTGCCATACTTTAAGTTTCATTTCAAACACTGTTATGGTTTGAAACACTGCAGTGATAAGTTGATTTTCACCTTGAAGACGCATGTTTAACTCATTTAAATGAGCGGTCAAATCCACCAAAAATGCTTAATCTGTGAGCCATTTTTCATCTTCAAGTTCTGGCACAAATTTTCTTTTTCATTCCATAAACGACTTGATTTCATTTCACAAATCATACTGTAAAATATTTTCAGCATTTTACCCCGACTTAGCCACCTTACTTCAGAAAAGTAAATGATGTCCCCATAATCAGCATCCATACTTTTAAGGAACTCCTGGAATTGGCGATGATTCATTCCCTTGGCCCTTATGAAATTCACTGCTTTGATGACAATTTGCATGACATTATCCATTTTTAAAGCTTTCGCGCATACATTTTCTTGATGTAGAATGCAGTGATACTTCACCAAACGTGAGTTGCCGGCGGCACTTGCATCATCTTCTATCAATTTTGTAAGTCCCTCACTTTTACCAACCATCGCCGGAGCGCCATCAGTAGATATACCAGATATGTTGACAATGGTTAAAGAAAATCGCTTTAATGTCATTTTTACTGCTTCATACAAATCAAGAGATTTAGTTGTGTCTTTTAATGGCACCAAAAAGCCATTTCTTCAGTGACATTATATTCGTTATCAATACCTCTAATAAAAATGGCAAGTTGAGCCGTATCTCTAGCATCAGTACTTCCATCCATCACCAAAGCATAACGTTTGAAATTAGCAGCTTTACACTTCAAACCTCTTTTAATAGATTTTCCTATTTCTTCAATTCACCTGGCTATAGTCTGGTGAGACAAACTGATTTTAGAAAAATCGCTTTTTTTATCAGGACAAATTATATCTGCTACACTTTCCATACATTGCTTAATAAACTCACCATCAGTAAATGGTTTTGATTTTTTTGTAATCAGATTTGCTACCAAATAACTAGCTTTTATAATAGAGTCCTTTTGAGTTGTAACTTTTTTTAAAAAAATTGTTGAGACGACAGACTTTTTCAGTTCTGCTAGTTTGTCTTTACGACAAATTCCTTGATACGCTTCGAATTTGGCAGCATGTTTTTCCATATAATGCCTTTTCAAATTGTAGTTTTGAAAACTGACACATTTCCCCTACAAATTAAGCATAGTGCCTTAGTATTTGTCACAACAAAAAAGTACTATCTGTCCATTTTTCGTTGAATACTCTTCCTTCATCCGCGATTTTTTTCTTTTTTTCTTTTTTGGGTTCCGTTTTCTGTTGAAACGACATTGAAGCCATGCTGGAATAAATTTATTTAGGAATACATACTTTTTTTAAGAAATAACACAACAAGCCCATCGTAAATTGTTAGGTAGGCAAATAAACAAAGCAAAGTTTAATAATCAAATAAGAAAACTTACATGTCTACTTAATAATAATAATAAACGCCTGTCGTCACAGAACACGCGTAGGTAGGTTGAAATACTATACATAATGCCAAGTCGCCACAAGCTGACGTGTGTGGCGGGTGGTGGTGTCGTTAGCACTGCCCCCTCCCCTACACAGCATTCCGTTGTTTCTACCTACGCAGTCCACCCCTGCGCGCCGCTCACTTGAGTCACGAAAAAAAAAACAAAATAATGTTAACAGTTTACGATTTTTTGGGGGCCACATTACTAGCTGTTCATCGTGGGTTGGACCTGCCTGGTTTAGAGCAAGCAGCATTGGCACATGGAAACAGGGCTCCCAGCCTGCCCTTAGTTTGACCTCCATGCACTGATTCAGATTGTGGGAAGAGGAGTATTTGCAATTCCCCCAAATCCATTCTCAAATACTAAATACCATCTTTTTTGGAAAGTGTTCGTGTTAAGGAATCAATTATTAAGTTTCAATTGTTTTATTACCGTTTTTTACTGAACTGCAAATTTGATTGCACAGCAATGCCAGAAGTTGCTTTAAGCCTTTCTTTGAAGGCCATTCCTGTAGTCCAGGGCTTTCCAAAGTTTTCCCGCGGCGACACACCAACCGCCGTTGGTGTGTCGCCGCGGGAAAACCCGGAAGTGCTGCCGTTGTGGCAGCACGCAAAAACCCGGAAGCGCTGCTGCCGCTTTCAATTTTTGCGCGCCGCCGTTGGTGTGTCGCCGTGGGAAAACCCAGAAGCGCTGATTATGATCAGCGCTTCCGGGTTGTGTGGCGACACACCAGACTGTGTGTGGCGACACACTTTTGTGTCGCGACACACAGTTTGGAAAGCTCTGCTGTAGTCGAAGTCCACCCCTGCTGGAAGATTGATTATAGATGTCTGCTATAGCTTCAGCACACTTAGTAAAAATAATCAAATTTGACAAGAGCAAACCAACATTGTTGTTCTCCATGTTCCACACCCTCTGTAATTGCACTCTTGAAATTTCAACTGCAAATTCTTTGCAGATAGAAATATCAATAGCTACTAACATGAAATGTATTTATATACATTCATCTTAACTTTAAACTTTATGAATGCATCCCATAGTAATATAAAAGAACAATATAGTTTATCTGTACTGGAATACTAAAAAGAAAGAAATTCCCATATATTAGTCCAGAACTTCTGGACCTTTTACAGCCTACAGGGATGAAGAAATAAATGAAGTTGAAAAATGATTCAGGAGAGGTATAAATCAGATGCAATGAAGTGAGGGGTACTTTCCAAAGAAGTATATTTTCTTTGATAAATTTGATGATATTATGCCAGCCACATTCTCTCATGCTAAAATACATTCTGAAATCTGAACTTTGTACTCACATTTTAATGACTAGAAAACCCAGCATTTATGCATACAATGGGCTTTCCAAATATTAAGAAAAAATAGGATGCTATTCCTGTATTAACATTAGGCACAACCTACTTCTAATTGTGCAATGTCCTTTTTTTCATGTTTTATTTTAAATGGGCCCAGAAAAAATAGCATTTTTTACTATTTTATTTATTTTAATATAGGAAATGAATATTTCCTTCTGTGACTTCATATGCCAAATAAGATTGGAGTAAAAAAGGCTATACCACCCTTCTAGCTGAAACACATAGCCAATTGCTTTATATTAAGTTGTGATGTGGTGCCAATGCCCCGTCCTCAAGTGATGTAATGCTTCCTTTATGTGTCAGTGTGGAATTCCATTATTTCTTGCAGAAGCTCAGCAATGAGGCATGCATGTCCTTAGTTGTTTTTTTTTGGGGGGGGCAAGGAGCTTCATTTTAATGCCACCTATGGCAGGTTCCATCAAACTTTTTCTTTTTATCACAGCATGTACCTCATATTGATGTATATTAAGTAATTTGTTTCTTTACAAAGCTGAGCCCTACATATGCGTATAAATGCCCTGAGCAAGCTGACCATGTCGAACTGGAGCTTCCAACTGCTGAGCTTTCATGGCATTCAGTCTATCTTCTCGAGTTGGGAAGGTGTCAAGATGGCGAGCAATTTTCTCAAATTTTGGCATGTGCCATGGTGAATCCATCTTCATGGGGATTTGATATTTATTCAACATCACTATACGCGTATCGTATGTTTTCTCCTGTTTTTTTGAATGTTTCTTCTGCTTAGGAAGCTTGTTAGCTTTCCGATGCTCCTGCAGCCACTGGTCACCAAACTTATGTTGAAGGATCTCTGTTATGGGCGTAGGAGGAGGATACGGCTTCCCATATGTCATGGCATCACAGAGACGAGGTGGATCTTTTGGGAAGTAATGGGAGGCAGCAATTTTGCAGTGAACCTTATGCTGCTGGCAATACAGATGGTGTTCTTTTGCAGTGAAAAGACCAGCTTTAATTCCTTTCTTAGTCATGCGAATAAAATCTTTTGGCATTTCTTCCCTCCTAGTAACACTAGGTGGCATAACGTTCCAGTGCCCTATGGCTTCAGGAACTCCTCCATCAGTCCCACGTGAAGTTATTCCATACACAAAATTGGCTCCTGGAATCTTTGCGCACCTTCTGCGAGTCCTTCCTAGCTCTGGCTTTAAGAGAAGAGGATTCTGGAACATGGTGTCTCTCACAAGTCCAATCCTTTCATTTTCTGTCCCAGGGTGAATATCAGCATTGGTCAGCGGCAGGAGCGGTGGTGGACAAATGTCACTAATAGTAGCCCTCTTTTTATGTTTTTCAAGGTACCTTTTCACAAACATTCCCACTGCTGATCACTGTAGTAAAACTGACACTTCTGCTTTCAGATCTGTCTTTACAAATATTTGATTCAGGTGTCTATAGCTGAGTATAGCATGAAGTATGACATCATAAACTATGCAAAAGTTATTGTTGTGATTTACCATGTCATCAAACCTGATTTATTCATTTATTCATTTAACTTGTCAGTAAGTTAGCCAGTAATAAATAAGGAAGACATCTCTGTGTATATGCCTTAGAGACTGGAAGGAAGGAGAGAGACATAATCAAGCTGAAGAGCCCTAGGAGGCCATTTTATTTCACGTTCATTAACAAAAACTTAGATTTGTTAATTCTGTTTCTGAGAAAATGGATTCTTTGTTTCTAGAAATTTCTTTGTACCTTCTAACTTTTGCACAGGAAGACTCCAGTGTCAATGCTAAGAGCTGTAATGCCCACTGGCTTCAAATGTATATATGTACGTATCTCAAATATTTCAAAGCCCAATAGATAGAAGGGATTATAACTCTGGTCCTATTATGTTTACAGTTTCCCCCCCTAATTTGCTGATTTAAAAAAAGCTGATTAGGTCAGACTTTCTTATCACCTAAACCAGCATTCCCCATCTAATAATCTTCAAATGCTTAGTGGGAATTGTGGGAATTGAATTCCAACCCAGATTAGGAAAAGCTGATCTGAACTAAAGCTATAAAACAAAATCTAAATCAGACACCAATAAAATAGAAAGATAAAATGAGAATTATTTTTTTTTTATAAATAGTAATACAATTTGTCAAATCACAACACACATTCAGTTATTATACATCTAATCCATTTTGGTAGCATAAATATGACACAACACCAAAAAAACAATTTCAGCTTTTTTATCATCATATGCTGCCAGGTCAAATATGCCCTATGACATATAAAGCAAGATCTGAACTCCAGAAAAAAAGAGTAAAAATCAGCATACACACGTTTCTGCTGGACTACATTTTGTTCCTCAATTCAAATAGCATGTTTAATATATGTCTCAATATGAAGGATGTGGAAAGCTCTGCAGATCTTTGCTTTAGGAAAAAAAGGAGTCTTTATACAGAGTTTTTATACTGAGTTTCTGCTCTGTGTAAGATATTATTTAAGAGGTTATTTACAGGAGCCAGAGAAAGCCAGTGACAGAATCAGGATTTTTTTTTATTAAAAGCATCTATGCCTCTTTTAACTGGATCAATGCCATAGCAATGTAAAGGGGAGGGGATTTAAACTGTTTTTCCAACACTGCTTTCCTGATTTAAAATTCTTTCACCCTTATTAACTGTCATTTGTGCACGCACGCACGCACACACACCCGCAAAAGCCCTACAACCTAGGGAATAGCAGGGCCCCAGAGCTGCAATTATTGTGAACTCATTTATTTAGAAGCAGCTTCTGTGGAAATCAATTGGGCTTATTTCAAGCAAGGCTGTTTAGGACCCTGATGTATATGAAGAGAAAGGGAAGCACAAGCCTAGCAAATTAGTTCTAGAATTAAATTTCCCCTCTCTTCCTCCTTTTCTTGATTGATCAACTTGCATTTAAAACAATTCAACATGATTTAAATTATGCTTTGTACATGTTTCACTAAAAAAAACTTTTAAAAAGCCTAAGGAAAGTGCCGAAATCATAACCCCGTTTTTCCGCTCGCCCTTTCCCGTTTCTTCCACCCACCTCCCCCGCCGAATTGCACCGCAGATGTTCGAGGGTTGCGAAAGGCCACCAAGCTCATCCTGCTCGAACCCCAGCGTTTTACAGCCCTCATTTACCCGACAAAATCCAAATTCTTACAGTGTCTTTTGAAGTTCCCAATTTTTTCAGTCCGTCCAAAGGCAGCAGGTCGGCGGAGTCCTTGTGGTTAAACTGAACGGCCTGCTTCATCCTCCTCTGCTGTCGGAGGGCCGCGGCTTCCCTCACGTCCATGTCCTTCCTCTCGGTCAGCAGCCCCGAGTAAAACATCTTGCCGCTCCCCTCGCGCCGGCTGGGCCTTTGCCTCCCGTCGAGAAGCTGTAGCGGCAACCACCTCCACCGCTGCTCCTTCTTCCGAGGGGACGCCTGGGCGAGCTTTTATTGGGAGCACTTTATAGCAGGACCTCTCCGCGTGATGAGCGCGAGCAGCAGGTGCCCCCGCCGGTGCGGCGGCGGCGGCGGCTCAAGGCGGGGCTGGGCGGGCGCCATGCAATAGGTCGCCAGCCCCCGCACGCCGGCCGAAGGCGCGGGTATTGTCGGCTGAGCAGAAGGAGCAGGCATCCCCGGGAAGGCAAGGCGGGCGCCCCGCTCCTTTGGAAAAGGCGACAGCCATTGGCGGTAGCGCGCCTCCTCGGCAGCTGCTGTTCCAGGGAGGAAAGCAAGCTGCGTTTTCCTTCCAAATAAATGGATGTGACCTCTTTAAAAGAGAAAGGGGAAAAAATGCACGGTGTGTATCATACGCATATGCTGTATATTAAGCGAAATTCGACTGCTGTAGATGTATAACGAGTAATACTAGATTGGCCTTTCCTTTTCCAAAGTGAAGGCGGGATGCTGCACACCTCGCGGCAAACACCCAAACGGGGGTATCATTTAAGCCCCGTTAAGCAGCTTGCTGTGAAAAGCGTAAAAGCTACACCCTTTGGACATGCATCTGTAGGCAAGCTAGAGCCACATAACCCATCCTCCATGCCTGCTAACCCTCCCAATCAGGGATATTTGTATAGGATCCTTTGGGAATGGAATATCTGGTTTCCCCATATGGTGGCAATTATTGGGGGGAAGGGTGGGGGCTTTCATCTCTTTCCGGAATACTGATTATCCACGTTAGCCATTTTCTTCCAGAAGGTCATTCTTCTCCAGAATGGCTGGATATTACATCGGTCTGGTTTGTCCTACATAGGTTGGTTGCTGGCCTGGCGTGCTATGGTCCATGAGGTCACAAAGAGTAGGACACGACTAAACGACTGAACAACAACAACAACAAAAAGATACAAGTCTTTTTGTAATGCCCTACTTATGGGATGGCCTTTCTCAGCTGGGGCCTTTTTTTTTGTATATAATTATTAAGGATTTTTATTACAATAGTAAAAACTCATACAAACTAAGAAAGCAAAAAGAAAAGTAAGAAGAATAAAAAGTGCAAGAAAAAAGAAAAAGAATATGATAAAGAAAAAGAAAATAAATATATAAAGAATGACTTCCAAGCTTCATTACAACAAGTATAGAGAAATTTAGCAACTCTTCACCTCTCCTGTAGGTTACAAACAGATATCTCTTCATCCCACATCACATCCCTTATCTATAAGCAAATCCATAAAACATCAACTTTTCAGTCCTGCTGTCAGCAAAAAGTCTGTAAAGCATTGCCAGAGCTTTGCAAATAAATCTTATTTTAAACATGATCAAATAAACCAACATTATATTCCTTCCTTTTACTTCTAACAGTTTTAATCTTTAGTTCATTCAAATATTGTCATAGGATTTGATTTCTCTTCAATTCTTCTTTATCCCATCACACATTCTTCAAGGGCTTAACAAGCCTCTTTTGTAGATCCAATAAGAAAACATTTTCCAGGTCATTCTCTTGGTTTGTCATTTGTATTTCCCTTTTAATTTTTAAAACTTCAGCCAGTTTCTTTTGTATATCCAATAAAGCATCCTTTTCCAAATCATTCTCTTGGCCTGCCATTTGTAGTTTCACTTTCGGCACCTTCTCTGTCTTGTCAGACAAAATTTGCTCCATATCTGTCATTCTCTCATTGACATCTTTTGGACATAATCTATCCATAGAATCAGACATCATTACAATCCATAGAATCAGACATCAAGCTGCAAAGAACACACACGGCTTTGATTGCACCATTGTGTCCACCATCTTGACTTTTTTGACCATATTTTGCAGACACCCTTGCATGGCTACAAGCTATCTGCTCTGCTCTGTGTTGTGTTAAAAAAAATTGGTTGCATTTCATGCTGCTGCCCTTCTGCTCTGTGGGTTTGGGGTTTCCTCTTTACATGTTTTAGGCTATATCTGGTGCCTGCAGACACCACGTGTACCACATCCTGCATAGTGATGCTATGGACGATATTATAAGATGCAATAAAACACTACTAAGAAAAGGTATGTGTGTTTATTTTTACCTGAGAGGGGTTCCTCAAACTTGTTTTTACATTGGATTACAGTTAACATGCAGTTTGGAAATATGTTAACTGGACATTTAAACAGCAAAGCATGTAATGGGATAGAACTGCCTCATCAGAATTAACAGAAACTTTTCAACAGGATATAAAGAGTGTCTCTGAAAATGTTTCTTCCTGGAAGATATACTGCTTTCTAGAGATAAAAAGTAAAATATGTGTAGCAGATTTTGAATCCTAATAGAGAGTGACTTAAAATCATAGATGTTTTAGGGGTGATGATTTTATGATTTTATAGATGCACCTTAGGCATGAAAGCTGGCTGGGTGACCTTGGGACAGTCTCTCTCTCTCAGCCCAACTCACCTCACAGGGTGGTTGTTGTGGGGAAAATAGGAGGAGGAAGGAGTCTTAGGTATGTTCACCGCCTTGAGTTAGTTATAAAAATAATAAAGGCAGGATAATAAATAAATAACAAATAAATAAATCAATAATTTTTAAAAAGCAGGCAGAGCTTCAATCACACTCTCATCACTCTCATGGCCGCCATTGTTACGTTGTTAAAAACAACCTGATCCTGGACAATAACCCTGGATGTACAGTATATCTTAGTAACTTGAACCCAGAAGTTATTTTTCCTGTTTGTTTGTTTTTTCCCCTGTAGAACAGTTAGCTGTTAGGTGATGAATCATTTATAAGCAAATTCTGGAGAAAGAAACAACCTGTTTTCCCCTTGGGAGATGCTTGGCACTTAGTCCATTTATGAAATAAAGATTCTTTAGTCTGTTCCTTTCATCTCTAGTCTAAAGAGGGAACAAAGCTCCCCTTTCAGTGATGATGCCATTTTTGTCTAAGAGAAAGTGACATGTGGCAGAAGCCTTGTGCTTGGTATTAGAAACTCTGATTCGAGCAGATCTGATGACCATATCAAAGCAGCATCAAGAGAGGTCTCTTGGCCCCAAGGCAGACCTCTCAAATGGGAACCCCAACAATGGAAGAGTTCAGGGGGCCAACTCCCTCCAGGCCATAGCAATTGCTGGTGGATAGGAGAAAGAGAAGTGAAGGGTCCCATGGCTGCTTCCCACCACCACCATTGCAGCAGAATGCCTGAGCTCGGGGTGGGTGGGTGGGTTGTACAGGCAAAATGAGGAACAAAGCCCAGAGTGAGCTTTAACAACATTTCCACTTTGCCTGCAGAAATATGATCAGGGTTTTTTAATCCACAATTTGAGAACCCCTGCTTTAAAAATGTATTTTTCCTGGGATCCTACTGTACCTGTGGAAGGCAGCTATATGATCCCGAGAAAAGACACTGCTGCTTTAAGGCAATGCAGACAGGTTCTCCGAGAGCCAGAGGTCCCAATCATGGCCCATGGAGCACATGCAGCTTCCAGGTCAGAAGATGGTCAAAATGCTACTGGGGAGGAACAGAGGATAAGTTCAACTAGCCCCAGATGTGATGACGCAGCTAGCTCAAAGCCGAAAGGACGGCTAGCGGCCGACGGTGCTGGTGGTGAACGACGAATCCGATGTTCTAAAGATCAACACACCATAGGAACCTGGAATGTAAGATCTATGAGCCAGGGCAAATTGGATGTGGTTACTGGTGAGATGTCAAGATTAAATATAGACATTTTGGGTGTCAGTGAACTGAAATGGACTGGAATGGGCCACTTCACATCAGATGACCACCAGATCTACTACTGTGGACAAGAAGACCACAGAAGAAATGGAGTAGCCTTCATAATTAATAATAAAGTGGCTAAAGCAGTGCTTGGATACAATCCCAAAAACAATAGAATGATCTCAATTCGAATTCAGGGTAAGCCATTTAACATCACAGTGATCCAAATATACGCCCCAACCACAGATGCTGAAGAAGCAGAAGTAGATCAGTTCTATGAGGATCTTCAGCACCTACTGGATAGTACGCCAACAAGAGATGTTATTTTCATTACAGGAGACTGGAATGCTAAGGTGGGTAGTCAAACGACAACTGGAATTGGTCTAGGAGAACAAAATGAAGCGGGACATAGGCTGATAGAATTTTGCCAAGACAATTCACTGTGCATAACAAACACTCTCTTCCAGCAACCTAAAAGACGACTTTATACATGGACTTCACCAGATGGTCGATACCGAAATCAGATTGGCTACATCCTTTGTAGCCAAAGGTGGCGGACATCTATACAGTCGGTAGAAACAAGACCTGGAGCTGACTGTAGTTCAGATCACAAACTTCTTATTGCACAATTTAGAATCAGACTAAAGAGAATAGGGAAGACCCACAGATCAGTTAGATATGAGCTCACTAACATTCCTAATGAATATGCAGTGGAAGTGAAGAATAGATTTAAGGGACTTGATTTAGTAGATAGGGTCCCGGAAGAGCTATGGACAGAAGTTCGCAACATTGTTCAGGAGGCGGCAACAAAAAACGTCCCAAAGAAAAAGAAAACCAAGAAGGCAAGATGGCTGTCTGCTGAGACACTGGAAGTAGCCCAAGAAAGAAGGAAAGCAAAAGGCAACAGTGATAGGGGGAGATACTCCCAATTAAATACAAAATTCCAGAGGTTAGCCAGAAGGGATAAGGAATTATTTTTAAACAAGCAATGTGCGGAAGTGGAAGAAGACAATAGAATAGGAAGGACAAGAGACCTCTTCCAGAAAATTAGAAACATCGGAGGTAAATTCCAGGCAAAAATGGGTATGATCAAAAATAAAGATGGCAAGAGAACAGAAGCAGGAGAGATCAAGAAAAGGTGGCAAGAATATACGGAAGATCTGTACAGGAAGGATAATAATATCAGGGACAGCTTTGACAGTGTGGTCAGTGAGTTAGAGCCAGACATCCTGAAGAGTGAGGTTGAATGGGCCTTAAGAAGCATTGCTAATAACAAGGCAGCAGGAGACGACGGTATTCCAGCTGAACTGTTTAAAATCTTGCAAGATGATGCTGTCAGGGTGATGCATGCCATATGCCAGCAAATTTGGAAAATACAAGAATGGCTATCAGATTGGAAAAAATCAACTTATATCCCCATATCAAAAAAAGGGAAGCACTAAAGAATGTTCAAACTATCGAACAGTGGCACTTATTTCACATGCCAGTAAGGTAATGCTCAAGATCTTGCAAGGTAGACTCCAGCAATTCATGGAGCGAGAATTGCCAGAAGTACAAGCTGGGTTTAGAAAAGGCAGAGGAACTAGAGACCAAATTGCCAATATCCGCTGGATAATGGAGAAAGCCAGGGAGTTTCAGAAAAACATCTATTTCTATTTTATTGACTATTCTAAAGCCTTTGACTGTGTGGATCATAACAAATTGTGGCAAGTTCTTGGTGGTATGGGGATACCAAGTCATCTTGTCTGCCTCCTGAGGAATCTGTATAACGACCAAGTAGCAACGATAAGAACAGACCACGGAACAACGGACTGGTTTAAGATTGGGAAAGGAGTACGGCAGGGCTGTATACTCTCACCCTACCTATTCAACCTGTACGCAGAACACATCATGCGACATGCTGGACTTGATGAATCCAAGGCTGGAGTTAAAATCGCTGGAAGAAACATTAACAATCTCAGATATGCAGATGATACCACTTTGATGGCTGAAAGCGAGGAGGAGCTGAGGAGCCTTATGATGAAGGTGAAAGAAGAAAGTGCAAAAGCTGGGTTGCAGTTAAACCTCAAAAAAACCAAGATTATGGCAACCAGCTTGATTGATGACTGGCAAATAGAGGGAGAAAAAGTGGAGGCAGTGACAGACTTTGTATTTCTAGGTGCAAAGATTACTGCAGACGCTGACTGCAGCCAGGAAATCAGAAGACGTCTACTTCTTGGGAGGAGAGCAATGACAAATCTTGATAAAAGATTTTATAAAAGATAGTCACTCTTGGGGCTAATACCTTAGAGAGCCCCTCTCCTACATTGGATTGAGTTAGATCTTTTTATTATTCTTGGATTTTAATCTTGTTTTATAACCTAGTAATTTTATATTGTATGTATTTTTATGCCTTTTGTTTTATTATCTTGTTGTAAACCGCCCAGAGTCCCTCCGGTGGAGGGAGATGGGCGATGATATAAGTTTGACAAATAAATAAATAAATAAATAAATAAATAAATAAATAAATAAATAAATAAATAAAATAGTTAAGAGCAGAGACATCACACTGACAACAAAGATCCACATAGTCAAAGCAATGGTATTCCCCATAGTAACCTATGGCTGCGAGAGCTGGACCATAAGAAAGGCTGAGCAAAGGAAAATAGATGCTTTTGAACTGTGGTGTTGGAGGAAAATTCTGAGAGTGCCTTGGACTGCAAGAAGATCAAACCAGTCCATACTCCGGGAAATAAAGCCAGACTGCTCACTTGAGGGAATGATATTAAAAGCAAAACTGAAGTACTTTGGCCACATAATGAGAAGACAGGATACCCTGGAGAAGATGCTGATGCTGATGCTAGGGAAAGTGGAAGGCAAAAGGAAGAGGGGCCGACCAAGGGCAAGATGGATGGATGATATTCTGGAGGTGACGGACTCGACCGTGGGGGAGCTGGGGATGGTGACGGCCGACAGGAAGCTCTGGCGTGGGCTGGTCCATGAAGTCACGAAGAGTCGGAAGCGACTGAACTAATAAACAACAAGACAGGTTCTCTGAGTGCCAGGGGTCCCGATCATGGTCCACGGAGCACATGCAGCTTTCCCTGTCATTTTTTGTGGCCCACAATATCCTGAGGATGCTTCCCAGCCAGGCCAACTAACTAAGCACCACAAGAAGTGCTCCAAGACAAGGAGCAGGTAGAGGAGGTATATGGTCTGCTCACCTTGGCCTAACTGGTAGGTCTTCTGGCAACCACGGGATTGGTCAGCTAGGCCACCCAGTTGGTGCCCCGAGGCCTCTCAAGCAGAACAGCGCCCTCCAGGATACCCACTGGCTCTCCTGCTCCTGAGGCAGTGCCAGGCTCTCAAGGCAAGGGTAGCAGGGCGGTGAAGCCTGGCCAGGGAAGATGGGCTGGAAGGCAGAGGCTGCCTGGCAGAGGGAGGAGGAGTCAGAAGCAGAGGAGAGGCACTCCCTGTCAGGCCAGGAGTAGGAGAGACAGTGACCAAGCAAGCAAGATCTCTCTGCTTGTCAAAGGAAGGAGAAGGGAAGGGAAGGCAAAGCGAAGCGAAGCGAAGGAGAAAGGGCTGGAGGAAAGCCCTCTCTGCTGAGCAAGGAGAGAAAAGAAAAAGAAAGCAGGGTCTGGGCAGCTCTTACTGGGATAGGTCTCCAGATGATATGATCCTAGATATGATCTTGAAAAAGATTACATGTTTTTTTTTCAACCAGGTAAGAAGACCAAGTAGTGGTAAGGTAAAGGTAAAGGTTTTCTCCTGCACAGTCGTGTCCGACTCTAGGGGGCGGTGCTCATCTCTGTTTCTTAGCCGAAGAGCCAGCGTTGTCCGAAGATACTTCCGCGGTCATGTGGCCGGTATGATGCGCACGGAACAAACACTGCCAGCTCAGTAGCCAAAATGAAATGTCTGGTGGTGGTGGTGGTTTTTGGGGGTGGCAGCATTTGTTTAATAAACTTGTTTGAGGCAATACTGTGAGACTCATAACTCCCTAGAGCATTTTGTAAATTAAGTCTCTAGTGCAGTGTTTCTCAAACTTGGCAACTTAAAGATGTGTGGACTTCAACTCCCATGGCTGGCTGGGGAATTCTGGGAGTTGAAGTCCACACATCTTAAAGTTGCCAAGGTTGAGAAACACTGCACTAGAGACTTAATTTATAAAATGCTTCAATGTTACCCTCAGGTCAACTTGTCCTCAAGCAGCACTTATGATGATCTGACCTGGAGCATTGTGGGATGGGCAGATATTCTTGGGAAAAGATGGTCCCTCAAGTAACCTGGTCCTACACTATGTAGGGCTTTAAAGGTAATTACCAGCACCTTGAATTGCACCCTGAAGCCTATTGGAAGCCAGTACTGCTCACAGAGTAACAGGATTTCATGGGCATAACTAGATGTGCTGATAACTACCAGTACGGCTGCATTCTGGACCAACTGAAGCTTCTAGATCAGGGCTTTCCAAAGTGCCGCCGCTGGCGACACACCAGCGGCAGTGTGGCGGTGTCGGCGCAGCGTCGGCACGCGTGCGCACGGCGGCAGTGCGGGGGGGCACGCACGCGGCGGCGACATAAGTCGTGCGGCGGCGCGCGCGTGCACGGCAGCAACACAAGGTGTGCGGCAGCGCGCACGTGCACGGCAGCGGCGCAGGGAGCGTGCGGCGGCGCGGGGGGGCGTGCGGCGGCGCGGGGGGGCATGCGGCGGCGCGGGGGGCATGGTGGCGGCGTGCGCGTGCATGGTGGCGGTGGCAGCGGCTGCCACCATGCCCCCCGCGCCGCTTCCGGGTGGTGTGGCAACACACTTTTGTGTCGCGACACACAGTTTGGAAAGCTCTGTTCTAGATGGTCTTCAAGGGCAGCCTCATGTACAGCGTGTTGAGCAGGAACTGTGTGTCCAGGAGAACCCCGAGATTTTACTACTACTTTAGTGAAAACTTGACAATAAGAATAATTAAGTACTCCAAGAAAATGAAATAAGGAGAGTGGTGGTGTCTGCTTCTGTGAGGGAGGGGGTGGTCCCTTTGGCTTTGAAGGAGGCTGTAGGTCACCCTCTTAACAGTCCATCGCTGGACCCAATGATCCTGGACAACTTCTTTCCAGTCTCCAACCTTCTTTGTGGGGGGAGGGTGGAGAGGGTGGTTGGGTTTCAACTCCAGAGGCCCTTGGAGGAAATGGATTATATGGACCCATTTCAGTCAGGGTTCAGAACATTGGTCATGCTATCAATATCCTGTGGCGGAGCTCGGATAGATGTGGTGCATCCATCCTGGTGCTCCTTAATATCCCAGCAGCTTTCAATACAGTTAATCAGGGTATCCTTTTGAATCACTTCAGAGGTTGAGTGGGAGACCACTCGGAAGCTACAGCTGGTCCAGAAGGCAGCAATACAGGCAGTGATGGGTGTGTTGTCTTATGTTCCTGTGTCCCCAGTGTAACGGGAAATTCAGAAGAACAGAACACAACACTGAAAAGAAATCAACCATTTATTCAACAATTGTTGGGTCCCAAGTTTACAAGAAAGAGGACACCCAAACAATTGGAAAACAAAGATTTTTATAGAAGTTGAGGGCTGGAGGGTGGAAAATCCTAGGGATCTGATTTGTTGGCAACTTTGGGGGAAGCTAGGCAGGTCCTTGTCCATGTACAGAGGTAGAACTGCCCTTTCAGGAGTGGCAGCAGTGTTGGGGAAGACCATTGTTAAGGAGATGTACTGTACTGTGAGTGAAGCTACTATTCTTTGGTTCAGATGGGATCTTTTAGCCCTTTGAGGTAATCCAGACAAGAAGCACAACCAGGAGCATCAGCACTATTTTAATTGTAAGGTTACATTAGACGGAATCTTGCAAGACTGAAAGTATTTCTCACCTCCTCTCTATTTAGTCTCCAGAAAACTAGGGAGGGTCCCTTCTGAAACGCTTCCCATGCTTTCCCCCCACCTGCAGACTGAGCTGCCTTTGGCCGTTGCCTAGGCTGTGGGTCTCCATCCTGTCTCCCAAGGTCATTCCCACATGCCATCACAGGATTGCAGCAGGCTTTGTCTGGAGGCAGGGAGGGTCAGTTTGGGTCTGAAAGGATTAAGCAAAGAGAGGAGCTGGATTTGACCCCAGTCATGTCCAAAAGACAGGGAGGGGGTGCAGCCTCCATTTGGTTTGTTGCATCAGTTTTCTCCACCACAACCACTGTTTTGTAAACTGCACGGGTTACCAGGTGGCTTTTGGGTGCAATTCAAGGTGCTGATTATCTAAAGCCCTTCGTGGCATAAGGCCTGACTATCTGAGGGACTGCTTGTCTCCTATTATTTCTGCCTGTCTAGTGAGGTCAGGCAGAGTGGGCATGCCCAGGGTCCTGTCAATTAAACAGTGTCACCTTGTAGGACCCGGGAAGCATGCCTTCTCTGTTGCAGTGCCTGCCCTCTGGAATGACATCCCCCTGAGATTTGTATACTCCCACCCTAACAGCATTCAGAAAATCATTCAAAACCAGGTTGCTCTCCCAGGCCTTGGGATAGGGTGGCTGCAGAATCCCATGGTTTTGGGTTTTTATTGGTTCTGTGCAGTCTTCTGGTCAGTTGTGATTTTTTTCTATATATGTTGTTTTTCTCTTTTAATTGTAAGCCACCGATTGTCATTAAGGAGTCAGGCAGCCTCGAAGCTGAACAAAAATAATCTCACTTGTCCCTCTGGTGCTTCTTCCTATACGTAGCTCTTGCCTTGTTCTCCTGGTTCATAGGTGATACCCACTAGGTTTCCTCCAGTTTTACTCCAAACATATAAACTGGTATGTCGTTTCCACAGAAAATACCATTTCTGGGATCAAGATTTGGCTCCGATACCTTCAATGGCAGAAAGAGCGGCTTCTTTCCCATTGCAGATTGAATCGTCTGGAGAGTGGGAGTGGGAAGGAGACAGGCTCATTGCATTTATATATCTTCATTAATTTGGACACTTGATTACAAGTTTCCACAAACAGGAAGCAAGTGATCCAGCCTCAATTATTTGCCAAAATGCTAGTTTCACATAATAGTGCAACACGTACTTGTAACTTCTAGCTAGTGAAAAAAAGTCATTGCAGGTGTGCACATTAGAAGCACTTAAAAAAAATTCTAGGAGAAAGAATAAAAGCATAAATCTGTTCTCATTTTTGCAGAAGCATCTTATCTCCATCTGGCCCCTTAGCAGTTGAATCACAAATTACTTTTAAAATTCTTTCAAATTTAGGAAACAGTTATTTAGTTCGGAGGAGCTTGAAAAGTGGAAATGCAGCCTATATTTCTACTTCTATTTTCTACTCTTTTCTTTCTGCAGAGCATCTGCTGCTACTGCAGGCTTTGTAAAATGGGGGAGAGGGTGGGCATTTTTACTATTCTTTTTGCAATGTAATTTTGATGGTAAAGTTAAGTAAAAATTGGGTAATTCCCCTTTAACCTTCAACATGCTGAAGAGATAAATGGTGAATCTCTAACTTTTTTCAGATGCTATTTAGCAATAAAACAAATATGAATTGGTTGCACATCTAACCTACATTTGTTCATTAGAATAAATAACATGTCATCTATGTATGCAAGCTGGAAGTGGAGTTTGCTGTTTATGTGCCATTCTCTTGGCAATGAACTTTCAATTCCTTCAAGTGAGACTTTCTGAAAAGGGCAACAGTTAACCAAATGTTAGGAAAAATTTCTGTCTGATCCCCCTATTTGTTTGGTCAGAAAACATAAAACTCAGGAAGCAGTTATGCCTTTAGTGTTTCCCATGTCTATCACGCGTGGTCTCTTTGGAAACAGGACTACTAAAAACCTCATGAAGAGCGCTATTTTAAATTTCTTCTAAATCATTTCTATCACTAGGGCCTTTGTCCTGAAATGTAATGTTGCCAAGAATCAGAGCAATGTATGAAGCACTAGTATTAACTAAGTTATTAATATTACATTAGTGTGGAAATCTGGGGCACTTCACATATTTCTCTTGACCACATGATCCTCACTGAAATGAAAGAAAGTTCTATGGAAGTGTGTGTTTCAGTGCACTTAGACTTGCCAAGTAACCTGGAGAAAAAAGTACTTTTGGTGTCCTTAATGGCAGTTTGATGTATAAACATCACCTGTGATGTCTTACAGTTTCAGCCACTATTAAAGGTACTTATACGGCCAGGTTCCAAGTCTGGCAACTCAAATTTATACCCCTTCTACCTAGGAAGAAGCAAAATGCCGAACAGCTAGCATTCTCACATTAATGAGATCATAAGCAAGAGTGGGCCTGTCCATCATCCATAAATATCATGAGAAATGGTGCATAATTGATGAACTTCAATTCAGGAGTTCTCCACTCTACTGGAGGACCTACATTCCACTAGAACTGTCCAGACACTGGAAGAAAATCCCACAACAGTGTGGCAAAATAAGTGTAGACTACACATTGAACTTTAAGTTTGCTGCTTGCAATACTTATAACCCTAACCCTAACCTATTAATAAAGTGATCCAGGCAGACTCAAAAAATGGACAGTTGCTCACATGAACAGCAAGTTGACTAATAAAAGAATATTCAAACTGGTTATTATCAGTATTTTCCAGGCTGTAAACCTGATCAAATCTGGAAATAATGTAATTGAGTGATAAAGTGGTTTGCTAATCCTATGATTTTTATTTGGGTGATATGATCAAAGGATTAAATACATTAGCTATATCGTTCACTTGTACTTTAATTTTTTTAAAATAAAAATTCAGAAGAGCTGATACATATAAGTAAAAAAAAGTTTTTTAATATTTTGCGTAAACATCTTACAGAGCCTTAATCAGCATTTGGCAACAAATAATACCAACAAACAGAAATGGAATACCAGCAAAGTAATATCTACTTTCCATATTCCAATTAAATCTTCCAATGATTACACTATTAATTATGTATTAATGCTTCCCAGAAGGATTGATGAAAGATTGGTGGTGTATATTGTTGAGTGTCCAGATTTGACTGTCCATATAGAACTCTTTATTATATACTAAACCAGTATTTCTCAGCCTTGGCCACTTGAGATGTGTGGACTTCAACTCCCAGAATTCTCCAGCCAGCATCTTCAAGTGGCCAAGGTTGAGAAACATTGTACTAAACCTTTGCAAGCCAGCTTTGAATGGGGAGATCGTTTCCCATTTTCCACCAGTGGTTTAATAGCAATGGATTGAAAGAGATTTATTACTGTTTATAAAATAAAACAAGGGAACTGTAACTCATCTCCCTTGTTAGTAAGCTTAATAAAGGAATTGAGTACAATACAGCAGAAACAGAATCAGAGATAGTTCCAAATACTTTGGACCAGAAATCCAAGATGATTGGGCAACTCCACCACATAAGGAATCATTAAGCTGATAAGAGCAGGATTTATGCTCTTAGTCCCCCTGGAATAAAATTAATATATAAACATATAAACAATTTTTATTGCTACCTCTTTTAATTTTGCAGACATCTTTAAAAGTGATGCAGCCCATATTTCATCCCAACGTGTATAATAAGTAATTAAATTGAAGTCATATTCCCAGTGTTTTTAGTGTTTTAGTCTCCTTTGTGTGAAAAATATCTAGAGTAAATTTTTGATAACACATTCTTTGAGTTGACTGATGAGGTAATGTTTAGCCTTTCAAAACAGAGTGAGTCATCTGTCTTTTTTACAGATAGATCTTCATGAACTGTAGCCAGAACAACCAAATATCTCCCATCTGCACAAGCATTTTACTATCTTTGACCCCCATGTTCAACACCTTACTTTCTCCATGTCCCATTCTAATGCTATTTATCTGTTTGCTATTTCTTCAGAACTTGCAGGTTTTCCTCCTATAAATAAATTTCTGAGTCTTTGAATTCCTTTAGACCCACAAGACATACTTGAAGCAAGGATGGTCAAAAATTAGAGAGGATATGGATGGATCTGGTTAGCTCTCTAAGGCTTCCAAACATCAAACATATCTTCAAGAAAAATATTGTCTAACTGCAAAACTATAAATATATTGATATGGAAGAATGGAGCATCCTAAATGGTAGGCTTAGAACCTTATGTTCCTATTTTAACCCACAATACGTTGAATCCACTATTACTTCCAATAATTATCTTAGGTGAGTTGTCTGCTGATTAATTACTAGATCAGATGGCTGGAGGAACATTCTACACATATGTAACATATGAATAGGACTAAACAACAGTAACTGATGCAATGTGCATTTCCCATCAGTTAACCTAGAATCATAGAATTGAAAGCTCCAGGTGATGTTCAGGAAGCCATTAAGGACCTGGCTATTCTCCCAGGCTCTGGGGCAGAGTGAAGGTTGAGCCCTGGCTGGATTGGGTGTGTGTGTGTTTTGTTATATGATGTTTTTCGGCCATTCATTATTTTTTTGTGTGTTTTGTATTTTTTACTTTTAATTGTAAACTGCCCAGAGTCATTGGGAGTTGGGGCGGCATATACGTTGTGTGTGTGTGTGTGTGTGTGTGTGAATAAATAAATTGTGGAGTTGGAAGACACTACAACGATTATCTAGTCCAACCCTCTGCAATATCAGGAAAGCCAATTAAACCATCCTTGAGAGATAATAGTCCAGAATATGATAGATTATACCCTTACATACTGGCCTCACCCTGAAATTCACAATAATCTTTATCTGTGATATAATGAAAACCCTTTTTTTTTCTAGGATGAATCAGAGAGCATTTTAACAGTGAACCTGAAGAAAAAGCCTCAAAATGTGACTGCAAGTAATTGCCAAGTGAAACCAGCAACATGTATTAATTCTATGCTTCTGCACATGCACAGATACACACTCTCATACACTCTTTTTGAACACTACTCTGTTTTAAATTGACTAAGGATAAAACAAAAGGTACTGTTTATTTAGAATTAAATTGGTACCACATGCTGCCCTCTTGTGGAAAACAAGGATGATAATGACTGAGAGATTATTATTCCCACCAAGTCAAGAAATCAGCCCTTAGTTTAGAGATAGTTCTGTGGCATATAAAAAAGGAGCACACTTATATACAGCATTGGGAAAATAATTAAGGAAGTTGTAGAATAATATGGATTGTTTTACAGAAGATTTTTTTCCTGCATAACATCATAATCTTATCCGAGCCATACAAATTTACTGCATTTTCTTTATTTAAATTATACTTTTAAATTTTTAAAATATAAGGTTAACATATTTAAACAGTGACATATCATATAATCAATACATATCATTGCCCACTTACATGGACAAGAGAAGTATCCTCTCCCCCACCCCCGACACACACACTTTTTATTCACCTAGCATGGGAATGTCTGAGAGCATAAATATTCAGTCTTTCTCCAGGGTAACCTGAATAAATGTTACTTTGCTTCCTATTCAATTGGCTACCTAGAATCTTGAGAAATAAACAATTCTGTACAAAAATTACTATCATTCTCAATGTAAAATCAACTTGAAAGTCTACTGTACTACTCCTGTTTAATGGACAAGCAGAAGACTCACATCATTCTTTGGTTTGTTTTGAAATCACACTTTGAAAACCATTCCTTTCTCATATAACAGCAACATTTAAATCTGTGTTGTGTTCTTGGCATCTCCAGAATTCCAGAGTGGTATGAATGGACATTTCCAAAATGGTGGATCCATTGCTGCCATCATGAAATCTTAAAAGCTGCTTTTCAAGAATGTCCACATCAACTGCAATTACTTATCACTGCATCACTTCCAAGACAATTGTGCAACTTTTCTAAAATAGACACTCATCCAGTGGATAATAAGAAAAAACTCCATGAAATGAAATAATTATATTTTTAATTTAAAATATACACGTTGTATACAATTGGCTCGTCAGTTTCCTCCAGACTGCCCTATAAAAAGAATATAAAACAAGCGTGTACAGTTAAGAACTTCTTAAGTCTTTAAAATTTTAATATACATTATTTGTAAGGTCTCAAAAATCTGGAGACTTTAGAGCGCAACAGTCGAATGAAAGACCTTGGAAACATTTCCCTAGATTCTTGTGCTGTATACTTGAAGTAATTCTGTGGGTGTGCCAAGACATCAAACAACGCCTTTATCAGCTTCTTATCCTGAAAGAGTAAGGTCAGTTTTTTTAATCATTTGATTACGACTTGAAGAAAACAACGGGGCAAAAGCACAATATTTAATGTAGTAACTATTAAAAACTAAAGTCAGAGAAGGGCCATTAACCAGGTAATGCACTACATTATCTTTATTCATGTCAGATTTAGATCCTGCCTTTTGTATAGGAGCTCAGGTCAGTATGGATGGTGCTCCTTCTGTTTTTTTAAACAACAACCCTAAGACATAGGTTGGGCTGAGAGAAAGTCTCCGTGAACCTCTATGGCTGAAGGTGGGCTAGACTGATGTTTTCCTGGTGCCATTCCAATCCCTTAACACCATTATCACACTGGGACTTTTATTAGCACTTTTGTATAAAACATACGGCTATTTCAGAAATGTTAAGATCAGCTTGAATGACTGATATAGCCTTGCTGAGCTTTGAAATGTGGAAGAGAGAAGATTCATTATTGCTACACACCTTCTAAACTTTTTTATTGTTGTTACCACTTCACAAGCTGGAAACAGTATTTTACTGTGAAATTTCCCACCCCCTCCTTACCTACACATAGTCTCGGGGCATGTGAATAAAGATACCATTTTTGTTTTTTGCTCCAGGTAATAATGTATTTTTAATCAGCACTGCCTCAAGCAGCTATTCAAGTCAGGATTTGTTCCAGAGTGGCAAGATACAAGATAAAATAATAATAGCAGATAGCTGCTTCTTGTTAGGAAGATATACCTACCTTCGTACCTTGGTACCCACTTCCCCCTGTCACAAGAATTTATTAATACCCTGCCAACTCACTGCAATTCACAGATCATGAATAAGAGCATAAATCTTCTGACTATGAAAAAGCTTAACTCATATTTTCTTTCAGGCAAGTTTATAAATAAGATTACCTTAAGAATCTCTTGGTGATTTTCTGATGCATAAAGTCTACCATCTCTGACTATATCTTCTATTAGCTCCTGATAATCCTCTATTCAGAACACACAAAACAACATTAATCTTGCTTATTTGTTAAAGAATAAAACATATTCCATTTAGGCAACAGCAGAATATTTATTTTTGAAGTAAAGCAATTTAAAAGCATCCCAGTTTTTTTAATGTACAATCAAAATTAGAGTCTTACTTTTCTGATCTGAAGATTTCATATATTCCAAAATAATTTCAATAAAGGAACTATATAAAAAAGACAGAAACAAAGTTTTCCATAGTAGATTTTTGATACTACTATGTTCAAATCATAAGCACTCTTACAAACTCTACTTTGTGCAACACTTCAAAAACTTTTTTCTTAAGAAAAAAAATACACTCACTACACTAAAAATATCCACCACCAACACTCTTATTCCCTCTTGCCTTTGTATAATAAACAAAACCATTGCTCAATAGCATTTCTATTTTTATATCAAGCGTGTGATTTTAGTTCCACCAATGTGTTTTCATTATGGGAATTAGATCAAACTCAGTTGCAAAATTTTGGAACAAATGCTGTCTCCAAAAACTGAGATCAGAAAGTTGCCACTGATTACAGCAAATGTATTTTGGCATTTGGAGCTCATCATGCCCAAGCCAGATTTGTTTGGGGCTGGTCCTTACCCTGAGGGTAATTCCTGTTCAACTTGGAATAAAGGCCAGAGATCACACAGAGAGAAAGCTGCTAGTTCTCTTTGTGTCTGCCTGAAACACGGATTAGTCCCAAACTCAACTTCAAAGCAGAAAGTGTGAAACCACTGGAATATTATGAGAAAAGTCATTTCCCAGGGCAGTGAAAACAAACCATAGTTCTTAAATCTAAAAATATAATCTGAGTTTCAGTAGAGTAACCAAGGAATAGAGAATTCACAGTGTCACACAGAATGTGGCTTGTAAAAAATGTGATACATGAAATACAAAAAACCAATTAAACATTCAGAGTGTTTCTGAAAACAGCTACTGTATCTGCCTTACTATCATGGCCCCAAATTCCTTAACAATTTCTCTCATCAGGTACAGTTAAACCTACATCATTTTATGGAGAAATGATGTATCCTGACATGACTGACTAGTAAGACGTGGCATGATTTTAGAAAGCCATCTGTCAAGTCAGACACATTTTTCTCATAAAAGTTCTTTATTAAATCCTTAAGCTGCAAAAATGCAATTACTGCCATTTTCTATCCAGGGATCCTAACTCTGTACTCTCAGATAAACAACATATACTTAACCCAAATAAATAGGAGACTATATGTCTATATTCCAGGTTAATCTCCACCAAGACTGGCTTTCGATCCATAAAGATCTATCAACAGTTCAAGCATCAAGTAACACAATGATTGATAATATTTTCTAAACTATTTACATCATGATTGGATTCGTATATTGTGCCAAGCCATGGTTAGCTCAACCATGGGTTTGTTGACTTAGCTATAATTTACAAACTACAGTGACTGGGTTCACACTGTACAGTAGGCCAAATCAACAAATCACATTATGATTTAGCATGATGTGTGAATACCGAGAGCGACAGTTTCACATATTGGAAAATCCAGGTGTTAAATAGTTGTTCTCTACCTATTCATCTTCTTGAGATCTTTCCTCCCTACCTTCTTCAAATATGGAAGTGTAGAAATCTAAATAACAAAAATACAATGCCCACACTTAAATTTTCTTGAGTTTTAACAGTGGCTTACCATCATAGGTTACATAAGGGACCTGGAATCCTTTCGCACTATTTCCTTCATTTGATTTGAACTGGATCCACAGCTTTTTGGACCTGGAAGTGAAAGCTATAGGGCGTTCGTAGGTTTGGCAGGTTTCATATGTGGTCACAGAATTGGAGGAAGCTTCCAAACAAAATGTATAAAGGCAGATATCAGAGTCCTATTATGCTTTCTTTCCCATAAAGACCTACTATTACCCCAATACTAGTTTTCCTTGAAGATCTCATTCAGTTATCCTACTGCCAAAGTCTCTTCTAGTGAAAAACAGAAGGTGACTGCTTATCAGTAATCACAATGTTTACCTACTGAAGCCTGTTTCAGTATAGTGTTTTCCTGATACAGCCATGCTGCTGGCTATGACAACTGAAAATTCTGGGACAATAGTCATAGTACAGTTATATGGTGCCAGAATGGTGAAGGCTGTTCCTTATTCAAGAGGAGTTTGTTCTTCAGTTCCATTACCATGTATACAATTTTTGTCATTGCTGCTCTCAACATAGTATGAAAGCAGGTTGGTGCATTTTAGGTTACTGTCAAGCTCTTCCCAACATTTCCAAAATAACAGTTCTGTGGGCTGTTGTGGAAAAAGATCTAGGAAAGTATCTCCAGTAAAACTAAAATACCACGTTTCACATCACATCACTACACTGATGAGTAGCTATCCAGTTATACCTTGGTTATATCATTGGTCATTCATTTTACTGATGTTCTCATTCATTCATTCATTCATTCATTCATTCATTCATTCATTCATTCATTCATTCATTCTTCAAATTTCATCACCGCCCATCTCGCACGAAGCGACTCTGGCTATGTCTTACTACTTACTACTTCTTACTCTTCTTACTACCCTTATTACTACTTATTACTACTTACTACTTATTACTACATGTTCTTAGTACTAAAACAAGCCAACGAAACACAGATTTCCAATATCCAACATACTGCTTTCCTAACATTGCTCTTTTGTACTGTATGTACTTAAACTGTACAAAGGAGCTTTTTCCACCTACAAGGCATCAATACCTTTTACATATCTTTTTCCCATGAAAAGGATCTCTTATTTACCTATGCAGCGAGCTGAACTAATCTGAAGACATCAGCCCAAGGAAAATAAAACACTAGAATTTGAAGACTATGGGTGCATGCTCTTTTGTTCACCTAAGCACTATACGCAGGCCTATAGCCAAAGCATAGCTCTTTCATGTCACTGGATACCTGATACAACTCAGGGGCTACACCAACCTGAATTCACCAGGCAAGCCATTCTCTCTCAAATCCAGTGTCCCTTATCTGCAATATAACTTGTCCTCTCCAACTGGCGTCTTATTTATTGAGTACATGTATTGGTCTGAAACTCTCATCATACTTAAGACAACATAGCCAGAGCTAAATCTGCCTTGCAAGGCTTTTGTAAAAAATATAAGGCACATGACATGCTTTGGACACTGAATCAGCACAATACAAATACAAATTTACTAACAACAAGAACACTATTGTTATTTTGTTTAAAATTCTCCCCTTTCATTTCATTATAGGAATGAACTTTTGAGCTTTGCTGAGTGTTTCAGAGGGAACAGTTGGCTCTATAAACATCGTCCTTTTAGTGTTTAAAGAATCTTGTCCAAGAACTGAAGCCAGCCTTCAGAACAAAAAACTGACTTGTTACATCAATAAGAAGAGATATAGCATGTAGCAAACTATGATCCTAGGAGTAATGCTTTTGCTTATTTCCAGTCATTGTTATTGCTGCATAAGGTCTTCTATAGGCCATGAAACACTCAATGCTTACAACAAATGAGCTTCTTATTTCCTCAAAAGGCTGGTCTTGTGTATACAATATCTTTTAACACCGCAACAGCTGGCACAATAGTGTATCTCTAAAGTTATACTGTACTGAATCTCCAGAAGTATGAAGAGGGCTCAATACATGAATACTGCTGTCTAAAATATAGGTAGTCCTCACTTAACAGCCATTCGTTTAGTGATGGTTCAGACTTACGACGGTGCTTAAAAATACCAACTTATGACCGGTCCTCACATTTACGACCATCACAGCGCTTGGCAACTGGTTCACATTTATGACCGTCGCAGCGTCCCATGGTTACACAATCACCGTTTTCGACCTTGGCTGGCTTCTAGCAAGCAAAATCAATGGGGAACCATGTGATTTGCTTAACGACCATGTGGATTGCTTAACTCCTGAGGTGATTGGCTTAACAACCGCTGCAAAAAAGGGTCATAAAATCGGGTTGGATTCACTTAATGACCGTTAGCAACTGAAATTCTGGTCCCAATTGTGGTTGTTAAGCGAGGACTACCTGTACATTATTCCTCCTTTCTTCTGCCACCATAATATTAGAATGCTTGCAAAATCTGGTTGTCACTAGAAGCTGTGGTACTACATTTTAGAGCTGAATTTTAGGAGACTGGCTTTGGCTCAGGCAAAAGGCTAATATGAACAGCTACACCTAACAGAAATCCAGGAAAACAAAATCCACTTCATTTTAACTTACAACTTTTTCTCATCACCAAGTAGTCTCCACATTCATCTTCTATTGGTAAAAATATTTCTGGAACCACAATCAAAATGCGGCGCTTAGGAGGTGGATTTATAGTCCAAGTACATTCAGTATTTGCAGGATAATTTCCAGGATAGTTTGGGGACTCAATGTATCCAGTAAACTCTCCAAGCTCACCACCACAATGTCTGTCTGAAAAAAGAAAGAGGAATCTATTATCTATGTTATGGCCTGATCAAAAAAAAAAAGAAAAAAAAAAGGGAGGGGCGGGGAAAATGTGCAATGCCACCAAACTCATTGAACACTCTAAACCAAACAGCTTCAGCTTCTATATAGAAATCAAGCATATGGTTTCTTAAACAATTGTTAGTATCCAACTGCTTGCAATGATCCAAAACGAAGTATGTTTACCTATAACCCTATTTGTGGACTTGGCATCTTCCAAGTTTGACAAAGATGACATACACAGTCCTTCCACATGACTATCTTACTGCCCCATTTACACAAAACGTAATAGTCACATGAATTGTGCCAATGGCATCCTGGTAGCCATTATTCATAACTTTTGTAGCTATTCTGATATTCATATCACTACAGGTAGTCCTCGACTTATGACCACAACTGGGACCGGAACTTTGATCGCTAAGTGAAGCGCTCGTTAAGAGAGGCATCATCTGACCACGACCGATTTTACGACTTTTTTTGCCATGATTAAGTGAATCACATGGTCATTAAGCAAATCCAGCTTCCTCCATTGATTTTGCTTGTCAGAAGGTGGCTGGGAAGGTCGCAAATGTTTATCATGTGACCCTGGGACACTGCAACCATTGTAAATACATGCTGGTTGCCAAGTGCCTGAATTTTGATCACATGGCTGCAGGGATGCTGTGACAGTTGTAAGTGCAAGGACCGGTTGTAACCTTTTTTTCAGCACTAAACGAATGGTCGTAAGTCGAGGACTACCTGTATGTTCTATCCCCTCACTGAAAGGGCAAAATCAACATGTTTGCCGATTATGCCAACCAACCAATGATTGTCTTTACTGCCTCCAAGCTAACCAAATATTGCCACCAATCCACAGGCTCATCCCTCATTTCACATTTTATCTAAATATACTCTCTGGACTGTCAAAGAAAACCCTTCCTCCATCACAAAGAGAAAAATAACTAGCTAATGGTTTCCTTCCTCTGATCTTCTCCATGATTCACCCACACTCTCCATTCGTGGAGGCTGAGGAGAAACCACTACCTGGCTTAGTTAGATGGTGACAGTATTGAGTAGTAAAACTGCTATGGTTGACTTGATAGATGACCTGCAATGAAAACTGAATAAGAAGAATGAAGATCTCCTGTTAGATCTCCTAGATCTTTTGGTGCTTTCAGTACATTGACCATGGAATTGTTCTGGGCTGCTAAGTGGGATTAGGCTTTGGGGACACTGTTTAACAATGATTCCAGTCCTTCCCCTATGGCATAGCTTTCCAAACTGTGTGTCGCGACACAGTACTGTGTCGCCTGTGGTGTGCAGGTGTGTCACGTGAAAACCCGGAAGCGCTGATGGCGCGCTGTCGCGCCATCAGCACTTCCGGATTTCGCGCGACACACCTGCACACAGCCGCCGTCGTTGGTGTGTGTCACCAACAGGAAAAGTTTGGAAAGCTCTGCCCCATGGCTATGTCCAGAAGGTAGTGCTGGAGGACTACTGTTCAACATTTATGCTGCTGACTAATGTCAGCAATCCAAGGTAGACCAGATTGGGAAACTAAAGTCATGCAAGCCAATTATAGGGTTACAGCATAGCTTTCCAAAGTGTTCTGCCCTGGACTTAGGTTTCTTTTATCTGACCACTGTCTTGGTAGCAGCTCTCCCTCCTCTCCCTCGAAATCATTCCTTACACTTAGGGGTGTAAAGCTTTGGGTGGGATGTCTTTAGTACCCTGATGGTGCCCATCTCTGATGCTCCTTACTTCTGAACTCCAAGGAATAATTGGTTCCTTTCAATAATAGACTGGGGGGTGGGGGGAGGAACAAGCTGAAATTACATCCAGACTTTGCAATATTAATTCTATACCAATGACTCCACATGGATTCCCAGTGATTTACGTATATCAATAAAACCATGAAAACCACAAATAACCCTGGCGGGAGCGGGATAGAGGGAATACGTCCATCCTAGCTCTCTTAGATCTCTCAGCGGCTTTCGATACCGTCGACCACGGTATACTTTTGGGGCGGCTCAGGGAGTTGGGGGTAGGCGGCGTGGTTTTACGCTGGTTCACCTCCTTCCTCCAGGGCCGTTCCCAGTCGGTGTTGATAGGGGAGGAGAGAGCTGACCCACGACCCCTGACTTGTGGGGTGCCGCAGGGGTCGGTTCTCTCTCCTCTCCTGTTCAACATCTACATGAAACCGCTGGGCGAGATCATCCGTCACCACGGGATGAGGTATCACCAATATGCTGATGATACCCAGTTATACATCTCCATCCCGGGTGAAGTAAGTGATGCGGTCGATGCCTTATCTCAGTGCCTGGAGGCTGTGGGGCTCTGGATGGGGAACAACAGGCTTCAACTGAACCCTGGTAAGACGGAGTGGCTGTGGATCGATGGCTCCCCTGTATCCGGGAAGTTATCATCTTTGGTTCTGGGTGGGGTTGCACTACCCCACTCAGACCTAGTGCGGAATCTGGGGGTCCTCCTGGACTCACAACTCCTGCTCGAAGAGCAGGTGGCAGTTGTGGCCAGGAGGGCCTTTGCACAGCTTCGAGTTGTGCGCCAGCTACGCCCTTTCCTGGATCGGGCTGCCCTCCGAACAGTCACTCACGCCCTTGTCATCTCCCATATAGATTATTGTAATGCACTCTACATGGGGCTACCCTTGAAGAGTATCCGGAAGCTTCAGCTGGTGCAGAATGCAGCAGCGCGGGCAGTTATGGGTGCCACGAGATCAGCACATGTGACACCTCTGCTGCGCGAGCTGCATTGGGTTCCAGTTTGCTTCCAGATTCAATTCAAGGTGTTGGTGATTACCTTTAAAGCCCTACATGGCATAGGGCCAGGGTATCTGAGGGACCGTCTCGTCCCGATAACATTGGCCCGCCCCACCCGTTCATGCAGAGAGGGCATGCTTCGGACCCCTTCAACAAGAGAATTCCATCTAGCGGGGTCCAGGAGGTGTGCCTTCTCTGCGATAGCGCCCACTTTATGGAACATCTTGCCCCTGGAGGTGAGGCTGGCTCCCTCACTCCTGACCTTCCGGAAGGCTCTTAAGACCTGTCTCTGCCGCCTGGCATGGGACGACAGAGGTAGTAGTGCCTCTTCGGGTTGGTTGGCCCCGTAGTATTGTGATCTACACTACGGCTTTTAAACATCTTGGATTTTATTTATTCTTGTATTTGTTGTTTTTTAGAAATTCTGTATAGATTTTAATTTTTTATCTGTTGTAACCCGCCCAGAGTCCCCTGTTCGGGGATATGGGCGGGGATAAATTGAATAAATAAATAAAATAAATAAATAAACCCACACTTCTATTAAGACTATAATAAATCTTTCTGAACTTCCGGTGGGGACATGGCAGCCTGAACAGCTGTGTTCGTGGGCTCCGCAGGCAGAACTGACAATGCAGCAGGTTTTTTTGGGGCTCAGGCAGGTTTTTCCTGAAGCCCTGGAGCATTTTCACGGACAGAAAACGCTCGGAACCATCCCATTTGCCCTCCAGAACGACGACTTGCAGCCAGAGGATCGTAAACAGCGTTTGCGCTAATTGGGTAAGAGCCACCAGGAGGCTGGGACGTCACCATTTCCAAGCTGCACTGTAGCCTTAAAGGGACACTAAGACCAGCCACCCCATTTCTAAATCACTCAATTTATACCTTTTAAGTTTATGTACCCCAAGAGAGGCTTTCTACAGCAAGGAGAAGCAATCTCTCTTGGTGCCTATCGTTATTTTTTGGGATTAATTTTTAAATATTTTAAAGTTTTGGCTTGTTTCCCATTTTAATACTAAGGAGGACTGAGAGTAAATAAGTGCCTCCCTGCAATTATTTCTGTACTGAATTTGAAGATTTTAATATTTTCCTGCACATTGAATCTGCTGTTTTGAATCTTCAGCTTTCTGCTGCCGCTTTTCTCTGGGGAGCTGCTTGTTATCATACTTTCACTTGTGTAAACAGTTTCTGGAAATTTTCCATTAACTCCTACTTTCGCTAGTTAAGTACTTATGGGGCACCATAATCTACTGCCTAAAAGATGGAAGACTTCAAGCAGACGTTCTCAGATTTCTGTTCTAAATTTAAACAGATTCTCTTTTGTTCCTGTCAAGCTATTATGCAACATATTCAGGACATTGTGGAAAACATCAGCTCTAAAGTGTGTTATCTGGCTGGGGATGTTATGGAAGAATTTGAAGTGATTAACAACGATAGAAATGTTCCTATTGACAGTGAGATCGAGGCTTTCGTTGAAATGCCAGATGGAGACTGGATTGTTGGGATGAAGAGATTAAATGGACAGATTGTATTGCAAATCATAAATGGAATTGTTTTTCTGATGGAGCGTTATGGGAAGGAAGAGGTTGTTATCTATGGGTGGTTTTCTGCTGAGAGCTTGGGGTTTTTAAGGGGGGCAGTTGGGCTGTCTGAATTTTTTATGAAAAATGCCTTGTGTGTACTGTGGAGATATGTAAATGCTTTGGTTTACTATGAAGTGGGGTAAGGATTTAAGAATGTTTATCTGGATTGTCTTTAAGGCTTGTTTGACTTCATTTCTTTTTAAGGATTTGGATTAAAATTAATAAGGTATGATAATAAATGTTCGGTTTTAGGTTTAATATGATTGTTATAATTGTAGTATTATTAATTATAAGAGCAAACAATTTATATGCTTTTTAGTTTGATTTTTATTATAGTGGACAGAAATGTATAGAATAGTGGTAGGAAGGAAATAATTAAACAAATGTTTCTTGGGAGGGAAGTTGATTAGGAGGTTTATATATTTTCTTTCTTTTTAATATAAGGGGAAGGAGCAACTGTATTTAGTGATTTTTATATGTGATAATGGAATGATTTATAGAAATAATGTGAGTTTGGTTTGATATAGAGCAGGGCTTTCCAAAGTTTTTCCCGCGGCGACACACCAACCAGCGTTGGTTTGTCGCCGCGGGGAAACCCAGAAGTGCGGCAGCGCGGAAAAACCCAGAAGCGCTGCTGCGCTTTCGGGTTTTGCGCGCTGCAGTTGGTGTGTCGCCGCGGGAAAACCCAGAAGCGCTGATGATGATCAGTGCTTCCGGGTTGTGTGGCAACACACCAGACTGTGTGTGGCGACACACTTTTGTGTCGCGACACACAGTTTGGAAAGCTCTGATATAGAGTAAAAGATTATGGAAATTGCTGTATATTCTTGCTGTTAAAAGTCGGAAGT
Organism: Charina bottae; assembly: GCA_023362775.1. NCBI lineage: Eukaryota > Metazoa > Chordata > Lepidosauria > Squamata > Charinaidae > Charina > Charina bottae. The sequence continues at coordinate 180,363,352 of JALMGJ010000001.1, read as the reverse complement.
CACCTCTTTATGTAATCTTTAAAAAAATTTCTTCTTGTGTTTTCACACTTTTTTAGTTTTTTCCTTTTTTCCCTTTTTTTGTAGTTTTTTGCTTTTTTGTAATTTTAATCTTTGCTTTAAATCTAATAAAATTCTTCTGGAAAAAAAAAGACTGTAATAAATCTTTCTCATAGCAACCACTCCTGGCAGCATTAGAGATCATATGTTCTTTGGAACATTCCATTTTAATCACCTTCCTAAAAGCTCTCAGGAAGGGTATCTTTTGAGCCTTCCTGGAAGGCTGCATAAGGATGGAGTATATGGTGAAAAAGAAAGTTTCTGAGCCTTCCTTCCCAGAGCTCACATAGAGGGAACTTTCAACATCCCTAATCTAGGCATATTCACTGGATGGATCAGTTCCACTTGAAGCAGAAAATCCCTAAAGTATCAAAGTGTACAGCCATGTAGGGCTTTAAAGATAATGACTAGCACTTTGAATTGTATTCAGAAGTCAAGCAAAGCACACCTACAACACTGGCATTATATGAATCTGGCAGTTCTCACCCAACAGTAAGCAGGCTGCTGTATTCCGTAGCAATTGCAGGTTTGGGGTCATCTTCAAACCCTCTGTCTTGCCAGGATTCAACGTCAGCCTGCTTCTTCCCATTCAGTCCCCGACAGCCTCCATACATGAGCCAAGATCTCTACAACATCTCTGGCTAGGCCTGGGTAGCCTGGTGGTACCCCACATGGGAGTACCTCTAGGTTGATTGATCTCTCCTTCCCTACCATTATTGACTGGAACTACTCACTTAAGAAGAAACCAAACTACTTTTCTGTGCTGGCAAAAAGATAGCAAGCTGCATGCCTCCCACCGTCCAGTGATATGCAAACTCAGGCAGAACTTTTAGAAAACAAGAGCCCTGTCTACCTATATCTAAAGACAGCAACTGCAACATAGTCAAAGGCTTGGCCCAGGTTGACCCCAGGAACCCAACAGACAAGCAACAAATCCAAGGGACAAGACAAGAGACACGGTGAGATGGAATCTAGAATTCAGAGCCTGGTAAGGTAAACACAACAGAGCTGCGGCTTGAAAAGTTATTCTCAGCATTTTCTCTCAGGGAGGGAGCCAATGGGTATTTTTTCTCAAATCTAATCAGCTCAGAAAGGGTTGCAGTTATAACTGTGTGAAACAGCCTCTGTCTGCAAATCCAGTAACAGCTGAGGATGAAGGTGCACCCCCAGACTTCAAAACTGCTCATTCAGAGGTAGTATAACTCCAACCTAAGCAGGCTGAATCTGTTTAACAGCAATACCTTTCTCATGTGGCAAAATTAAGGTCTGCTTGCTGCAATGCACTCTATGGGAGGTTACCATCTAAAAATAACTGGTGTAAAATATAGGGATCATATGATGCCTGCACTAAAAGATTTGCACAGATTGCCATTTTTAATTGGGTACAATTTAAGGAGTTAGCATTCACTTTTAAAGACCAAAAAGTCTTACAGCTTGACTATCTAAGGCAGGGGTCCCAAGCTGTGGGCCACGGCCTACTAGTGGGCTGCGGCCTGTTAGGAACTGGGCTGTGGGGCTCCCGCCTGCAAACCCCGCCCCCTTCTGCACAATTGGCTCCCGCCCGCAAACCCCGCCCCCAGTGTGCGTGATTGGCTCCCATCTGCAAACCTCGCCCCAGTCCGCAGAAATCCCAGAAACCCCGCCCCCTGGTCCGCGGAAATCTCAGAAACCCTGCCCCCCCAAGACCATGGAAAAATCGTCTTTTGAAACCAGTCCCTGGCACCAAAAAGGTTGGGGACCCCTGATAAGGAACCCTTTCTCCCATTATGAATGTGTCCATCTGCTAATATCCAGAGAAGAGTTCTTGCTGTCAAAAACCAATCTTTCTGGCATGGAAGAGCGCCTCTTCTTGTGTTGTTCTTCAGCTACGGAGCACACTTTCTTGGAAGCCGAGTTTGGCTCCCACGTGTTCAGTATTGGGAAAAATACTGAAGGTGCATCTTTTTTGCTAAGCTTTTAGTTGTTAAATTATTCTGTATCCATTTTTGTATTAATTTAGATTTATGTTAATTTTTCATATTATGTTTTTGTTTTGTTTAATTTTGTTAACTAACTTTACTCACCAGAATAGAAAGGTGGGGTATACATGAAATGAAATTTAATGAAAGGGAAGGGAAGGGAAGGGAAGGGAAGGGAGAACTCATTCTCATGATAATACTGTAACTTGCAAACAAAATGCAGATGAAATAACCCCCTATAAATCTCTCTTTCAACTTCTGTCTTAATATTTTTGCAAGTGTTATTAATGCAAATGCCCTTGCTACTGTGTCACTTGGCTAAAACATCCTATATGTGATGTCACCAGCACTACTTTGAATGTAATTATAGTACTTGCCTAGTTAGTTATCACCCCTTCATTCACCCTTGGGAGAAGGAAAGGCTCAGAGAATTGTCCGACTGTTTTCTTTCTTTATTTAATGAGAGGAGAGGAGAGGAGAGGAGAGGAGAGGAGAGGAGAGGAGCCTTTTAGAAGATGGCTGGGATACTAGTTTGGAATGAGGGAGACTGATACATAGTGTTGGCAGTGGGTAGAGGAGAGCAAACAAAGGTCTTAGGAAGCAAAGCCTTAGGTACAGCTACAGAGCTCTGAGTAGAAATCTTGATCAAGCTGTTAGCAGCCCGTCCTTGTTTCCACTTATATGAGCTGCATGGAGACTGGCACCAAAGAAAGCAAGCAAGTCAAAAACGCTGCATCCCAAGAGGGAGTGGAATCCAACATACTAAAGAAAGTCCTTGAAAAACAGTATGAGTTTTTATGAGTTTCATTTTATGAATTAATGAGAAAAAGTGAAGGGCAGCAGTAACAGAGTTTTGCAGTAAAAGTACAGGATTCCTAGAAGCATTACTGAAGACTCTTACACTATGAACATCTCATATTAATTGAAGCAGCAGCAGAGCAGCAGGAGAAACTTTTTAGAGAACACATTTATACCAAAACTGAACCCAGTTATTAGCCTGCCCTGACTCCTTGGCAGAATGTAAGCTGCAATTCCCCCAAGGAAAGAAATCTCATGTGTTTTACTATATATAGAAATGTTACTGCAGCAACTCAAGATAGAACTATGGCAAAGGATTCTCCAATGATGTAAAAAAAAAAACCCAACTGAACTGAATATAAGCAGGGCAAGTTATACTGATCTCCTGAATTCTAAAACTCACTATTCTTATTTTTTGGTAATATGGTACCAATCTTTACCTTTGCAATGCATTATGTTTGTGGATCCATCATAATCAGTAGCTGTGTTTCCAGGACATGAAATACAGTAATTTTGTCCAAACTCAGGTTGATATGTTCCATTTGGGCAACGGATACAACGATGCGTTGTTGTATTGTAGAAGTGTCCAGGTGAGCACTGCACTATAGATGAGAATAAGAAAGCAGCTTGGACCAATAGTTTTGATAGATTATGGCATAAGGTACAAGAGCTTTTCTTCTTAAAATAATTTAACAACTATTTTTCTGAAAAGAAATTTATACAAAGTTGACATGCTCATAACCCTGTATGAATAAACGCTTGTATGATTTTCATAGTATATCTGAAAACTGGTGTACTAGTCACAAAACATAGATTTTCAATACATGTGTACATTGCATAATAGACACACATAACAACATTTATGACACAAGGCGGCACAAAGGTGAAGAATATATTCAACTTCCTATAAAAATAGAAATCTTTATAGGAAGTTTGCTATTTGAAATGGCGCTGAGGTTAGTCTGTCTTGCTTGATCGGAAAATATGCCAATTATTCCTTGCCTAAAAAAGTATTTTTGGTCTAATATATGATATTTTAAACTAGCTACTCTTATATTCCAAATGGTGAAAACTATTCTGGTAGGCAGTAAAGCATTGTCTATCCCAGTAAATAGTACTATCATAAGTTTCAACAATTTTGCAGCTGGTGAGAAAGAGATCCTTTCACCATGAAAAGCTGGGATTGAAATAACTGATGGCTTATGTTTTGAAGACTTGCCATTCTTACCTTTAGTCTCACAATCCTGAAACAATGTTGCACTGGTAAATTTTGTCATCAGACCTCCTCCACATGTGAAACAAGATGTCCGACCTGGCTCAGGCTGGTATGTTCCAGAAGGGCATGAAAGACAGGGCTTAAATCCATCGGCTGAATATTCACCTGGTGAACACTGTCCTGGAGTGTAGGTAGAAGGGTAAGAGAGTAGATTTAAAAATCAGAAGCAAAATGAGTTTAAAAGTATACCAACATGCAGCTGACAGAATCAAATGCTAAACTTTTAATATTTGTTGAAACAAATACAGCAGAAAAGAGTAAAAAACCAAAAATTTCCTGCCTCTGCTTTCAGTTCTAACATTTACATGTGACTTGACTTAGAGCAGAGCTTTCCAAACTGTGTGTCGCGACATGTTAGGGGCATAGCTTTCCAAACTGTGTCAAACCAGGAAGTGCTGATGGCGCGTCGCCGCTGCCCCTGCGGGCGCGTTGGTGGTGGGCGTGTCGCGCCATCAGTGCTTCCGGGTTTTAGCGCAAAACACGAGGCCGCTGCCGCCACCACCACCGTGCACGCTGCTGCCGTTGGTGTGTCGCCAACAGCGGGAGTTTGGAAAGCACTGCGTTACTGTGTCGGCTGCAGTGTGTAGGTGTGTCGCGCGAACGTACCGAGAAACCTCAGAGTCTACGTGAAATTGTTAGGGTGCAGGTTGAGTCAGAGGAGGACAACGAAGGGACTCAGAGCCTCAAGCCGGAACCGTGTCTCTGCCTCCGAGCCCTGCCAGGATTCCGTGCAGGTCCTAGTGCCTGCCTTGTGCCCTGCTGCCTCCAAAACTGCCCTGCCAGGATTTGGCACAGGTCCTAGTGCCTGCCTTGTGCCTTGCTGCCTCCAAACCTGCCCTGCCAGGATTCGGCGCAGGTCCTAGTGCCTGCCTTGTGCCTTGCTGCCTCCAAACCTGCCCTGCCAGGATTCCGCGCAGGTCCTAGTGCCTGCCTTGTGCCTTGCTGCCTCCAAACCTGCCCTGCCAGGATTCCACGCAGGTCCTAGTGCCTGCCTTGTGCCTTGCTGCCTCCAAACCTGCTGTGATTCCGCGCAGGTCCTAGTGCATGCCTTGTACCTTGCTGCCTCCAAACCTGCTGTGATTCCGCGCAGGTCCTAGTGCCTGCCTTGTGCCCTGCTGTAAGAGGGGAGCTCTGTCCAAGCCTTGCCCTGCTGCAAAGAAACTCTCTTTCTGTTAGTAGATTTTTAATAGGCTCATGGTGCTTTTTTACTGAAAAATTCAAATGTAATGCACCTAACTAAACTATTACTAATTGAGAATTGGCTCTGAAGTATGCTAAGTGCTGAAGAATCATCATGATTGTTAAAAATTCATATTTGATATTGGAGCAAAAAAGGGATTTATTACCCTTGTGCAATTAGCATAGATTAACTTTTCCAAACTGAGCCTATGGCAAGAAGTTTCCCAACTTCATAACATAGTTGTGATTCAGTTGCTTCCTCTCCTGCCCTAGCTGTTTGTGAAAGAAAAAGCTTATACTCAAATTAATAGACTTGTATGTATCTGTCTTGCAATTCTAGTAAAAGTATTAGAGATTAATGGCTTGAAACAGAGAAAGCATTCTTGTGCACAGATAATCTGGTATTGTTGTATCCAATCAGCAAGATTAAGAAGAAATTTTTTTTTAAATTGCAAACAAATAGCATAATTTAGTCATTAAGAACTGTGGGAGTTATAATCTCAACACATCTGGAGGAGACAAGATCAGGAAAAGATGCAAGAGGGCATAGCAGCTTAATTCTCAGTGATCCTCCCTACCAGGTATCTATGTAAAGGTCCCATGCCACGTTCTTTGGGGGAAGAGGAATTATGAATTTGCGTGCGCCTCCCAATATTCTACTCCAGTTCACCTCCATTCAATGAAGTAATAAACCCATTTAGCCTAAATGCTGAATGAACAAATAATAGAGAAAAGGATTATCCTTTGTTTGAAGATATTTTAATAATGCCTAGTACTGCTTATACTTTATTTATTTCCACAGACCTTGCCTTGAAAACCCACTCACTTTCAGTTCAGTTGAAGAAACATGCAAGGCAGCAATTATAGTGAAACTGTATTGAAAATAGTACTTTCTTAACCCAAATGCAGGCTATGCTGTAAATAGATGATAATGTAGAAGTCATTACATCCAATTCCTATCCCTGGTCTTTAATATCTCTGCTTCTGAACTGTTTTGATACTCATATATTATAAAAACAGGGCTAATCTACTAGAACTGTTTATGTACACATCCATGTTCCCTACAGATTTTCCATGTAAATCTTTGAGTAATCTCTCTTCCAAATTTGCAGCAAGCAGATTGCAAAGACTGATGCAAAAACAAATGATTAAGCTGCTTTGTAAGACAATGGGTTACTGCTGCAATTGTTTGACTATACTGTGGAGTTCTGAACTTTTTAAAGAGCTGTTAAAACTGTTATGTTGTGGTTTACAGCTTCAATAAATCACTTCACCAAGTTTTTGTTAGGAGGGGCTAAATTGGCCTTGGCTTCATTTCAGGTTATTTCAGTTCACAGAAAAAAGGCACTAACTGGTCTTGATCAGGGATGAGGAATTTTGTTTACAGCTAATGAACTGTGTTTAATAGGGAAAACGGCCTTGGCTTATGAATAAAGCAGCAGAAGGAACCATATGCACTCATTGCAGCAATCAAGGAAGAAAATGGCATGGTAGACACTGAGCCATAAGTCATGACACAAGGGACATGAAGAACCCATTCTTTTCCAAACACTTTCTCCTTTGAGCTTGTAAGTAACTAAAGTATTATGTTATATGCAAATTTAAATTATTTTCCCTAGATAGTGATATTTAATTTGAATCAGAGGATATGCCATTTTCCTTTATTTACAGGCAGATGTAATTGTAAAGGTTAGCCACACCAGTTACCAAACTATGCCTGTGGTATGAAAAGTATCATTCACACTTCTCAACTGAAAACTGATAGTTTAAGTATAAAAAGGTAAAGGTTCCCCCCGCACATTTGTGCAGTCGTGTCCAACTCTAGGGGGCGGTGCTCATCTCCGTTTGTTAGCCAAAGAGCCAGCGTTGTCCGAAGACGCTTCCACGGTCATGTGGCCGGCATGATGCACGCGGAACGCTGTTACCTACCCACCAAAGTGGTACCTATTCATCTACTTGCATTTGCATGCTTTCGAATTGCTAGGTTGGCAAGAGCTGGGGCGAGTGCGGGAGCTCACTCTGTCACGCGGGTCTAGGGATTCGAACCTCCGAACTTGCGATCTTCCTATCGACAAGTCTGGCGTCTTACCCGCTGAGCCACCACACCCCTAGTTTGAGTATAGAGCACGGTTATTTTACAAAATGTTCTGTTGATATTTTATTGTGCACCATGCAGACATGTGAATGGGAAGTATAAAATTCACTGTAAAATCAAACAAAAAGCCCACTTTTGCTGTACTAGAAAAAAAAATAGAGGATGGGTTGGATTGTTTGGCTCAAACTATTAAGCCAAACTATTTGATCAGAAGCATCATAGGGTAGAATATTCTGGGGACTCATACTGAGTAAGAATACAGATAGAGAATTACATGCTTGAATTCTACTCCACATTAAAGTCTCTTTCATCCGAGAAATTTAGCGTGCCAGGAAAAAGGAATACCATGTTAAAATCTAATATACTATCACAACAGAGATAAAGAATAATATATTAAGAACAAAGATCAAAGGAAGGTATGTTAGATTTTTGAAATTCTTTGAAATTCTATTTTTCCATCAAGATTTATATAGAACCTGTGCTTCAAAAGTTATATAGAACCTGTGCTACCTATATCCAGTAGTATTAAATATTTTCACTGTATAATGGTTAAGAAGAAGGAGCTGGGTGCAAATATTCTGTATCCCTTTTTCAGTAGATAAGCTCTGTTAGCTAGCAATTTTTTCCCTATATATGCACCAATCATTTGCTTATTCAGAAACATTCTCCATAGACCTACCAAATAAAGCCCTGGAAAAGGGTCATAGCCCTATAAAAGCTAGGAGAAGAAAACTCACAGATTCAATCCCTAGAATTTCCACTTATGGCTAGGAAAGTCTCCTATACGAAAATCTGGACAGTGCTTCCTGTCAGAGTAAGCAATATTAGGCTAAATGAACCAATATTCATATTTTGGTATAAGATAGCTTCATAATGTATTTAACTTTTCCATATATAGAGCACTTTCTAGAAGTAAAACTGCTGTATTTAAAAATATTGAAATTTATTTCAGAATATTCAGCCCAGAATCATAGAACATCAGTATGATTTTGTGGTTCCAATGCCTTTTTCCCATCTTGCATGGCATTAAACTATATCCACAAAACTGTCTTTGAAGTATAATAAATTTAGCTGTTTTAACATGCCTTCTTGAAAAATCCATTGAGTACATTTATGAGGCAAAACACAGCCTGGAAACTGGATAAAATTAACCCATAGTCTTTAAACAGTTTAACTGGTATATTCTTAACCATCCAGGAAAAATTATCTAAACTACAGGATTTACTTTATTGTTGCCACGCTGCAAGCAATTGTCTGTGGTCTCTAACACACAGCTTAAATCACTGTCTGACAGCCCTCCTGTTTGCCACAATCCTGAAATACTACCAAGAGGCCCTGGGTGCTTCAATCAGCAGTATTTAATTCCTGAGTTTAGAATTCTAGCCTTTACTCATGTACTATAAAATCCTGTCATGAATGAATACTACAAACATGTTTGGGCAGTTTCACACTTAGGCAATCCCTGCTGTTCCGGATTATCAGAAATTGATGTTCAGTAGGTAGTATAGGTTATCCTCCTTAGCCCCTAGTATATCCTATTAGTTTCTCTTTAATTCCACTATTCCTTATGCTGCAGCAAGAATGCACTGCTAAGCTGATCAAAGATTAAGAAGAATCTCATAGCTAGGATCGCATTGGAAGCTGAGAACTTTGCCTTTATTCAGGCAAATATTCCCCAGTAAGATTCTACAGAAATACCATTATATCCTTTTCTACCTGTTTCAGAGCAATTAATAATGGGAAGGGGAATGTTAGATTATATCTGCTTTCACAGTCACAAACGTATCATCATCAACTCAGAGCTTTCCAAACTGTGTGTCAGGACACGTTAGTGTATCAGCTGCAGTGTCTGGGTGTGTTGCGGCTGCTGCTGCCTCCTAACACTGCCAGGATTCCATGCAGGTCCTAGTGCCTGCCTTGTGCCTGGCTGCCTCCAAACCTGCCCTGCCAGGATTCCGCGCAGGTCCTAGTGCCTGCCTTGTGCCTGGTTGCCTCCAAACCTGCCCTGCCAGGATTCCATGCAGGTCCTAGTGCCTGCCTTGTGCCTTGCTGCCTCCAAACCTGCCCTGCCAGGATTCCGCGCAGGTCCTAGTGCCTCCCTTGTGCCTGGTTGCCTCCAAACCTGCCCTGCCAGGATTCCGTGCAGGTCCTAGTGCCTGCCTTGTGCCTTGCTGCCTCCAAACCTGCCCTGCCAGGATTCCACGCAGGTGCTAGTGCCTGCCTTGTGCCTTGCTGCCTCCAAACCTGCTGTGATTCCGCACAGGTCCTAGTGCCTGCCTTGTGCCCTGCTGTAAGAGTGTGTCGCGAAATGATGCATGTCTAAAAAGTGTGTCACCAACATGAAAAGTTTAGAAAGCTCTGTACTATGCATTCACCAGCAGTGAAGACAAACACTTACTTTTTTCTCTAAATTGTTTAGCTGAACTCTAGAATTATAACATTTCTCCAAAGCCAAAGCCAACTTTCTCCAAAGTTAATGAGCATTTTTCAGCATATATAAAGGAGGGAGAAGCAACAGCAGTTCATTCTTTCCAACACATTGTACTGCATAACATCCTTACCTCCACATTCAGATATACTGCGAGCACCAGCTGTTTTTGAGTCCCCAGAATGTTGAAGATTTGGACAAGGTTCACAAACAATTTGACCTTCATTATCTTGATAAGTTCCATTAGGACATAAAATGCAACCTTCTTGTTCCCCATCAAAATATGTTCCAACATTGCAGCTAGCTAACAACAGAAGGCAAAACAGTCAGTCACAGAAAGTATTTTCTCTTCATTAAGGAGAATGAATATTATACAGGGTGAAGCTTCAACCTATGTTAAGAGTGTGCTCTTTACAATTAGAGGTGTATTATTTCACTGAATTGCTAACCATCACTGTTATTGCTGAACAGATACTAGTATAACATAAGCCTCACAATTTATGAATGTTCAGAATTTCACTTGCAATGTGTAAATGGCAAATTAATCTTTCTTCACTTGGAGCAGCACAAGGATATAGATAGCATTTCTTTGTTCTGAGACATCAAGAAAGTTCACAACTACAGAGGATATTTTTGGAAGAGGAAAATTGAATTTTGTCCTGTTATGGTTTTCCTTTGAGATCCTGAAGAAGAAAATCCTTCTATTTTTCCTGTAGACAGAGATATTTTTACCAAAAAAAAAAAAAAGCATATTCAAGCCAAGGCAAATGGCCTTTTTCACCTGCTTTCTATTGTTCTGGGTCCATTTTTTAAAAAGTTGGTCTATAAGAACTGAGACATGAACTTGGACTAGAAAACCTGTCCCACACTTTCAAGAATCCATGCTTTCCAGCTGAAACATATCTGGTTTGACCACCAACATTTCAAGTTAAAGATCCCTGGAAGCACAACTGAACAATATCTCTAACAGAGGAGTCAGCAACTTCCTTTCCTAGGACTGCTTCTGTCTTTCAGCGTAATATTATAATTCAATTCCCTATGAAAGAAATCAGGTCAGACTTCTAATAAGACCAATCTGTATTTCTTTCTGACACCAATGTTGAAAAGGGTGTCAGAAAGAGAAAAAGGGGATGTTCAAATGAGAACATCTGTTTGCTTCAGCCCCATCCTTTGATCTGTCCCTTGTTCATCACTTCTGAGAATGTGGCCCTTGACAACTAAGAAAATTCTAGATTAACTGCACCACTGGACTACAAGATCAAGCATTCTAAAAAAGGAAGTAGCCGCATTAGCTGAGTAATATTCTTTCCAGTGATGTATTGATTTCAATTAAACAATTATGTGTATGCAAAGTCTACAACCCTATGAAACTGAAAATGGGACCCACTTCTGGGAATTATTTTTCTTAGCCCCACACATATATACAATGCATAAAATTGGCTGTAATTCTCCTCCTAATATCAATGGGGCTTACATGTTATTCAACCAGGTTTTTTTTTTAAACTAGTCAATCCATAGCTATTGTTCTGGGCTTACAGCTACTTAACAGTTTGAACAGGGGCAAGAGAAAAAAAAAGTTACTTAAAAGATCATCTTCATATGTCTGACTAAACTGGGAAACAACTTTAATTAAATAACCAGGAACAGATAGACCATTTAATATTGTGACTCATATTTAAAATAGCAATCTCTTCCACTGCTCAAAATGAAAGGTACACATCGAACAGTTGCTTTATGCATTCTCCTGAGGTACTCCTGATACTTTTCTCCAGGGTCATAAAGCAGAGGTTGGGAAACCTGCGGTTGCCCAAATGTTGCTGAATGACAACTTCTAACAGCCCCAGCCATCATGGACAAGATCTGGAGGACCAAGAGTTAGATTGTGCTTGCCTGTATAAAATTTCCCTCTGTGAAGTGATCAGGTCTCCTAAAATCAATGGCTGTGTGTACCAACTTTTAAAGACATCATTTCATGTATCAACTGATCCTTCTGTATGAATGAAATAACATCACAGCAAAAAAACACAAGGTGTTCCACAGAATACAAAAACTGTCTCCTTTGAAAACAAAGACCAATAGTTTGGAATTAATGAGATTCCATTAAGGATTCAGCAAACTTTCTGCTTGCTTTTATTTTCTCTCCTTCAAATGAAGTTAAGAACCATTCACCTTCAACAGATTCTGTTCCTGTATCCACCCTTTTCTGTTGTGTTCATTGACCATTAAAACCCTATTCTTAACTTATACAACAGTTTCAGGGGTGAAGTGAAAGCTATTCTGATGCAAAAGATAGATGGGGAGAGAGGCACCCCGAGGGAGCCTGGATTAGAAGTTATAAAGACATTTAAAGGTTCTTTCTCTCTATTCAGCTAGTTTTAGCCTTCGAGTTTTTGATGCCTTGGACAAACACTATAGTGTCTCATTGGCTAAGATGGTGAACCTCATAAAAGAGGTCATGATCCACAACTAACCACCCCCTGAAGACCCATGCCCTGATTTCATAAGAAAAAAGACAAAAACTAATGGAATGTATCTCTAAGCTGCCTCCTATATTGTTTCAGAATCTTTTTTGATGTTGTTGTTTTGGTTTCTTCCTGGTTCACAGGCTGTGATCATATGGAGAAATTATGTGCATAAGGACTGGGCTCTTAAATCTATTATTCCTGAAACAGCAAGAATAGTTAGCTATTTATCTCTGGTTCAGAAAATGTATTAGCCTCTAGTATTCTGTTCAAGACCCTGTCATTTAAAAGGGGAAAAGTTGCAATACAGTGAATATCAGCCATATATAAGAGTTAGTAGGAACAACATTATATACTGAGTGCACTTTGTATTTTTTATCCTCTTTAACAATTAAGATCAAAACTGTGGTACAAATTAACCTGCCTCTGTTTGATGAAGAATAACTTCATATTGCTTTAAAAAAATTATTTTGTAGATTTATTTACTATTATTTATTTTCTGCCTCAAGTGACTTAATATCATAATTAAAGGCATCTCATGATTAAATATGTACAATATTAAAATAAAATAATTGACTAAAATTGCAACTTCTTGAAAGAGAGAGAGTGGGGGTACAAATCAAGGGCTGGATTCTTTCTTCCCACCCCCAGTTCAGGTGTTCTGAAGACATTATATCATGGCTGCTGTTTCAGAGAAGGGAAGCCTACTTCCAAATCCCATTCCTGCTGCCCTCAAACAATAGTTCCAGGGCTTCATCTTTTCAGAAGAGGGAAGTATTTTCCTGCAAGCAGAGGGAGAAAGGAACAATCATGGCCACCATCCTCCTGAAAATGGAGAAAAGTACTGCCCTTTCCCTGCAAAGGAAGATGAGAGGCTTACTTCTAATCTGCTGCAAATCAGCGTGAAGCTCATTTCTTGGGAAAGGGGTGGTGCCTTGAAGACAGAACAGGTCCCTATGAAGGAGCTCACACTCCTGTAGGTTCTATTCAACCAACTCAGAGATTCTGCATGCCTATTTATTCATCGTGTCTTTCTAAAGATTAAAATATGTAGGACAAATGAAAAGATCTTAGCTTGATTCCCATTCTACATGACTGACACATTTGCTTCAATGCCACATATTATATACCATGAAGGAGAAACGTATATACAAAGGCAGAGTAAGAACTAGAAAGGGTACATGATTCCCCACAAATCTGGAGCTGAGTATGAGTGTTTTCCCCACCTCATTTTCTGGAGTTAGCCAAGGGACATACAGATTCGTTTCAAAGAAGCCACAGTTAACATTAAGCACAAATTGTTGGCCTGAATGATATGGCACAGTACAGTAAAACAAAAAGGGAATATTTCCAAACAGAAGAGAGGAAAGGACAAAAGCTTGAGGTTCAATAGAATTCATTCTCATCATATCAGCTAAAGTTATGTTTTCCATTTAATCTGAAATACAGGTAATAATCCTGCCAATTTGCTACTGAAACTTTTGTACTGTACTGGAATCTCACATTTCCATTTTGCTTTTGTAATCCTGGTAGTTCTTTTTACAGGTTTTGTTTTAAAATATGTATCAAGGATTGCATTGCTGTTCAGTTCAATTTACTCATGGAGTTAATACACATGTTTATAAATAAACATTTTTTGTATTTGCTATGTTTTAGTAATAAATGGGATAAGCAATAAAGTACATACTGTATACAGTACTAAGGATTATGAAGCTGACAGATGACTTCAGATAATTGAAAAAACAGAATAATGAATAGAAAATAAATCACAAAGCTTATGTCTGAGACAATGGAAGATAATAGAGATAACAAAGAGGACTCAGATTAAGCCCAAAGAAAATCATCTTGGCATCAGATTCATTATTTTTCCACAAATAATTTTTTGAGGTGCTGTAAAATGTGGAAATCTGGCATTTATTGATCTAGCCATTCCTTCAATAGCTGCACTGGTTTTCTGATATTGTGAGTTTCAGGCAGATCAAACGACCCCAAGAAGATCAGATGCACAGCTGATGTAGATTACATAAATATTAATTTCTGATCATCGTTGTGCCTACCACATCTGTTATCCACGTGCTTTTGACCCAGGCTGCAGAGCTCCTGCGTATCTACTGCCCTGGGAGGCTTTCGGGCCACACCGTGATCTACACCAGAGAGGCGAATATGGAACTGCTCTCTGTTGATGACTTTCCGCAAAGTTCTAATAGCTTTACGAAGCCTCTTCTCAGTCCTTTTACGTGCACAGCTCAAATTACATGTGTCTAGAAAAGAACAGGTAGCAATGATTAGGAGCAGAAAGCTTGGAAGTATAGAACCATTAGGTTAAAAGAAGTAGTTAGTGCAACAACTGAGAAGGCAGCCTGCCTAAATTATGGCAACAAATATTGTCCTGAGGTAAAATTTTCAAGGCACACAAAATAGACGTTAATGTAGAACAATAACATCTTTAGCCACAGTAGCTTTCTGATCATATGGAAAAGGGATATTAAGCTTCAAAACAGGAGATACTTTTTTTTCTTTTTTGCACAGAAATGGAAATGAAAGAGAGAACCCAAAGATCAAACTGCAACAAAGCTCTGTCAGAAATGAAGACTTTCAGTTGTACTGTGGTTCTTTTCCAACCAACCTGTCACCTCCTTTTGGTCTGTTTCAAGCTCAAAGTCTGCAGATATAAACATTTCTCTAGCTGCCTTCATTCTGCCGAAGTCTCCAAGAGTTTTCTTGCCAGAACTGCATGTTAGGTTTACATAGTAGAAGTTCTCCATTACTGAATTATGTTTCTCTGTGTGGACAAAATTAAAGGAAGCAGCAACTTGGCCATATATGTTACTGGGCATTTGCTAAAGCTTGATAAATATTGCTGAGTAAATGGGTGTGGGGCTATATGATTAATTCCAGATGCTTACAGATGACAAACAACTACAGCTACCAGTTCAGATATTTAGCATGTCACATACCAGCAAACTGTTCTGGAAACATTTACAGTTATACACCAAATCTGAGAAGAATTGTGAATTGCTGCATCAACACAAGCCCCCAAATCCTATCAAGACATAAATGATCTATAAGATCAACCATTTTTAACCATGTGCTATCATTCATACCTGGTATTACATGGTGAAGAGCATCCTGAAACATCTTACTCTTTTTCAAGTTACATTTTCCTTGATTAAACTTAAAAGTTACAGTTGTCCTGATGATAGAGAGATCTTCAGAAAGAAACAGTAGAATAATTACTTTCAAATTAATTGAATTCTTTGCCAAAACCAAGCAGGAAATATAGATGGCTTTCACATGCCTCATTTTAATTCTCTACCTATATGAGTTGTGAGTCTAGCCTCCAGTGCACCATGTTTTCTTTCTTTAATTATCTTGTAATTTTCCGTTGCATTTGATGTTTTAAATCTTTGTTAGCCAACCAGAGTTGCAAGGCAAGTAGGCAGCCATATAAATAAATGGAATGAACAAGCAAATAAATAAATAAAATATACAAAAATTCCTCATCTCAAGAGAGAGCCAAAAATTGAAAGCGAATGAACAAGCCAAGCCAAAATATATAGTGCACTGAGGTTATAGGAATATTTGAAGTAGTTGAGGAACTTGCAACCAACCACAATGTCTAAGCCAAAACCAAACAAATCAAATTATTAGTGGGTAGTATAACCAGATTATAATAAGCCATAATGTGGTTTGTCTTGGCTTACCATGTTGTCAGAACACAGACATTGTGGTTTGTTAACCACTGATGATAGATTATGGCTGGGTTCTGTCAATTTAGTAATAAAGTATATAGCAGCAACTTTCATCCACTTTAACGTCAAATGATGAGTCCAAGCTACTAAAGGAAGAAACGTGCCACACTAAGCATAGATAAGCATGTTGTACCCTGAAATCAGCTGATTGCTCTGATATTAAAATCTTCTGATCTAAGATCATTAAGAGGTGATAAATTTTTAAAAATAAAATTAAAACAACACTACAGCTGCAGTATCAGTCAAGTAACTGATCAAAGACCATCAATTTGGAAGTTATATTTTTAAATATATGTGTTTTTTAAATTGCTACAAAAGGCACACATGCAAGTGGTACCTTAAAATATTTAACCTATTTCTCTCCAAAGAGGCAGCAATGCCTTTTCTAATTTGCTGGTTGCTGCAAGATGTGAAAATAATAAATTAAATTAGTTTTTTTTTCATAACTGTTCAAACACGAGAAAATTTAGGCAGATTAATTTGCTAATTGAACAATATTTCCTTTATTGGCAGACAGGCCTGCAAACAAACACAAGCAAAACAAAAACAAGCCACCCACAAATGTTCATATTGGAAACATGCATATCAGATAATTACCTAAAGTAGTTGATTCATTTGGATTTTGTATTTTTTTCTTAGGTGAGAAAGGGTTGCCACATTTTATAGTATAGGAATCTTCCAGGCCTAAGAGACAGATCATAAGGCTATACAATAAAACAGAAACACATGCTAGAGCATTGCTGAAATATACCCCTGAAAGCTCACCCTAATGTAGCAACAGGAAAACGGTGAGTTTTCGACAATACAAAGCGGTGAGTCTTCAGCTGTTGCTGAACTACAGTTCCCACCATGGTCTATATTACCTGGCATTGTTGAGAATTATAGCTCAGCAACATATAAAGGGCCACAACTACTTCATCCTTGCACTATTATATAAATAATCTTTCAAGATTACAAAAATAAGTTATTGTAACTATTATCTATAACCTATAATTATTTATTGTAATTATTTACACAAAGTTGTAGACTCCATTTACTAAAGGAGATGGTGAAAGTTCTCTACTGTTGCAAGTTATTCAAAATCACTCTGAAATTGAATACAGTGAATCAGAAGTAAGAAGTATTGTTTGTCAGAGGATCAGATTACCAAGTTAGCCAGGCAGCCTCACCACACACACACAGAGTCTCAAAAGAAATTGTCTTCGGAGTGCCTTATCTGAGTTTTATTTAGTCTGACTCGTGTCAGGGAAACTATCCTTTTTCAAGGGCTCCAACTCCCTAATACAGTTTGTAACTTGCATGTCCTCTTTCTTTCACCAGTGCCTTTGCACATTCATCTGTTCAGCAGTGCCTATCCCCCTAATTTCTGAGATACAGTTTGCGTTGGATAAAATCTGTATGTTTAACAATACAAGTTTCTAGCTTGGGATTGCCTGGCAAGCATAGTGACAATGAATGTTCTTAATTCATGGTGCTTTTTTCTTAGAAAGCTCAGATCTAGCATTGATCATATACATTACCTATCATGGCACCCTTTTGATATGTGGGATTACTTATTAGAATTCCCATCAAAATACACCGCAGTTTTGCAATTATGGAATGCCAATAGAAGAGAATATATGTAGCTCAGGGTTGAACTGGGGAGTCCTTGGTGCTCTCAAAGAAAACATAAGGCAGACAATCTTGCCACAGACCAGAAGAACACAGAAGCAGAACCAACTCAAAACAGAGGACAGAGCAGCCCTCAAAAACCTAAAGAAGGACCAAACCATCACCATCCTCCCAGCAGACAAAGGCCAAACCACGGTTATCATGGACAGAACACAATACATGTGAAAAGCCAAAGAATTACTGGAGGACAAAGAACTTCCCAGTAAACACCAACATCCCAGTAAACACTAACCCAATACAGAAACTGGACAACCTGATCAAGAGAACCCTCAATGACCTAACCAAGAAAGGTCAAATCAGAAAAAAAGAACAGTGGCAGATGAAAAGCAGTGGACACGTCCTCCCATGCTTCTATGGACGCCCAAAAATACACAAGCCCGACATACCTCTTTGTCCGATTGTATTGTTAGCAGGGACCCCAACATACAGCATAGCCAAAGAACTTACAAAAAAGCTTGGACATCTCACAGAGGGGAGTGAATATTCTATCAACTCCCTACTACAATGCTTCCAGAAAAGTTAAATTTCAGAACTGAGAGTCAAGGGACAAGGGATGAATTTTACATTGTGATCTGAGATCATGTGATATAAAAATGGTCTTAAATGCTTTATCTCCTGTAGAGCAAGGATTTGAAGTGCAGGAACCATGGAGTCCTCCTGTTGGCATATTCTCTAGTACAAACCCCAGTGAAATGATTAGAATACTGACTAGGAATTATTGAAGCAATGTAATCTTACTTTTCCCCTACACTAATCAGAGAGGACAATATTAGACAATATTTCAGAATTTCATGCCCATTACCCAGAGAGCTATGGAATCACCTTCAATGAAAAGTCATGTTGCTAGATGAAAGAGAGAGAGAGTCACACACAGAAGCAGCTAAGTCTTTTCTTTCTTAGTCTTTCAAGGATTCTTGTACTTTACAATTTCAGGTTTTATCAGAAAAGTCAACCATTTTATCACTGGTAGATAGGTAGTATCCAAGAGATTTCCAGAGCATATGGAAAGTAGCAAGACAATCAGTTGTGGTACTTAGATATATTTGGGATTCAGTAACAGTTTTGCCAAACCATTTTAAGACCTTGCAGCTGGAGGTAAATGGATCCAGCATAAATAAAATGTATTTATTTGCTATATTTTTAAGATGCCAGGCTTGTAGATCGGAAGGTCGGCAGTTCGAGACCCAGGCACCGCATGCCGGAGTGAGCTCCCGCACTCGCCCCAGCTCTTGCCAACCTAGCAATTTGAAAGCATGCAAATGCAAGTGTAGATAAATAAGTACCACTTCGGTGGGAAGGTAACAGCGTCCCGCACGCGTCATGCCGGCCACATGACCGTGGAAGCGTCTTCAGACAGCGCTGGCTCTTAGGCTAAGAAACGGAGATGAGCACCGCCCCCTAGAGTCAGACACGACTGTGCAGGGGAAAACCTTTACCTACTCCACAAAGACTCATAAACAGCAGTAAACCTATTCCTGGATATGACAATGAGATCTTGGAGAGCATTTTCAGAGCATCCTTTGTTCTCAAATGAAGGTAAATACACACATTTGAAATGTGGGATGGGAATGGTATTTATCGGCTGAAAGATCTGTCTGACAAAAACACTTTATCTGAAACTAAAGCCAGAAAGACCTAAAAATAGAAGAAGATGAAATTATGATTTCATTAGATGTCACAGCACTCTTTATGTCCATAGATCCAGAACTAGCAAAATAATCTATGGCAGCAGTACTACACAACACACCTGACCTAGTCAAATACACTACGATTGAAATACCCAGAATCATGGACCTCATCAACCTCCACCTCACTACCTACTTTCAGTTTGATGTCCCACAAGAAGAGCTATGTAAGAACATTATTCAGATGAGTACAAATGTACTGCAGCAACCCAGAACACCAGAAAAAGGAAACAGACCACCTATACAACATCTTCCAACAAAATGGATGGATATCCACACAACTTTATCAAAAAGTACCTGATCACTCAACCCACTACAGCACAACCAACACAGACTATGAAAAGGATAACACTACCATACATCAAAAACATCTCAGAAACAACCAACAGAGTATTACAACCACACGGCATCACCGTAGCACACAAACCAACTAAAGCCTTCCAAAACATCTTAAGTAAACCAAAAGACCCAGTAGCCCAAGAAGAAAAAACAGGAGTCATCTACAACATGTAGTGTACGGACTGTAACAGTACGACAGGCAGGCAGAAGACTAGCAGAGCGCATCTGTTAGAAGTAAATTTTATCTTACCAAGTTCGTTCCTGAGCCGGGAGTAAAGAAACTGACAAATTGCATGAAGTTAGGAGTTTATTCACCCAAGAGCAAAAGCAATGACAGCAAGCTGTTAGGTGGGCGGCCGCACAGGACCCCCTTCCTACAGCACATTATATAGATTCCATTCAACTCCTCCTTTAGAAGACCACCCCTTACTCAGTTACCGATACTCCACCTTACCCTCATTCCATATTAGCAATTTCCTTCCTTCACTCCATATTAGGAACTTCCTTCCATCCTTGCTAGGGCTCCTTGACCGTTATTAAACAATATCTTTCCTCTGGAGAAGTTATCCTTGGAAAGTACACTTTATTCTATGGGCACAGCTATCTATCAAGGCCTGCTAGAAAGGAAGGGTGTCAACAAAACTCTTCAAGGAAATACAGCATGGTTTCAGAGCCATAATACAAGTGCATATGTTTCTAATATATGAATATGAAATATATTTGTATTTATATATACAGAAATGTAAGAATATGTTTACAATCCAACACATCCATGAACACCAACTAGCAGTCTGAAGACATGATGAAAACTTGTTAATCTCACAACACATGGACATTTGTTGTTTATTCGTTCAGTCGTTTCCGACTCTTCGTGACTTCATGGACCAGTCCATGCCAGAGCTTTCTGTCGGCCATCACCATCCCCAGCTCCCCAATGGTTGAGTCCGTCACCTCCAGAATACCATCCATCCATCTTGCCCTTGGTCGGCCCCTCTTCCTTTTGCCTTCCACTTTCCCTAGCATCAGCTTCTTCTCCAGGGTATCCTGTCTTCTCATTATGTGGCCAAAGTACTTCAGTTTTGCCTTTAATATCATTCCCTCAAGTGAGCAGTCTGGCTTGATTTCCTGGAGTATGGACTGGTTTGATCTTCTTGCAGTCCAAGGCACTCTCAGAATTTTCCTCCAACACCACAGTTCAAAAGCATCTATCTTCCTTCGCTCAGCCTTCCTTATGGTCCAGCTCTCGCAGCCATAGGTTACTACAGGGAATACCATTGCTTTAACTATGCGGACCTTTGTTGTCAGTGTGATGTCTCTGCTCTTAACTATTTTATCAAGATTTGCCATTGCTCTCCTCCCAAGAAGTAGACGTCTTCTGATTTCCTGGCTGCAGTCAGCGTCTGCAGTAATCTTTGCGCCTAGAAATACAAAGTCTGTCACTGCCTCCACTTTTTCTCCCTCTATTTGCCAGTCATCAATCAAGCTCGTTGCCATAATCTTGGTTTTTTTGAGGTTTAACTGCAACCCAGCTTTTGCACTTTCTTCTTTCACCTTTGTCATAAGGCTCCTCAACTCCTCCTCGCTTTCAGCCATCAAAGTGGTATCATCTGCATATCTGAGATTGTTAATGTTTCTTCCAGCGATTTTAACTCCAGCCTTGGATTCCTCAAGCCCAGCATGTTGCATGATGTGTTCTGCATACAGGTTGAATAGGTAGGGTGAGAGTATACAACCCTGCTGTACTCCTTTCCCAATCTTAAACCAGTCCGTTGTTCCGTGCTCTGTTCTTACCGTTGCTACTTGGTCGTTATACAGATTCCTCAGGAGGCAGACAAGATGACTTGGTATCCCCATACCACCAAGAACTTGCCACAATTTGTTATGATCCACACAGTCAAAGGCTTTAGAATAGTCAATAAAACAGAAATAGATGTTTTTCGGAAATTCCCTGGCTTTCTCCATTATCCAGCGGATATTGGCAATTTGGTCTCTAGTTCCTCTGCCTTTTCTAAACCCAGCTTGTACATCTGGCAATTCTCGCTCCATGAATTGCTGGAGTCTACCTTGCAAGATCTTGAGCATTACCTTACTGGCATGTGAAATAAGTGCCACTGTTCGATAGTTTGAACATTCTTTAGTGCTTCCCTTTTTTGGTATGGGGATATAAGTTGATTTTTTCCAATCTGATGGCCATTCTTGTGTTTTCCAAATTTGCTGGCATATGGCATGCATCACCTTGACAGCATCATCTTGCAAGATTTTAAACAGTTCAGCTGGGATACCATCGTCTCCTGCTGCCTTGTTATTAGCAATGCTTCTTAAGGCCCATTCAACCTCAGTCTTCAGGATGTCTGGCTTTAACTCACTGACCACACCGTCAAAGCTATCTCCAATATTATTATCCTTCCTATACAGAACTTCCGTATATTCTTGCCACCTTTTCTTGATCTCTTCTGCTTCTGTTAGGTCCTTACCATCTTTGTTTTTGATCATACCCATTTTTGCCTGGAACACATGGACATACTCAACCATATTTTCAACTGGGAAACTGTGAGCATCCTAGACCAAGCTAAATCCAAAAACGCTAGGGAATTCCTGGAAGCTTGGCATTCAGACAAATCAGCCATCAATAAACACATACAAATAAACCATATTTACACACCATTCAAAAGAGACAATAAGAAAACTAAGAAGGAAACAAAAAGACCAGAACACATCTTCTCCAGCAGCCAACACCCAGATAAGCAGGGATTAACCAGGGATTAACCAGGCAAACTATCAAGCAGAAAACAATACCCTAATCAAGGAACTACCAAGGAGAAAACCACACCCCCACCAACACTTGGCAGGGCAAGCTACTGTATATAAACAGGGAGCAAACCCCACACTCACCAGCACTGATGATGTTACCTAGTTGGGTAATGAAACGTCTGCAAGCGAACAACCAAGCTCAGAGAGCACCAAGGACTCCACAATTATGGAATTTATAGTCTAGTGTATTTGGAATGCAGCAGTTTAAGGAAGGTTGCTGTAGTAAACTCCAAAATGAAGTAGAAATTCCATCCAAATTCTTCCAACCCTGTGGCTCAGAGGTCATATTTATAGTCTTCTAATAATCATATTTATGGGCTTCTAAGGTTCTCAAATGAGAGATGACCTTTAAATAATGGACATATGTCTATGAAGGTTCTCAGTCATCCAGGTGGAATTGTCTGTAGCTTGAATCATGTCAACTGGATTTCTATTTTCTCAGTGGAAACGTTTCGCTCCTTATCCAAGGAGCTTCTTCAGTCTGAGCTT
This sequence comes from Charina bottae, assembly GCA_023362775.1. NCBI lineage: Eukaryota > Metazoa > Chordata > Lepidosauria > Squamata > Charinaidae > Charina > Charina bottae. Next base: position 180,340,352 of record JALMGJ010000001.1, on the reverse strand, counting down.
ACTAACTTTGCTCAGACTGAAGAAGCTCCTTGGATAAGGAGCGAAACGTTTCCACTGAGAAAATAGAAATCCAGTTGACATGATTCAAGCTACAGACATTTAAATAATGGAATTCTTCCCTGGCTCAAATTAAAATCCTAGGCAGAAAGGATTTGTCAGTCCACACCCTGTGTTTCCACCAGGTTTCCTACTACTCCTTCACCATACAAGCACAGTTACAGTTCCTTTTTTCTTACCTTTAATCAGGAGAAGCGAGAACATTTTTGCTTCCATCTGTTTTTTCCATTGTCCTGGCTAGATCACCAGGATTCATAGGAAAAAGGCCTTCTGAACTACACTAGCTTGACTGACTTACATTTTTCAAAATCTTCATCATTCCAATAGGCACACTGGAAACCACAGAGCTTTAAAGCACCACATATCTTTTCTATCCTTGGGCAAATCTTAGAATTGTTCCATAAGAAGTATGCAACTCCCCAATATCTATTTGTCTGTTAACTACAGTAGTTGACAGAGGATGGTTTTACCTTCGAATGAAGGCAGTCCAGATAAATCATAATCTATAACACTTCTACTGCTAAGTACTTTGTTGACACAGTAATGAAATATTTTTTACAGTCCTTTTATAGACAATATTTTAAAAATGCTCTGTGTTTCCATCAATTGATTTCTATGCCAATGGTGAACAATTTGCTGCTGTTTCTTTCTATAATACAAATCTACCAGGCTATATAAAAATTAAGCTTCATTTAATGAGCAACCACCAAAGGATTCTTGGAAGAAAAAGCTTCCACATAAATTTGTCAAATAGGAAATGAATACTGTTAAAATATATGTATTACACAATGAATTATCCTATAGTGTGTATAAATACATTTAAATTTAATTTAGAAATAAAGCTGATTTGGTCACAAAAAATTTAAAAATATTATCAAAGTTATTCTTGTTCCCCTAATTTAGGAATAATTATTATTATTACAATAACAATAACAACAACAACAACAACACTCCCTCTGTTCTGCATAACTTACCAGAGGTAAAATGGACATCTGAAGAGCAGATTAAAAAGCATCTATCATTTCCACCAGTCTTAATGCAGTGCAGAGATACTTTGGGGAAAAGGACGTCAGGCAAGGGCTTTTCTATAGAGCAAAACACAGACACTCACAGGACAAGAAAGCTAATGGCAAGCATGGTTCCAAAAGGCAAATATGAAGCTACATATTGCATAATCACTATCAATCTGCACGTATGCTATTAATAATACTGGGAATGAAGGCATACACACGCAGTATATCATAAAAAGCTGGGAGGGGGGGAGGGGTGTCATGCAGACAACTGCAAAAGGAAAAACAGCCTAGATTAAAAGCACAGGAAAGAAAGCATCAAAGACCCGAAAGTATCTCCTGTTTTTGTTTTGTTTTATCAGCTAATTAGAAGCAATGTAGTACTATAGATCTACAATAACTTTTAAGAGACCTGGATGCAATTTGGAAGACCATTCATAGTTCCAGTCTGCATTGTTCCAAGAATCTGGTTGGCCACAAGTAATAGTGTAAGAAAAGGAACATGTTCAGACACATTGCGTACATTATGGGAAGTGCACAGCCTTCAAATGGTTCAAAGCTACAAAAGGGTTTGGGGTTCTGAATCTTACCCACACAGTCCTTTTTGTTCCAGTGTAATTTATACCCGGCATTACAGTGGCACTGATAACTACCCAGTGTATTTATGCAGATATGCTGGCAGCCTCCATTGTTCATGCTACATTCATTGATATCTACAGAAGAAGAATGGGGGGGGGGGAATTGGTACTGTTCTGAATCTAGTCAGCAAAGAACTGCACATGGATAACTACTGCCAAGCACATAATACATAAAGAGACAAATATTTTTTCTCTAATATGGAAATTTTGATAGTGTTGCCAAAATCTTAAAACATGCATACACTAGCTTTTACTTGGAAGCCCCTCACAAAATGGTCAGGACAAATCCCTGGTGCCCAACTGATTGATTGATTATGTGCCATCAAGTTGCTGTCGACTCTTAGCAACCACATGTAGATCTGTACAGCCAAAATATAACAAATTTGCACAAGAGACACCTTACTGATTCTAAGCAACTTTCATTAAAACTGAAAGTTTGAATGAGGACAATGACTCACAATGAAGAACCAAGCTTCCCATGAAATAAAATGGAGGGATTGCATCCTTCTCTTGGAAAGGATGTCACCTTGAGTTGCTTTGCATTTAGCTGGCTTAGGGTTAGGGAAATAAGGTTAACAATAATTAAAAGCTGATATAGACAGGCAAACCTGTGTGTGTGATGCAATTCACACTGTCTGGTTCATACTCTTCCTGGATGCCTGCTTCATATAGTTTCTCCACAATTTATTTTATCTTCTCTTTTAAAGCTAATTTATTTACCTTACCTCTACACATAACAAACATTATCTGTTTCTTAAAACCATTCTGGGTTAGCATCTAACCTTGCAGATAATTACCACATGCCATAATTAGTGTTACCAACAGTACTTTGCAAGCAGGATCTGCAAAATCCAGCTCTTAGTACCCAAGTGTGGAATGCAACTGTTTGTTCTAAAAACCACAGCTGCTTTCCAGTAAAAGTAAGAAGGAAAAGTTGTCTAAGGAAAAGTATAGCATGTACACAGTCAGGCTTCTACTTCAAACCACCCAAAAAGTAGAAAGGCAAATAATCTGAAAAATCTGCAGCACTGGGTTTGAAATGCATATTTCTTATTCATGTTGAGATCACAGAAGTAGAATCACAAAGAAAATGCCAGCAATAAGCTTATATACACTCACCGCCACAATGTGTAAAGCCAAAAAGAGTGTATCCTTCATTGCAAATACATTCAAAAGTGCCTGGATGATTGATGCATGAATGGTCACATGTCCTTTCAAAAGAACATTCATCAATGTCTGCAATTTTAAAAGGATGCATTATTACTTCACTTTTTATTGAGGAGACATTAATGAGCTAGGAAAGCTGAATTAAAAGTGGATGATAAACTAGTTTCATAAAAACTCACTGGAAATGTATGTTTGTTTGTTTGAATTCATAATCCGCCCAATTCCAATGGACTCCGTTAAGCTCACAATGTTAAGATCACAATGTAGGTCATATATCATGCAAGTCAAAGTACTGAATTGTTGCCTCAAAGTGAATTCTTACTCTTTCTTAATTTGAAACTTTTTTTTGTTAAGGTATATTTTTTTATTTAATTTCTTGTATTTCAAGAAAACAGGGGCGTGGTGGCTCAGCGGGTAAGACGTCAGGCTTGTCGATCGGAAGGTCGCAAGTTCAGAGGTTCGAATCCCTAGCCCTGCGTGCGGAGTGAGCTCCCGCACTCGCCCCAGCTCTTGCCAACCTAGCAATTCGAAAGCATGCAAATGCAAGTAGATAAATAGGTGCCACTTCGGTGGGAAGGTAACAGCGTTCCGCGCGCGTCATGCCGGCCACATGACCGTGGAAGCGTCTTCGGACAGCGCTGGCTCTTCGGCTAACAAACGGAGATGAGCACCGGCCCCTAGAGTCGGACACGACTGCACAAATGTGCGGGGGGAACCTTTACCTTTACCTTTTATTTCAAGAAAATACTGTACTATTTTAATCACACCATTTGTTATAGAACATGTATCCAGCTGTACATTACATTTGGATGTAATATTAACATCATTTTGGTTTTCCTATATTATCTAGAAAAAACTCTTCCCATAGGTGAGGTTAAAAAAAGAAAAACAGCAAGGAGAGTATCTTATCTCATCCTCCAAATCTGCTGGTGAAACATCTGCTTCTGCCAGTGGCTTTTGAGGTCCTGAGTGGGTATTTTATTGCATATAAGGAGGAAAACTTTAAGGAAAACCCTGGGACGCGGTGGCTCAGTGGGTTAAACCGCTGAGCTGCAGACTGCCGATCGGAAGGTCGGCCGTTCGAACCCCCGCACAACGAGGTGAGCTCTCGTTGCTCGTCCCAGCTCCTGTCAACCCAACAGTTAGAAAGCTTAGCAAGTAGATAAATGGGTACCACCTTAAGTGGGTAAATTTGCTGGCGTCCTGTCGGGGGTCGGCCACCAAACGGAAAAAGATCTCATGAATGGCGGCGGCGGAACTCGAAGCAGCAACATCCAGGACGTCAGCAGCCGGCTCTGACGCAAGGCATTGTGGGACATGTAGTCCAGTAGCCACGGAAGAGTCGGTTCCCTTACCCCTTCCCTTAAGCGCGCGGTTTAAAAATGTAAACTGTACAATGAAATGTAATTTACTATGTATGTAAGCCACCTAGAGTCCTCCGTTAGGGAGGGGATAGGCGGGGTATAAATACAATAATAAATAAATAAATAAATAAATAAAATAAAACTTGTACGGTGAGATGAGTTCCATCTCTGCTGACCTTCCTCAAAACCTGGTTGTGTCAACAGGCCTGGGGGTCTCAGGGGAATGGTGATGTGATGAGGTGGCTCCATTGTTATAATATCTGATGCTCTCTCCTAGCCTTTTAATAATAATACTAATTTTGGTTAATTTATTGTTTTTTTTTTAAATATTATTTTTATGGTTTTATTGTACACTGCCCAGAGTCATGTTTTCCGAGATGGGTGGCCATATAAATATGATAAACAAACAAACAAATAAAGCTACTTTGGAGGAATGAAAACTGTAGGAAGGTAGTGGCATGACATCTTTCTCCCCAAAACGTTATCTGTTCCCAACCACCATTTGGAAGTAGTTTTTCCAGGGTAAACAGGGCAATTAGTACAGGCACATAGTGAACGCCTCCTATTTTTTTCCCCTTAAGATTGCTCTGCCTTGTTAATACCTGCTAGAATTACTCTTCAATGCTTAAGATCTAAGAAGGCTGCCTGAGCAGGACTTGGTCATGGGATACTCCCACTGGCAGAAGAAGGAAGGCAAATTCTCCTGATTCCCTCTGGCTTTGCAACCTCCATTCTCCTAAATAGGAGGAATAGAACCAGGTTTGATGAAAAGGCTGCAGTGGGAGGAGCAATCACTGAAAATAATCTCCCTCCTTTTCCATCAGTGAGAGTACGCATGACTGAAATTCTGCTAAGGGGACACTCTGCTGATAAAGCATTATTCGGGATCCAAGTCCTAGATCTACATTAAAGGTAAAGGTTCCCCCCGCACATTTGTGCAGTCGTGTCCGACTCTAGGGGCCGGTGCTCATCTCCGTTTGGTAGCTGAAGAGCCAGCCAGCATTGTCCGAAGACGCTTCCATGGTCATGTGGCCGGCATGATGCGCGCAGAATGCTGTTACCTACCCACCGAAGTGGTACCTATTCATCTACTTGCATTTGCATGCTTTCGAATCTACAGTACCTGCAGTCAAAAGAGTTTTAGATTATACACAGCTTGCAACTGGACAGTGATATCAGAGGTTGAAATATGAACTGTGGCGAAGATATGCTCAATGACTATCACTGTCAGCTTGCACATGAGAAGTTTTAATTTTTTATATTTAGCCTTGGAATTATATCCATATTTGTCTTAATAAGGTAACATTTAAAAAATTGTACAGAAGGGCAATGTTAATTTTCAAGATAAACTATCAGTACATCTGGTGAGAAAATATTCAATCTATTATTATCCTTAAAAATGTATCAATAGGCTATTTTCACTCAAAATTGTGTACATTCAACACATCCTCAGCAAGAAAGAACGTATTTGTCCCGTTATGTTTAATCTTAGAAGAATCAAAGCAAGAGTTCTATTGATAGCAATCAATTCTACTTTCTGAAAGCCATAGTTAATTATGGTTCCCAGATGGTTATCCAGAAAGTGAATTACACTTGCCAAACAGATTAATCTCTGCTTATTATCATTTTACTAAATCACTTCATGCTAATTAATCATTCTACTAATGTCAACATAATCCAAAAATAGCTTAAATCTCTCTCCCTGAAAGCAATGGAAATTTAGAACATTGACAAGAAGATCCAAAACCCATTTCATTAAGTATACCCTATGTCAATGTTTCTCAACCTTGGCAACTTTAAGATGTGCGAATTTCAACTCCCAGAATTCCCCAGCCAGCAAGTATACTTATTTTTTATTGCTTCCTACCACACATACCTTGACACAATTTTTCATCAGTTAATAATTTAAACCCTTTTTTGCAGCTGCAATCAAAACTACCAATTGTATTTCTACAAAAATGATCACATCCACCATTACTGGTCTGGCATTCATCAATGTCTGTAAGAAAGAAGAGGGATAATAAGTGATATAATGAGCTTCATTTCCTTTTCCTGAAAGATTTTAAACATGAAAGTGTTACAACCTTGAAAGCAAATCAGTCAAGAGTCTTTTAGTGTAAGAAGCAAGACCTAAGTGATATTTTCCATCTAGTTTTGCAGTTTTTTAAAAAGAAACTTCTTTAGAACTACTGTTTTGTACCACCACAAAGTTTAAAAAGTCATTACAGATAGTCCTTGCTTACTGACCACTCATTCAGCGACCGTTTGAAGTTGTGATGGCGCTGAACAAGTGATATTTATGACCAGTCCTCAAAGTTCTGGCCATCACAGCACCCTCGCGGTCATGTGATCGCCATTTGCGAACTTCTCTGCCGGCTTCCCACAAGCAAAGTCAATGGGGAAGCCAGCAGGGAAGGTTGCAAGTCTCTCTGGTAAGTCCCCCTGGCCTCCCTGTGCTCGCACCACACCATCCACCCCGCCCCCCGGCCTCCCTGCGCTTGCACTGCACCACGCCATCTACCCCCTGGCCTTCCTGCGCTCGCACGCAGCCTGCACCAGCTCTCCCCCAACCCCCACTGCACCCTCCCCACAGCAACCCCACACTCCTTACCTGAGACTCCCACCACTTCCCACTTAACGACCCATGTATCTTGGGGTTATGACGGCAACTGGGTCAGTGGTCACTAAGCAATTCAGGCACATGACATTGCGCTTTATGACCACATCGCTTAACAACGGCAATCCTGGCCCCAATTGCTGTCATAACCCGAGAACTACAGTACCTGTACTCTTTTTGCACACTATAATTCATTATAGCAATTTACATCAAATTTATATATTTATTTATGAGTGAAGAGCAAAACCTTTATAAGGTAAAAATAAATATAAAGGAATATTAACAATTAATGGAATATATAACAACACCTAATCAAACAGCAATGTAAATTCCAAGCTAACCATTCCAGCATTAGACCCAATTCTTCCTTAGAGCAATTGCCTTCCTATTATTTTAGAAAAATAGATCTCCTAGCAGAAAGCAAGCATTATTGGAACAGAATGCCAAGATTGGTACATGGGATAATGCAGCTGATAATGAGTCAGTTGATCTCTCTGAACAGGACTAGAAATGGTCTTGTAGAGGCATGCCTTCCAGAATCATATTTGGTATAGTATTACCTGAAGCCAAGGAAAACACTTTTCTGTATGAAACAGAGAGAATATCTATCTATCTATCTATCTATCTATCTATCTATCTATCTATCTATCTATCTATCTATCCAGCTTATATCACCGCCCATCTCCCCCCACAAAGGGGACTCTGGGCGGTTTACAATCAAGTTAGTGATTAAAAGCATATAAAATACATTATACAATATATCAATCATAAATTAAATATTAAATATATAAAATCCAAGAGGCTGTGATGTTATGTTTGCGAGAACTCTACGGTGCAAGCCATCCCCAAGAAGAGCTATTACTCTTCCCATCCCAAGCGAGGTGGCAGAGCCAGGTCTTCAGTTGTTTTCGGAAGGTCAGGAGTGTGGGGGCCTGCCTCACCTCCAGGGGCAGAATGTTCCAGAGGGCGGGTGCCACTGCAGAGAAGGCCCGCCTCCTGGACCCCGCCAGATGGAATTCCTTTATAGACGGGGTCCGTAGCATGAGTGACTGCATTAAACTATATTTATGTTAATAATTAGTTAATAATAATAATAATTAATAATATATTAACTATATTAAAGATATAGTTCACCAAACAAGCAGTCCACTGCATATACCAGACTTGCAGTAATGGAAGGCTAGACTTCATTCTTTCTCCCATACTCTGCTGTATCTCTAATGATACTTTCTCCCTTGCTGGAATGAGAAGCTGAAAGACCACAATAATTTAAGTCTCTACCTATATTCTGTTTCTCAGAAGAAATAAACTTGTCAATGAGAAGTTTGTGTGTGTGTGTGTGTGTGTGTGTGTGTGTGTGTGTGTGTTAACACTTTAATTTTAGTCAGTATCTTAACAGATAAATTCTCAAATACATAGATGAGGATAAACTGCTGACTCTGGTCCTGTGGTGTTACTTCTCCTGTGTTGGGAGTAACACCACAGGACCAGAGTCAGCAGTTTATCTTCATCTAAAGGAAAAAGGATACTCATTTGAGGACATTAATGTTCACATTTTAGACAGAGAAGATAGGTGGTTTGAGAGAGGGGTCAAGGAATCCATTTATGCCAACTTGGAAAATCCTTCCTTGAATAGAGGTGGGGGCCTCAGGCACAACCTTTCCCCTGTCTTCCTTCCTGCTTTGTCTTCTGTGCCTAGGAAGATTAAGACCATTTCGCAAGCTCAACAGCAGCAGGGTAATCTTAACGATCCTCCTTTAGATGATAAAGGGACTTAGAAATAAACATCTCAAAATAACCATGACCTAGCCCCAGGTGTAAGGTCACACAGCCACCCTAGAAACATATTTAAGGATTCCCTTACTAACTTTACTCAGACTGAAGAAGCTCCTTGGATAAGGAGTGAAACGTTTCTACTGAGAAAATAGAAATCCAGTTGACATGATTCAAGCCACAGACTGTTCCACCTGGATGACTGAGAACCTTCATCGACGTATGTATGTATGTATGTATGTATGTATGTATGTTCGTTCATTCATTCATTCATTCATTCATTCATTCATTCATTCATTCATTCATTCATTCATTCTCTTTACCATTTACTCCCCTTACATTCCAAATCTCAATTGGATATATGCTATTGTCATTACCAGATGGGCTATAGATGCTGCCCTCCACTACCAGTCATAGCTCTGGTACTTGAGGTTTTAACATATTTTTGTAGTATGGAGAAGATGTAGACAAAGTTATTAGGCTTAGTCAGTTTTGGACCACTAATGTCTATTACCATTTTCTGGAGGATATATATCATTTGGTAGATATGTATCATATTGATAAATCAGTGAATTTAGCATCTAGTCTGACCCAGCATAGCATTTATGATTAGAAGGGAAGTATCTGTTCAGGATTGCTTAATACAGATTAATTTAGTTGACTATAACAAAATCTGAGTTTGTCCTCTTGCTTTGTAAATTTAACTCACATCAATGGTGAGAATCAGTTTATCGAGAAACTGAGAATTCTGTTCCAATAGGTATAATTACATCATTCTATCATGCACTCACTCTTAGAGAAACAAAATCACCTTCCCCAACAGAAAAAGGCCAGAAAACGGACTAAGGCAGAAAAAAATAGGTGATGAGATTCTATGGAAGGTAGACAGTTCAATTTTTTGTTTCATATTTTGACAGTAAGAGTACTGAGTAGTTTCACTTTTCAGGATAAAATATAACCTTTGCTGATTTAGAGTCACTTTGCTTCTTATAGGAAGATAACACTGCTGTTTGACCACCTCTTTTGAAAACATTGCAACATGAACAGGAGACCCGTGTTTCTGCCTACATAATCAAATGGCTCTTTTTCATCATATGAGAAGTAGCTGTTATCTATAGGTGTTTTGTTAGTGCAGGGCTTTCCAAAGTGCCGCCGTTGGCGACACACCCGGTGGTGGCGGCGGCGGCAGCGGCGATACGCGCGCGCACGGCGGCGGCGCGGGGGGGCGTGCGGCGGCGCGCACGCACGGCGGCGGCGCGGAGGGGCGTGCGGCGGCGCGAGCGCGCACGGTGGCAGCGCGGGAGGGGCGTGCAGCGGCGCGGGGGGCGTGCGGCGGCACGCGCGTGCATGGCGGCCGCCGTGCACGCACGTGCCGCCGCTTCCGGGTGGTGTGGCGACACACCACGCTGTGTGTGGCGACACACTTTTGTGTCGCGACACACAGTTTGGAAAGCTCTGTGTTAGTGGATGATACATGCACAAATAATTTTGTTTAAGTTTAGTCTGATATATACAGAGATGATCCTCTGCCTTTAAGCCAGGGTTTCTCAACCAGGGTTCCATGGAACCCGAGGGTTCAACGAGAGGTCACTAGGGGCTCCCTGGGAGATCACGATTTATTTAAAAAATTATTTCAAATTCGGGCAACTTCACATTTAAGAGGTAAGTTTCATTCTTTATTTTTAGTTGTTATTTTCGTGTCAGCAGCTTTTACTTCTGTAGTGAAAGGATTTGCCGGTGACATCACCGTTGCCCGGGGGATGCCCAAGGAGGCTCCTTTCATGTCCCTGTGATTTCTCCCACTGAAGTGGTACCTAATTTATCTACTTGCATTTACATGCTTTTGAACTGCTAGGTTGACAGAAGCTGGGACTGATTTTACTAATTGCCGGGAGCTTACTCCAGCACACGGCTCACGCTCGGGTTTCGAACTGCCGAGTTTTCAGCCTTTAATGGCTTCTGACTCAGCGTCTTAACTACTGAGCCTCCGTGGTCCCTTATTTTTAGTTTAAGAACACTGTCAATGCATATATTTTCTCTCTCCTCTCCTATTTAACATCTACATGAAGCCGCTGGGTGAGATCATCCGTCATCACGGGATGAGGTATCACCAATATGCTGATGATACTCAATTGTATATCTCCATCCCGGGTGAAGTAAGTGTTGCAGTGGACACCCTATCTCAGTGCCTAGGGGCTGTAGGGGCCTGGATGGGGAACAACAGGCTTCAACTGAACCCTGGTAAGACGGAGTGGCTATGGATTGATGGACCCTCGGCCTCCAGGAAGTTATCATCTTTAATTCTGGATGGGGTGGCACTACCCCGTTCAGATTCAGTCCGGAGCTTGGGGGTCCTCCTGGACTCACGACTCCTGCTCGAAGAGCAGGTGGCAGTCGTGGCCAGGAGGGCCTTTGCACAGCTTCGGCTTGTGCACCAGTTGCGCCCCTTCCTGGATCGAGAGGCCCTCCGAATAGTCACTCATGCCCTTGTCATCTCTCATATAGATTATTGCAATGCGCTCTACATGGGGCTACCCTTGAAGAGTATCCGGAAGCTTCAGCTGGTCCAAAATGCAGCCGCTCGAGTGGTTATGGGTGCGAGAAGATCAGCACATGTACCACCACTGCTCCGCGAGCTGCACTGGGTACCAGTTGGCTTCCGGGTCCAATTCAAGGTGTTGGTTATCACCTTTAAAGCCCTACATGGCATGGGACCAGGGTATCTGAGGGACCGTCTCATCCCAATTGCATCTACCCGCCCCACCTGGTCATGCAGGGAGGGCATGCTGCGGACCCCGTCAACAAAGGAATTCCATCTAGCGGGGTCCAGGAGGCGTGCCTTCTCTGCGATAGCACCCGCCCTGTGGAACATCTTGCCCCCAGAGGTGAGGCAGGCGTCCTCCCTCTTGGCCTTTAGGAAGTCCCTAAAAACCTGGTTCTGCTGCCTGGCGTGGGACAAAGGTAGAGATAGTTCCTCCTGGGGGTGGTTAGTTTAATAATGACCTCCTTTTAAGATCCTACCATCCTCTGGATTTTTATATTCTTATGTATTGTACTGTTTATTGTATTTTAATGATTATTGATTTTTAACCTTAATTTTAACATTTGTTGTAAACCGCCCAGAGTCTACCGTGGTAGAGATGGGCAGTGATAAATTTGATTAATAAATAAAATAAATATATACAGGCCTACACATGAAACAAATATAATAATTTTGTAACCTCTGGCCTATATTTGAGCCTGGATGTGCAGGGGTTCCCTGAGGCCTGATTCCTCCAGGGCCAAAAAGTTAAGAAAGGTTGCTCTGAGCTCTAGTGCTGTATTAGCACAGCACAATTTACAGAACAGAAGTGATAATACTGAACTGAATGCAAAAAACAAATTGAACTTTATACAGAAATATTTAAGTATAGGAACAATCAAAGCAACTCCTTGTATACTGCTTTACCATTTCAGATTTTGTTATTTTACTGGCTTAGCAAAATTGCACTTTTCTGGGACTTGAGGTAAGAATCCTCTGTAGATATACGTTTTGCTTGCACATTGCAAAGAAGACTGAACTCTACCTTTACATGTCTTCCCATCAAGCTGAAGAGTAAATCCAACAGGACAACTGCAGTGGACGCCTGTTGAAGTGTCTTTACAAGTACGATCACAGCCACCATTATTTACTGCACAAGTTTCTAGGGAAAAGGGACAAAATTTGGCATTTGCAGAAAAGAAAAACTAGAAGAAAATTTAAAAGGAGATATTTTTATTTATTCAACAGAATTAATTCTAATCTGATACTAATTTTAAATTAAGATACAGAGACCTTTTTACAATAGAAGAGAGTATCCGTAGTTCAGGTTGAACCGTGGAGTTCTTGGTGCTCTCTGCACCAAGCTCAAAGGGCACCAAGAACTCCAGAGACCTTTTTGCTACAGTTAACTTTAGTTTTAAAGATTAAAAAATTCAAGATAGGTTAACTATAACTACAGGCAAATATTCAATTTGGTGTCTATAGGAATCTGAGAAGGTATGTACTGGATCAGGCCAAAGTTTCTGTTCCACAAGCTGGACATGGCCAACCCTTCCCATCTGTGTTCCCTAACAACTGATATTCAAAGGTTGCTTTTCAGAAACATGCTGCCTCTGATAACACTATAATCATCATGGCTGATAGACTTATCTACCATTAATATATTTAATCCTTTTTTAAAGCTACTAGATTGACACTCAGAAGCATCTCTTGCAGAAGTGAAGTCTGTAAGTTAATTATGGGCTGAATATGAGAAAGCATATTTTTTTCATCTGACCTGAATTTCTTGACATTTAAATTTTATCAGATATCCCTAGGTTTCTTCCTATCCAACTATACCAGGCTACACATATTTTCACACATCACTACTTCATCTCTTCTCACTGGCTCTTGTTTAAAGTAAGTAGCTCCAAATATTTTAATTTTTTCTCATAGGGAAGTTGCCTTAACCCCCTGAACACCTGGTTGCCTATTTCAGAAACTTTTAGAGCACCCAACTCTTTTTACAGCTTACACAACAACCAGAATGACACACAGTACTCCAATTTCACCACATACATTTATAAAGGCATATAAAAGCAGTACAGTGAGCTCAATATTTCCTGGGCTTCGGCTTACTGAATTTTGGATGCAACAGACATCTGATTGCCATTTTAGACATGCATAAAATTGCACTGATTATTATATGCACCCCTAAGACCATTTTATTATATGTAACATCCTATTCGCCAATCTAAAGGACATTCAGGTTTAATGGACATCCCTTTCCTCTGTTAAGTTAAATGAAAATTTTACTGTAGCATAATTTTCAGTTCCTTCTTCAATGATCCCCAACATAGAATTCAACCTTCCAACAGTAGCTACACACCAAGTATCCCTGAAGTATCCATATATTTCCTGCATGCCAGTTTCTTTGCTAGGGCACATTCTGTTCATTGGCAGGGGGCTTCATCTGCAGCAAGTATACTTGACTGTTCCTCATAGTATGTAGATACTATCCCAGCCACAGACTAATTTTCTCCTGTAACATTCTCAATAGTTTGTTACTTCTTTCCAGAAAGATGACTTAATTCTATACATTTCTGCAGATTTCAAGCAGAAACTGCAACTGTAGTTTAGCACAGTAAGCATTGGATCTCTATGAAAAAGCATTACTGAATATATTACATGACAACGAGCAAAAACAGAGAACTTGACATGTTCTGCAGTGCCTAACTGTACTGACCTGAAAGCAAATAGAAATTCCATTCATTTCATTAGGTGGAATGAGTAGGAGTTTATTTTCAGTTTCTGTAAAGTCATGCAAATTACAGCAGTTGTGTTGTGAAATGGTATTTCACACAGCAAAGCTTGGAAATCCCTTACAAACAACCATCAGACCTGAACATCTCTTTACCCATAAGCAATCGCCGCTTCACTCGCTTGTCTGCATCAGCTCCTGCTGTAACATTGTTTTCAGAGATTTCTGTGGTGGCTTCTACTCTCTCTTAATATGGAAAAGAAAAAAAAAATAACAAATGGTCATGCACAGAGAAAAAACTTTAATATTCCAGGCAATACATTTTGTTTGAGGAAATAATTACCCACCAGCTTATCTGGTAACTTTGAAGGGGTTTTCATAATTTTCTGCCACATGAAAGACATTACCGTTGCTTGAATTATAAGTTAACGCTGGCCGGGTTTATACCTCACAGTATACCATGATGTACAGTAGTTTTGAGCTTAGCCAATTGTATAAACCCAGCCAATTGTGATATAAGTAAACCATAGTTAAGTAATCATGTATGATCCAGCTCATATATATCTATTTGATATCATGCTATATAACAGAAATTACCCTTAAAAATGGACTGTAAAAAACAAGTTTTGTTCTGGCAGTTTGAGCTGTACACTGCTAAATGTGTCTTGACTAGAAAACCTTCCTAGGGGATAATGTCTTTCCCTTTTCTCAGGAAAAAAAAATTCTCTTGGAGTAGCTTCGTTGGCAATCTTGTTTTTTTCTCTCTGCCATAATAAAATGGTGTTCTACCATGCCCAAGTTTTCAGATTCTTCTTTTGTAAATATTATTTTTAGAACTATTCCATTCCTATCCCCCTGCTGCCCTTATTTATTTATTTATTTTATTAAATTTATATTACCGCCCATCTCCCCTGTCGGGGACCCCGGGCGGTTCACAATAAAACATAGTTAAAAAAGATAGATATAAAATTACAATATAATAAATAATATAAAATCCAAGTATAAAAGATGTTACAAATGGTAATACTGGGAGGCTTCATGGGACCAGCCATCCCCAAGAGGAACTGTTGGCATTTCCCTCCCAGGCAAGACGGCAGAACCAGGTTTTTAAGCCTTTCCGGAAGGTCGGGAGCGAGGAAACCAGCCTCAGCTCTGGGGGTAAGGTATTATAACACTGATGATCTCCTTTATCATACAGCTGTTATAGTCAATAAGCAGCAGGTTTAATTTACATAAAAAAAAGTACCTGATACAATGTATGGTTACTTGTAGAATGCATCAGCAATAGGCTGGACAACCATCTCTTAGGGATGTCGCAGTAGTAGATTCCTGCACTGGGCAGGTGATTGGACTACGTGACCTCTAGGGTCACTTCCAACCTTTACGTATATTCTATGATTCTACGTTGTAATGGCCAGAGGATTTCTTGATATGTTGATATTTTAATTCTTCAAGTGAAAGCGCTAAGGTTCAAATCCACTGCTTGTTTGAAGAACATACCTTGTTATTTTGTTAACAGTACAGATAATTAATGTGTACTCTACCCTAATCTTTGGCTGTAACACAGTATATAATGCCTAATTTATAATGCCTATTTTCTGGTATTGGTCTTATTAATTACATGTTTATTCCACCCTTGTGAC
The DNA here is from genome assembly GCA_023362775.1 of Charina bottae. NCBI lineage: Eukaryota > Metazoa > Chordata > Lepidosauria > Squamata > Charinaidae > Charina > Charina bottae. The sequence goes on along the minus strand of JALMGJ010000001.1, from coordinate 180,324,822 downwards.
CAGGGAATTTAGGGTGGCATTTCACTAGTGAAAGGAATTCCCGGGCTCATTCCATCCCTACAGCCAGTACACCATGCTGATTCTTAGGTAGGTAGGATCCCATGTCAAGTGAGAATTTAAACCAGAAGCATAAAATTCTGGAGAAGAATAACTGTTGTTGGTCTTTCCCAAATGAATTGTGATGGAATGTGTTCCTGAAGGAGGGGGTGATGTGGTGCATTCCGGCACGGATACTGTTTCCCAGGGGGAGAGAGCATTCCAGGCTGATAAGAGACTTCGAAGCCCGGACTCTGTTGCTGGGAAGGTTAAGAAGTTCAAGGCAGCCCCTCCCTAGAGCCCTTTGGAGTTATTACCCTTAGGTTAGTTAGGTAGCTTTAGTCCGGCAAGATTCTGTTCAAAGGGTAAGAACAATAAAGAAACTAGAGTTGGAAACCCTTCTCAGCGTGGTTCTTGTCCTCAATCCCTTGACATGAATGCTTCAATCTAATTTAAACAGGACGGAACTATGGGAAACAGCCATACCATCCACATTATTTAAAAGTTAACAAACCCATCCATCTCTAAAATAAAATGTCAATTTATAAGAACAGACTACCGGATATCCTGTTGATACCCATTGGAGTTCACAAAGGAGTTGGTATGGGAGGAACCTACACCCCTTGTTTTCTATGGTTCCATGAAGAATGCTAAGAATATATTTCAGACTCCCTCTTTTCATTAGTATTAATATGGTTATTGACATATTTATATTGTTAATACAGATATTAATGCAGAAGAGCAGCTGGATTGTTTATTCTGGTTGAAGCACACAGAATTCAAGCCACAAATGTGAAACCCCCTAAGAATGGCGTGCAAGCTCTTGAGTTAATTTATCAATTATTATATCAAAACATTGTAATATTTTAAAAGGGAATATTTTAAAAGGAGTTTGTAATTTACTTTGTCAGGAGCATCATCATAGCCTATTATGGTGCATGTGCTGATATGTGTATAAAAACAGACCCAACGTGTTTCTCATCCGTAAAAAAACTATTTGGATTTTCTGCAATTTTTAAGTAAACTGTAAAGAAATCTCTAATTTTACCGAGAGAAATCATTCATTAAGAAACTGTTAAATGTTTATTCACAACCTGTCTACACTTAATGTAGCAGAAAAGAAGTTAGATACCAATGCATGTTTTTCCATTGGCATGCACTGTGTACTCTGGGTGACATCCACAGACAGGCCCATCTTCTGCATCTTCACAAGTGTGCTGGCAGCCTCCATTCCCATGGTTGCAAGTCACTGGAAAGAAAGATCCAATTGAACTTCTGAAGTATTTATAAACTATAAATCTTTCTGAGCTCAGGGAGTCTCTGCCTTGAAGGTTGCATCTTTGAGTCCTGTATGTTTGCAAATCCATGAGCTACTTTAACAAAAAATTATCTGTATATGTATCTTTACATAATTCCCAAATCAACATTTATTATATCCAGGGGCAGCAACAAAATTAATGAGTTCTGTTCATTGGCATTCTTCCTTTTAACAATTAATGGAATGCAATTAAATCAATTATACTATACATTAAATTTTAAATCCACTGATTTAAATTGTATAAGATTTATGAGCCAATGAAAACCAAGTTACTATAGGAATGTAACAGGCATATTATTCATCTGAGAATCAGGCCTGATATTTAAAGATAGCACTTTCTCTTAGCTATCAGCCTCCACTTAAACCTGCAAGGTGTTGAGCATGACATTGTGATCGAAGCCTCACCCGTCTTGAATGTCTGTGGACATTGCACACCTGTATAAAAGTTGCACGGCTTCAATCATGACACTGTGTCCACCATTTTACAGGTTTTGACACTCTCCTGTGGATACCCATGCTCTCGGCTAAACTGCATGGATATCAAATATGGCAATTCTATTCCTGCCTATTCAGAAATATTGCTGCTTAACTTAATTGTGTTAGTATCAGAAGTTACTATGATAGGTTGGTATATACAGTAGCATTGCAGATTAGTTATCTTATTAGAAAGTCACCTGAAGACATACAGTAATACCTGAATTCAAGACTGGACACCAACAGTTAATTTACATCCTTGGCTACAGAATTCTATTCCAAAAGCTCTGGTTAAATTCAGTTAAAATTCTATAAAGATAGATTTCTTCTACAAAGAAAGATTTGCAGTCTAACAAATCTCTAATGCATACCATCTACTGCATACTACCAATCATGCATACCATCTACTGCATCTTAATTCTGATCATCATTAAAATTGTCACAAGGCAAAAGATGAACAGTGAAAACCCTTTAAACCAAGAGATTATCAGATAAAGAAGGGAAGAAAGGAGCTTAGCAATTCCTTCTTATTTGAGGGGCTGCATAAGAATCAGCTATGTGTAAAATGTTGCATACAAATACAGTCTCTTTGGTTCCTGGCCAGTTCAAATCCAGGTCTGCATTCACAGTCCACTCCTCCTTTTGGCGCTTCTTTGCAGATATGGGCACAACCATGATCCTTATTCATGCAGCTCACACCTTCTACAAAACAATCAATGTGGATGTATCAGTGTTCTCTGAGCTTTTAAAATACAGTCAACAGATTCTAGATACTCATCACCATTTAAGAATTAGGTGGGCCTTGAAAGAATCTACCAAAAAAGAAATAAAATTTATATAGCAAGAGTAGAAGTTTAATATGTAGCACCTCCATCAAAGTTTAACCAAATTTGTAAACCTGTTATAAATTTTAAAGGGAAAAATGGCCCAAATGGGGGCATCAATTGTGAATCAGTGTTACCTTCACAACGTGGGGCAGTAAATGAACTACATTGGTGTAAACAACTATTTCAAGATCTTACCGTAAACATCAAATTACCGTTTACAATTTATGAAGACTCACAATCATGCATTGCACTCGCTCTATCTGAAAATGTGAAAGGCCGAACAAAGTATGTTGATGTGAAGTTTAAAAATGTAAGACATGCAATTCAGGAAGGGTTTATCCAATTGGAATATTGTCCTTCTGAACTGAATGTGGCAGATGTGTTCACAAAAGCTCTACCGTTTGAAAAACATGCAACCATGATTACAAAATTGGGACTAGAGCAAATGTGTTTGGAATAAATCATTTGTGTCTCTGTGTCCTTGCAAACTGACAGTTTTCACTCCCCAAAAATGTTTCGGAACCCATTCGGAAGGGGTGTTAGGTTATTCTATGTAGAATTCATGCGAATGGATTCCTTCACTAGCTTGTAAAGCCAGTATTTTTCCATTCCCTCTGCTGTAAGTGTTTCCCATAACATTCCACTAGTAAACAACAGGTGTGTAGCCTTGGCTAGTCAAAACATAGTGATATCAGCCCAAAAATACCTTGTCCCATGGGAACCGTTCCCCGAAGGGAAGACAATGTGCAACACTGCCATTGCATGGCGATTTATAGTAAGTACAACCTTTTAATGCATTGTCAGTTTGAAAATGTCCTGACCCACATATAGCCAATCAGAATGCTGAAACGAGTGTATATTTCAGCTGTGAACTATGGGTCTATATTCCTACTCTCTCTTCTCCTTGACGTCTATCTGTCATGTTACCATGTACTCTGTTCCTGAGCTGTAACTATGCCTGGCCTTTGTATGGGCCATGAAACTGCGTATGCTTTGTTGTTGTTTTTTCCTTTTGCAATAATGTACTATATATCCATTATTGCCTTATGCTACAATAAAATATTGTGAGCCCTACACGTTGTTTGGATTACTCTGCGCCTGGAACCCCATAAGGCCAACAGTTTCCAACAAATATCAACATGGTGACTATACACACAAAAGGCATATACATGAGTGAGGCTTCCCCTCTCAATAGATATTGATAGATAGGCACTTTTGTGGCCAGTCTTTAGCTTGGATCAGATAAGTAGATCTGATTTTAGAAGATTCGTTTATTGAAAGTTTGATCTTCCCTAAAACTCTTGCTACTGCTCCATGAGCTTGAATGTAAAACTAGGGAGAAAGTCACTCAATGACACTTTTGCATATTTAAAAGAAGTTGCTTTGCCATCATAAGTAAAAAGCAGTGAGCCAGGCAGAGAAACAGTGCTGAGGGGTCAGCCCTACAAGGTAGACCAGACTAAGAAACCAATGCCATGTAGGTCAGGACTACCTTTATTATAACTTCTATTGTAACAGAATCTTGCAAGCCTGAATGTGCTTCCCCCTTCCCACACTTTATCTTTGTGTGAACTAGGGAGGAGCCTGTCTGAGACTTTTCTCAAGTTAGCTTCTTGGCTGGGGCTTAATCCCAATTTATCTGATCATTGCCTTGGTAGCAGCTCCTCCTCCTGTCCTTCAAGGCCATTCCCTCTACCCTCTACGTGAGGTTACCAATACCACAATCACATGCATACTTACTCTGACATAAATTATACTGGTTTCAGAATCTCAAGCTTTATCCTTCCGTGTATCATTGCCTCCCTTGAGCTGTTCCATTTTTATCTGTTTACCTTTCTTATTACTTTCCCATTCTGGCCACAAAAACATCCTTGAGCAACTAGGTATAATTAAGATAAAATTTATCTTAATAGCATTATCTTAATATTAAAAGCATACTGTATTAATGTAGATTGCTGTTTTAATATTGTTCTATATTTATATTAAAACAGCACTCTACATTAATATGCTTTTTAGGGCCATTTCAGGAGTCATAACAGATTTGTATCATGAATGGCCACACTGCATCACATTTTAAAGGAAAATACTGACTCCCCAGTATTTACCACACTAACATGCAACTCCTTGAAGTTCATTCTGACACCCACTAAACATGCCGAAACATACCCACATGGAGAATGATGCAGTCTGTTCTTTCCCAGTCTAGACTGATATGTGTAAAACCTTCCTACACTTTCTACAAAAAGCATTTATCCAAGGAAAGAGAACTGTTGGTTTACTGTTAGCTGCAAAGGGGGAAAATAATTCAAGGAATTATCCCTTATTATTCTCTTCGATTGGTAATTATCCCTTATTCTGATTTACTTCTTACAGTAGACTCAAGCTACTTGCAAAAGCGTGAAACTAAGTGCAAAAGCTGGCTTGAAACTCAACATTAAAAAAACTCAGATCATGGCATCTGGTCCCATCACTTCCTGGCAAATAGAAGGGGAAGAAATGGAAGCAGTGACAGATTTTATTTTCTTGGGCTCCAAGATCACCGCAGACGGTGACTGCAGCCATGAAATTAAAAGACGCTTGCTCCTTGGGAGGAAAGTTATGGCAAACCTAGAAAGCATATTAAAAAGCAGAGACATCACCTTGCTGACAAAGGTCCGTATAGTTAAAGCTATGGTTTTTCCAGTAGTAATGTATGGCTGTGAGAGTTGGACCATAAGGAAGGCTGAGCGCCGAAGAATTGATGCTTTTGAACTGTGGTGCTGGAGAAGACTCTTAAGAGTCCCTTGGACTGCAAGGAGGTCAAATCAGTCAATCCTAAAGGAAATCAACCCTGACTGCTCATTGGAAGGACAGATACTGAGGCTGAAGCTCAAATACTTTGGCCACCTAATGCGAAGAGAAAACTCACTGGAAAAGACCCTGATGCTGGGGAAGACTGAAGGCAAAAGGAGAAGGGGACGGCAGAGGATGAGATGGTTAGATAGCATCACCGATGTAACGAACATGAATTTGAGTAAACTCCGGGAGACAGTGGAGGACAGGAAGGCCTGGCGTGCTATGGTCCATGAGGTCACAAAGAGTCGGACACGACTAAACGACTGAACAACAACAACAAGACTCAAGAAAGCAAACACATAGTTCTTAAAGTATGGGTTTTTCTTTAATATCTGCATCTAATCAAAGGAACTTGCAGGAAGTTCACATTAGAGATTTTCTGTAGTTTCTGATGACCATACAAAGCATGCCTGTAGCTGAACAGATTTCAATAAGAAAATCTTGATAAAGACAATAACTCTGGGATTATCTTGGATTCTAACAGTTAGAAAGTGTTTACCGTCCAGCCATTTAGTCAGATAATGCGCACGTGTGCACACACACAAACACACTTCCCAAATCATGCAGCTAAAAGTCAAAGTATGAATAACTATTCAATGAGGAATCATTTTTACAATTTGAGGGGGGGTAGATTTCCCTGTGAACTTCCATTTAGGAAAATAACTCTCTTGAGATGGAGCAGGCTTTTTTTTTTTTAGCATTTCACATATGTAAACAATTATCCCTGTTTAATATAAGAAGGAGCAGCAAGCCTCCCAGATGGATGATTAACAAAAAAGAAACAGATTTGGATATATGTACAAACTCTGGAAAAGAAGAGTTCCCAATATCTTTTCCCTTTAAAGCAAACATTCAGAGCAGGGGGAGAAATCTTGTAAATCCACAGGGCACTCAAAAAGGTGTAGGCAAACATAGGACTAATTTACAGACTATTTAATAATAATGTGTAGTTCATTATGTGCACCAGGAGCTACTGATTCCAGCCTAAAAACAGTGTAGCAGGTAATTCTGGGCCGGGTGGGTGCTATATGGATGGATACTACATTTCACTCTTGCTAACCACATTGTTGTGCACTAAAAGGCAATGAATAGGGGAGTTCTACCATTATGACCACCACTCAATGGAAAGTGGGATCCTGCTCTTATTCCCAATTTTTTTCCAGGGGGGAAAATCCTCACTATTAAAATCCAGTACACACTGTCATACCATTTCTCTCATAAATTTTATATTGGATAACATGTTATTGGTCATGGGAATAATGGTGGCACAACCAGAGACAGTACTTAAGAGATTCAGAAAATTAAATTTACACAGGTAGAAATAAAAAAGTAAATATAAATATTTATAAATAAATATTGTTGGTGTATGTCTGCTTATTTTTTAAATACTTTAAATGGGTTGAGAGAGACATCATAAGCAATAAACCGAACTGACTGGAAATTTACTAATCCCTACTTAAAACACAGGCCAGATTGGCTTCCCTGATTCCCAGTGGATATGAAACCAAATTCCATCTCCAAAGCCAAATTTTACTGTTTGGAGGGATATATTTTCTTGATAAGAGCAGAATACTAATGCAAATTGCAGAGATTTTGTCACTGTTTCAAAATTGTTATTCCACGGATTTCTCTGAGCTGTCTCCTCAGAACTCTAGTTGACCTCAGTGTCGGGGCTGCTATTGGATATGATTTTTATATTTTACTATTTAATTGTGCACGTTTAAACCCTATTAGGGTAAACTGCCCAGGGTCTTAGGAGCTGAGCAATATATAAGGAATAAAATCACACTGCTTCTCACTAGACTTCTAAAACTCCAAATCTTTCTCACTTTGTGTTTCTTTTTTCTTCCAGGTCTTCTGCTGAAGATGACCTTGGTAACCTACTCTTTGTAGTCTAACTTGTGTCATTGCTAGGGGCTCCTCAAATTCACTTAACTGATGCCCTCTTTTATTCAAATTTCTTTCAAACCAGGTTTCAAGGTCATTGGTGGCATAAGCCTGGAGTCTGGTTAGTTCAGTCATTTCAAGGCTCCCTCCATATGCAAGGCATGTGTCGGTTTGAGATCACTGGGGCCCCTGCTTAACTCAGTGCAGGGGATCTTCTGGCAGCTTGGAAAAACTGATGATCTGATTAACTCTACAAGCTTAGTGGACCGGCTCCTACGCCAGTGGAAATGATACAATGAGAGTTTCACAGCATAATAATAATAATAATAATAATAATAATAATAATAATATAAATTATGAAACTTGTATGCTGCCTGACTCTCAACAATTCTGGGTGGCTATAATGGGCAGTGAGAATCTTGAGAGACAAGAAAGAGCCACAGCCTAGAGAACAGTCTGATAGACAAAATCTGAGTCCAAACCAGAAGTGTAATTTGAGCAAGCATCTCAGAATTGACTCTTCCTATTTCTCTGGAACATAAAGGCAGGGAGGAGGGAAGCGCTTTCAGACTTGCATGATTCTGTTACTGTAACCTTACAATAAAAGTAGTATTAGCATTCATAACTTTGGTTTCTGGGTCTGGAGTCCCATGAAGGGCTGACATTGGCTCACAACAGTCAAACAAAGAAATTACAATAAAATCAATAAAACATAAACAATAAAGATAAAAGCAAGCATGATGAAGCAAGGGGCCTCACTCTCCTTCACTGATGGCCTGGGTGAAGAGCCAAGTCTTCATGGATCTTCTAAACAACAGCAGAGACAGGGCCACCTGGATCTTGGGGTGGGGGGACCTCATTCCAGATGGCAGGCACTGCTACAGAGAAGGCACTTTTTTAAACTTTTATTTTAAACTTTCTCTAAAACTGAAGGGCAGCTTCCCACTAAGGTTAATTCTCATCTTGTTTTACCTCCCACTTGTCTTTCCCCACACAATACGGTACTGCTTAGATGAACCAAAGTAGTTTCCTCGTCAATAAAACAGGGAACAATTATAATCTGGAACAGCATTCTAGATACGTTTAGATGCAAAGTACCACAGAAATTTCACACAATAAAAATATTTATGGAATAACTGATAAAGAAAACATGGCTGCAGCTTTTCCACCAGTCATTAAGAAGCACTTTTACTCTACTACTCAGTTTTTGGTATAAAAGTCTAGCCAAATACATCAACAAATGCTTTTGTATGCAATAGAGTTTTAAAATACCTTTCTTCTACAGGACTACCATTAAAACAGAAATTGTTACAGACCAGAGGAAGGTCTCCATCAAAGGATATATGCCACACTTCTGATAGACTTATTTCCAAAGGCAGCAGTGTATAATGCATTCCAAATCAAGCTGCCCCATGATCTGTGAATTAATATGTATCTAGCTATGTATCTTCTTTTGTTTGCTATGTTTATTTTTGTTATGTTTTGGCTGTCCCTTATTTCTGACTTTTTATTTTCTGCATACTAACATTATTTACAAAATAGAACGAAAAGAATCTAGTTAGATTTAAAGTCAGGTACATAGAAATACCTTCAGAATCACTCGTCAGATTTCACCCATCTCTTTCCTTATCACAAGGAAAAACTGGGATTGACAACATGTCCTTAAAAAATTCTGTAGCGTTTTAATCAGCCATGCTTTCGTTCCAACATACTTCTTCCAAGAATGTGACTTTGACTAACAAAGGGGTAGCTGCTATATTGCTTTGATTATTCTGCTCTACTGGTTCCTTGATTCCTTTCCCACAGTGAGAAAACTAGCAATACAAAGATGCCTTCGCCCCTCCAGAAACACAAAAGACACAGAAATCCATATTAAACCTGCAAATCACTATTATGCTGTCAGTCCGTCTTTTTGTATTACAAAGGATCACAAATTAGTCTTATTAACGCTTCTGTTATATGGCATTTGAAAGGTTCAACATGCCATGTGATCAGTCAGTTAGCTAAAAGGTGTATAAAAAGCATTAAGAGAATTAACAGCTTAGCTTCTGTTAATAGTGTGATTGTGCACGCTCAGAAACCAAGGGTTATATTGTATAAGCAGGTACTTTGGCAAAGTTCACTGAAGAGATTTCAAACAGGGAATTCTGACTTACTCAGTTCTGTATAAAGAGAAAATCTTGAATTATTCTCCTGAAAGTTGTAGTGCAAAAGAAGTAGCCACATGCTGAAATACTGCCTTTTACTAACCACAAATATACTGTATTCTGACTAGATAAATGCCCTTTGATTGAAAGACAGTTTGTAAAATTAAGTAAGAATTAAAGTTTTTCATATAAGTAAAAATAACATTACAGAGACAAAGAAGAACAATTAATACTATTTTAATAAAGACTTCAAATTTTGAAATTCAAAAGAAATCACCTTTATAGTGATAACATTTTTATCAGGAGTAAATAATGCAACTACTAATTAAGTTAATTTCCTGTTACAGTTTTGGGCTTCTGTAAAATGAATGAGAATCCTGTAAACCGATACATAACAAATAAGCAATAAGTTTGATTTTGCAAACTCATCATCATCATCATCATCTGCAAACACATACTCACAGATGCTCCATATCACTGATGGTTTTATCAGTACAAGCTAATTTTGTGTAGTTCTGAAGATTCTTCTCCAAAAACTTAACAATGTAGAAAAATATCTGGAGAAAGGAGTTCTAAAGTAATCTGATCAAATGTTAATCAAACACAATAAATGAGGTGAGATTCATAGTGATCCCATAATAATATACAAGGAAATGTGATTTTTATGCCTTTAATTAAAATTGAAAAGAGACTTGCAAAAAGGCTTCACTTTAATCTCCCAGTCAGCATCTTCAGTCTCTAAAGGAAATGGCTAAAAATTATCACTTCAAACATTATTTAAAAGACCCACTATCCGAGTACAGTATTTGAAATGGTTTCAATGCTCTGACTAAACAGGTCACAATTCTGTATAACATTTGCACAGGTTAATTTATATTTATATTTATATAAGCACATTTAAAAATAATTATTCAGTCTTATTGAAACTTCACAGAAAGTAAAGTCATTTAGTTTTTTTCACCAAAATGAAATCATAAACTAATTTGCATCCCAGCCACAGGTCACCCTAAATTAATTGCTTTTATTCAGTTACAATTAATTTGTAATAGTTGTGCACAGGTATGAAGGGGGAAGCACAAAATGGGATGGAGAATAGTCAGGAACCTTCACACACAAATCTTAAAAATGGAAATTTTAATCCCAGAACTGAGTGCTGAAATTTGATCAACTAAAGGACAAAGCAGGAGATACCAATCGATTTTCCAGTTTCCACTAGACCTTTTCTATCAATTCCTCTTCAATTAATTGCTCAGTTTTACTAAGGTAACAGAGAAAGCCTCAAAAAGAAAGGGGAAGAAGTAAAAGCTAGAAGAAAAAGTATGGATCTCTCCTGTTGCCCAGATTATTTAACCTTTAGGAAAGTCAGTTAACAATATTCTTTCATTCTCATTCCTCTCTCTCTCTGACCTTCTCTGCCTCTTCTGTCACTTCCTCTCTATAAAGAAATAATTCCTAGCAATGTCACTAGGGTTACTTAAGTGCTTTCATTGGCATAAAAGGGAGCTTTTTTCCCTAAATTTAATCTTGAATTCACTTACAAACAAGATTTCTGCTGAACAAGGCTGCAGGTTTTTAGCAATTTTATATTGTTTTTCATAGTGGCCTTTTAAATAAGCTGGAGTTGCACTCTCTCTCAACATCTATGCATGTTAGTTGCAGTTTCCATGCTATAAAGGAAGGCAAATCTAATTTTAGCTTGTTTTCATTTTTAAAAAGTTTTTAGATCATTCAAGCCTAGCTTTATTCTATATTTATCCTAACAAACTTTGCAAACTTTACCTTGTTAATTTCAGCTAATACACACTGATTAACCATAGCTAGGAATGGTGCTTCCCTGAAATAAAACCTACTACTTTTAAGCTATTGCCTCCAAATCTCTCCTACATTTCAGTCATTGGAATTTTTGATCACCCAGTTTCATTTTTGCATAGAGGAGCTACTTCACTGCCTTCAAATTAGCAGTTTAACATATCTCTTCTATAAATGTTTCGATCACTTTGATTAGTGCCAATAAAATATACAACTGCAAAAATATACTTCATTTCTCAATTGCAGTCAGTGTGCTTTTGAAGAAAACAAACCCTCAGTTCAAGCAAAAACTACTGCTGGCTTGTTGTAAACTTTCATCAGTCTAGGACCTTGGCTTAAAAAAGGAAATTCCCAAGTTATCTCCTGCTGATTTCATTGGCATTATAAAAATGCAGTGCTTCTAAGCATTAAAAAAATCATGTATCTGCCTGGTGAAGACACAACTGTTCCCTACCTTATTTGCTCCAAGTAAGGATTTGGGACCTTTCATAAATGTAGTGGTACATACACCCTATTCCTTTCCATACTAACACTGCACATATCAGTCAGTGCTAAGTTTTTATTTTTATTTGTGATTAATTTTTGATTCACCAATTACTGTAGTCTCACGGTAAAACTTAAAATAGAGTTAAGAAAATAAAATTCAAAACATAGATCCAAGTTAATAAATATATTATCATAGGAATCTGAAGGAAGGGATGGAGGGGATCAAGTGACAAAATGTGCATTGTGATCTTGTAACACAAACTCCACCCTTACATACTTGACTCAAACATTATGACATAAGTACAAAAGGGCAGAGTATTATTTTGGCATCATTTTGGTTAGGGATGGACACATGAAAATAACAATTACTTTAAACATCAAAAATTAAAATCACAATTAAAAGCCCTTTTAAAAATGTATATGAGATCAAGGAAGTAACCCAGAGAGGTTAAAAAAAAGATAAATTTCTTGCACTGATAGCAAAGGATGCTGCTGCTGCTGCTGCTCTTCTCTGTGTCATTAGGGGATGTCATGGAGATTCAAAAATAAGCACCTGGGATGGAGGTTTTAACCCCAGAGCTGTGTAGTAATTTACACTGGGACCATACATGCTTCCTTTGCATTATGAAAATCCTCAGGATCAGCAGCATGCAACATACTAAGCATAACAGCTGGGTTCAAGCATTAAGCTACGCCATAATATGGATTGTTTGGTTTAGGTCAAATGTGAACCCAACTGTGGTTTATAGTAAGCTATGTTAAGCAAACTGTGCCTCAGCACAAAGTGGGCCAAGCTAGTGTGTTTTTTTATCCTGGTGTTTCGGGTCTTAAAACTCATTTGAGGGCAAGTGTCAGGGCTCCATTACTAAGTGTAGATTCCTGCTTTGGGAATGTAAACCACAATTGCTCCAACCAGCCCTTCAAAGGAGCATGAGAAAAGGAAGGGAAAAGTGCCTCCACGCAATGGAGGGGCAGAAACCGTATGAATGAGGAATGGGTAACAAATCTGCACTCTTTCTTCCACTAGCTCAGAGACTGTCAACTGGTTTTAATGGCATCCATTCCCAAGATGTAATAAAAACTAATTTCTAGCCATGTTTGTCCAAGTCACTGGGAAATTATTGTCTAATGCATACCTGTCTTGGGAGAACCTGACAGCACAGTACCCGCATAATGTAATACTAAAAACCAGGCACGAGACAGGCTACAATCTTTTCACCATCAGTATATACCTTTATCATCAAACTCCACATATACGCATTCTCATATTACAACATGATTCATGAAACTGGCATGCAAAAGAACCCTTAAATAAATACCACTGCTTAGCTCACAATTAAAGGAATTTGATTTTGGGTGGTGGGGAAGAGGAAGGACCTCATGCATGTCTTTGTAGAAATAAAAAGGCTTTTACCTTCTGAACGGTGAATGCAGGTGTGCTGATTATCGCTGAGGAAGAATCCTTCATTGCAACGACATTCATAGCTCCCCACCGTGTTGATACAAACATGTTGACAGCCTCCATTATTGACCAAGCATTCATCTGTATCTGAAATTCAAGAGGTACCAGTTTGATACCAGCTCTGTGGTCAGCAGAGTAGTCTATACCAGCTGCACACAAGTAATTCATTAAACGGTAATAAACTAAACATCCAGTTGGTTGGATAGTTGCCCTATTTTTCCTCTCTCTCCTCTGCAGACCCAATAAAACTTAACACTACCGATATTTATTTTTCTAAATAAATACAAAAGTTTAGATATTGTTTTATTAATCAGCCAACTAGAAAGGTTTTTCTAATTTTTATAATTTCACAAATAAAAATGCTTGAACAGATATTAATGTTCCAAGTTTTTCCTTGAAGCCAATTTAAAACAGATACCTTAATCTCAGTATACCAGGACTAAATTCCAGGATAATAATAGAAAAAACCAGACCGAATTAGTATCTAATTAACTAACCTCTTTCCTGGTAATTCCACCACTGTTTGTATACGATGTATTCATTCTCTGCCCACCTAACAACAGATATACAAACCTCAAAACCAAATGTCCACAGGTACTAAAGTAAAAGGTAAAGGTTCCCCCAAACAGTCTTGTCCGACTCTAGGGGCCGGTGCTCATCTCCGTTTGTTAGCCGAAGAGCCAGCGTTGTCCGAAGACGCTTCCGCGGTCATGTGGCTGGCATGACGCACACAGAACGCTGTTACCTTCCCACCAAAGTGGTACCTATTCATCTACTTGCATTTGCATGCTTTCGAATTGCTAGGTTGGCAAGAGCTGGGGCGAGTGTGGGAGCTCACTCTGTCACGCGGGGCTAGGGATTCGAACCTCCGAACTTGCGACCTTCCAATCGACAAGCCTGGTGTCTTAACTGCTGAGCCATCGTGCCCCCTTAGGTACTAAAGATATATATGGAAAAAGTATGATAGTACCAAAAATCCTTCTCATATCTTTCCCTCCAGGCTACCTGCTATATCTGTATTTATTGTCCTTTTACTTTTAGAAGAAGGCTGGGGCTTATTACTCCCTTTGGCATGTGGAAGCAAGCAAATTTTGTTTGGCTAAAGTAGGAAGATAACAAATACTTGCTTCTTCCTTTGATGTGGAGTGAAAGTGGAATTCGGATGTTGGGGACAAATATGCCTTGGGGTCAGAAAGCTCCCTCTCAAGTTCTTAATAAGATTCAACATTACAATCATGGACCACAATGGGCCTTGGACTCACTTATTCCTTTTCATCTGTGGCTTGGCCTCAAGAAGAAAATTGGGAACTTTATATATATATAGCAAGGGGAAAGGCATTTGAATTTGAGGTTTACTGTGGTTCATTCTCCATTACGCTAAATCAAAGTTTAACCCAGTGAGAAATATATATATATTGGGAAAAGCATAGGTATTTTGCTATGCTAAAATCAGCATGTCAGCAGTTTGCTTTATTTTGCCAAAAATTTAAACAAGCTACTGAGTTGATATCTTGTAATATCTAGAAGCATTCATATCAAGTAACTTCCAAGTAAAGTTTTGAATATGTTTGAATACCACATTTTATTTATTTTTTTCATTAATAAAATATTTCAGTTCAAATATACTTGGTTATTTGGAATATTTCTAGCCAGCAGGGCCAAATTATTTTAAAGTCACTTCTGACTCTTTGTGGCCCAATGTATATCATTTTACCAGAACAGTCTATCAGTAATTACTTCTTTGAGTTCTTGTAAGCTTATGCTTGTCTCATCAGTGATAGTATCTAACCACCTTATCTTCTCTAAGTCTCTTTTTCAATTGTCTTTGATTTTTCCAGACAACAGTGACTTCTCCAGTGATTCTTACCTTCACATTATACATCTAAACTAAGCTTTCACTACTGTTTCCAGTGAGTAGACTAGTAAAGGTAAAGGTTCCCCCCGCACATTTGTGCAGTCGTGTCCGACTCTAGGGGCCGGTGCTCATCTCCGTTTGTTAGCCGAAGAGCCAGCGTTGTCCGAAGACGCTTCCACGGTCATATGGCCGTCATGACGCATGCAGAACACTGTTACCTACCCACCAAAGTGGTACCTATACATCTACTTGCATTTGCATGTTTTCGAATTGCTAGGTTGGCAAGAGCTGGGGCGAGTGCGGGAGCTCACTCCATCACGCGGGACTAGGGATTCGAACCTCCGAACGTGCGATTTTCCGATTGACAAGCCTGGCATCTTACCCACTGAGCCACCACACCCCTTCTAGACTAGTTTTACTTCCTTTAAAATTCAATTATTTGTTTTTATGGTCCACAGTACTCTCAAAATTTTTCTCCAGCACTGCAACTCAAAAGACATTATTTGTTTTTCAGTTCAGCCTTTCTGATAATTCAGTTTTCCTAGCCATATGTTACAACTGAGAAAATCATAGCTTTAACAATATGTATCTTTGCAGACAATGCCATGTCTCTGCATTTTAGTATTTTGTCTAGAGTAAATAATGCTAGACTACAACTATTATGTCTAATGTTAGAATACAACATCTACTCACAAATATACCACAAATTCTTTCGCACCCTTAAAACCACAATCCTTACCTCAAAACTGGGCTATTTTGTCACCTGTTTATCAGTTCTTGGAATGGGTATGAGGGTGGAGATGGGAGTGGGGAGGGGAATGGAGAAATCCCCTGGACCAACTGTGAATTTCAATCCTTCAAATCCCCAAAATAGGCTGAAATCACACACTAAAGTTTCAACATTCAGTCTCATGCTATCTGAAAGTTGCAATCTTAGGATGCTGGGAAATCACAAAAAAATATTGGGGAACACAACTGCCCATTGTTGATTAAAATCTGCATTAATTGTAATATGGAAATATAACATAACATAATACAATTTATAGTTAGGGTGCTTATAAACATCCAAGAATGCTGAACTTGCAATCTTTTACTGAACCGGGTTAGTCCTTGTTTAGCAAGTATCTCAAGTAGCAACCATTCGCAAATAATAAATGGTAGTAAACAATTGTAAAAAAAAATCACTTCCCGACCAATGCGCACACTTATGACTAAATTTCTGTGCCTGGCAACAATGCATGTCTGAGTAAAAGTAACGCTGGCATTGCTGCATGAGAGAACTTTATCTGAATGAGATGGCCGCAACCAGCGATCTTCACAGCGTCTCTCTCTTTCTCTCATTCACGTGGTTCGCTTAGCGACCATGTCATTTAGCAACCATTTTGCTGGAATGAATTGTGGTTGCTAAATGAGGACTGCCTGTACTACTTTGGGCAACCTTTCCCAAAATGGTGCAGGCTGGGAATTCTAAAACCATGATACCTACACATCTGGCAGTCATCAAATTGGGGGATTCGTTTATTTATTTGAGTTTCAAAAACTGCATACTGTCCTTCAAAACTGAATTTTTCCAATTAAAATTAAAATATAAAATTCTTAAAAACTAAAACAGTGATAAAAAATACAATTAAGTCTGATCCAAGTTTTAGCAATGAATTTGATGTTCTAATCCTTTAATAGCTTATGATTCTGAATACTGTATGTACATATGAACAGCTGCTAATTGCATAAATACATGGAATAACCAAAGTACTATTTAGCTTATCTCGCTGAATTAACATTTCATTTATCTAGGCACAAGATAAATGTGGGTACATAATAACTATTTGTGGGTACCATACTTACCAAGACAATTATGACCATCCTGAGCCAACATGAAGCCATCGTAACACACACAGCGGTAATTGCCTGGAATGTTGAAACATTCATGGACACAACCTCCATTAAAATCATTATCACATTCATCAATATCTGGGGAATAAAGCAAAAGTCAGCATGATGGATGCCTACTTGTTTGTTATAGTTAAATTGTGACAGGATTAAATTATCTATATGCTACTACTAACTGCTATGTTAAATCATCTCTACTTTGCAAATAGTGTAGTTTTTCAAAAATAAATCCTCTGAATCTGGGTATGTCCAGAACTGCTTCCAGTTTATTTATTTATTCATTCAATTTATATAGCTGCCCATCTCACATATGTGACTCTGGGCAGCTCACAGAGTTAAACACACACACAAACAAAATACAAAAAGTAACCAAAATCATGACATCAAAAATCCATTAAAACAATAGTTTTTATTAAAAACTATAAAAACATAATCTGTGGGAGAATGCAATCCATTTTACTAACAGTATAACCATTTAGTAGGCTCCACACCACCACTGCCAGATCCCAAGGCAAGATGGCAAAGCCACATCTTAACGCCCTTCCAGAAAACCAATAAGGTCAGGGCCAATTTGACATCAGGGGGGATGATGTTCCAAAGGGCATGTGCCACGGAAGAAAAGGCTCTCCTCCTTGGTCCTGTCAGATGACATTCCTTAGTGGACAGGACCCATAACATGCCCCTTCTGCTGGACCTTATGGGACAGGTAGGTGTAATCTGGGAGAGGAAATCCCTCAAATACCCCGGTCCCATGCCATGTAGGGCTTTATAGGTCATTACCAGCACTTTGAATTGAACTATGTCATGCAAAGAAATAAAGCACTTCTGTTTTCTCTTCTTTTAAAAAACAATGTAAAATAAATTCTGATTTGAATATGGAATAGAATTTTAAACATTTTGTAACCTGTATCAATAACTTTATATGGCTTGAAAAGCAGAAAAGTAACTGAACAGCCCTTTCAAGTCTACTGGGGAAAGAACCTGAAATGCATCACTTGCAAAACACAAACCAAGAGACTGCTGTAAGTCAGGTTTTGTGAATTGCTATGGTAAAAAGTTTAAATTATGTCACAAGAATTGGCTGCTGCGATGTATTTAAATAACATAATTTTACAAATGCCTGCATTTTGTCATTGTTGTTCAACTAGATATTGGGAACAAGCATATTCAGTCAAAACCAGATTTATGGCTTTAGTGCACTCACCTTCACATGTCTTTCCTTCTCCAGTGTACCCTGGCTTACATGTGCACTTATACAATTTCAAAGTATTCTGACAAATTGCATCTGGGTGGCAGTCATCAATTCCTTGTGCACATTCATCCACATCTGTGCAAAGACAAATGAGAGTGGCAACATAATGAAAATATACAACAGTAGCTTCCTATATGCAGATCACAACATTTCATCAAAAGCAAGAGTCAACAGTATGATTCCTGCAGGCACCTTGGCACCCATGATCATCTCCCCAGATGGCATCTGCAGAACCACAAAATTAAATAGAAATTAGCTTTCATTTTTTTACAAAACAAAACTTAAAATGGGTGGAATCTTGATGGCCTGACGTCTTGATTCTTCATGGGAAGGGTCCAAGGTGATGACTGGGGCAATATGTCCTGAGACTCCTTTCAGACTCTGGCATCCAGTGAAGTGGATAGAGTGCTCTTCAATATGGTTCTACTAGCCACGGGCTGTTGACCCATGCCCTCCCTAGTACATTTGCGAGGCTGAGAAGGCATAACTGAATCTGAAAGATTATCAATGCCTTTGCTCAAGTCCAGGTGGTATGCAAGTTGTATCCTATCTACAACAGGAGGATCTTACAATAGTAGCTCACACTCTTATTACCACCCATCTGTACTACTGTAATAAACTCTACAAACCACCAGAAACGGCAATTGGTGGAGAATGCAGCACACTGCCATGAATATTTATACCAATACTATGGGCCCTACATTGGCTTCCAGTAGGTTTCCAAGTGCAATTCAAAATGTATTCAAATCTTGTATGGTTTGGTACCAAGGTACTTTCAGGACCACCTTCTAAAGCAGGGCTTTCCAAACTTTTGCTGTTGGCGACACACCAACGGCTGGCCCAAAAAAACCCGGAAGCACCGCCGCCAGTGTGGCGCGCAAAAACCCGGAAGCGCCGGCAGCGGTGCTTCTGGGTTGCCGCCACGGCGGCAGCGGCTGCCCCTTCGAAAGGGCAGGCTCCGGGGACCCCGAAAATGCCCTCGGTTCTGGCAGGGAGGCGAAAAGCCTCCCCGTGCGCGCATGCTTCTGGGCTTTGGGTGCACAGCTGATCGGCGCGGGGGGGCTGGGGTGAAAATTCTCCCCGCCGATCAGCTGAGCACCGGAAAGCCCGGCAGCGCACGCATGCGTGGCGAGGCTTTTCACCTCCCTGCCAGAACCAAGGGCATTTTCGGGGTCCCTGGAGCCTGCCCTTTCGAAGGGGTAGCCACTGCCGCATGGCAACACAGAAGCACCGCCGCCAGCGCTTCTGGGTTGTCACGGGACACACTTGGGGCCCCCAGGCAACACAGTATTGTGTTGCGACACACAGTTTGGAAAGCCCTGTTCTAAAGCCAAAATTGATGCATTCAATATGTGCTTCCTGGAAGAAACTGCTTGTGGTTCCACTCTTTTGTAAGGTGGGGTAACTGAGGCTGAGATATGGTGTTTTTAAGTCATGGCACTTACTCTGTGAAACAACCTCCCTCCAGAAATAGGGTTCCCCCCCCCCCCGTTTTAGCATTCTCAATGTTACTTAAAATGGAGTTCTTCCAGTGAGTGTTTGGAGATAGTTCAGACGATGCTATCTTGCTTTATTCTTTTTGTTTATTGCTCCACATTACAGGTAGTCCTTGCTTACCAACTACCTCATTTAGCAACTGTCCAAAGTTATGACGGTGTAAAAAAAAACAACAACTTTGCAACCAATCCTGGCATTTATGACCGTCACAGTGTCCTGTGGTCACGTGATCACCATTTGTGTGCTTCCCAACCAGCTTGCGACACGGAACGCGGAAGCAAAATCGCAAGTCGCGGTCATGTGATTTTCCGCTTGGTGCCGCAGCGCTTGGTAACAACGTGGTTGCTAAATGAGGACTACCTGTATTAATAAATTTGGATGGATGTGTCATGATCTATTTTTTATTTTCTTACCAAGGACATTTTACTGTGGTTTTGGATGCTTATCCTGTTAGCTGGCAGCAATTTTCATTAACCAGAACACCAATATTTGGTTTTATTACTGGGTCCATATGTAGTATCTTTTTCAAAATTATATTTAGGACGATAGATTCCAGGCAACCCATTCCACTATGAGCTGCCCAAATGCTTTCCTCTCTCTCTCCTTGCTAAACAGAAAGGTCCTTTGGAGTCCTTGGTGCTCTCTGAGCCTTGTTGTTTTCTTGCAGACGTTTCTTTGCCAGACTAGGCATCATCTACTTGCGAAAAGGGAGTGGGACTTGCTCTCTGTTTATATACCATGGCTTGACCTGCTTGTGTTGGTGGTGGTGTTGTTCTCTCCTTACGAGTTCCTTGATTGTGCTGTTGTTTGCTGCTTGGTTGATTGACTGAGTTAATAGTTCCTTGATTAGGGTATATTGTGCTGTTTGATTGTTCCTCTGGTGCTAATCCTGGTGTTAATCTTCGCATATCTGGGTGTTGATTGCTGGCAAGGTGGTCTTCTGGTCTTCTGGCTTTTCTATTCTCTCTTATGAATGGTATGTAAATGTTGTTTACCTCTATGTGTCTGTTGATGGCTGCTTTGTCTGGGTGCCAAGCTTCCAGGAATTCTCTAGCGTTTTTGGATTTTGCTTGGTTTAAGATGCTCACAGTTTCCCAGTTGAAAGTATGGTTGAGTCTGTCCATGTGTTGTGAGATTAAGGAGTTTTCATCGTGTCTTCTGACTGCTAGTTGGTGTTTGTGGATGCATTCTGTTGGTCTTCTGCTGGTCTGTCCTACAGAGTGGCTGCTACAGTCCTTTCACTGTATGTTGTAGATAACTCCTGTTTTTTCTTCTTGAGCTACTGGGTCTTTTGGGTTACTTAAGACGTTCTGAAGGGTTTTGGTTGGTTTATGTGCTACAGTGATGCCATGTGGTTGTAACAGTCTATTGGTCATTTCTGATATGTATGGCAGTGAATAAATGTAAGCTATCTCTATTTTTCTTCATCTAACTAATGTGTGAAGACTGAATTTATTTCTGAATGCAATTAAGCTTAAAGTGCAAGTTCCCTACTGGTTCACACTTCTACTCTACAAGATTGTTGTTAGATGCTTGGAGTTCTTTTTATTAACCTTCAAGACTCCATCAACATTGACCTGTCCCACCCGATCATGCAGAGAGGGCATGTTACGGGCCCCGTCTGTAAGAGAATTTCATCTGGCGGGGTCCAGGAAGCAGGCCTTCTCTGCAGTAGCTCCCGCCCTCTGGAATATCTTTCCCCCAGAGATACGGCAGGCCCCATCTCTTGTGGCCTTCCGAAAACAACTGAAGTCCTGGTTTTGCCAGTTCGCTTGGGGCGGGAGGGGAGGCAGCCACTCCTGGGGATGGCTGGCACCCTAAGATGGCCTTAGATATACATGAGCAGCATTAAAACTGTCATTGCCATCTGGATTTTATTTTACCTTTTTTACTCTATATTTATATTTGTATCTGATATTTATGTACCATATTTTAATGTTTTATTTTTATTGTAAACCGCCCAGAGTCCCCCCCTTGGGGGGGAGATAGGTGGTGTCAAATTTTGACAAACAAACAAACAAACAAACAAACAAATAAAGGTTATACAGGCTTTAGCGGATCTAACTGATTGGGAGGAAGATAGAACGATGGAAGAAACAGAATTTTTTTTCCGGATTAATTCAAAATATGCAGATATTAACAATAAGCCAAGAGATGTGTTGGTTCAATTTGCTAGGAGAAAAACAAGAGATTTGGTTCTTCAAGCTCATTTTGACTCTAAACTCAATATTGTGAATGTGGATATAACTGTGTTGAAGGAAATTCCTGTGAGAATACTAAGAAAGAGGAAAGAATATACCTTTTTGACAGATGTCCTGAAAAAAAACAAGATTCCTTTTCATTGGGAGAAATTGGAAGGGGTGAGTTTTACTTTTCAACAACTAAGCTGGATCAGGATGTACTTGGATTGCAACACATGGATTCTCCAACACAAGATGAAGAGATGGCTGCTACATCTAAAGACTGTGGTGAGTTACATTCATAAAAATGGTTTTAAATTGTCTTACATGGAATATAAATGGAGAAAATGCTTTTCAAAAAAGGAAAAAAGTTTTTCATTATTTGAACAAATTGAAATGTGATGTTATACGTCTACAAGAAACACATGTAAAGAAAAAGGATATATAATATTTGACAAATAAGAATTTGGGACAAGAATTTATTTCAGCAAATTTGATGAAAATTAATGGACTTGTATTATATATTAAGGGGGCGTGGTGGCTCAGCGGGTAAGACGCCAGGCTTGTCGATTGGAAGATCGCAAGTTCGGAGGTTCGAATCCCTAGCCCCGCGTGACAGAGTGAGCTCCTGCACTCGCCCCAGCTCTTGCCAACCTAGCAATTCGAAAGCATGCAAATGCAAGTAGATTAATAGGTACCACTTCGGTGGGACGGTAACAGCGTTCCACGTGCCTCATGCGGCCACATGACCGTGGAAGCGTCTTCGGACAACGCTGGCTCTTTGGCTAACAAACGGAGATGAGCACCGGCCCGTAGAGTCGGACACGACTGCACAAATGTGCGGGGGGAACCTTTACCTTTCCTATTATATATTAAACAATATTTGAAACCACATTTATTATTAACTGACGAACATGGTAGATACGTAGCAGTTGAAATTGAACTTTATGGACTAAAATCTATTATTGTGGGAATATATGCACCAAACGAAGATAAGAGTAGATTTTTTACTCAACTTTTGAGAGATTTGTTAGCTTTTTCATATCAAAGTTGGTGTTTAATGGGGGATTGGAATGCAGTTACTTCTCCACTAATTGATAGAACATCTGAAAAACAAATTAAAATTAAACAAGGGAAATTACCAAAATCTTTTTTGATCTGATGGACAATTTGGTATTAGTGGACTCATGGAGATATAAAAATGGTTTGGCAAAAGATTATACCTTTTATTCAAAGAGACATAAATCTTTTTCAAGATTTGACATGATTTGTGTTTCAAAAGACTTGGTAAATAAAATTTCTAAAGTAGATATATTGCCAGAGACTTTTTCTGATCATAATCCTGTTAGTATGATAATAAAAAGAATTTCCAGGTCATATAGATGGAGGTTGAATGAATCTATCTTACAAAAAGAAAAGGTCATGGAAGATTGTAAGAAGAAACTAAAGGGTTTTTTTTAAATCAATCTTGATAATGAAACAGATTTGAAGACTGTGTGGGATACTAGTAAAGCAGTTATGAGGGGACACTTTATTTATCATAATTGTAACCTCAAGAAAAAATCCCAACAAAAGTTACAGATGGTTTTGGATCAGATTAAATTGAAAGAAATTGAGTTACAGAAAAAAACATCAGATTATAACATTGTTTCTCAACTTAAATTATTACATCAGCCAGTGTCCATGTTGACTGTGAAAGAAATTGAAACAAAGTTGAAATATGTTAAACAGAGATATTTTGAATTTGCTAATAAACCAGGAAGATGCTTAGCATACAAATTAAGGAAAGAAAGAGAAAAGAAAATGATATTGAAGATTCAAGAAGGAGATGTGGAATTTTTGGATAATGAAAAGATTAAAAAAGCATTTCATAGTTTTTTTCTAATCTGTACAAAAAACAAGAAGTCTCCTTGGAAAAGATAAATGAATATTTGAATAGAAAAGATTTACCCAAACTTACACAGTCACAGAAATTAATATTGAATAGTCCCATAACTACTTTTGAAATATTTATTTATTTTATTTATTTATTCAATTTATCACCGCCCAACTCCCTCAAATTGAAGCTATAAAAAGAACAAAATTGGGGAAAGCACCAGGACCTGATGGTTTATCTGCATTATATTATAGATGTTTTGAAGATCAGATTCTTTTACCTTTTAAAAGACTGATGAACTCTATTTTGTTGGGTTCTTCAGTACCAGACTCATGGAAAGAAGCTAATATTGCTCTTATACCAAAGGAAAGACAAGATCCCTCCCAAGTTAAAAATTATAGACCAATTTCATTGTTGAATAACGATTATAAAATATTTGCATCAGTATTGGTGGAAAGAATGAAAATTTTTTTACAAGAACTTATACATTATGACCAATGTGGGTTTTTACCAAAAAGACAGTTAGAACTGTCTTTTAAAGAGTTCCCCGTTGGGGGAGATGGGCGGTCATATAAATTAAATAAATAAATAAAAAAATAAAACACAATGTAAGAGTGGTTTTGGACATTATAGAATATCTACAATATCATAATGAATGTCAAGCGGCTCTTCTTAGATGCAGAAAAAGCCTTTGATAAATTGAGTTGGAGTTTTTTTTTTAAAGTTTTGGAAATTATGGACTTTGGAGAACATCTTATTCAAGGAATTAAGACAATTTATATACCACAAAAGGCAAATATTATTGTGAATGATGAATTAACTGAATCATGTCATATACAAAAAGGAACAAGCCCTCTGTCACCTCTGCTTTTTATTTTGATATTGGAAGTTTTTAATAGAGATATTAGAAGAGATGAACAAATAAATGGCTTAAAGATTAAACAAGAGGAGTTTAAATTGAGAGCTTTTGCTGATGATCTAGTTTTGATATTACAGGACCCTTTGGATACTGCGGAACATCTGATGAAGAAATTGAAAGAATTTGGGTCATTGGCGGGTGTTAAATTAAATAAACAAAAAACAAAAATGTTAATTAAAAATATGACATTGGCCAATCAAGATCTACTGATGGGTAAGACGGGTTTTAAGATTGAAAAAAAGGTTAGATATTTGGGGGTGATCCTGTCAACTAAGAATAGTATGTTATTTCAGAATAACTACGTTAAAATTTGGAATGATGTAAAAAAATATTTGCTAAGATGGGGAAAATTACAATTGTCTCTCATGGGAAGAATATCTGTGATTAAGATGAATGTTTTGCCTAGGATGTTGTTTCTTTTCCAGACTTTACCGATTTTGTCGACAGATTTACCATTTAAAGAATGGCAGAGAGATATTTCAAAATTTATTTGGCAGGGCAAGAAACCAAGAATTAAATATAAATTGTTGCAAGATGCTAAAGAACGAGGAGGTTTGGGTTTGCCTAATTTGAAATTGTATTTTGATGCCTGCTGTCTGCTTTGGATGAATGGATTACTTTGGAGAATAAGAAATTACTACAGCTTGAAGGACATGAATTAAGATTTGGGTGACACGCCTATTTATGGTATGATAAAGTTAAAGTTAACAAGGATTTTAAAAATCATTTTGTTAGGAGTGCCATACTGAGAATCTGGAATAAATACAAGATAAGACTGTCTCCTAACATACCATTATGGTTGTCACCTCAAGAAGCATTTGTTAGAAGAGAAAATGTGGGTGGAATAAGTTGGTTAAAATATAAAGACATATTAAATTTTAAAGATGGTGAACCAAAACTTAAAACAAGGGAAATGTTAGAGTTGGAAGGTTTTACATAACAACAACAACAACAACATGTCATTGGTTCACCTATATACAATTGTCAGAACGCTTTAAAGTGGATAAAAAGTATCACAAATTTGTTAATGAAATAACTCAGTTTGAAATGGAACTTTGTATAAATGATGAACATGTTAATACTAAAATGTACAAAATCTTGTTAGAGATGAATTTGGAAGATGAACAGGTTAAAGAATGTATGGTTAAATGGGCTAAGAACTTCAGATATAATATTAAGTTGGAGCAATAGGAAAATATGTGGAACAAAGGTTTGAAATTCACTTTGAATTATAACTTAAAAGAGAATTTTTACAAGATGATGTATCGTTGGTACTTAACCCCTGGTAAGTTGTCAAAAATGAATAATGGTGCAACTAATGTTTGTTGGAAATATTTACAGGGTGAAGGAACCTTTTATCATCTCTGGTGGACTTGTGAGAAGGCTAAAATGTTCTGGGATCAAATATGTATTACTATTAAAAAGATTCTTAAAGTTATGTCTATGAAGGTTCTCAGTCATCCAGGTGGAATTGTCTGTAGCTTGAATCATGTCAACTGGATTTCTATTTTCTCAGTGGAAACTGAGCGAAACGTTTCCACTGAGAAAATAGAAATCCAGTTGACATGATTCAAGCTACAGAAGATTCTTAAAGTTAATGTACAAAAAAAAAACAGAACAGTTTATTCTGGGTTTGATGGAGAAGGAGTTAGAGAAACAACATGGAGTTTTGCTTTTATACATGATTACAGCTGCAAGACTTTTATATGCACAACGATGGAAAGATGCACAAATACCTACGGTTGAAGATTGGATTGTTAAATTAATGGATTTGGCTCAAATGGCTAAACTAACAGCATTAATAAGAGAACATTCTGTTTCTGGATTTATATCTACTTGGCAACCACTTTTAGATTACTTGCTTGATGTGGAAAAAAATGGAATTTTGTTTTTTGGTTTTAGTGATTAAATGGTTTGTTTTAATAGAAATAATGTTACTATGGTTTAATAAGTAGTAAGATATTATATTTGTAAATATATTCATATCTGTATTGGAGAAAGTCGGAAGTCACTCTCCATATCTGTTTTCTGTCTATTGACACCTTTATATTTTTTTGTTTTTTCTTTAGTTCTATTCTCTATCTTTTCTATATCTTCTATTTTGTATCTTAACTATACTTTGAAAAATAATAAAGTTTTATTAAAAAAAAAGACTCACTGGGAGTCAAAAAAAATCAAGATGGCAATTGTGACCACACAATCACACGCACAAACAGATGTGGCTTTGACTGCATGGTCATGATTGCCATCTTGACTTTTTTGATCCCACTCCACTCCCTGCCACCCCATGAACTCTGTGGCAAAGAACTAAGCAGGCTTCTCATTATAGCATCACAATGGAACATGCATTGTGACATCACACCACACAATCTGCCCTTTCATACTTACATCACAGCATTACACACAAGTATGTAAGGAGCAGAGTTTAGGTTGCAAAACATGTTTTGTCACTTGCCTTCCTGTGGATGCCCATGAGCTCTTCTCTGAAAGGTCTGACCAAATTTGTTATCCTTTCAATGCCAACTGAATAGATCTGTCAATTGATTTTATTCATTTTTTTATTTGCTATTTCATTTACCTGTATTCAACTGAAACTTTTTTCTCTCTCTCTCTCACATTACAGTCCCACTGGATTGTAGATTCTTCATTAGCTTTGTATACTTTTGTTCCCGCAAGCAAATTCTGTAGGAATGGTTCTGACTAGGGATGTGCACAATATCCACTCCTAACCACAATTATGCCACAATGAGGAACCATATTTTGTGTTATCATAATGCATTTCATATTTGTGTTATGACAATTCAGGCGAGTACGTAAGGGGTGGAATTTGTGTTGCAGTATTGCCAAATGTTCCATCATTGTCTTGGATGCCTATATCACAAGGACTGAAGCTCAACTTGAAAGAGATGTCAACATTTTATACTCACACTTTTTAAAAACCTAGCTCTAAAGAACAGGCATCAAATATATACAGTACATGTGTATAAAATGTGGCTTGACAACTGTGCTATATATTTGACAATATTTTCTTACAAAATATATTCAATGGCAAAAGAAAAGCTATAGGAATAAGAACTTCTATATTAAATCAAATATTTAGATTCTATTACATCAATATTTTGATTTTTTAAAATGTTTTTCAGTCAAGGCACAAATGACCAGGCTTAAATTATCATGTATTTGACACATTACCTGAAGGCCTAGCTCTCTTTGAGAAATCTATAATGCTCGGGAAGTGGAAGGAAAGAGAATGACCGGCAGCAAGACAAATGCAAGGTTGGGGGGAAATTATCATGACGGTCTATCTATGTGGTCACTAAGAATCAATACTGACTTGATAGGACATAATCACTTAGTTTCTACTAAAGGGGAAACATTTTAAAAATCTTTGTTTTTGGACTACTGTAAAGTCTCAACTAGATGCCATAAATTCTGTGTTACAAAAAGCTGTCATCCATTTACTTATAAAATATCAGGTGTAATCTATGAACTACTCTGCCTTGTACAAAACACATAATACAATTTCTAAAACTGTCCCTACTGAGAACCTTCTATACTATCTGCACAATTCTATACATGTTTATTCAAAAATTAGCCCCCTAAGTTTAAATATATTTACTCTCAAGTAACTACATGTTGGATCACTGCTCTAGCTTTTCTTAATTTCAGTTCACTTGTTTAAGAGCTAGAAACTGGACTGAGTTTTTCCCAATTGTAAAGCACTAAAATGCTAGCACTAAAAATAGATGAAATGTCAAATTTAGTACTCACATGTCACATGTAAGCACTAAAATAGATGAACTTTATGCAAAATGGAATGGAGGAGACCAACTGATTTGCTAGATAACGCACTGCCCATTCCATCAGATCCACAGTCTCTCCCCTACGGAAGCTTATTCCACCCACATCCCATCTCAGAAATGTGAGCCACATGTTTTTTGTTGCCACAAACAGACAGGTTTCCTCTTCCAAAATCTACCTGCGGGCGCAATGTACTAGAAGGACGGGAACACGCCTCTAAATGAACACGCCTTTCTGATTAAAGTGTCGAACAATGCATTTGCCCAGCTGTGCCACAAATCCTGATTGCTAGCGGATTCCCAAGCGAGCATAACTTTTAACGCCCAAGCAGGCAGGAGCTTCCCCGCCTTCGGGCAACGGGCACAGACGGACGCGAGGCACCTCAGCTGCTCTACCCAGCCGACAACAAACCCATTTGAAACCCTCGGCCTGGCTGGCACTGAGCGTAGCTAAGGACGCTGCTCCCTAACGGCGACGCTCAGCAGGAGGTTTACTCGCCAGATGCCCAGCGCAGCGCAGAATACCTCGCTAGCGCTGCCTACTACCCGGGGAAAAGGAGCCCGGTGGCGCGCAGCTGACCTTGGGGAGACGCGGTAAGCAGCAGGAACGGCGGCGGCAGGAGGAGGAGGAGGAGGAGGAAGAAGAGGAGAAGCGCCTCCACGGCGGAGCAAGGATGTCCGGACCCCATCGATCAGCTGGAGCTGCCTTTCGAGCTGCTGCTGCTCCTGCTGCTGTTACTCCTGCTACCGCGGTTGCCGCCCCCTGGGCCCAGCCCCGCGCGCGTCCCCAAAAGGAGGCGTCTGCCGGCGGCTGTCCCACCCCGAGGCACAGCGTCCCCTCACGTGCGAGCGCTGCTGGCGGGGCAAGGAGCGGGGACGCGCCCAGGGAGGCGGCCACCCACCGCCTTCCCCCTTTTCCCGCGCTTCTGCGAAGAAGTCGCACCCTAGTTCAGGAAGAACTAGGGGGGACGCCTGAACTTAAGGGTACGTCCCCCTCTCACCAACAGTAGTTGCGTTGATGTTATGGTCCTCCCTGATATAGTAGCATATTTGACATACTCTTGTTAAAATAAGGGAGCGCTTTCCCTTGCGGTAGATCTCACAACTTTTTAGCAGAAGCTGAGTCACTTCTGGCCTACATAAATTGAGAATGGCTTCAGCCATAGGTAGAATGGCTTTTTCTAATGTTGCAAACTGGGAGGGTGGTGGCAGATCGATGTTGATGATGATGCATTTAAATTTATTAACCCTTTCTTCCAAAGCTGCTCCCAATTAAAAAAAATTCTGCTGATAGGTTGTCATCTGGTCCTAGCTTGATCCTCCTGAGGCATCCAAGTTGGCCCTGTGGGAGAGTTCCTAGCCTTCCCAGCCAGGGAAAAATACAAAAGGGCTTGGGGATCTTCCTACTCCAAGTGCACAGAGCCTGAGCTAACAAGTCTTGTGCCAGTCTTCAGACCTCTGTGCCACAGTGCACTTTTGCTCAGTGGGGAAAGTTTTAATGAGAAGTTCCCTTACTATGGGAACAAAATGACGGAGATCTCAATATAAAAAGGAATTTATTGGAGAAAGGGAAATACAGGGAAATTCAATCAAAATCACTACAATCAGCCTAGCTAGCCTAGAGTTATTTATCCCTTCCTTGAATAAGTTCAGGGGCTTCAGTATATGTTTGGTGTTCATTGCAGAGAGGATAGTGGGGCTTGGATATAAGTAAACTTTGCTTGGATATCATTAGACACGCCCTCTTTGCATTTTTTTCCTTCTGCCTTAGTTTTATGTTTCAGCACTATCTTCAGCTTTAGAGAATATAGAGAATAATTGAAAGTCAGCCTCTTTGCAAGGACTTTTCCTTTGCCTGATCAAGGAAAATGCTGTTGAGGCCCTGTGTATAGCCAGCAAATCAGAAATCATCTAGAGCAGGGGTCCCCAACCCCGTTAGGAACTGAGCCGCACACTTCCGTCAGCGCCATCCTATCCGCTTACCACTTCCGTCCGCGCCATCCTGAAACCACCACCACCACCACCCGGTCTGTGGAAAAATTGTCTTCCATGAAGCTGGTCCCTGGTGCCAAAAAGGTTGGGGACCGCTGATCTAGAGGTTCAACCTATCTTCCTAATGAGGCTTGGTGGTGCATGGGAAAAGCGAAGTCTAGTTTTCATCATTCTGCCATGGAAGAGGCTGTTTTTTTGGAAACCAAAATTGAACTCAGGCCTCTTAATAAATAAGGGATTAATCTTCCAGATTCTTTAGCAGACACCATTGGGTCAAAACAAAGGCTAGTTATTTGTTACATCTTGTTATCAAGGTGCTCCACAAAATGATAAAATTCTCCATATGGAAATATCTTCTGGTGGGAAATTGACTGAATCTTTACAATAGTATGATTTGGAATATTGGAGAAATACAGATGGATCTATACAGAAATGGGACATTTCATCAATAATACTAATATTGATCACAATTTTTGTGCAGGGGCCTTCAGTAATTAGAGAAGGTACTTAGTTTATTAAAGCTGTAATATAGGGTTTTTTTAGTTTTTAAATTAGCATCTTAAAGACAGGAAATTAGGAATTTTTAAGCTATGGCCTGACTGCCTTTTCTGAAAGTTAAAAATACATACTTTTGTAAAGTTTAACTGGAAATACACACAAACACCTTTCTAACCTTCTAGCAAGCAAGGAAAAAATGAGAATTACAAGGTGGTGTAATAATGATGATGATGACGATGATGGTGTATGCTATCCAACTCTCAGTGATTCTGGGCAGCTTAGAACAATCAAAGAAATTACAAAAAATCAATTAAATATCAAACGATGGTAAGCACAATGAAGTGAGGAATCTCATTCTCCCTCACCAAAGGCCTGGGTGAAGAGCTCTTCATAGTTCCTCTAAACAACAGCAGAGTGGGGGCCATCTGGATCTCAGGGGGAACCTTGTTCCAGAGCTGTTAAGGAATTACTAAGACACTAACCCAAAGCAGGAGGTAGGGGTAATAGCGAGTTCTTAGCTTCTCCACTTCCATAGAAAGCAAGATTCTTCCAGAGTTCCTTTAACAAGGTTTATTGAAGAGGATAAGATAAAAGTGACAGAAATCTCAGTAACTGGATTATTTCTTTAGAATCCAAACTATCTGCCAACACATTTCAGACATGTCAAGTAGAAGTCACTAGCAGATTTACTTTGAGAAAAATCAGCTGTTTTAACTTCAGATGTTCAAGGGGGCTTCTAATCAGTATATTTTAACTGGTAAGCATGGTGCTCTTGATAAAGGGATGGTCCAAAACATGCTAGGTTTCTGTAAAATAATTGCTTAGCTAAATAAAAGTATTTATTTGGAGTATCCATTTGGAGCCTGTGCGGAATCTGGGGGTTCTCCTGGACTCACGACTCCTGCTGGAAGAGCAGGTGGCAGTCGTGGCCAGGAGGGCCTTTGCACAACTTCGGATTGTGCACCAGTTACGCCCTTTCCTGGACCGAGATGCCCTCCGAACAGTCACTCATGCCCTCGTCATCTCCCACATAGACTATTGTAATGCGCTCTACATGGGGCTACCCTTGAGGACTATCCGGAAGCTTCAGCTGGTCCAGAATGCGGCTGCAAGGACAATTATTGGGGCCAGAAGGTCGGCCCATGTGACACCGTTGTTACGCGAGCTGCATTGGTGCCAGTTTGCTTCCGGGTACAATTCAAGGTGTTGGTTATCACCTTTAAAGCCCTACATGGCATAGGACCAGGTTACCTGAGGGACCGTCTCATCCCCAGAACATTGACCCGTCCCACCCGTTCAGCTAGAGAGGGCTTGCTACGGACCCCATCGCTTAAAGAGTTTCACCTAGCGGGGTCCAGGAAGCGGGCCTTCTCTGCAGTGGCGCCCGCCCTTTGGAATATCTTACCCCCGGAGCTGAGGCTGATGTCCTCGCTCCCAGCCTTCCGGAAAGGCTTAAAGACCTGGTTCTGCCGTCTTGCCTGGGAGGGAAACGTCAACAGTTCCTCTTGGGGATGGCTGGCCCCTTGAAGCCTCCCAGTGACCTATTTTAATATTTTTCTTGGAATTTATATTTTGTATTTATGTAATTTTATATATTTTTAATCACTATTTTGCTGTGCACCGCCCAGGGTCCCCGTTGGGGGAGATGGGCGGTAATATAAATTTAATAAAATAAATAAATAAATAAATTTAAAAATAACTTTTATGCAATCTTTTTTATATATGATCAATTTAAACTAACTGCTATGAGGACATTTTTTGGGAAAGGCATGAAATTAAATGTTTACTACACATACAGAGCTTAGTTTTGAAAAAATATACAAGGGAAATATTTTTCAGTAATAGCTTTCAACATACAATTCGTATACATTACTTGGTCTAGATTAGTGTTTTTAAACTGTTCAGTAGAGCTCTCCTCAGACATATCTGAGAGTTGAAAAACAATCACTAGAAGACTTTTCCGTGAAAGTTCACAGAAAATATGAGCTTTAGAGTACAGTAGTCTTAAAAATGTTGCTATCTTTTCCTTCCCGTATCTTTGTGAAAGTAATTTCAGTACAGTATTTACTCCACTAAAAATTAAATATTGAAATAGGCTGAATGTTACACCAAGACTTCTTAAAAACAAATTTCTTTCAAACATTGATGTAATACTGTATATATATGAGAGCCAGTTTGATCTAGTGGTGAAGGCACCAGGCTAGAAACCAGGAGGCTGTGAGTTCTAGTCCCGCCTTAGGCATGAAAGCTGGCTGGGTGACGTTGGGCCAGTCACTCTCTCTCAGCCCAACTCACCTCACAGAGTTGTTGTTGTGGGGAAAATAGGAGGAGGAAGGATATTAGGTATGCTTGTCACCTTGAGTTATTTATAAAAATAATAAAGGCGGGATAATAAATAAATAAATATTGTCACATGCAAACTCATACAATACACTGATTAGTGTATTGAAGATATAGGAAAATATTAAAGATTACCTTAATATTATGTTTATTTCCTTTTTAAAAAAGTTTTATAGCTTTCCCAACTAAAGTGCTATCCACCTATTTTCGATTCAACAGAAAACACTACTAGCATAAAATTTGCTGTCCCCATTGCCAGTCCTTTTCCTCTTTCTGCTGCTTCCATTTCCAGTCCGTGTTGGCCATCCACGTTCCCTCCAAGGAAATAGGTGACAAAGCCTATTACCTTGAGAATGTCCTTGGACAGTGTTAAAATAAGGTGAAAAATACTGCTTAGTACTGGTGCAGTTGATGAAGAGGCTGTTTCATTACTGAGCTGGGGACATAAAGAAGGAAACATCATGCAACATGGCAGAAAAACAATGTTGCTAGGGAATGTTTCTGCCATGATTAGGTGTAATGGGGGAAAGGCCCTCAGATCGGTTTAAAATTGCAGTTTTATTCTTTTAATAACCTCACATAAGGGGACATAAAATTCCTCTTAAAAAAAAGTTGTTCTGTGTCCTCAAAAAATATGAGGACGACCCATATACAGTTGATAAATAGCACACTCTGGCTAGATTTTAAAAAATATT
Source organism: Charina bottae (assembly GCA_023362775.1). Lineage (NCBI taxonomy): Eukaryota > Metazoa > Chordata > Lepidosauria > Squamata > Charinaidae > Charina > Charina bottae. Next base: position 180,290,747 of record JALMGJ010000001.1, on the reverse strand, counting down.
CTAATGTTAGTCTCTAGACAAGAGCTTTCCAAACTTTTCATGTTGGTGACACACTTTTTAGACATGCATCATTTTGTGACACACTCTTACAGCAAGGCATCATTTCGCGACACACTCTTACAGCAGGGCACAAAGCAGGCACCAGGACCTGTGCGGAATCACAGCAGGTTTGGAGGCAGCCAGGCACAAGGCAGGCACTAGGACCTGCGCGGAATCCTGGCAGGGCTTGGAGGCAGCAACAGCCGCGACACACCCAGACACTGCAGCTGACTCACTAACGTGTCCCGACACACAGTTTGGAAAACTATGTTCTAGACCATAAAATGCACTTTCTAGACCTACTGTCCATGTATATCTACTTATCTGGCTTATATAAAACAATTGCATGTTGAATTTGAGTCTGCTTTGGTTGCATCCTTGTCACAACAAATTCTGTGGAAGATGAAGTAGCTCTGCAGATGGTAACTTACAAATGAATTAAACAGTGAGATTTCCTATTCATAGTATTTTCTAAAAAAGTTTCCAGCAGAATTTGCTGCATGCAAGTATAGATGTGTTATGTAGTGTCTGTATGTAAATTGAAGCCAATTAGAAGAAATAATTACTACAGATGGCATATTAAATTAATCTATTGTATTAGAAAAAAAACTTTATTGCAGTTCAGTAAAGTAAGCTATATCTGTACAATGTTTAAAATTACAAATTACAATTAGAAAAGGAATAAAATACTTGCAGTTTCTGTTCTATAAAAATGACTGACTTAAAAATGTGCCAAAAATTCTTCACATTTTATTAAAATTACTGCTGCGTTTTGAAGGAAGTAAAGAACCCTAAGCATAAAAGGAACTACAAAGATGAAAAATAAAAACATGTAACTTTCAAGATTTTGTCATGTTTCCAGATATACTTAACTATGACAATGAAAATCATAAAAGATAGGCCCCAAAGATGTTTATTCTTGTAGAGATCAACATCAAATAATTGTCTATATTTTCAGAAATATACACTGCACAAGCACAAAATAAGTTCTGAAGTACTAGTCCAGAGCTTTCCAAACTCTGTGTCGCGACACAAAAGTGTGTCGCCACACACAGTCTGGTGTGTCGCCACACAACCCAGAAGCGCTGATCATCATCAGCGCTTCCGGGTTTTCCCGCGGCGACACACCAACTGCAGCGTGCAAAACCTGAAAGCAGCAGCAGCGCTTCCGGGTTTTTGCGCGCTGCCGCACTTCCGGGTTTTCCTGCGGCAACACACCAACGCCGGTTGGTGTGTCGCCGCGGGAAACACTTTGGAAAGCCCTGTACTAGTCTGAAACTTACAATTCTTTACAATGGAAATGTATTACTCTTCTAGATAGAAACATAATTTAAAAGTTTATGTGCTAGTATAGAAGAAAATTCTACTGAAAGGAATGAGCTGCAACTGCCTCGTTACTTAATAAAAAAAGCCACACTCCTAGTAATACAGTGATTTTCTATTCCGATGTACAAACAAATGGTATAGTTGGCCACCATCAAATAAATACAATGCAGTCCTTGTTATTCTCTTATAAACATATGAAAGTATTTGAATGACATAGTTTAAAGGAGGAATTCTGTTAACTGTTATGTTTTAACAAGAATGATATTTCTAGCTGCTGAAACAGCGTTCTGTGAGAATTAGATCATCAGTGCCATGCTGAGAATTGAGCATTTCCCTAGTTTTGCAAGAAATATATCATTTGAATTTTGAGTTTGAATTTGGGTAGTGTTTTTGTGCCCTCTGTTTAGGATAAAAGAACAATAACTGAACTGCATTGATATTGCCTCTATAATTGAGATATTTTGTTGGGAAATGAGTATCTGCTGTGTTTTAATCTCAAGAGGCACAGTTGCATTCTTGAGAAAGTGATATCGTAGAAGCATGCTGGAGCTTTTTTTTCTCTGTTCAGAAATGCAATTGAATGCAATGTTTGAAATACCTTCCTGAATTTATCACTATATATGTACCATATTGCACACTTTTTGAAACATTTCCTCAAATTCAAGAGGCCTGTTATACACTGCAAGATTATGGGAGATAAGACTGATATTGGAAGACTACAAATCTACAGCTTATGTTCACAGAACCAGTATCATGATTCTTAGATAAATCATGCTTGACAAATTATGTTACTTCAAGCTCTTTTACCAGAAGCAATTTGTCCCACTGCATATTGGGGCCAGGAACCAGCTACAAGTTCCTTGTCTGTAGTGGGAAGAAATTTAGTAACTTTAAATACCATGTGCTTGAAAGATAATAGAGCAGCACCAAGAATCCTTCAACTGTAAGAGAGTGATTTTGCATCCTTGCACAGTGCAAACAAAAACAAATAAAGATAATACAACTTCCCATTATTTTCTCTGTATCGATGCTTGTGATAACTGAGATGAAGCCATGTGTGATGTACTGTACATTCATACAATTCTTTAGTCACATCCTGCATTAGCTACTATTGTGCAAATCTTATATTAAGTTGGTATCTAACAGAAGACATTCTATTACAAAAAAGTTTAAGGAACATGGAATTTCAAAAGAAAGTGCCCGGAAGAATATGTAACAGGTGTTTTTATCTTCACAAGTTTTGTGTGCAGTTAGCTAACATTTTTCCTCATAAAATTTGAAAAAAAAGAGTATGTTTAGGTGAACACACAGAGAGATCTCAGTATAGCAATGCAACCAAGATCAGCATGAGTACACTACAGTAAATAAAATGAGGTAAATGGTACACCTTTGAGGGTCAAGCATATTCCTATTAGGATAAGAGTAAATAGATTAAAAATGAAGTGGAAGTAGGCAATAATAAACACTTTTCAAGGTAATAATGAAAAACACAAGGTAAGTAAAAATAGTAAAATTTAATACATGTGCTGTATTTTAAGTTACTGGAATAAAAATGACCACAAAATGTAGGAATTAAAGAATAATGCTACTTGAAGAAACTGACAACTGAATGCTCCTTTTTCACAGCTCCATATGTTAAAGCCTAATGTTCATACAGAGAAGGGCTCTTACTATCGTACAGAGATTTCAACCCTTGTCCTATGTATCTCAGTATTCCCTCTATTAGGTATGCATCTTCTAAGGATTTTAAAATTCTCAGCTAATAAGAACAGTTGTTTCTAGGCATTCACAAGGTTTTTTTTCTGATTGGAATTTTACTATTTATAAGAATCCACATCTGAACTTTATGAGGATAGGCTAATATTTTTACACAATGTTCACAAGCATCCAAGAAATCCTGCGTTTAACAAAGCAAAAGAATTAGAACATGACATTCGGCATTTGGAAATAAAATTTTTATCTTCTGCCTATGAAGTAGGGTTAACAAAGATCTGAAAACCTTTACATGGCATTATGTTGAGTAACAGCATAAATAAGTCACAGTAATACTGACCTCACTCACACTCATCCCAAATATTTGACTAGAAGATGTGCTTATAATGCTGTAATAAAATTGTGCCAGTATTGTAAGATGTCACACAAGTGTGAAACATAGTTCTATGTGACTCTGCATTTTTATATGCTATTCCAGCAAGTCACTGTTATTACACTGTTTAGCCATTACATAGGGGATATGTGACTTTAAAATTATCACTTTTGTATTTTATGTTCTGAAATATCATTACATATAAACTGATTGGACTTGAAAGGCATGTCCATGCTGAGACATATTTTTCTGCAGATTTTATTCTGGAGCTTCTGCTTAAGGGGGCTGCACTCAATGTCCTGATTTTGGAAAAGAAATAGTACAGCTTGCTAAGTATGTAGCATTCTTTTTTTTTTAGGCAAAGACAAGATCATGATGAAAAAGTTAAATAAATAAATGCCAGTTAAAACACACTTATAATTTTCTCTGTGCAATTTCGTATATGAAAAAATACTACTGATTTCTGCACATCTATCTGCATGTTTCACTCCTCAAAAATCTGCTAAAAATAATACTGATAAAATAAAAGGAAAATTGCTAATGAATTCAGTGCTTTGAGCCTATTAAAAACATTTAAATTTCTAAGTTTCTTGCAGCACAGCAGTGACTCAACATGGAAATGCTAATGATAATAGTGTAACTTACATAATAAAATATTAGTTTTTAATTGCTTAGTGACTCCTAGCAGAAATTGGAATGTGTTAATTACATTTTTTCAGGATACAGTCTGAAGGCAAGTTGCGAGAATGCTACAAGCTTCTCACTGCACCATTATCTATGGCAAAGTAATATTACAGCTTTAAAATAAGCTGCACAATACTCATCTAACTCTTTCACATGAAAGCGTGTAAAAGCAAATCAGCAAATAAACTCTAAAAGTCATTTATAGGTATCCTTTCTCCTTTTACACACTGGATGTACAGTTTTTATTCATATTTTTGCACACCATTTGGAGCTTCTTTCCAGAAGAGTTGCATTGAGTCACACGAATATTTTGGATGCAATGTATTAGCAGATAGAATCTTTGCATACTAACAATGGTTTGTTCCTTGTTGCTTTTTTTACAGTGCTGCTTGCATGAGGCAGAATCAGATGTCAATTCCTTTGACAAGGGATGCCTCCAGTGTGATATTGAACTCCTGCAATGTTTGCAGCACACGGATCAAAGAATTCACAAGTGTATGATCTTTTATCAATGCTGTATCCTCATACATCTGAGCAGTGATCGGGCAGTCTGCCAACAAAGCAATCCAATGGTGTAAGAGATGATCTCTGTAAGGGAAAGTTTTAGAATTTTAAAACAAGTATTAAATATTTTCTTCTTTTATAAAGAAAAATACTGAACTTTCTTCTATTATCACTCCTTCTCAACTCAAATTTGGTGATCACATACCTACTACCTAGATCTGGTATAGGCAATCTAATCTGAAGTCCCCCAGATTTTTTGGGACTATAACTCTCATACGTCCTGAATGTCAGCTGTCAGAGCTTTAACAAACAGCAATTGCATGGTGAAAGCAATCTGTGGACCTCATGCTGTTCTCTTGCTTGTGGCCTTCAGAGCGCCTACCAAAATTTTAAAGAAAAAGAAATGGATTTCCAAAATGTTTGGTTCATTTAGTAACTATTAGGCTTAATTATTTTGAATAAAAACAACTCTTTTAAAAAGGTGTATATAATAATTGAATAGGGTTATTGCTACAGTTTGTGTAGTCCCCCCCCCCAAAAAAATTAAAAAATAAAATGTGGGTTGAGTCTGAAAAATGTTCCTCCTCTGAATATTATGACTGCTGAGACACAGGGCTAGAATGAGCAGGAAGAGGTTCATCTTTGCAAAAAAAAAAATCTTTGCACTATAATTCTTTCCAAAAGACTCAAATGGTTACTCAAACATTAATTTTTTCAAAAACCATGCATATTTATGTGTGTACGTGCGTGCGTGCACGTGTGTGTCTGTCTATCAATCATCTTCAGACCATGGAATTTTGGGTTTCAATCAATATTGGCAAATTGGAATACACAAATAGCTATTCACTGTGGGCTTTTATTCTATTATTATGTAAAGGATAATATCTACAGCTAGATATTAATTTGAATAGAACAGAACAGAACAGAACTTTATTGTCATTCCACTATACACAAAGTGCACATTGAAATGAAATTTCGTTGCAATTGGCTCAACCAATAAAATAAGAATACCATAGTTACCATATATGTGATATATGTTCATTACCCATTCCAACCCTCTAATCTTTATCCCTAATAAATAAATATCAGTCCTACACACAGCATATATATCCATGAAGTAAGAGGGGATTATTAGAAGTTCAGGAGTCTAATAGCCCAGGGGACAAAACTATTGCCTAATCTGGCTGTTCTACATCGAATGCAGCGGAACCTTTTCCCAAATTATCTAGAGCTTAAGGGCTTGCAGTTTTCATTAACAGGACTTAGTTCTTGATTTTTAAAAAATGTATTTACTTCATCTCTTGATAAACTGGAACAATCGTTCCAGATGCTAGCAGTTCTGTCAATGACTGGAACTTGATTCTAAAGATAACTATTAATGAAAGAATGAAAAGGATATTTTCATAGTTATAATTGCATTTTAATAGTTTGAGGAGCTCAGTTACAATCCCTTTATTATAGCATAAGGTAAGATTAGAACTCCTGGTGACTATTCTAAAAACAAAAACTCTAAGATTTCTTGCTCCAACTCATTAATTTCAATTTCATATCTAGGGTTTCTTGTACTTCCATTCATTTTAATCGTTAATTATGGGCATCTGTATGTGCATGTATATCATCCCTCCTTTATTTTTTTTCCTAAACCAAATGGATTTTTTTTACAAAAAATCCCCCTTTGCACAAAATAAACTGTTACTGATGATCACCTTCTATTTTTAAGTTTCTAAAAGCTAATTGACTAAGTGTGAAAATATTCTTTGGTGGCTGTTGTGGGTCTTCCGGGCTGTGTGGCCGTGTTCTGGAAGTTGTGGTTCCTAACGTTTCGCCAGCATCTGTGGCCAGCATCTTCAAAGGGCAGGAGCACAGATAGAAGCTTCTATCTGTGCTCCTGCCCTCTGAAGATGCTGGCCACAGATGCTGGCGAAACGTTAGGAACCACAACTTCCAGAACACGGCCACACAGCCCGGAAGACCCACAACAGCCATTGAACTCCGGCCGTGAAAGCCTTCGACAATACAAAATATTCTTTGTTTAAACAGCACAAACGTGGTTAGCAGAATAAGGAAACAAAATTAGTACGAAAGCATTCTATCAGGCAGCTTATAGAAAAAGCAGTAACCATAGAGACATACCTGGCTCCAAGACAAACTAACATCTGAAACTTGCCATCTTTCCCAATGTTTCTAGGAGTGTTGTTGATGGCTGTTACAAAGCGACAAAAGCTCCTAGCCCTTTTCTGCCAGTTTTCTTCTGGGACCAGTTCATTCTGATCAAGAGCTTCATAAAACCCTTGTGCTTTTTCTGAAGGTAGAGACATAGAACAAAAAATGATCATCTAACTACATCAGATGGTACTGATGACAATTGAATTATTTTTGTGCTTCTAAATACAAACATATCAATTTTACTCTGATCACCTAATATCTATGAAGTAGCATAATATTGTTTTCAACTTTGTTATAATAAGTTTTAGTAGAGAATATCCTTGTGTTTATTATAATGTATAAAAAACCCAAATACCACCACACTTTCAAATTTAAAATTTGACATTTCAAATTCAGGCAATTAATAAAACATCTGTGCTCTGTACACTTAACACCAAATATTATTTGATTACTTTCTTACATATTGTCCTCTCTCTTCAAATATATCTAGAATAGTTGCTTCATTTCATTTTCTTATATTAAGAATGGGTATTAAAAGTTACTTCTAGTACTAAGTAGTTATTAATGCTATTGCAATAATCAATAATTCAAATTATACATAAGGTCCATTTAAGGAGACAAAGTAGGTATTGTAGGATTACATCTCCAAGCAAGTGTTCTGTACTTACCTAGAAAATCCCAAATAAAAACATTTTTGAAGAGCCTAGGAGATTTAAATCCATGCTGAAACACTTGCTCAAGAGCTGAAACAAGTCCACCTTCTCCACAGAGCAAAAGTGTTAAACTTCCTCTCTGCCAATGGAAAATAAAACAAACAAATGTTTTATTTTTAAGATGTTTACATATTTGTCTAGTTACAAACTACTATTGTATGGTCTGTGATAACTAACTGAACACTATGTCAGTTCTGTCCGCAGAGCTCGCGGACACAGCTGTTTAGTCAGCCATATTCCCCACCGGGCAAGTTTACCTGAAGCCCAGAGCTTTTTCATGAATAAAGAAAAAGCTCGGAATCATCCCATCCGTCCTCCAAAACGTCGCCTTGCAGCCTGAGAATCGCAAACAGCGTTCACAACGATTCGGTAAGAGACGACAGGAGGCTGGGAAGTCACAATTTCCAACCCGTGCTGTAGCCTTAAAGGGACATTAGGTCGAGCCGCCCCATTTCTAAACCACCCAATTTATATATTTTTAAAGTTTTTGTACCCTAAGAGAGGCTTTCTATAACAAGAAGCAACTCTCTCGGTGTTTATCGTTATTTCTGGATTAAATTTTTTAAAAAATTTAAGTCTTGGCTTCATTTCCCGTTTAAATATTAAGGACAATTGAGATAATAGCCTCCCTATTATTATTTTTGTACCGAACTTGGAAGGATTTAATTTTTTCCTACACGCTGAATCTACCGTCTTGAATCCTGAGTCTTCTGCTTTCGCTTTCCTTGGGAGTTGTTTATTAGCTTGTTAGCTTGTTAGTACACTTTCTCTTGTGTCAATTTCATTCGGATGTTTTTCATTAACTTATTAACTCCTATCTACGTGAGTCAAGTATCTAGGGGGCACCATAATCTATTGCCTGAAATATGGAGGATGTTAAGGAGACTTTTTCAGAGTCCTGTTGTGAGCCTGAGCAGACCCTCAAAGAGAGACTTTCAGATTTCTGTCAGGTTATTCTGCAGAATATTTGGGACATTGAGGAAGATATGATTTCTAAAGTGTGTCATCTGGCTGAAGACGTTATGGAAAAAGATGAAGATTTTGGCAAATATGGAGGGGTTTCTACTGACAGCGAGATTGAAGTAATGCCAGACGAAGATTACATTTTGGTGCTGAAAGGGTTAAAGCGACAGTTTGAGTTGCAAATTACAAAGGGAATTGTTTTTCTGCAGAAATGTTACGAGAAAGAAGAGGTTTGGTTCTGTGGGAAACTGCCTGAATTGCAAATCATAAATATAGCTGTTTTTTTGAGGGATTGTTATGGGAAAAAAGAGAATCTGTTTTGTGGGAGTTTTTTTGCTGAGAAGTCTGAGTTTTCAAGGTGGGCAGTTGGGCTGTTTGATTTTTGTAAGAAAACTGCCTTGTATGTAACAGGGAGATATGTAAATGTCTTCGTATATTTTGAAGTGGGGTAAAAATTTAAGAATGTTTAATTGAATTGACAGTGAGGCTATTATGATTTCATTTCTCTTTAACAATTTGGATTAAGATTTATTGGATTCTTTTTAAGGTTTGTTTGATTTGTAAGATTTATAAGGTATCTATAAGGCAGGGCTTTATTAGTTATTGCTATGAATGGTAAGCTTACCTCTTTTTCTGGCTTGTGGAAGTGTTTGACAATTCCATTTACTGCTTCACCAATAGATTCTTGTATCTGACCTGTGTTTAACTCTGCAAAAGGGAAAATATTTTTTTTAAAAAAATCATTTGATGTCCAGTTTATAGACAGGCAAGTCAATATCTTTGGAAAGTAAGAATGGAGAAAATAGTTTCTCTCTTTTATGGCACTTTTCAAAACTTACAGAGCAGCATACCACAAATAATAATGCTATAATAAAAATAAATAGCCACTTACACAAAACAAAGCTAAGAAACAGGAGCTATAAAACCAGCAAAAACATAAAATTAAAGCAGTTATAAAGTATATTGAGCTATCTGGATAAAAGGCTAGAAAACTAGCTTTGTAGCTTTGTCCTAGTTTTGAATCATAAGTCAGAAGAAGTTAAGTATTCCCAGCAAATGGCTGACAAGCTTCTGCTTGAATACATCTACTGCTACAAAGCCTCCCATCTCTCTGGATAATTGGTTCTCCTGTAAACCTGCTCTTCCTGTTAGGAAATTTTTTTTCTGAACATTAGATTAGAAATTTCAGCTTTATATTGTAGATTTAATCACCCACAATATTGTTATGTCTCTCTTTCCTCAGTCAATAAATGAACCAATATACAGGTTGTATCGCAGCAATATTTATGAAGTCTCATGCATATTTGAGACAATTACCAATTATATTGCTCAATTTAGTTTCAATAGTATGACTTTGGGAATTATTTACTAGTGATAATTACAGAGAATATGTCAGCAGTTTTGAGAATGGACAAGTGGGTCATGCAACAAAGTGTTGTAATACTGAGTCCTCCGGAGTATCCTATGCCATTTTTCAGGTAGTCCATTCCATTAATAGAAAATACTATAAGTGGAAGTAACTACAATCCACTCAACTTACTTGGCTTGTTGTTTGGTGATATGGTAACAAATCTTCTGATCATGCTGGGGGACTGCTGCAACGGAGGGGTTCTGCACTGCCTTTCATCTACCTCGGTATGGGATGTCAGCAATTCTCCCACTAGGATCCTTTCTAAGCTGCCATCATCTACTCCTTTTCCAAGCCATCTTCCACATGGAAACCTGAGGAAAAAATAAGGAAAGGAAAACACTGTAGGGCCCTTATGCTCATATTGTACTTTAAAAGACAGCACACAACTGACTTGGTTTTGCTCTGTAAGTTGAGTGTGCTCCATTTGTAAATATTCCCAGTTGCTCTATAATTGAGCCAGCAGAAAAGTGTTCATGCACTTGGGGACAGACAATTCTTGGAGCACTGGGAGCTACAACTTACCATCTTGAATTTCTTTTTGCGGGGGGGTGAATAAGCAAAAGAGGGGAGAGTTTCCAGAAGGAACCCTTAACTTAGACCATACACTCATCAATAAGCTTCAACTGAGCTACTATAATTTGGCTATTTTGTTGCTACATTTTGGCAGCGCAGCCTTGGGAGGCCGGGGGTTACAAATCAAGCGCTGGGAGCCACTGGGTCGCCCACCTGTGATGCAACTGTTCCTGTCTCTCAGGGACACATAGCCTTTCTGCTGGAAATAAAAAGTTGAAGATTGTGGATTTAAACATACAGGTATTTTGAACGGACTACAGATAGAGCGTATTATAGTAGCTCAATTTGGACTGTCAAATACTGATTTAGAAAGTCAGGGTGTGTATGAGCTCCATTCTTACAATTTTTGGCTTCCAATTTATGCAGAAGTCAATGCAAAATTTTTTGTACAAGCATGAAACTAATAGGAAGTTACAGTTCACCATGGTTATCTATTATATGTGAAGTAAAACATTCCAGATAAGTCAACTTGCAACATTTGCAGATTCTGCTAGTTTAAGGTTATCATAGTTGATATATTCTTGAGGAGACACCCAATGCCTTCTGTAAATATGGGATTATTATTTACAGCTGAACTTTATGCCATCTGTATGTTATTATATCTAATAATATTGCTAGATCATCTGCATCAGTAGCTAATTTATTTTCATTAAAGAAGAAAGTAAAATAATACCTATACAACTAGACGTGGTCTTCATTGTTTGAAAGAGTTACAGAAACAAGAAAATGAGGCCACTATATTTATTGTATTACAAATGAGCTTTACTCAAGAATTCAAGAATTCAAATATTATTTTTTACAACTCATAAGAAAGTTGAAAAGATGCTTACTTGTAAGTGTGACCTGTCACTTCATTTCTGACCATAACATATTCCACTAGCCACTTGGCATACAATCCAGAATTATCGTGTCCTATTTGTACCGTAGTAAGTTTTCCCAAATTCTGACACTAAAAATTAGGAAAAATAAAAGATACTGGGTCAAAAAAAAATCAGAGAGAGAAAACAAGATGACTTCATTAATGTATAGATCATCATTAGGAAGGAAGATGTAATTGGACTTTAGGCAGGAATTGGAGATGTGGAAAGACATAGGACTGAGTTAAGGTTTCAGAGCCAAATCTGTCTTGCCCTGCAACTGGGAAGCAGCAGAAATGCAAGGGAGAGAAAGCAGTTGACACTCTCAGATGAAGCTTGGGCTACTGCGGTTAAAGAGATATTGTGGTAGCTGCTATTTTCTCCAGAATGACCAGGAGGATACAACTGGCCTGGGATAGACATGGACAATGGGGGGCAAATGATCTTGGTTGCTGGAGGAAGAGTGATGCTGAGTTACACAGTAATCTCTGGCATCATCTGTGCCAAAAACAGTTGGGATTGCAGAAAATGAGAGACAGCAGCTAGAGTTAAAGATGGAGCCTGTGTAAGTGGCAATGGCTGGGAACTTTTAGTGTTGAGAGCATGCAGCAATAGCAGGAATTTTCACTGCAGGATGTGAAATCAGAGATTGAGCAGCTACTGTTGGAGCAATCAGCACTACACAAGAGCTTTCCAGTTTGGGGGAGTGGAAAAGAGACTATCAAGACTCCTCACGGTTGGATCCAAGGTGATTTGGAGGAGTTAGGGTAGAACTGGGAGGTTAGAGATCATACAGTTTTTGGCGACATAGCTCTCAGGGTAGAAATCTGAGAACTGTGTATAAGAAGTGGGGTAAGGGGACAGGGAGCTGAGCTCCCCTAACTGGACCAGGACTAAATGAGAGTGAATCTTGGGGGAAAACTCTGGTTTGGGATTTCACTTGTTTTGGGAGGATGTTCTGAGGATGCTATAAGTGTTTGGGGGCAGGGGGGTTAAATAGAATGCTTTGATAGATTACTATACATCCAGTTTGGTTGATTGGTACACAGTGTTGATATGGAGGAAGTGGAGGTAACTTTACTCTTCCTTTAGTAACATTCTTTTTGTGGTTATAATTGTCTAAGTTTGCTGGAATCCCACAAAAATAAATATTTCCAAAGGCCAATCTATTAAATTTACACACACACTCTCTCTCTCCTGTCCCCCCACCCACAACCCCATGCTTTTCTAACTTATTTATTTATTTTATTTATTTATTATTTCAATTTCTATCACCGTCCCGTCTCCCCCGAAGGGGACTCTGGGCGGTTTACAAAAAGACGATAATTAAAATAGATAAAAAGTACTACAATATACAATCATTATATAAATACAAATAAATTAAATATAAAATCCAGGAGGCGTTAAGATTGTATTTAAAAAGGACTCTATGGCACCAGCCATCCCCAGGAGGAGCTGCTCCCATTCCCATCCCAGGTGAGGCGGCAGAATCAGGTCTTTAAGTTCTTCCGGAAGGCCAGAAGCGATGGGGCCTGCCTCACCTCTGGGGGTAGAGTGTCCAAATAATTTGTGTTCCTTTAACTTGAGGTAGGTAACCCATGGCTCTGGGATACCTACAGTCTCCAGATATAAAGCTGCTGAAAATGTAAAGGCCAACTGTCAAAAGTGTGTAAGCTGTTTCCTGTAAAATACACACAGGAAACAAAAAAAACATCTTAGCTAGCCTTAGCTACTTGTTTTACATTATTGCACTGTGGGCCCTTGGTCAATGAAATATTTTTTTTTAAACATAGCACAATCCTTAGTGGCTGAAAGGTTACCTTCTCCTGCTCAACAACGTAGTGCCCTCCCTATTAAATAAGACCACATCGCCACTTGGATTTTATATTTATTTATTTTTATTTATATTGGTTTTAGATTGTAATTTTATGTGTGTTTGGTTTTAATTACTGATTTTACTGTAAACCACCCAGAGTCCCCCGTTGGGGGAGATGGGTGGTGATAGAGATACAAACAAATAAACAAACAAACAAACAAAAGAGATACCTCAAATGTCATCTCCAGCATATTTCTTGGAATCTGCAGGATTCCGGTTTCACCCAGTTCTCCTGAAATGCATATCCATGGGTTGGCTGTGAACATTGAGCCACCAAGTTTTTTGCTAGGAACAATCAATATATGGTACGGAATCACTGTAAAAAAGAAAAAAAAACATACACAGAACTAGGTAAAACAATTAAGTCTCCAAGAATAAATGCGAGGGGAGCCAGGCTGAGCTTCTTCAGTAGAGCCCCGTACCTTTGAAATATATTTCCCCAGTGAGAAACATCTAGAGTTCATTGTATCACCTTTCAGGCATTAATACATTACACTATTTATTTTTAAGTTCCAGCTGGGCTCTTAAACCAATTATGTCTGCTGAAATTTTATTGTTTTATGTTCTGAATTTTATCAGTTAAGTAGTAATTTTAGAGTGTTCTAAGCTTGCTGGGGATATTTTTGAAGAGCAACGTAGCAAATTTTGAAATACTTATGTACATACTCTTATTAAATCTCATGGTCCTCAAATAAAAAAAAAGTATCTATATAAACTCTCATTGCGTTTATCTGTTTGTACCCTCAAGTTAGCCCAAATGGTGCATTATACCACAACAGGTTTTGAATCAAGGTACCTAAAATCTGCTAACTTAAAGAATGCATAAAAAATCCAGGACCCATTACTCCTGTGGAATTGAAATTTCTGCAATGTTCACACCGGTTTTATTTGCAAAGTTGTGGCTGTTGCAGCGTCCCTGCGGTCACGTGATCATGATTTCCAATGCTCCCTCCCAGCTTCCCACAAGTAAAGTCAATGGGGAAGTCGGCAGGAAATCAGAAGTCGCTCCCACTCCCACTGCTTTTTTGCCTGTCCATGGTCATTCTGTTTATCTGTATAGGTAAGTAAATATTGACTTACTATTGAAGTTCGTTTGCCACTACAATTATTTTTACATTTACGATATATACTCTTCTTAGATGATTACGGGACCATCCAGCATTGGGATAAAAAAAATATGGTCAGCCTAAAATTAATGTTCATTCTGGTCACATCAGACTGTAGTATGTTTCTGTCAAAGGATGACCCAACGGGTCACAAGGTTGTTTAGTTGCTTATCAAAGCTAGATTTAGTAACTGAAATCCTATAGATCATGAACAAGCTAAATAAAGTTTTGAGGAGATGGGTGTAAAAGCCCTCCTTCTTCTTTGATACTTTTTTACCTCCAGTCTTAGCCCAGTACTAAAAATGAGCCAAATGAAAGAAAAAAACGCCAGCAAGAGCATATGGTGAAGTAAGATGGGAGAGCAGGTCTTACTTCCATCCCCCAATACTATTTCAGTGTTTATACTAGGTTTATACAAACCAGTTAAAACTGTATTTAGCAAATTTACATATCTAGTTTTGTTCTAGGTTTATAGATGAGGCAGCTTCAAAACTCTTTAAGAAGCACTGTTTCCAGGAAACCTATTTGCATAATGACACTACCAATTCTACGTCAAAGGACAAAAGAAAATGGAATTTTTGATCCAAGCTAAAAGCAGATAGCTTCCCAAACATGCACATACAAATACCTGTCACACAATTAAAGATATGTATACCTACAAACAGCCCTGTGAAATCTACTCTTCCAAAAACACAGTCTCTGTAAGACAACTGCATGCCCTCTATCTACAATATTGCATTCAGTGTCCTGTACTGACCAATTTTCATTTAAATATCCTTAAGCATTTTGATGGGTTTTCCTTTTTTTGCACTTCCCACACAGTCATGACTTTCTGGAACAAATTTTGAGGGTCAATGAATATCTGCATAGGGAGAAAAATTGCTTTCTTTCCAGCCTACCAATGAAAGTCAATTACAGTAGCTAAATAAATTACATCTTCTATCACATCTCAGAATAGATATAATTATAGTCCCTCTGGCTTGAGAGATCAGAACAGAGTTAGAAAATTAATAAAGCAAAATGAAATTTTAAATAGTATGATGGGATTAATATTGCTTTGTGAATAACTGCTTATTTTTATTTTAAGATTTTATGTAATTTTTAGAATCTGCATTTCTTGCATTTCATTTTCCTGTGACTTTCCTCCTAAGATTTTTATCCCTCTATTGTGGTATACATATATAAGTCACATGAAAATAGTATTCCATGCATCTGACAAAGTGGATTCTGACCTACAAGTGCTTACTATAGCAAATTTGTTTAGATACCACGAGACAATTTGTAATTTTTCCAATAATAAAAGGTTATACTTACAAATTGTTGTAAAAACATTGGTGAAGCAGAAGTAATCCACAGCATTGAATGACAATAGATGATAAAGAAACTGTTCTTTCTCATCATCACAACGGAGGAAAGCATAGCGCTTGTAGAGTTTTCTGACAAAGAAAATAAACAGTCTATAATTATAATAGGAGTTTTCATGTAAAGCATTTCTTTCTGAAGAATGCACTGGCAATCAATATTATAACCAAAGGATTACTGTTTTAATGCCTTTGTTCTTACTCTGTAAATGCTTCATATAAACTTGGATCCACTGTTAAGTATATCACTTTCTATATCTCTGCTCTACAAAAAGAAGCTAAACTTTCTTTTTAAAGGATGGAAAGTATTTTGGAAATATGAAAAATGTGGCTGTTGAAGGGTAAAAATCCAGATAGGGAAATAAAATATTGAGAAATTTGGAACCATGAAACCTTCAAATCCTAGTTTCTAGTACTACTCAGCAACTATTTGGAATGTACAATGCAAGCATATAAATGCTTTATTCAGATTTAAGAGTAGTTGAAATATCAATAATAATAACCCTAATGGAATTAACTCCAAAGGCATAAGATGCATAGATTGCCACCTCAAAAAATAGAAATGCCTTAATTTTCTTTAAGCAAGATTGCAAATATACCGAGTAATAGAAAAAGAGACCTGCAGATTGATTTACTCTCTTGGCTAAGCACATTTAAATTTAGTCTGTATTATCTGAAATGTATGGGAGAACAAAGCAGCTGAAGACTAGTGTCTGTTTGTTTGTTTGTTTGTTTGTTTGTTTAATAGATTTAAATCCTGTCTTCACTCAGGAACTCAAGGTGGTGTACTTCGTGCTCCTTCCTCTTATTTTCCCCTAACATCAACAACCCTGTGAAGTAGGTTGGACTGAAAGTGCCTGGCCCAGGTCACCCACTGGGTTTTCTGGCTTAGGGTGTCCTAGAACCTGGTTCTCCCAGGTCCTAGTCCTAACCTTAACCATAATCATTTTCCTGCTCTGCCCTGATACAGTATGTCCTTTTCTGGAATATTTCCATTTTTTAAACAATCTTCAAATTAATCATTTTTCTTAGGTAAAACCATATCTCAGAAAATAATTTCATTCACTCCAAAACCAGAAAAAAAGTTAAAGAGACTTTTTTCCAACATTTCCCAATATTTCCAAAGTTATTCTATGTTGATTTAGAGAAAACACATGGTAAAATTAATAGGGTTGTACATTTTGTGCAAGTATGAATTTTGCTTGCTGAATGCAATAAGGGTAGGATATGATAGAGGTAAAGCATTTTTGACAATAAATGAAATGCTCAGAAAATGGTTCAACACTGAGCAGGGAGTAACAACAATGTGTGATTTTCTTGGTTGTTTAATATATTTACAGATAAATGTATAAGGGATGGCTGTGTATAAATCTTTGCTCTGCCCACTAAGATATTGAAATGAGAGTTGGGTAGGTCAGGAGAAAGTTAAATGCAGTGGGAATGGGGTACTAAAAAGTGTGCATGGTAAAAGAAGAGTTGGGATCAAGAACGAATGAGTGCTAAATGAGTGTGGATTGAATATAAACTGAATAAACAGTGAGAAAGAAATATGTTACCAATCGAAGACAATATTTGTAGCTCAGGGTTGAACTGTGGAGTCCTTGGTGCTCTCTGAGCCTTGTTGTTTTCTTGCAGACGTTTCATTGCCAGGCTAGGCAACATCTTCAGTGTGAAAAGGGAGCGGGACTTGCTCTTTGTTTATATACCCTGGCTTGTCCTGCCTCTGTTGGTCTGGGTATATAAACAGAGAGCAAGTTCCACTCCCTTTTAGCACTGAAGATGTTGCCTAGCCTGGCAATGAAACGTCTGCAAGAAAACAACAAGGCTCGGAGAGCACCAAGGACTCCAAAGAAATATGTTGAAGTGATTTGGTCACATATAGAAAATGAATGAACATCAAGCTGCAAAACAAATATATGAAGGAAGGGAGAAAGGACCGAGGATTGAGAAGACCAAGAAAGCCAAGGAATGAAAAACAATGAAGAGAGGTGGGAAGTTTAAAGAAGAGAAGACAAAGTATGAAACAATGAATCGATATGGTGGAAGAAAAGATGATTTGCAAAGTTAAGCGATATAGTGAACAGTTTGGTGTAAGCTATATGTAGCTGTATTTCTTTTTCTTATCTCATGCTAGTTCAGAGTAGCATAGAATACTGGGATTAAACCCAAGTGTTTGAGCTCATACCTTAATTTGAAAACCATCTTTCACAAATAACTGTGAAATAACTATGAAATTCAGACAGTATCTGTTAAGTATCTGTTAGCTTTGTTATGAGGTATGATAAGTGAATTTAAAGGGAAACACAAACCAATTCATGTCCATTAAGCAAATGGTTGTTTCAACGTACTTTGTGAGTTCATAATCAGAAAGAAGATGTTTCAGATGTCTGGAGAGTAATTTCTTTTCCATGGAGAGCCGAACCCAAGCTCTAGCCTTACCAACATCTGTTTTGATCTCACTAATATTCTGAATATGCCTGAAAAGAAAAATAAAATAGATTATACTGTTATTATTGCCAAACCTTTTACTGAAGAAGAAAAATAGCTTCATTAATAATATTGTATTAAGAAAGAAAATATAGTTTGTCCTCTAGCATAGGGATCGAATATGAAACGTATAGGCATAAAATGAATATAAAAGATGCATACAAGAACAAATACATACCAAGAAGAATATCTACAGCTCAGTAAAAAGAAGGAATTCTTCTATTTTAGTGACATGTAGATTTCCCAAACTCGCCTGTAGCCCAGCCCTGTATTCTCTGAAGGAATCTTGTCCAACTTCCAACCCCCCCCCCCCCCCCCCGAGCTTCACAGCCTAGACAAACTCAGGCAGTGTTGCCCCCTGCTGAGACAGTTTTGAATTATTTCTCAAAAATCTAATTTAAGATTTAGCTAATTACTTACACTAAAAGATGGATTTTGATTTTTTTGTAGAATATTCTGTGAGTTAGAATTGTGAATGCTATGAGATGAGACAAGTTTTTAATATTGAAAATAAAGCCATGTTTTAGAAAAGGTATAAATATTATGTAATTTAGGAATTATGTAGCTTCTACCTGGAAGTTCACATTGACTTGTCTAAATGCTTGGAACTTCGAAAAAAGAGCTCCTTCTTTAGATTAAGGTTTAGAGCTAGGATGTAAGGCTGATCTAGTGAAAAATATGCCCTCGTGTATTCCTGTACTCCACCATGGCCTGGGAGCAGATGCTGCTAACAAGCTGTCTTGCTTGGTTAGCCCTGCTTTGCATTATGTGTTAGTAGGTCTTTGAATTCATCCGCCCAACCAAACCCAGCAAATAAAGCCATGGTATGCGTTTAGTCTGGTAATTATTTTATTCTTGGGTCTCTTACAGGTAGACAAAATCGAAGACTACATTTAGTTGTCACACTAAGGTTGGCTATGGACAGATTATTAAGGCAGGGTGCAGGGCAGCCAAAAGGGCAGAGATGGTGGGGAGATAGGTGGGTGGGGGGAGTTGAAGCACCCCTGCGGTCATAAGTGTGGGCGGGCTGCCAAGTGCCCAAATTTTGATCACGTAACCGCGGGGGCACTGCAACAGCCGTAACTTTGGGGACCAGTCGTAAGTCCTTTTTTCCAGTTCCGTCGTAACTTTGAACAGTCACTGAACGAATGGTCGTAAGTCGAAGACTACCTGTATTTTGATATTGGCTTTTGAAAGTTTGCATTTGATTCAACAAATACTTTGTTTAAAGTAGTTATTGTCTCCTATAGGAAGCTAACAACTAATAGATTCTGAGGTAGTGATCTCAAATAAAATCAGAAACTTTGTTGTGAAAACATTTTTCAGAATTATCAATTAGCTAATGTTTAGGTTTCAATCTTTACCTGACTTACTAGGGCATTATATCCTGCTGAATATACGTATCTGATACATACTTTTGAATAAACTGGCTTAGGATTCTGGTGCTTGCCTAAACACAAAATGATATTAATCAAAATAATTAGAGTAAAATAAAAATGATTACATAAAATATTTTAAACTTGGTTGTCCCAAAAACATGATTGAAACTTTTATCAAATCTTTAGGATTTCAAAAATCCAACCTCATGTCCTGGATGAGGGATACTCTTAAAGGAGACATTCCTGGGTTGGCATCTGACTTTCTTCTTTCAGCATCTAGAAGAATTCCTAAAGTAAAGATTACAAACATTTGACTAAATGTAGTCAAAGAAAAACAGCCCCCCACAAGCAAAATATTTCTGCCCTACATTAAAGGAGTCACGGACCGCATGGAAAAACTAATGAAAAAACATAACCTCCAAACAGTCTTCAAACCCACCAGAAAAATACAACAAATGTTAAAATCAGCAAAAGACAAAAGGGACCCCCTCACCGCTGCAGGAGTTTACCGCATACCCTGCAGCTGTGGACAAGTATACATTGGGACCACAAAACGCAGCATCCACACCAGGATAAAAGAACATGAAAGACACTGCAGACTACAGCAACCTGAAAAATCTGCAATAGCTGAACATGCTCTCAAACAAACTGGTCACCAAATCTTATTTGAAAACACACAAATACTGGACAACACCAACAGCCACTATGTTAGACTATACAGAGAAGCCATTGAAATACATAAACACCAACACAGTTTCAATAAAAAAGAAGAAAGCCTAAAGATCAGCAAAACCTGGCTGCCAGTCCTGAAAAACACAGCTTGCAAAAGGTCAACGAACTCTACTCAACCACAGAAAGATACAAACAACTCACACAATAGATGTGCTAATCCCACACACGACAGCACCACACACCCCTAATCACCACAAAAAAAACCCCTCTCCTAATCTCTTGTAAATGACCCACAGAAGACACACACCCTCTCAGCAGCTATAAACACCAGTAGGAACACACCCTCTCCACTTGGGCACAGAGAGAATCTTCTAGCTGTGTTCCTGTCCTCTGAAGTTGCCAGCCACAGCTACTGGCGAAACGTTAGGAACCAAAACTGCCAGAACACGGCCACACAGCCCGGAAAACCCACAACAACCATTGGATTCCGGCCGTGAAAGCCTTTGACTATACATTTGACTAAATGTTTAAAAAATGCAAATGCTTTGATTTTAAGCAACATTTGAAGCCATTCTACCATACAGGCTCCTATATGAGCTCATCTGTGGTCTTCATTGCCTCATCAGTTGGTGATAAGGTCTTATATTAGCCATGATGCTCAGATTAAGGAATGGCTCTTTCTAAAAGACTTATAGCTTGATCAACAGAGATCTGTGTTTCCTTATTTGACATATTCCCTCAAAACCTACTCCATCCTGAGTTCCTTCTACAGAGATAAATGAGAGCTGGTAGACGCAAGAAAACACCATAAAAATTATTGAGAGTGGGAGTCAGTAGAGCTGAAATCTTTCTTCTAAAAAATCTTCAAAACTATTCTTTGAAAATGAGTATGAACTTTGCTTTTAGAATATTAAATTAGGTTTCCAAAATGCAGTTGGAACTGCATAGATCAATAGATTCGGGGAGGTGGGAGGGCAGAGAACACAATGTTAGTGATGAGGCAGAAGCTGAAATTGTTTGCAGGTTTTGAAGAACAGTTCCAATGCATGCCATGGCATAATTTCAAATGTGTACAATGATCTAATCAAGTCTGATTAACCCAAGGCACTGCAATTCAAACACATCAGCTTTTGTGTATTTTGAACTAATTTCTCTTATTCCCAGTTCCAGAATAGTGTGAAGCTCAGTAATGAAGGACATATACTTTTCTTGGCTCAAAATAAGCTATATTTTATACATAGAAATTACCTCTTGGGTTCTACCAAGCGCTAACAAGATATGGTATCATACATTTTCCACTAGCTACCATCATATTATGGTGGTGTGGTGGCTCAGCGGGTAAGACGCCAGGCTTGTTGATCGCAAGTTCGGAGGTTCGAATCCCTAGCCCTGCATGCGGAGTGAGCTCCCACACTAGCTCCAGCTCTTGCCAACCTAGCAATTTGAAAGCATGCAAATGCAAGTAGATTAATAGGTACCACTTCGGTGAGTAGGTAACAGCGTTCTGCGCGCGTCATGCGGCCACATGACCACAGAAGCGTCTTTGGACAACGCTGGCTCTTCGGCTAACAAATGGAGATGAGCACTGCCCCCTAGAGTCAGACACGACTGCACAAATGTGCGGGGGGAACCTTTACCTTTTTACCATCATATTCTTTTGGACAAAGTAAACAAGTTATATTTTACGGATACTGCAGGGACAGATATCTGCCCTTTGACCCAGAAGACATGTTTAGTAAACCCAATTAGGTCCCTAAATGCAGAGCTTTTTTCCTTTCATTGGTGTAAGTAAATGACTGACATTTATTCCCATAAGGATTCAGCACCCCTTGCAATATAAAGGTTCTACCTATAATTAGCAGAATATATTAGTATTAATACATCATAAAGAAGATGCTATTAAAAATTCCGTTTGGAATCAGTTAATTCTGTCTTAAATCAAGCCATCAATCCAGTTTCTTGACTAACATTTAAAACTCTATGCTCCACAGCTTTTTCAATAACTGAACTCATCCCAATAAATTTGACTTTTAAAGTCCTACAGTGAATCTATGACAGGTACAGTGCTTTGGAGAGACAGACTAAAACATGTTACTTCAAACCCTATGACAGTGCCTTTCTCAGAAAGGATTGTTTAATTTAAAATAATAATTCTAGGTGATACCTAGTAGAATATTTATATTCTACAACAGCAGTTCCCAAAGTGTGGTCTGGGGACCCCTGAGGGTCCCTGAGACCCTTTTAGGGTTCACAAAGTCAATTAAATAAATATTTTTAAATTTCTCAGTTTTAATTTCTTATAAAATAAATATCGATAGATATAACCCACACAAACCAAATCAATATTTAAGAATGTAAAGGAGTCTTGAGACCAAAATGTTTGCAAACTGCTGTTCTAGAATAATTAGTATTCTCCTGAGTGTAGAATTTACATCAGACTTAAAGTTTCAATAAATAAATATATAAATGTATCTTCTATGTACCTTTGTTTTGTATTAGAATTTAGAATTATAATTTGTTTTTGTGATTTTTTTTCTTGTACAAAATGGCAGTATAATTTTTATGGAAGACAACTGCACCTGAGGTACTGAAGCTTCCAGATGTAGGTTTTCGCTGTCTGTTTTCTTGGTAATGTAACAAGTGTGACCACAAAGCAGATTTCCCCTAAGATTAAAAAGAAAGATTATTTGTCAAATGCAAAGTAAATTACTAATATTGAGCATGATATACTATATCTTGTGCAAAAGATCTTTATTACATAAAAGGTTCACATAAAAAGTAGCCACTGCATTCAACCAAGCTAATAAAGAAAGTTTCAGGTACAGGGGAAAAAAATCTTCTGAATAACGTATACATACTTCGGAAAAAACTAAAAGTTTTTCAGACTATTATGAAAACTCACATGCTCATATTCAAATCAGTTTGGATAATTCTATAGACTAAGATGTGAAAACCCAGCTTCTTTGAGAAGTCCATAATGCTGGAAAAGATGGAAGGAAAGAGAAGAAGAGGATGGCCACTAGGAATATGGATTGAGGAGACCTGAAAGGCCAAGGTGAGGACCAATCATCCTGGAGAAGGTCTATCTATGTGGTTGGAGTCAACACCAACTTGATGGCACATAATCAACTGACTAAGATGCAAGGGGTACTTGTTCTGGTATTTTGGGGTGCTGTCTCTAATCTGTAACAAGGTGATTAAGGCCAATAAACACATGAAAATTATAATTCAGTACCTGAACTAGACTATAACTATATTATAAACCTGCGCACGTGCACACGCACACACACACACACAAACATAATGTGTTCTTTACAGGAAGATGACCTTCATTTTAAAACGAATACTTGTATTAAAATGGATTATCTGCACTGTTATTATCTTTTCTTCTGATAAAGGGAAGTTAATGTATGGAGCAAAACTAATTCTATTGATGAAAAAAGTTAATTTCTCCTCAGCCCACCCTCAATCTTTTAAACACTATGGGGTGGGGTCATTCTATAATATATAAGTTCACATTACACATGACAGAGTGTGGCTTATTATTCTTTGTAACACAAATGCAACAGTTCTCTGCATGTTACTTGGGGGTGAAAAGGCTGCTTATTGGAAATCTGCTCAATGACACTATGTCTGTCCTAGGACAGGGACATAATTACAACCTTGCTTTACATTATCTGTTTACAGTATATACCCAAAATTACATTTTATTTCTCTCAAAATTTTATTTTGTTCTAAAGTCTTTATATAATATGCCCCAGGTTGCTCAGAGTCCTGAGCTAATCTCCAAGCCTTTCCTAGACCCTTGGGTTTCCTATAACATAATACAGAGGACAGACCATTATATAGTTTTATAACAGCTAGTCCCACAATGTTTTATGGAACACTGTCAGAATTCCACCAGAAACTTCCCTCAAGACAGGAACAGAAACTTGGAAATGGGTGCCCCAATCACTACAGATAGCTAAAATATAAGGTAATGGGACTCAAAACAATCACATAAGAAACATAGTGATCAACGTGGGGAAAAGACTTGATCTACAAATGGGTTAATTATTCCCCTGCCTATTTCTGCCATTATACCAAACTTCAAGCACTTTATAGTGATCATGGAAGCAAAAACGCCTTAGGCAGTTCCTAATAACAAAAGAGTTAGAGGGTCCACTCAAAGAAAGAAACTGTGTATCAGCCCAAAGCATCTGCCCAATCCTTATTGGAAGCAGTGAAATGAACAGCCTCGAGGGAAATGTCCCAGAGATCAATGGCCAAATGAAAGAGATTACAAGTTTATGTTCTTTGTTTATACAGAAGACTGTTGCTATGTTGCCTTTCCCCAGTTTTTCTTAAACAAAATATCACAATAAAAAAGTAGTTAAAAAGAAAAAAAAAACAACAAAACAAAAATAGAAGAAAGGAAGAAAAGAAATTTGGGAAATCTTACTACACACCCACACATGAAAATCCCTAAAAAAATCTCTTTATTTTTCTTTTATTCTTGGTTGATTTTTCAGCTCTATTTTTTTTTTGCCTTGATGCTTTTTTGTTCAATGAATACATATGTGATAAGGAGAAACTTTTAAATCACCCACATTCAGTATTTCCACCTGATAGAAACAGGAGAAAGGGCCTTCTCTCAGTGGCTGTTCTCAGGGTTTAGAATTTGCTACCAATGGAGGTTGGGATACTTCCTTCTCTGTTGCCTTGCACAAGGAGGTTTGGATGTCAAGTTTAGATGTTAGAAGTCAAGTTATGCAAAAGCCTTTGGTTAAGGCTTGGAGCTTCTTCATTCCACATATGGATACGTCAGAAAGTATCTAACTAACCACCATCTCATATTTCACACAAACTTAAAAACAATGGCTATCAGCTTCAGAACTAGCAAGGATCTTAATCAAACTTCCAAGCCATACTTATTCTGTAATGGGTAACAATATTTCCAGATTCAGACAAAACTAGACATTACTGCTGGAGATTCTCTAGTTTAATCACTGCTAATCCAGTCTGCATGTGTGAACAAAAGGCTTATGCATATTTTAATTTAATGAGATATGAAAAGTTACTATACTTCTATTTGAGACACACTGCAACCCAGATTTCACAAGAAGTCCAAGGTTGGACAAGTTTTTAATTCTGATTTAAACATTTAAATATTGATGATTCTATAATTACAATTACTATTATACTATTACAGGTAATACAAAATACAGTTTATATTGTAAGGGCAAATACAGATATCCCTGTAAACAATGCATCTCCATGTAACACCTATACAATGAACAACAGGTATGCTGACTCCCAGTGCTGGAACGGGGTCATGAAAAGAGCACAAAAACCTGAGTGAGCTGAAAACAAATGAAAATCACATTATATGGAATTATGATTACACTCACAGTGCTCAAAGCCAAGGGAGAAGAATGACATGTACTGTATATACACGAGAAATGACCACAAGAGAAAATGATCCCAGAACTGACAACTTATCAAACATCTCAAAATTACACTGGATTAATAAATAAAAATAAAAATTACAAATGGAAAAGAAAATTGGTAATTAGGTAACAAAAGGGATCCGGTAGCAAGGGAATGGGCAAAAGTTGCATGTGGTATGAGGATGTTAAGGGAAGCTATCCTCATACATACTTATAAAAGGCATAACTTACTGAAAAAATATTTTTAGAACTAGGTTAATATGCTACAAACCAAAACTGGTTTTGCAAAGAGGAATGATTGGAACTGTTGCACCTCTTCCATCAGATTCCTGAATACTCTACCACAACAGACCGTTCAGCACTGTTTGCCAACATCTTCAATCAGTCCAAAGAATTAACCTTATGTATGGTTGGCCGCTTGGTGGTCTGAAAGGCCCAAATCTGAGTTGTAGCAGAGTATACTGATGCTCTATCTTCTAGGATGAAAGTGGTACAGCTTCTATCCTATGCAGCATATAAAGGGAAGGGGAAAGTCAGACAGCATATCCTTCACACACAGAAACTATTACAATTTAGAAGTGGATTCAAGCAAAGTGAGCTCTGCTTAAATGACCAGATAAAAATTTGAAAAAAATGTTCTACAGTAAAACATTTCAAATGTATCACTCTCCCTTTGTGTTCATGCATAATCAGCAAGGTGTTTACAGAGAAAATCTATCAGTATTTCTCTCTAAAAGATGTAAATATTCACGAAACAAGTTTATTTTATCATCTTCTAGTTAAATCTCACAGTAAAGACGCCAGAAAAACAATTAGGAATGATTGGGTTGGATCCAGACATACCATAAGCAGAGTTCTGTTCAAGGAAAGGGCTCTCGTTTGGCTCTCACAAACACATTTTTATCAATCCTGCCTTTCCTCTGAAGCACTGTGAATGCTCTAAAAATCTGCACTGAATGTTTGGGGAACCCATTGAAACAGCGAGTCAGGGATGTCGAAAGCTGGAAGAGTAGTGGAAAACCTGCAGGTATCGGCTGCATCCCTTTTGTCCATGGGAGCCTCTCCTGGATCCAACCCTACATTAATGGTTAATTCTCATTTACATTAATATCCCAAATCCTATTAAAAAAGAGTAATCAGCATTAAATATCCATAAAAGTACATTTCTTACCTGCTTCACCTGAAGCCCATGGCTCCATATTCTTTCCAAAAGATCACAGAGACTGGCTATCAATGTATTTTCTTCCACCCCTGTAATGTTCACCTCACCATGACCAAGTTCTACTGCTTCACGGCCCATTTTTTCCACAAGCATCCTCTTTGTCTTTCAAAATAGAAAGCATACAAAAGATATGGTTGCTTTTTGAAAAAACCAGAATCCTCTATCACCTCAAATGAGCAAAATAAGTAGCAATATAAGCAGTTGTTGAACTGACTAATTATAGTACGAAATATATAGATATAAAATCACCAACAGATTTTTTTCCATTATGACACTCTGCCAGTACTGATCACTTATCTGCCGTACATTCATCTGCCAAAAGGAAAAATTAAAGATTTGGTTGACTCAGTCTTTTTTTTCAGCTATGATTTATCATTTATATCTGCTTTCATTTAGTGTGTGTGTAAATCCACAGCACCTGTTCTGCATTATTTGAATAACAAGCAAGAAAACTGCTGGATGTAACACACAGGGAGCTGAATCCCAAACAAAGGAGGAAGTTTCCCACTTTCTTCTTCTTGTATCTCAGTATCTTCTAATGCCACTCTTGAGCACTGGGGAACCCATAGAATATCATGATTGATACAGCTAGAAGGAGAAATCAAAGGCTTTGCTTTTCACAAAAAGAGAAGTGTTTTCATTCATATAGGAAGCTCCTCTAGATTCAGTGAGTTGAAATATGTGTGTGATATATTGGCAGATTCTCTTTATACCCATAAATACTAAAAATAATGATTATTTTTAAAGGAAAAGCAGTGGAATCTAAAAATATTAGCACTCTAGTTAAAAATTATAGTAATTGCCATATATTACTCATACTTTAATTAACCAAGTGCAAGAGGATAGGCAGAAAGATAGATGATCTTCAAAATGTCTGAGTAGGTATACATTTCATACCTGACATACTTGAATTCAGAAAAGAGAATTATATTATCTCTGAATTTCTGTACCACGTCTAACCCTTAGATAGACAAGAAACATGTTAAGTAAGAACAATGTATTCCATTTTTCTAGTTGGAAATACCTACTTGCCCTTCTAGAATTTTCCAGTGGGCAAGCTATCCTTTGTATGTTTACAAGTGTCTTTATCTGAAAAGTAACTCTAAAGCAACTACGCCTTCCCCACCTGATAAAAACTGAAGTATATATTTCTCATTTAGAAAGTCAGGTAGCCAAAGATGCTGTTTGTGAAAGCCAGGAAGAGCCAGCACGCTAAGGAAATCTTTCTAACAGTGAATTTAAACATAATGTGCTAGAATAGAATTGTGAGGCCAAGGTCGGGTTTATTAATATTGGGAAAAGCGATGAGTTTGATGCCTGCTGTTCTACAGTTTAAGGGGGGGTTGTTGTTGTTTCTTCAGAGGAATCAGTCACTAGATTGATTATTGAGGAAACAGTCATGAACTGCCTGAGGAGGAATTACCATGTGGAGATATACCTGAAACTGCTGTTGCATCAAAGTACCAAGGGAATTAAATTTCACTGCAGTAAAAACAGAGTGACTGGATGCTTCCCAGTTCTTCACTTATTAAGCTTATCCCAATTATTCAGTAGTTGTCAACATTCTGTTATGAAACGTTATTGTTTTCACTTGGAAATTATTAAATAAATATAGCTTTTATTTTAGGATTCATGAATATGTGTTTCCAGTTTTATGTTTCATCAGAGAATGCTAATAAAAAGAGCCTTAAGAATAATCTGACACCACAGAATATTTTGCAGTTGCCCCAGGAAAATAGAAATGGTTTGTAACCAATTTAACTACTATTCTTAGGATATACTATATTAGCCGCTACAGAAACAAGGTATGGAATAGCACAAATAGGACACCAACACTGGTTTGATCCTAATGACTATACTAAAATAAATTTACACTGTGGTAATCCACAATTGAAAAGAATAAGGCTTTTTGTGGAAATCCTGGGTGGACTGTATATTTAATTAATATATTCGAATGGTGAATTTTTGTTACTGGAGAAGATGAATGCAGCAACCGTTTGCTAAAATGTGTAGGGTGCCAATATCTTCATTTAGAACACCTTTTAATGTCTGAATATGGGCTGGCTGCCCCAAGTGCCTCAAAATCCCCTCTATCATTAGGAGATTTAACATGTTCTTTACAATAACATAAGCTTATAATAATCATAATCATAATAAATAATCATAATATTTACAAATTTATTTATTTATCAAATTTATATATTTAAATGGTTGTTGGAATACACCAAATTAAATAGTCAAGATTATAGGGAGATATGGAATCAGGAACTGGAATGTATAGTACACAAACCTTAATGGAACTTTATCACCATAGTTCAGCAATCTTAGAAATGGGTTCAGATTAATTGCAATCACATTTTACCCACAGACCACTTTAATTAGTAATATAGTATAGTGGTCCAGTCTAGTCTAATTGCCTTAAGGCTAATTCTTGGCACTCTTCTGCCAAGGTAATTTTTATTGTTTTTTTCACTCCTTCAAACGTTTAGTTATATGGAAAACGGTTTATATAGGATATGCGACCATGTAAAAATAATTTAACAGAAAAAAATCATTGTTGCTCCTTGCTTTTTGTACATGCAATAACAAATATTCACAGAATCACAGTAGTGCATGAAGTAGCTCTAAGTAGAACAACATTACTTGTGCCTATGACTCCAAAACCCTGAAGTCAAAATATGGGGAAAACTGTATATTATTAGAATAATTTCATCATTAGAATCGTCCCATTATTAGCAGAATGTGTCCTGATCCACAGTCTTACTTCCACCCCATTCAAGGGGACATTCTGCATTCACTGAACTGATCAGTTCTGTCTCATTTGTGTGAAGCTATGAGAATATTACATCAAAGGATATCAGTATTATGAGAAATAATCTACTATAATGATCCAGTTAACTCAGCTCCTCTGAATAGCAGAATTATATAATACCTTATTTCTGCATTCCTTCAGCAATCCTTCAACGAATTTCCAATTGGTCTGGGCAATTACTGATGGTGACAGATTAGACAATTTGGGCTGCCGGATAGTGCTGCCCAGATTTCGAGCTTCTTGGATGTATTTCTATAGAAAGAAAGGAGCAAGATAGATAGATAGATAGATAGATAGATAGATTGATTGATTGATTGATTGATTGATTGATTGATTTCTAAATTTAAACATTTGGAATTTCTCTAACAAGAGGGTAAAATATGTATCTCATAAAATAAGACTACATTTTATGTTATATTGCAAATAATATTTTTAATTGATGTTCCCACTCAGTTTTAAATGGCCTGGCTGTAATTACTGCACAACATTTCACTGCAAGAGTAATATTTTTCCAAGATTACAGAATCATGCTTTCTTATATTTTTGAAATAGCACAGTAAGACGGGTTACTCACCTGTAACTGAGGTTCTTCCACTGGCCTTCTGTGCAATGTACCATTGAGAGCTGAGCTGTTTTTAGAGGAAGGATACTCTACCCCTATGACTATGATAATGCTAAGAAGGTACCTCATGCCTTCCATTAGCTGATGTAGAACCTCAAGAGAATGATTGCCTGTGAGGGGACAGAGGGTGGGTTGTGTGAATGCACAGACAATATTTCAACAAAGCACAGTTGCAGTAAGCAACTTGTTCTTCTATGTAATGATTCTGTGCATCACACAAATGGGTGACTAGCAAACTATACTTACAGAGGGCAGATAAGTAAAGAGTGGAAAATAAAAGGCAGCACTGTATTTCCAAAGGCTTCACTAATTCTTGCTCTGATATCCAACTTACATTGTTGAACAAATATTGTGATCATGTTGCAGCTCAATAAACATTTGGTAAGAGAATCCTCTAAGCCACAAAGGCTGTAAAAAAGTAAGATCTAGCTCTTTTTGATGAGGGTAGACTTGCCAGCTAGCATGCCAGGTGGGTAGTAGCTGTCACCCAGAGGAACAAGCTATTGACATGAAACTCTCTGCCTTTGCTTATGGGATGAACGGCAGAGTACGAGTCAAAAAATGTTGCTGAGCCCTTGAGGCACCATTGTAGGGAATATCTCTATATGGAGCCAAGGAGGCTGTGTAGTTTGGCCAGGGCTCCCAAGCAGGGAAAGTAGATGGAGTCAGGCAAGATATAGTAGGTGAGATATATTAGAGGTCACTGAGTGAGCCATTACAAGGGAGGGGAGTCCTACAATTTGGTGCTGCTCCCAATTTCTAGCTCAGCTGCCTCATTCCTAGACTCTTGAGGCCAGATTACTGTCAACCTTGGCCTCAACACGTCAGTGAATTCCAGGTTCACCTGTAATTTATCTGCATTTATCCACAACCTAGTAGTGGATGAGTCGGCTGACCTGGCATGTATTACTGAAAGCTTGTTAGGTGAAGGTTGAAATGTAGCCCTCTCAGAGATCTGCCCTCCTAGGTTTAGAGTACTACAACAGCCGTGATGCCAACTTAGGGGTGGACAATGATCTTGAGAGACAGATTTACAGTTATCAGAGGTACTACTTTTGTGATGATAATGTGTAAGTTGGACTGGAGGTACAAGTTGGGAGATTCTGCTTGTGTACTGCTCTTCCTGCTGCCTGAATGGTTTCCTGGTCTCTGATGTCATCTTTGGGCTGGTGTTGGAATTCCCCCACTACTGGTGCTTGAGGATATAAATCTCCATGCTCTGAGGGCAGGTTCTGGGAAGACTAAGGAATTCATGGCCTCCATGGTGACCTTGGGCTTGTTCCATGTGATAGGTGATCTGACACCAATGGCTAGTTTACCCTGGATTTTGTGTTTGCCTCAGAGCAGTTGATGTGTGATCTGAATATGGAGGACGTTATGAGTCCTTTGCCATAGTCAGGTCATTTCCTGGTATGAATGCCACCCAGGATATCCACAAGGTGGGAGGGCTGATTAAGGCTCACTTAAGGTGCCTTATTAATGCAGATAGATTCTGAAGGTGCTTGGGGATTTTCCCACAGACCTGGCAGGCAATTTGTGGGTTGGTCTCTGGAATAAAGTCATAAACAGATAGTTGGATATTATTGATTGCAAGTTGCCTACATCTGTTTGCCAATGTTCCTTGGTTTCCTTAGCAGCTCTGGGAGATGAAGAGAGATGTCTGGAGTTCCAATGGAGGAAAACAAAAAGTGAATCTGATCAACTATGGTAACAGCCACATTAGGGGTACATCGTGTCAATATGAATAGCAAAGTGTCAGTGTTTCTTCTCACTTATTGCTTTGGTGGATTGTTGTCCAGCCTTTTTAGGGAAGGATAGGCAGAAAGAACTGTCATAGGGCCACTGTGATGCATTTGCACGTTTTCTTAAACTGTAAAGGGTCTTGGATCCACCTGTCTCAAATGCATGAGTGACATCCAAAGTGGCTTTTCAATGTGATATGGAAATTAATCAATGGATTTATTTCAGCCTGTGGACAGGTGAAATGAGTAGGGTGCTTTCTAGCATGAGCTCTGCTACTTGTGAAATGCCCCTCCTGGCTCGTTTGTGGGATGAGGTCTGAGTAACTTGATTGGGGAAGTGATCAGTGTTTCACTAGGAGGGAGGGTTATGCTACATGCCTTGAAGATGGCAGTGATGCAGCACCTTCGTAAGAGCTTGTTGAGAAGGCGTTGGGGCTTCAGTTACAGAGTACCTTAGAGGAAGCAGATTATTTTAACCTTTTTCAGTCAAAGTTCAGGGAGAGCATGAGATGGAAATAACATCAGTAATTCTGGAAGATAACCTTAATCAAAATTTGGAGAGAGGTACTGTGATCCTCTTAATCCTTTTTGATCTCTCAGTGATTTTCAATACCATCATATCCTTCTGGAATGCTTGTGAGGGCTGAGAGTTGGGGACATGGTTTTGTGGTGGTTTCATAGTGCTGATGGAGAATGAGGATTTGTGGGAGCTCTCCTGTGAGGTGCCAAAAGGTTTAATCATCTCTACTGTTTAACATGTATATAAGAAGTCATCCATCAGTTTAGGATGAGGTAGTGTCAATATGCAGATGATACCCAGTAGTGTATCTCTACCCTGAGATGGATTGGAGGTGTCACAGAAGTGTCCTGAGTGTCTGGAGTCTGTAAGGGCTGGGTTGGGCTGAAAAAGGCTGAGACGGCACCCTAGGAAAGTTGAGTTGCTATTTGTCCAGAAATTATCTGTCTTGTTAGCTCGAGTTTTAACCTGGATGAGGGGCATTCCCCTTGATGAAGCAGTTATCCTGACTCACAGGAAGTTCTGACTCATGGCAGCATGTGCCATTGGAGCCATAGGCAAGGAAGCTTTTCTCCAACTTCACCTGGTGCACCAATTGTGGCCTTATCTACAGTGAGAGGCCCTGGCAACAGTGATTCATGATAGTATCACCATTTGAAGGGACTACAGCAATGCACTTTACTTGAGGCTGCATTTGAAGACCGTTCAGAAGCTGCAGTAGGTGCAGAGTACTGCAACTTGTGTATTGGCTGGTAAAAGCTATTACAACAGTATAATACCAGTATTAAGGGTCTTGCCTAGGCCCCCAATAGAGTTCCAAGTACAATTCAAAGTGCTGATTTTAATCTTTAAAGTCCTACATATCTTCATTCCTAGATGTCTTTAGGACTGTCATTTCTAGGTGGAAGCAACTTATCCCAGGTTGGGAAGCTCAACTGCCCCTCAATTGTGAGGTAAAGGAAAGGGGACCCAAAAGCAGTATTTTTCTGTGATGGCCCCCACCTTGTAGAACAGCTTCCTCCCAGAGGTTCAGATTGCATCTACTTTTGCATCCTTCAGAAATGCCTTGAAGAAAGAGCTCTTTCATGGGGCATTTGAAAGAGTGCAGCTTTCATTGGCGATCACTCGTAGCTGAGTAAGATTGTCTTCCAAAGGTAAAATTTTAACGGTGGATCCGTAAGTGGCTATAAAGGCCAATTCTGGATCCGCACAACCTCCCACAATGAGGGCATAGGTTTCCGGGTGGGAGACGGTCATGATGAGGGTTTGCCTGACGTGCCTTCCTTTTAGCTCTTTTCTCCCTTTCGCCCTGTACTCGTGCTTCTTCAAAGTCCATGGCGCCATTAATAAAGGATGACCTCCAATTGTAACGCTCATGAGTTAGGGCTTCCCAGTTCTCAATGCTGATATTACATTTTTTAAAATTAGCTTTGAGAGTATCTTTGAATCTCTTTTGCTGTCCACCAATATTCCGTTTTCCATTCTTAAGTTGGGAGTAAAGTAGCTGCTTTGGAAGACGATGGTCAGGCATTTGAACAACCTGACCGGTCCAGCGAAGTTGATGTTGGATGATTGCACTTTAGAATTGAAAGTGCAGCTTACAGTAGTACTATAATAAGTACAAATGCAGCTTATAGTAGTAGTATAATAAGATTAAACATAAAAATCAATTAATACAATTATATTCTACTAATCCATTGTGCTACCTTTGGGGTAGCATGATCTTCTTCATCCCCAAATGCCTTTCTAAACAGCCAATTTTTTATGGCTCTCTGAAAACTTAGTAAGGAGATGAACTGCAACAGCTTACCCAGAGGGGCCCAAGTCTGAAGTCACTGAAGATGGCATTCTCTCATTGGTGGAACTTCAGCAAGTCCTTTCTCTCAGGTCTTATTGGACAGGGAGATTCAATATGGAGAAGGTGATCATGGAGATATTCAGGTCCTGCGCCATGTAGGGCTTTAAAGGACCTTGAATTGTACCTGGAAGTTAACTGGCAGCCAATGTAATTCTAGTAAGTACTGTTGTTACAAGGGTGAATTGGCGTATCCACCTGTAACTACCCGAAATGCTGCATGTTGCACCAGCTGAAGCTTCTGTAGTATCTTCAGTAGTATGATTGATGTGATCCACAATGTCTTCTTGCAAGATACATTGCCAAAAAGAACTGTGGTAAAACAGGAGATACCTAGCTGGGCATACACACAAGCACAGGTGTGGGATATCCTATCACCAAAAAGAGCTCAGCCATAATGTCCTTAATAATACACTGCACAGGCATGTGAATTCATTTGTGAGATACACAGACACAATGAACAAAAATTAGATGATGCTAAATTTATGCTATATATCATGTGTTTGGAGTGAACAAAAAAAGCACTTTTCAGACCAGCTTCTATAAATACTGCAATTCCTATGAAACTGTTCATGTGTGTATCTTTGTTTAGTACATAAATATGTACGATATTTTGATATATGGATATAAATCCTACATACACACAAACACAACAGACTAGCTAAAGCATTAAAATAGATTCAACAGAGTACTTAAAGCCAATTATGCTGCTCTATGTTTAAACATAATTGCAGCTGAAGCTTTCAAAAAAAATCTAGCTGCTGATGAGACAGAAAAGGTAGCAAAACAACACAAAACTATATAAATCAAAAGTCAAATAGCTAATATTAAATAGAAGCATGGTAGAGCAGCATGACATTTTAAACACCCATATGCAAGAACAGGACAGAGGCAATTTAAGACAATTAATGACTTTCCAGTCAAAAAAAGATGATGTAACATAATTTACAATTAACAGAAATTTAAATAGATAAAGTAATACTATTTTACATCAATGTACAGCACAGTAAAAACAATTTTAAAAGTTAGAAATGTAAATCACAGTTTTATGAGTAACTATTCTCCAGAAATGATATTTTCTTTTAAAATTATTATCAATTACACCATATTGATTTTTTTCTCTTTTGCTTTTACTCAGAACCTTCAGAGTACAGCGAAACCTTGATTTAATGGACCAAATAGGGGATAGGGTGCCTATTATTCTCAGTTGTCTGCTAAATTAGAGTATGTGATCATAGCAATTTATTTCATATGCATGTGTAATGATGTCATTTAACCATTTACAGCCTAAGACTGTAATAAAAGTTATACTGTGCCATTTACAGTATGTAAAGTTACATCATTTATGTGATGATGTCATTTTACAAATGATTTAAATTGACATCATTAAGCAAATGGCATATATGGCTGTGAAAATTTGATCTACTGCCTGCAAAGTTTATTGTATCATGGTCTGGTAAACTGAGGTTTCAATATATTTTCACAATAAGTAATGTTGTTTAATGGAAAGTAGCAGCATGACTGATTTTTGAGAACTAATTTAGTAGGCAATTTTTAGCAGGCTTGACCGCCAGTAACAGTATGGACAAAAGTCCTCCATCTTGATCTGTCTCTGATGATAATCTGTAGCTCTTTCAAAGAATCTCTTTCAAAGAATTCCAGTTATTTTTTTGATATTGGCCATCTACCTTATTCATTCTGTTATTCTCTTCTACTTAACCTTGCCAAGCACAGTTTTTTTTCTAGTCCATCATCTTGCTGGCAAAAAAAATGCCCAAAGTATGGAAGCATATGATTGCTGATCATTGCTTCAAGGGAGCAGTCAGTTTTTCTTTGGTCCAGAACAGACTGAATGTAGTCCATGCTTTCTTAGTAGCCATCTTCAAATCCATAATTTGTTGTATAAGTTAAATAGAAATAGGTACCATACACTTATTTCTCTTGCTCCCTTTCCTATTCTGAACCACTCTATTTCTTCAAATTCTGTTCTTACTGTAGCTTCTTGTGTACTGTATTAGCCTTAATATAATCCATATTCTGACATGATTTACACAATCAAAGGTTGGCTGAACTCATTAAAGCAAAGGGAAACCTCTCTATATTCTCTTGCCTTCTTCATATCCATCTTACATTACTTATCCTTTCATGTCCCTTTGCCTCTTCTGAAACCTGTCCATTTGGCATTTCTCGTTCCATGTATAATTTTTCACTGCTTGTGTGAGGAACTAATGAAATGATTATGTAATTTGCACATTCTCTTGCATCAGTCTTCTTCAGTATAAGTGTATATAATCTTTCCCAGTCTTTGGACCACACACTCTTCTCCTGTAGCTTTAGTGGATATTTCATCTGTTCAGTGGATATTTCATCTGCATCTGAAGTTTTCTTATTTGACAGCTGGTTTACTGCCTTTTGTACTTCACTTTCTAATGGAGTTCCTGAATATACTCTCCTCTAAAAATGTTCCTGTCATTCTAGAATAAAGTTTTAATCCTGTCATTCTAGAATAAAGTTTTAATATAGTCTTTTAATATTGCTTGTTTTTATAAAATCTCTCCCATGACTACACTTGAGTAGTCTCACCTGAGCTTTTTCATACAATCATTTTCTATGACCTCTCTGATCTTAAAACAGAACTCATTTTAATTATCTTGGCATTTATTTATATTTGTTGACATCATTTATTAAAGTATATTTCTTTGTCTTTTTTGCTTGATTGAAGTCTGCATTCAATTGTCATATGTTCTTTTTGTTGCTCCATCTTTCTTCAAACTATTCAGATCTTTTTCTCTTGAAATTTTGGGAATATTTGTTCAGGGTTTTTTTTCTGCTTCAATTTTTCTATGTCTTCCCACGGTTTCTCAAATATTCTTCTGCAGGAATCTCTTTTATTCCACAATCTTATATTCTGGCAGTATGCTTTCTCGGTCATATTTTGCTGGCACATATTAAAAGCTGAAGCTAGCAAGGACGAAACTAGTGCTGTCCAGAGCAGACAGAATCACTGTGCAGGTGCATTCCAGTCTCAATGCTCGGAAAAGAATAGCCAAAAGTCTGTTGACTCAAAAGGGCAAAAGGAAAAGCTTACAATTTAAATGCTGCAGCTAAAATACATAGGGCTTGATTTCTGTGTTCTGTAGTATGCAGACCTTCTGCGTAAATATGACTTATTTCTTGTCTGCAATGAAGCAACTTATCTAGTAGGGTCAAGTCTGTGGAGCTTTTGCTGTTACCTACAGTACTTCCAGAATGCAGGACTGAGTTTCTTGAAGACTAGAGATGTATAGCAATGCCTGGCCTGAAGTCTGACACATACTTATTCTCTATAATTTTCTAAGTTTAATTCATATATCTCATGCCAATAATTCATGGTTTATTCCACAATCTATATCTGGAAATGCCCTGCTGACAGGATTGTACTTTTCTTTCTTCTGTTTCCTATTATGTAATCAATTTGATTTTGATTTTGCCCATTAGCGATGGCAACATATAGAGACTATGTTTATGCTGCTTGATGTAGGTATTGGCAATGAACAAATAATTATCTTTGCAAAAACTCTATTAACCTATTTGCACTGCTGTGATTATCCAGTTCAAATCACCAGATCCAGTCGGGAAACTTCATTGGCTTTCCCCAGTAAGAAGGGTGCTTTTTGGCCTGTGGGTCTTATCATCTGGCGCTGAAACTTTTCTCAATGTTACAGCCATGTCTACACTGTTTACTATATAGTTTTCTACAGTATGCAAATGATTTGCCATCGCCATCTGGATTTTGGATTTCTTTCTCTTAGGTGGGTTGACTTCTTTCACCCCTTCATAGCCCCACCAGCCCTCATGTTGTGGACACACTCTGCTTCACTCCCACCATTGAAATTATTGGTCCTACCGTGAGCTCTGGTACTGCTTTCATGGTTACTGAAAATATGGAGCCATCTCACCAAGTAAAGATGGTAGTCCCCTCACAAGTTACAAATTACAACTACCAAATGCTGAACTAAGGATGCCACATTCATCACATTCATCATAGCTTTAAAGATTTGAGATGCTTTTTCCTTTTCCTTTTTTTTTTTTTGGTAGAGGCAAAATCAGATAAGTTACATTACTACTTATAGAAAATGTTGGTTCTATCATTGGATAATGTCACAAAATGGTTTTCACCTCTCTCTGGTCGTTATCAAGACGCAGGTGCTCCGTGTGCTGTTTCTGTCTGTCTTTCCTCCTCCACTGTGCAGGTGCGTTGCGTTTGGTCCATCTAGAAAATCAAAAGTGGTATTCTTTAGGTACACTAGGTAAATAAGAGCAAAATGTTCATCCTGATCTGAAAGTGCTAATAATAATATAGATAGGCTGACCATATTTCCTTCAGACAAAAACGGGACATTTGGGATGGCAAAACGGGACAGGGTCTTATGCCACCATGCCGGCCTCCAAACCCCGCCCCCCAGTCCACGCAATTGGCTCCCACCTGCAAACCCCGCCCCCGCCCCACACAATTGGCTCCCGCCTGCAAACCCCGCCCCCATCAGCGTGATTGGCTCGGATTTTAATTTTTTTTTTATTTTTAAAGGGTTTTTTTTCTTATAGCAGTAAATGGTGCGGCAGAGCTGGTGTGTTTGGGGGAGGCCGGAGTACACACACTGTGCACACAGCACCGTCATCGGCCGGGGAACAAGGGGCGGGGATGGAGGGGATGGAGGCCCACCACTGCCCCATCCCCCTCGGGCTTGGCCGAGGGAGGGAGGAGAGTCGCTGCTGCTGCCACCGCCGCAGAGCAGGAGAAGCAGGAGGAGCCGGCTGCGCTCGGCTGCTTCAGCCACACCCTTGCTGCCCGCTGAAGCTCCCCAGGGTGGCCGGCTCCTGCTTCTCCTGCTCGGCGGCCCGACAACTCTCCTCCCTCGGCCAAGCCCGATCAGATGCACATACACACATTTTATTTCTTATATCTCTTTTTTCCACCCGCC
The DNA here is from genome assembly GCA_023362775.1 of Charina bottae. NCBI lineage: Eukaryota > Metazoa > Chordata > Lepidosauria > Squamata > Charinaidae > Charina > Charina bottae. The sequence continues at coordinate 180,251,384 of JALMGJ010000001.1, read as the reverse complement.
CCCCCTATGTTTGTATTTTTATTTTTATAGTTTATTAATCTCTACTTAATATTATATTCTTTTTGAATATATATAGAAGAAAGAAGAAAAATGTAAATCAAGTATTTACACAATTTTTTGTTAAGAAAACTGGAGGTATTTTAATGAAATGTACGTATGTACTGTATGGTAAAGATGTATAAGTCAAAAATTGAATTTGAAATAAATACTTAATAAATCAGTAATATAACATAAGAGAAGAAAAAGAAAATAGTGATAAGGTTAGAAATAGATATATATAAATAAATTAGTTAGAAAGGGTTAGAGGAAGAAGAAGGGAAGAGGGAAACAGGGAAAATAATTTAGAATAACGATATGTTATATGAAATATATTAGATAATGAATATTATAAATCAAATGTAAATATGTATACATAAATGTAGTTATTGTTATGTGTTATATGTTTTATGTTGAATGTAAATAAAATTAAAATTTTATATTAAAAAAAAAAGATGCACACACACACACTCACAGGACAGACTGCCCTCAGCAGGAGCCGGCCGTGCTGGGAGGCTTCAGCCACACCACTCCGCCCCTCGCCACCCACTGAAGCCCCCCAGCAAGGCCAGCTCCTGCCAGGGCAGTCTGTCCTGTGAGTGTGTGTGTGTTTGTGCATCTGATCGGGCTTGGCCGAGGGAGGAGAGTTGTCAGGCCACCGAGCAGGAGCCGGCCTTGCTGGGGGGCTTCAGCGGGTGGCAAGGGGCGGAGTGGTGTGGCTGAAGCCCCCCAGCGTAGCCGGCTCCTGCTTCTCCTGCTCGGCGGCGGCAGCGGCAACAACTCTCCTCCCTCGGCCAAGCCCGATCAGATGCACACACACACACTCACACGACAGACTGCCCTCGGCAGGAGCCGGCCACGCTGAGGGGCTTCAGCCACACCACTCCACCCCTCGCCACCCGCTGAAGCCCCCCAGCATGGTCAGCTCCTGCCAGGGCAGTCTGTCCTGTGAGTGTGTGAGTGTGTGTGTGTGTGCATCTGATCGGGCTTGGCCGAGGGAGGAGAGTTGTCGGGCTGCTGAGCAGGAGAAGCAGGAGCGGCCACCCTGGGGAGCTTCAGCGGGCAGCAAGGGGCGGAGTGGTGTGGCTGAAGCAGCCGAGCGCAGCCAGCTTCTCCTGCTCAGCGGCCCGACAACTCTCCTCCCTCGGCCAAGCCCGATCAGATGCGCACACATACACACACACGCACCCCACACCCTCTTTCTCCAGCCTCCCCATGACCAAATGCACCCGGACCTGTTGCAGGGAGGCTGGAGAAAGAGGGTGTGGGGTGCGTGTGTGTGTGTGTGTGTGCGCGCGATTACGCTGAGCAAGTAATCTGCGCACGCGCACACACACACACACACACATGCACCCTCTTTCCACAACCTTCCCGTGCCTGCTTTCCCTGGCCTCACCACTGCTGGGCAGACAATCTCAGGATCAGGTAAGGAGGCAGGAACCTGGACTGTGGTGCTGCTTCTGCTGCTGGGATCGCACGTGGCAACTGGGCTTCCAGTTGCCGCGCTGATAGGGCCTCTTCCGGGCTGCCTCCAATGGCAAGTCCGGCTCCAGTCCTCCTTCCTGTCTTCCTGTCCTCCTTCCCGCCGGGTTTAAAAAAGGGACAAAATTGAGATTTTGATCAAAACGACGGGACGGATGAAAAATGCTAAAATAACGGGACTGTCCCGTTCAAAACGGGACGTATGGTCACCCTATATATAGATTAACTACCAACATGTAGTAGGTTAAGCTCAGCAACATGTTTGCTAACAAGAGCTGAAAACTATGGTGTGGAACCACAGGAGTGAAACACAGAGGGAGAAATAATTAAGCTGTTATTTTTTTCTCTTGTTTATCCCTATAAAAATGAACTATGCCTGGCTGTGAGATTATATATTAATAACTAGATTGCTGTTGCATAACATTTAAAGTGAATGAGACTTGATACTTTGTTTTGTACTGTCCCCTAGTGATAGCCTAAATGTTTCTTCTTTTTATCTACTCTAATTACAGTTCCTAAATTGTTAAATTTTAATTAATAAACATTTCATTTTCCAGACCGTGTCTGCACTTGCACAACACACTTAACTGGGTCAAGGGGGTCATGATGGCATGTGGTAGCAGCAGGGGAGGAGAATAGGGGACCTCATTTTATTCCAAAACAGACTCAGGGTGAGACTTTCCCTCATCCGCTGTGTCGTTCTGATAGGCAAAGAGGGTTGACAGAGAGTTAACTCTCCCATCCAGCTGTGAAACAGAGACTAAAATTCTAGAGAGACTCCAGAAGAACAATCACTCTGTCTCTGTGTTCTTTATTTTTTGCATGTTGTGGCAGGGAGGGAGGGAGGACTAAGGGAGGGAGGGAGGGAGGACTGGCTGAGAATTTTCCTCTGGAAAGGAAAAATATAGAAGGAAATCAGAATTCCCCGGCCACCTTGGCAGTGGCTAAGGAGCTTCGTAAATGGCCGCTCCTCCTTTTCACCAAGACACAGGTGGTCATATGCTACTGACACATTGAATTAAGTCACTTTTCTGAGGGAGAAGCTGACTCAGTCAACCACGTCAGCTGTACAATACTCACTTATTGCTTGCTGGTCCTGTTGAAAGTACATCGGATTGTAGCTTGGGGAAAAATCCAGGTTCATATTTTCCTTGTCCAATCTTCATATCTAATAGGTGGGGATGGATTGCAGTATGGTCTATTTTTGCCAATCTTAACTCAATAGCTTTTTCTGGGAGAAAAAATAATTCGTACATTGAACCATATTATAATGTAGCATAGCTGATGTTAGATTGTGAAATAAAAGGAGAATCTGAACCCTAAGTCTCTAAAATACAAACTAGGACACTACTGCTAGAAATACATATTCTGTACAGAGTACTAGAAAAGAAGCAGGAGTCTGTTTGATACAGTTATATTACATGCAATTAAGTTATTAAAACATATTGACCCTGCACCATTTCCCCCAGCTCTTTGATAGTGTAATTTGTTTGCATTCTGAGTCTGTGTCAGTACACTGTGTATAGTTGGTAGAATGTGGTCAACAGAAGCTTGGCTTGCGTAGTATGGGCATGCTGGAGGTAACACTGGACTTTCATTGCACTTCTAACATACTGGCCAAAATGTGCCAAAATAATAGTAATAATAATAATAATAATACACCTTTTTTATATTTAACTCAAGGCAGTGAGCATATCCAATTCTCCTGCCTCCTATTTTCCCCACAACAACAACCCTGTGAGGTGGGTTGGGCTGAGAGAGAGACTGGCCCAAAGTCACCCAGCTGGCTTTCATGCCTAAGGCGGGACTAGAACTCATAGTCCCCTGGTTTCTAGGCCAGCACCTTAACCACAACACCAAACTGGCTCTCCTTACTTTTTATCCTTACTTATATACTTATATTTATTTTATTTATTATTACTTATACTTATATACTGATACTTACTTATTGTCCTTACCATTAGCAAGATTTTTTTTTATTTTCTATCCCTTTATTATTTTTTATAAATAACTCAAGGCGGCGAACATACCAAATACTCCTTCCTCCTCCTATGCTGCAAGTAGCAGGATATGTCTAAAGTTGGTAACCTAATGTACACTTCTAACTTACTAAATATTTTTATGTGAAGACTTCAATCAACCAAAGCCTTACTGGGTGGTAGAGATCAATATCTACTGGTCCACCAGGTAATAACTATGGCATATTGAAAATTATGACTTGGAATGCAAGAAGAGTAAATGGTAAAAAGCTTAAATTAATGAATGAAATTTAAAGAAAGAAAAATAGGTAAGTTGTGTTTCTGTGAAGCTAAGAGAAAAGATGTAATAGATCTGAGTGAAGGTGCTCTAATCTTGTGAACTGATTAATCAATTCAGGGAGATGAAGGGGTAGGTATAATTATGAATGAAAGAGCTAAAATGTATGTCAGAGTATGAACTGGTGTCATCTAGGTTGTTGTAGGTGCATAAGAGAGTAGAAATCTTTAGGTTTGTGAAATCTGTATGTTACATTCCAAAGAATAGTGATAATGGTAGATCCAGAGTTAGCTTTTGGAAGAAACTCTGCAACATTCTGAATGAATGTGATCCAGGGGAAAAATTATTCTGCTACGTGACTAGGCAAGAGAGTACAGAAAAAGTGTCTGGGCTATTTAGAGACCCAGGAACAATGAGAATGGTGACCAGCTGCTTAGACAAAGGTCTGTTTGTTTCAAAAACATGGTTTAATAATTAGTCTATTCGTGTCTACATATGGCAAAAGAATGAATATGAATCTAAAAGCAAGATTGACTTCATTATTTATGATGAAATACTGACAGTATTGCTGAAGGATATAAGGGTTATGACAGCTTCTGAACATGGGACAGGCTATTTGTTGGTAGTGTCGAAAGTGGATCATTAGAAAAAATGGATATCAAAGAAAAGGAAATAGTGAAAAAAAGGGGTAAAAGTAGAATGACTACAGGAAGAGAAAGTACAAATACTGTATGAAAAAGTATTAGAACATGGATTAATCTCTTTTAAAAAATGAATGGAAAGGGGGGAAGAAAATATTTTGTGGAAGCTATGTGGAACAGAATGAGTATCATAGTAATGTGTGGAGCTATCCTAATGGAAAGTATGAAAAAGGACTCTTGGTGGAATGATGAAGTGAAAGAGGCTATTGTTGAAAAAAATGTGTATTAGAGAATGATTGCTACAAAAATGCAAATGAAAGAGATTGCATGTGTATAGAAAGAGAAAGTTGCAAATAATGTAGTCAGAGAGAAGAAATAGCTAAAATTAAATAATGAGAGAATATGACAGCGATTTTGATAAAGATAAATAACTGTTCTGTAAGTGGATAAAGACAACTAACCAAGGAACCTCCAGCAGAGTGAATGGAAAGGTATAGTAAATGGTGTAGGTGTAAATTAGTTTTAGGAACTAAGTTTTATTAGTATATAACTAGTGCCCTTTACCTCTTACATTTATTCAAATAGAATTAAATTTTGCAGCTCTTACCAGCTTCCTCAATGGTAGTGCATTTTTGATACATGGATGTGCGCAAAGTTGGTGTTCGAACATTTAACAATCTAATTTTATCGATTCTAAAATCAAACACTCTCAAGATAGGATCTTTGTCATCTCCATCATGACACATAATCTTGTTGTCAATAAAAGAAGCAAACATCTGCGTCTCCAAAAATCTTGAGAGGAAAGGCAAGTAAGGTTCAGGCTGATCAGATAAGAAGGATGCCTAATAAAGTGAAAGAAGGGGTATTTATGTTTCCTTAAGTTATAATTGCTTTTTAAAAATGACATGAACACTTTCATTCATCTGAAGTTATTTTCTATTTTACCATATTCTAATATAGTACATTTTGAAATACACTAAAGATAAAGATTCTTTCCACAATTTCATATATTTTTCTTTGAAGAAAAAAGGATTGCTTGGATTACATTTTGCTGCTATACAAACAAGTATGTGAGCTCTTACAGTCTTGAAGTAAAGAAGTGATTGATCAATTAAAAGTCAAAGCCCATGCATATGTATATATGGGGGGGTTCCAACAGGGAAAACATAATCTACATTATCATCTGTATGTGTCAGGGAGATAACTGGCGGAGAAGGAGGGGGCTCCCTCCAGGGGGAGAAACGCATGCGTAGTACTGAATCGCTTTGCTTTCCTCCCAAGAGGATAAAGAAGGCCCCGCCCTGATTTCTTGGACTCTTTCTCTGAGCATTGCCAGTTCGTTTTAATTTAGCTGGATTCTGTCAAGGAGAGTAGGACGATAAACATTAGAGCTTTACTCCAAGCCTCAGTGTGTTTTTCCTTCACTCGAAGTCAAGACAGTATGATGCCCATACAAGGAAGTAACTAGTTAATACGTTTTTCAAGATTAGAAGTATTACAATTCCCAGAGATGTATAATTCTAAGGAAAAGTTGAAGGTATACAAAGGAAGGTGACAAAAATCACAAACATGTGGAAACAACTATAGGATTCAACTACTGTACCAATTTTAATTAATGAAAATTATAACAATACATCTGGGCTTTTCTCTCTATTTTACTGGCAGAATTCTTGTACCAAACTATGAATTTAGGAACAGCTGCTTTATATGAAATCAGATATTTAGTCATCTACACTAAGTGGCAGTGACTCTCAAGGGTTTCACACATGAATCTTACATTAATCTTTGTTCAGAAGATACTCAATCAGTATGTGAAAGCATCTCTTCCTTTAAAATGTTGTGACATTTGAGGGAATTGCATCAGCAATATACAAAGAAGAAGGGAATTACTATTAGAAGAAAAATAGTTTAAAGCCATCATGTGCTCATATAAGTTCTTCTGGATGTGGCCATGATGACTAATCCTGCAAATATATTACAGCAGATGTAGCCTGTTCATTAAAGAAGTATACTCTCCTCAAATATTAATAACATATCTAACATCATGAGTAGTATCAGATACTAACGCTATAATCAAAAGTAGGATTGTTTTAACCCAAACAAATAAGATTATCAGACACAGGAACCTATGTAAAATGCCCTCATCAAAACAAACAAACAAAATCCCTTAACTGAGATACAATTTATACAGATATATTGATTGTGATTCATCTGAACAATCTCCATTTCTTATTGTTCGTAAGGCATATCCATCCACAATTTTTCGCACTGATCTTATCAAAATTAAATCTATTAATGGCTGCTGTCAAGAGTTTTTTTTAATAATCTTTCTGTGCCTCAGTTCAGGTATCCTATTTCCATTTTTGCAAGCTATGGTTTAGACAATTTGGATACTACACTTGATCTTAGCCAAAAGGCTAAGACAATTTGGGATGTACTACAAATCCCCTTCTTCCTCATTTTAAGAATTTCTATTTTCATACTCACTTTATCAAAGTTCTGCATCTGCTCTCTATTAGTAAACCACGACTCTTTGTCCTGACTGGGCTGAATAACAAATACTTCATAATCTGCAAACATCTGAGTGAAACGATTTGCAAAAACTTCCCGTATTTGAATGTTGAGCTGGTAAATCTTTAACTCTTCTTCATCACATTGCATTTTCAGATCCTTCTTGCTACTCATCTCCTCTCGAACTTCAACCTGTAAGGAAAGAGATGCTCATATAGTGGTTCAGCTTTAACATCTTGAGAAATCAAGATGTATATGTGCTGTTTACACTGGAATGTAAAGAGCTTTTACAGAATAGTGCTCCATTGTTCTATTGCTAGACAAAATATAAAGTAACTGCATTTATATATAGTAGATTATCATCTACTATATTCCTGACCACGGAAGCGTCTTCGGACAGCACTGGCTCTTAGGCTAAGAAACGGAGTTGAGCACCGCCCCCTAGAGTCAGACACGACTGCGCAGGGGAAAACCTTTACCTTATATTCCGGATTAAAAATACATTTCCAGTGGAAATTGTCTTTACAAATCATTTAGATCTTCATACTCATAAATTTTCTAATAATTTCTTGTTCGAGGTATATTATCTGTTGTAAAACTTCTTAAGTGTGACTAACTTATGAATTATCAATCAGACAGCAACTGCTAGGGTAGCAACTGCTAATTACCAGAACAAGATAAATATTCCTATATAGTCGTTAAATGATAATATAAAATTAGGAGCACCACACTAATATCTAAAGTCACTTATCTTACTTATCTGAAAGGAAATTACTTATTGAGGGGTTGATTTGCTCTAATAACAAAGGAATGTACAAATGACTAGTGGTAGTGGTAATACCAGTAGTATTTTTATGTTTCATGTTCTTATAAAGTTAAAATACCTGTTAAGATTAGTCTAAAGATTAGACTTTGCTTAGACTTGTTTGAAGAGTGAATTTTAACCCATTCTAGAAAGTCTAAACAAGACTTTTCCCTGTTTTTTTTTTCTTTTCCCTGTCCTATTATTTCATCTTCACCCAATTTTGTTCCCCCTTTTCATTTAGTTCCTGCCCAGTACATATTCCTCTCCATTTCCCCAGCTCCTTGATGGGGCTTTTTTACCATTCCTGCCAGAAGGAGGGAAGAAAAATGTGTTTATATGAGTATATGAGAATATGTGAGAGAGATTTAGTTGATGATGCATGGAGACCTTATATTATAGGCAATTAATTTTAATCAATAGTCACCAATTCAAATTTTTGTCCTGGCCCTGCCCCTTTTTTGGAGTGTATCCTGACATCTGATCCAAGTATGTAAGTTGTGGCATTTGCATGATGACACAACACATACATTGTTGTTTTCCCCATTGTCTTTCATCCATGGATGCCCACAGAAATATACAAGTAAGATATATGGCCACATTTACTGGAGAGGTGAAATCTCTGGGATACGTTTCAGCTGGAGTTGGGAACCTTAGGTTGACAAGATGGGAAAACTGGTGTAGAATTTTTATCTCTACCTTTTTTTCCTGATTTCTTTTCCTTTGGGCGAGGAGGGGTCATCTTAAATTTGGAATTGTCTTTTTCTATTAAAATTTTTTACCCTCCATATATTTTTTTAAAAAAAGATTCTCTGATACTTTTTTTCCGACTTAGGTTCAATCAGATTTTACTTAATTGTCTTTAAAGAAGAAAATGAAAAAAAGTCATATTTGGCATATCTAGTAGCCAATTTCCAAACATTATTCCACATAAACCTTCTGACCCAAGAGAATGCATAGGCTATTTATAGTATCATAAAATATCAATTATAGTATAGGTTATTTAGTATCAAAAACATGCTCTTACAAGTCTTAAGCAGGTTGTCCTTACTCCTTAATAGTATAGCGAATAAATAAAAGAGAGAAATTGACATCTCAGAAAGGCATTCCTTTCAGTGTCAACATCTCAGAAATAGTTCACTGGTACGCCTAACCACTGACAAATTCAAACAAAAAATAGGAGGAAACCACTGTGAAAGCTTGCTGGGAACATACTTGCCAAATTAATGAAACAATCACCTTAGTATCTTTGTAGGTAGCAAGCTTTTAAATTTGGCAGACAGTATATAGATGGACCGGAAATACAGTTAAGTAGCCAGCAGTGTCCATGGGGAGTCAAAAAAAGCAAGACAGCAGCTGCAGCAGGTGATCGAAGCCTTGCCTCTTTCTATACATGTGTGATGTCAACACATGAGCAGGGCTTTGCGCTGCCACAATCGCCATCTTGCTCTTTTGACTCCCTGCCCAGGGATTTATAGGGCCGCCATAGATGCCATTGTTAGTAGCAACACCAGTTCAAGATAAAATCTCCAAACAATCCTCCATGAATCATGTGTGTACTGTTACAGAACTCCCATAACTATTATGCCATTTACCTTTTCTAGACTAACTCCTGTTCTTTTAACAAGTGCTTGCAGTCTTGCTATGGTTTCATTTTCTTTCAGTAGTTCGTAAGAATTCATAGTTGGTCCTCCTATGTTTCCGTTTCTCTTATCAGAGACTATGTCACAGGTCCTGAGGCTTTTCATCATCTTGGAGGCACTTTCATTACAATGCAGGTTTCCCTCAGGTGGAATCCCAAAAGCCAAAAGCACTTCAGAGACTTCCTGAATGAATTCAAGTTTATTTGGAAATTGAGGCAAGTCTTCTGGCAACTCAACATAGTGGTTGTCTATATCCACAAAACACAAATTTGCCTAAAAATTAAAGTAGGAAGAGAGATAAGAGTAATCATAAGCAGGCGTTAAACATTTAGAAACATCCTGTGTGAAATATACATGCTCTGTTTTTATTTAGTAAAAGACACAGAAATTTAACAATAAAAATAATGCAGTATAGGGGTTCTCAACCTTTTTTTGCTCATGGCCCCCCTCTCATTTACCTCTGTGACGACCCTCATAGTTGCTGTCAGTACAATTATTATAATTATCTATCTATATTGAGAAATATAGCCCACATTGAGAACTACTGATCTAGAGGATCACAGGTACTCCACACTTGATATAAAAATAGTTAGATATTCCCCTTGTTGCAAAAACAGTTACTGTATGTATACCCAGTTCACCCTCTCCACAGTGATTTCCAATCACATAATGGTAGCAATATATTTTCTGGCTTTTTTTCTCCATCTATTTATAATAACAGCAAGCAGAAGAAATTTTAATACCCTCTCATATACTGATTAGCCATAAGCATTTGGAGTGGTTACCCTGTTAAGCAAATAATGAGGATTAGAAGAGGTCGAGGGAAGAGTAAATGAGTGATAGATTTTGATTACAAGGCATCTCCATAAGCTCTTAATCATAAACTCAAAATCTTCCTCTTCTAAGGACTCATGTGTACAGCAAGAATAGGTATGAAATGAATTCAGCACCCTTTTTTGTAACTTCTTTAAACAACCAGTGAAACTGAGCTTGATAAAAATATGTCTATGAAGGTTCTCAGTCATCCAGGTGGAATTGTCTGTAGCTTGAATCATGTCAACTGGATTTCTATTTTCTCAGTGGAAACGTTTCGCTCCTTATCCAAGGAGCTTCTTCAGTCTGAGCAAAGTTAGTAAGGGAATTCTTAAATATGTTTCTAGGTGGCTGTGTGACCTTGCACCTGGGGCTAGGTCATGGTTATTTTGAGATGTTATTTCTAAGTCCCTTTATCATCTAAAGGAGGATCGTTAAGATTACCATGCTGCTGTTGAGCTTGCGAAATGGTCTTAATCTTCCTAGGCACAGAAGACAAAGCAGGAAGGAAAATAGGGGAAAGATTGTGCCTGAGGCCCCCACCTCTATTCAAGGAAGGATTTTCCAAGTTGGCATAAATTGATTCCTTGACCCCTCTCTCAAACCACCTATCTTCTCTGTCTAAAATGTGAACATTAATGTCCTCAAATGAGTGTCCTTTTTCCTTTAGATGAAGATAAACTGCTGACTCTGGTCCTGTGGTGTTACTTCTCCTGTGTTGGGCCATCCTCCTGTACAAAGGTTGTTTGGTTTCTCCAATGTAGAGTTCAGAGCACTCCTCACTGCACTGGATTGCATAAACTACATTGCTTTTCTTGTGTTTTGGAGTTTGATCTTTGGGGTGTACAAGTCTCTGTCTCAGTGTGTTGGTGGGTTTGAAATATACAGGTATGTGGTGTTTGCCAAATATCCTTTTTATCTTTTCAGACACGCCAGCCATGTAAGGAATGACCAGGTTCTTCCGTTTACTCTGAGTCTCAGCCCTATCTGTCGCTGTTTTAGGTCTGGTAGATTTAGATTTAGTGAAGGCCCAATTTGGATATCCACAGGCCTTCAGAGCCTGTGTCATCAGAACAGCTCAGGTTCCTATCCACAGGCCTTCAGAGCTGTTCTCAGGTGCTGATTTTCATTCTTTTTGGAATCCATGGAGGTGGGGATGGTTTCTGCTCTGTGTGACAATGTCCTGATGACTCTGATGACACAGGGTCTGAAGGCCTGTGGATATCCAAATTGGGCCTTCACATTCCTTACATGGCTGGCGTGTCTGAAAAAATAAAAAGGATATTTGGCAAACACCACATACCTGTATATTTCAAACCCACCAACACACTGAGACAGAGACTTGTACACCCCAAAGATCAAACTCCAAAACACAAGAAAAGCAATGTAGTTTATGCAATCCAGTGCAGTGAGGAGTGCTCTGAACTCTACATTGGAGAAACCAAACAAACTTTGTACAGGAGGATGGCCCAACACAGGAGAAGTAACACCACAGGACCAGAGTCAGCAGTTTATCTTCATCTAAAGGAAAAAGGACACTCATTTGAGGACATTAATGTTCACATTTTAGACAGAGAAGATAGGTGGTTTGAGAGAGGGGTCAAGGAATCCATTTATGCCAACTTGGAAAATCCTTCCTTGAATAGAGGTGGGGGCCTCAGGCACAATCTTTCCCCTATTTTCCTTCCTGCTTTGTCTTCTGTGCCTAGGAAGATTAAGACCATTTCGCAAGCTCAACAGCAGCATGGTAATCATAACGATCCTCCTTTAGATGATAAAGGGACTTAGAAATAACATCTCAAAATAACCATGACCTAGCCCCAGGTGCAAGGTCACACAGCCACCTAGAAACATATTTAAGAATTCCCTTACTAACTTTGCTCAGACTGAAGAAGCTCCTTGGATAAGGAGTGAAACGTTTCCACTGGGAAAATAGAAATCCAGTTGACATGATTCAAGCTACAGACATGAGCTTGATAAACTTTTTCTCACCTCTTGAGGGAGCTCCAGTTTAGACCGGTCGTCAAGCCCATTAGAGTGCAATCCCATTAAATATGGGACAGGAGCATCTAGAAAATGTAGGAGAGAGGCTGGAAGGATAGGAACATAGACATGCTGCCACTGGAATGGAAACATCAATGCAGTGATTGTCTCTGCCACAGTCATCAGTCTCTGGTAATCTAAAAAGCAGATCAGTTGAAAAAAAATTACTTGAAAACTACCATCAACATTTGATTGGCAGAAACATAGAACCTTTTATTCATGAACTACTAGGGAACAAATAGAATTAATGAAAATGCAAAAAAGATACCATTGTTAAGAGTTTTTCCAGTTGGAACTAAATATGAAATAAAACATGTATTTATTTTTTCTTTAAAATACTGCATAGAATGAAGGATGCCATTTTTATATTAACTTGCACTGAATGGAGACAAAGGGATAGCCTTGATTTTTTTTCCAATACTATATCAAATAATTAGTGTTTCGAGTACAACAATATTCATAAAGCCTATTCATAATATCATTGTAAAAATCTTAAGAACATCCTTTCTTTTAATCTACGTAATCACCAAACGTTCACAAAGCTTAACTACTCTAGGCTAAACCACTGATGTGTTTTATCCCAGCACTGAAAAATGTGATCAGTCACAAGGCATATATCACAGGTCCTCATGACATTATTTGACTTCAGCATTCTTCTCTGCTTCTCTCCTTTGATGACATGGGGGGTACAATTATACTTTCTGTTACTACCCAGCAGAGTATGTTTGAAATCTATGGTATTATCACTCTACTGGTGGAACGATTTCACTGGCTTGGATTCCTGTATGACCTGAGGGAAAGAGTCTGCTTGGAATCAGGGTTGGAGCAGCTAAACTTCTATTAAGCACTATAGAAGTGCAGAACATTGTTGAGACAAGAAGAAACTAAAAAGAGAAACAAGTAACTAGGAACTGCTAGAAAGCTACATACTGTGCTCTAAGCTGGGCAAGGAAATGAGTGAGTAAAAAAAATCTCAATACATATATACAGAGAAGTGAAACTATGAATACAATTAATGTTTACATTTAGGTCATATGCAGATTTGAAAGCTTACATGCAATTAATGCAAAAACACAGCAGGAATTGGCCTCCACAATTGCTGTACTGTAGGTATTAAATATATGTGACAGCTGTAGCACCTCTCTTCTCCCACACTACTCCCACTCAATACTTGTATTCAATACTCAATATACAGTAGCATATCTCTATATTTGTCATTATGCATTCCCTGGGTAACAATTTTGAACAAATACAGCCATATCAGACTCACTGACAAACGTTGTTCCTGATGCAACTCCTGCCCCATAAATATTATACATTCTCAAATTTTAAGATATGTTTAGCATATGTAGAAGAGGAAATCTGAACAAGATAGACCAAAATCATACTTTACTTTGAAGAACTAAAAAACCATACCGTTCAATTTGAATATTTTAATAAATAATTATGTAATTGGAAAACTCAGTGACTTCTATCAAAATATATATTTTCACTAAAGGTTATTAATTCAATATATATTGAACTTGGTGGGACTTACTTCTCAGTAAACATGTTTGTGCTGTAGATTTCTATTCAGTTATTATCTAGTTACCTGATACAAAATTTATTTATTTATTTATTATTTGAATTTATCACCGCCCATCTCCACAACAGTAGACTCTGGGCGGTTTACAACATTAAATGCTCTTATCTATTACTAAAAGGATGCAAACACAATATAGCTTCCATAAGTAATCAGCCAGTGCAATGAGAAATTTGATGAAGGTAGTTTTTAAAAAATAACCATAAAAATCATTTGCCTTTATTCAGAAGACATTGTAAATTAAAATATTTAAATGTACAGAATTTTGCAAACTATTCCGGACTTTAGCAGTAACGTTCATTCAGAATATAACAAAATTCTACCATTGTATGTCTTTAGCAATGGCAAGTATCAATCCTGACTATACTTTATTTAATTAATTAATTGATTGATTTTATATCCCTTTATTATTTTTATAAATAACTCAAGGCGGCGAACATACCTAATACTCCTTCCTCCTCCTATTTTCCCCACAGCAACAACCCTGTGAGGTGAGTTGGGCTGAGAGAGAGTGACTGGCCCAAGGTCACCCAGCCGGCTTTCATGACTAAGGCCAAACTGACTTTAATTATATATAAAAAAGGTGGGATAAATAACAACAACAACAACAACAATACATCCCGCAACAATACCTTTAATATTAAACAACAACATCTGCCTATCCCAGGTCCTTGGGAAGGCCTCGATAGGTGGACAAAAATGCCAAATCCAGTCTAAACATCTGGCCGACTGTGCAACCAACCATAATAATGTAGTATTTTTATGACCTTGCCCATCATTTGCAATTTAAAACACTATACTCACGTTGTGAATAAAGCAGTATCTGAAATTCCAAAAGAGCACAGGTGAAGAGTTGAACCATATTCTCCACTCCAAGTAACTCAAAAACTTCTTTGACTGGAAAATCAAATAATGGCAATTCATTGGTGCTTGGCCTCTGGCAGATTATAGGTCCATAAACTCCTGAAAATTTTAGGGATCTTCCTGCTGGAGGGAGAGGAACTTCATACAGAATGTTGTAGATAAAGCTTTCCAAAGGTAATGGTGGTGGCTGAGGTGAAGTTACAGCTTGATGGAGTTGTTCAAGCACTTTCCTACATGCCTTCATGAAAGACATTGGGGTTATTAGACAAATACACTTAGAGACATAGAGTGTGTCTCTACTAATGTCATACGAGTTAAATCGCTGTAGTTTTGATACAGAGGTACCATTACAGTCCTCTATAGTGCTACAGTTATCTTTATCATTGGTAGATGGAGCATGAAGAATATCATATTCCGCATTGTGCATGAGATACAGTGTCTGCATTGCGCTGCAGATTTGTTTACTGGTAACTTCCTCATAAAATGTTAGAGAAAATCCAAATGTCCGTGAGCCGTCTTCACGTGTAATGATAAATGAGTGGAACTGAGGTTCTCTGGCATCAGCTTGTGTCTTGAAAGACAAACCCTTAGGCATACATAGCTGGGCATGAGAAGAAGGAAAGTTGGAGAAAAAAATATATATCACTTACTTGGATACATTTTTCATTTTCATTACTAAAATTGACTTGAACCTTATGTTTCTTCCTAAGCACAAATCATGGTTCACATCCATGGAAGAAAGCTTTCCTATCTCCTCATTTCATCTGCAGTCTCCTGACACCCCACATGCAAATTTGTTTATGGAATTAGTGGGACCTTTCACAATGCAGTGCAAGAAGGCTAGAGATTCTGAAGAAGTTGGTAGAAACCACACACAGTTTATTTCAAATGAACAAAGGAGCAGCTTAGACTCAAAGCCATTACATTTCACTTGGAATAGGACTGTGCAATGCTCTGAATTCCATTCAAAAGAGGTGCTTTGGAACACACAAGGGCCCAAATACCACATCAGAAAAAGCTCATTAAAATAGGCTTCTGTTGCATCAATGAGAAGTGGCTGATTTAATGAGTTATAGACAAATGGTGCATTCATACTCTCGTGTATTTTGAACAATCTCTTTTGAATCAAATCTACCACCTTATATTTAATTATATTCCTTAAAATGTCTTCAAACAGTGGAACTAAGGCCTTGAATGCAAAATCATTCCAATTCTTTAAAATATGCCTCCAAACCATTATTAGAGAGTATAAAAAGAAAAGTAAATGGACACTTGTTACTCTTAAAATAGGCACACAGACTTGTGGTTATCACATTTATTATTATTA
Source organism: Charina bottae (assembly GCA_023362775.1). Taxonomy (NCBI): domain Eukaryota; kingdom Metazoa; phylum Chordata; class Lepidosauria; order Squamata; family Charinaidae; genus Charina; species Charina bottae. Next base: position 180,235,384 of record JALMGJ010000001.1, on the reverse strand, counting down.
CTTAATTTCCCACATATTAGAACAAGTGGGTTTAATTGTAAAGCTTCAATCCTACTCTGAATTTTTTCCACATTAATTGCTTACCCTCCAAAAAATTACAAATCTTAATTTTATTATTCATTTATTTATTAGTTAAATTTATATGACCGCCCAACTCCCCCAATCTTAAGCTTTTTTTTCCCCCAAATTCTCTATTTTTTCCCTCTGCAAATAAAATAAACTTCAACTTTTAAAATATTGGTAAAAATATAAAAATGCTTATCTTGTCTTAGCTATAACACTAAGAAAATACTCTGAAAAACTGTAATATTTTCCCACAGATTAAAAACACAAATATGCTACACATTCATGTGTCCAGACGAAAGTCTGTCTCATTCATATAAAAGGGGTTGAGCTCTTGATCCTAAAATGAAGAAGTGTTATAGATAGGTACTGCAGAATCCTAACCGATTATCACCAATAGCTAACCTCTACAGCTGTGCCCTAAAGCAGTTTTCTCCCATTTAAACAGGTAAGAAGATAAACCTCTAAAACAGATCACAGGGAAGTAATGTGTGGGCTGGAGGATAAGATTTTGAACTCTTCATCTACAGTATATGCCCCTTTGCATCTCTCAATGGACTCCCTTTCTCCTTTCTCTGTCATTTGGGTGACAAACCTTCATTTCATTTCATTTCATTTCATTTCATTTCATTTCAGGGAGCGGTGTTCATTCTTAAGTATTTATTTAACAGATAATTATTTTATTTCACTAGAGCGTCTTGGAAAACAGATGGGATTTAAAATCTAGTTTAAAATAAATAACAATTACAAATGCCATATTGGTCCAAGAGGAAAAATGAAATGTAAAATATAAATTACCAACCATTCCTACCGCATCCTGATCAAAAGGATTCCATTCAACATTTTCTGGATAACGAGCCAGAACTTTGGACTTGAATGTGCGTCTTAATGGAGTTTGCTCAAAATTTTCACCTGAAAAATTGAAAAAGAAGTGATCAATAACAGTATTTTCATCCAAGCTTTATTATGTAGATGCTAGAAAGAACATAATTAGGAAGTAAAGAAATATTTGAATTTAGTCCTTTTAAAAGAATCAGGAAATGCAAAGTAGCGATTAGCAAGAAAGAGGAAGCAGAATGAAATTATAGTACTGATAGTGCCTTGCATATAATTATCTAGTTGTGCTTTTCCTTATATAAGTGCAACACAAGCTATTTCATTTTTTTTCAAATATTTATGTACACTTTTAAACCAATTCCCACTTAAAAGTAGTTAGGAAATGCACAGATAGGTAAAAGATGCAAAACTTAAATAAAAAGTTTAAATACACATAACACCAATTTTAATTTTATTTGGTATTTAAGCCTGGAATCCATCATCTGTTATAAAACAATTCTGTGAAGGGAAATCTAGAAGGCACAGATGGTCAAGGGACAGAAATACTAGAGAAGAAATATGAACCAGAGTTTTGATTATTTTTCCTCCTGTTTTTTACCTTCTGCTGAACTTGAAATGAAACGGCCACCACCATCTTGGGCTTTAGAGGCCTGTATATACTGGCATAATGCTATATAACAAATAAAAAGAACACTGTGTTATAATTTAATAGTGTCAATACTTAATATATCTACAAATCTATTTCTAAAAAAAACCCTTCACAAATAATGAAACCCACTAAGTCTAATTCCATTGTATTTTCCCTATGTATGCTGAATATGTTTAGACAAAGTAATGTCTAAAAGAAACGATTAATGGAATTCACAGAATGCTGTGAACTACTGGCAATTTCTACATATTCTGCAAAAGAATTAGCTGTATTCTTAATGCTAAGCTACGTAACAGAAATGCTAACTTTGAATATGGAGTATTTAAGATCATTTAGATATCTTTAGATACTAAAGATTTAGATCATTAACCATAAAATACATTCTAGGTCAGGAGTGGGCAACCTGTTGCTCTTTTGCTGAGTTTCATCTCACTGCAGTCATGGCCAGCATGTGGTGTTGGGAGATGTAGCTCACTGACATTTAAAGGCCACAAGTAGACCACCCTTGATCTAGGATAACTGCCCAAATAAAAACTCATATTCACTTCCCTGGCTATAATTAATTTGTTACTAAATAGGAATGTACTCTTTCAGAATTTATGGTTTTGTGCATTCAGTGTAACTTCATATATAACAGGGAAAGGAAAGCTATGTATGTGTGTGCCTTCATCAGTGCTGACTCCTGGAAACTGCCTGGACAAGTCCCTGTAGTTTTGTTAGAAAGCCAGTTTGGTGTAGTGGTGAAGGCACCAGGCTAGAAACCAGGAGACCGTGAGTTCTAGTCCCACCTTAGGCATAAAAGCCAGCTGGGTGACCTTGGGCCAGTCACTCTCTCTCAGCCCTAGGAAGGAGCCAATAGCCAACCAGGAGTCTGTGAGTTCTAGTCCCGCCTTAGGCATGAAAGCCAGCTGGGTGACCTTGGGCCAGTCACTCTCTCAGCCCTAGGAAGAAGCTAATGGTAAACCGCTTCTGAAAAACCTTGCCAAGAACCTCACTGACAATTAAAGGCCACAAGTAGATCACCCTTGATCTAGATTAACTCCCCAAATAAAAATAATTACAGCTATAATTAATTTGTTACTAAATAGGATGTACTCTTTCAGAATTTATGGTTTGTGCGTTGAGTGTAATTTCATAAATAATAGGGAAAGAAAAGCTATAACAACTACCAAATAGAGAGAAATGAAAAATGGAACCTAAAAGAGAAACAAAGTCAATAGGATTTGGACATACAGTCCTTCCCAGGGGGACAAAAGACATTGCATCAAAAACTGGGGCTATGAACACTTAGGTAGCATATTTTAAAACCTTATAAAAACAAAGCAACAGGAATACTGATAATATTCAGAATTCTTTGTGGAGTGGCTAATGACCCTAGAAGTCTAAGAATGTAATGATTCACAAAACAATAGGCTTTAACCTCAGATCAGTGTCTGTAGTAGCCTACCCCAGCTTGATGCCCCTGTGCCTTGAAGAGATATGTTAAGAATTCCCAGAACTTCCGCCAACAAAGGCTATGCTGGCTGAGAATTTGTTTATGTACCCCAAGAGAGGCTTTCTACAGCAAGAAGAAGTGGAATCTCTTGGTGCTTATTGTTATTTCTGGATTAAAATTTTAAAATCTTTTTAAGTTTTGGCTTGTTTTCCCATTTAAAGACTAAGGAGGACTGAGATAAATAATTGCCTCCCTGTTGTTGTTGTTGTTGTTGTTATTATTGTTGTTGTTATTATTGTACTGAATTTGAAGGATTTAATATTTTCCTACACGTTGAATCTGCTGTTTTGGATCTCCAGTCTTCTGTTCACTTTCCCTGAAAGCTGCTTGTTAGCACACTTTCCCTTGTCTCAATTTCATTCCGAAACTTCTTATTAACTCATTAACTCCTATCTGCGCAAGTCAAGTATCTAGGGGGTGCCATAATCTACTGCCTGAAGCATGGAAGATTTCAAGGAGACACTCTCAGAGTTCCGTTGTGAGCTTAAGCAGACCTACAAACAGATTTTGTCAGATTCCTGTCAAGCTACTCCGCAAGATATTAGGGACATTGCAGAAAATATTTGCTTTAAAATTTGTCAACTGGCTGAAGATGCTATGGAAGAAGTTCAAGATTCCAACAAAGATAGAGATGTGTCTACTGACAGAAAGATTGAATCCTTTGTTGAAATGCCAGGTGACAATTATATTTTGGTGTTGAAGGGGTTAAAGGGACACTCTGAGTTGCAAATTACAAATGGAGTTGTTTTTCTGATGGAATGTTGTGGGAAAGAAGTGGCTCTGTTCTGTGGGAGGTTTTCTGCTGAGAACTCTGAGCTTCTAAGGGGGGCAGTTGGGCTGTTTGATTTCTGTATGAAAAATGCCTTGTGTGTAATATGGAGATATGTAAATGTCTTGGTTTTTTTTTTGAAGTGGGGTAAAAATTCAAGAATGTTTTGATAATGAGGCTTTTATTATTTCATTTCTCTTTAATGATTTGGATTAAGATTTACTGGATTCCCTTTAAGGTTTGTTTGATTTTTAAGATCTATAAGGTATCTATAAGATATAATAATAATTGCTTGGTTTTTAGGTTTAATAGGGTTAAGATTGTTGTAGTATTATTAATTATAAAATTAGACAATTTATATGTTTTTATAATTTGATTTTTTATATAAATAGTGGACAGATATATAGAATAGTGGTAGGAATGAAATAATTCAATAAATGTTTTTTTGGGGAAGGAAGTTGATTTAGAGATTTACACATTTCTTTTTTTTTTTCTTTTTTAATATAAGGGGAAGGAGCAAGTGCATTTAGTGATTTGTATATGTGCTAATGGAATGATTTATAGAAATAATGTGATCTTGGTTTGATATAGAGCAGAGGTTTCCAAACTGTGTGTCGCGACACACACAGTCTGGTGTGTCGCCACACAACCCGGAAGCGCTGATCATAATCAGCGCTTCCGGGTTTTCCCGCGGCGACACACCAACCGCGGCGTGCAAAAACCTGAAAGCGGCAGCAGCGCTTCTGGGTTTTTGCGCACTGCCGCAACGACAGCACTTCCGGGTTTTCCCGCAGCGACACACCAACGGCGGTTGGTGTGTCGCCACGGGAAAACTTTGGAAAGCCCTGATATAGAGTAAGGGATTGATTATGGAAATTGCTGTATATTCTTGTTGAAAGTCGGAAGTCACTTCTTTATATAATCTTTAAAAATTCTTTTTCTTGTGTTTCACTTTTTTTTAGTTTTTATCTTTACTTTAAACTTAATAAAATTCTTCTTATAAAAAAACCCAAAAGATTAATATTCCACCTGCTATATAATTTAGGTAGCTGTAATCTGTATTTTGAGCTGAAATTTGAATCTATTAAATGTTCCAGAGAAGAATTCAAAGTTGTCCTTTTAATCATTCTATGTAAAATAAATAAATCATAATATTTAAACATATTAATGTTATTGAAAGCAGTTTCAGAAAGCCTATGGGGAAAATGCTATGGGGAAGATGCTGAGTTCCATCTCAGAAGGCATCCATCTCTTCTTTTCAACACTGTTGCAACTGCTCCCTTGTTTGTACCTTCTGGATCAACCTGAGCCAAAGCACGCTTTCTTTCTCACTCTACAAGCAAGCAGGCAGTATTTTAGAAGGCATATGAACAAGTAGTAATAGCAAGGAGGAGGAGCAGCAGGACCAGGAATCCCACAAACTGACATAGGGAACACCCTACTGGGTACATGGATTTCAAAAGATAACACCGATCTGACTACCAAAGGATTCTACTATATCAGAGCTTTCCAAACTGTGTGTCGCGAAACGTTAGTGTGTCGGCTACAGTGCGTAGGTGTGTCGCGTGAACGTAACGAGAAACCTCTAAGTCCGACGCTCAGAGCCTCAAGTGCCTCGCTGGCTGCTGCTGCCTCCGAGCCCTGCCAGGATTCCACGCAGGTCCTAGTGCCTGCCTTGTGCCTTGCTGCCTCCAAACCTGCTGTGATTCCGCCCAGGTCCTAGTGCCTGCCTTGTGCCCTGCTGTAAGAGGGGAGCTCTGTCCAAGCCTTGCCCTGCTGTAAAGGGGAACTCTGTTTTCATGAGATATGTTGTGTCCCCATACATTTCGCTATTACAATTTATGTATGTGTCCGTATCTCTTATAAGTTAGTTAGTTTAACCTCCGGTTTGCTAGTAAAATTGAATTACTGTGTCGCGAAATGATGCATGTCTAAAAAGTGTGTCACCAACATGAAAAGTTTGGAAAGCTATGTACTATATCAAAATTCAAATACTGCACAAAATTCAAATGTCATACTATAACTAATATCACATGTTTTTCCAGGTTACATTCTCTAAAAATGCTTTATAGGTAAAACACCTCGTTATACAGAAAAGCTATACTGCCTCAGCAAATTTCACATTACAGTAAAGAAAAACAGTACAGTAGTCTCAAACACCACTGAAGAAACTTAAAACAGAAACATACTACGGAGAATTTAATAAAACCAAGGACTGTTTTTATAGTAGTATTCTTCCTAAGAATAATTTAGGAATTACTACTTTACATCCTAAGAATGGAATCCTAAAGGAAGGCATTTTTTTACTCCAAAAATAAATTTTGTCACCTTTATCAAATGAATAGGCAATGAGTATGCAAAGTATGACAGCTGTTATAACAATAGAGGAGAATTACATGAAGCATGCTTCAAACAAGCTTAAAGCTTTTATCACCATCTGCAAAATGGGATAATGGGGGAAACCATTTCAATACTTCATTTATTCTCCAATGCATTCTGATTAAGAGGCAAGCAATGCTGATTTTGGAATTGTTTCTGTTACAGTCTTTATTAATTAAAAATGATTCCAGTTTAAACTTATATGCTTATTCAAAATGCTTGAAGAACCTTATGCTAGTTATGCAAAACTGTTCAGTTATCATAGGATAGGAATATACAACTTGACAACATAAAACTGATTAGGAAAAATGAAACTCTTTGAGATTGAGATCATGCTGTATACATGAAATAGTGCCTGGAAGAAGAATGAAATGTTTTTATATATACTTACATTTATAACATATATATTTTAATTTGTATTAGGCCAACAAAATAGTTCAGAGTATGCAGTAATTAAAAAATGAAATAATAGCACTTTATCACTAACATCTAAAAATTATAATTCAATGAAATCTTTTTAAAATTAAAAGCAAGAATTGAACAGCCTCCCAAATGCCACTAAAGCTTTTATTGACATATACACATACACACACTTGTATTTAAAAGGAAAGTCATAGTGTGGTTTGTTGCTAAGTGCAATGTTTGAACCAAGTGAGAGACAGAGAGTGTACAGTGTTTTAAAATATAGCTTTAAAGATAGTTGTTTCCCAGCTGCCGAATCTGAAAGGGATTCTTCCAAGCACACATCTCCCTCTTTAGCTAGCTTTATTAAGATGAAAACAGTACTGTAGTGATACAAGAATTCCAGCAAGTGAACTTTTCCTAATTTACAACCTGTATATTTATGTCTACATTAGGGCAAGACTTTCTGAATCTTTTCCTTGAAACATAGTTCACCAGCTCCTTTCACTTATACAAGATAAGCCTTCAGCTGTGAATTATTTATGCAACTGTTCCTTAATTCTTAGCAGTCTGAGAACCACAGTTACAGGTGTTCAGAATAATATTCTTGTTCACATTTTTAGTGCATGTGTTCTGATATGCAAACACTGATGAAATAATACATGTTAACATTGCAAGAAAGATTAAATATAAATTGAGGTTTGGTTCATTAATAATACTGGTAGAATATATAACTGACACTGATAAAATTAATAGCAATAGCCATTATAGAGGTATAAAGCCTGTTTTTGTTTTTGTTTTGAGACGGTATCTGGAATATTGTAAAAGAAAATATGGAAGATCACATAGACCTTAACCAAACCTGAGAGAGCATACAGGTCTGAGCAAGAAGTAATTTTGGTGAACATGCTGAATGATTCTTTACTACATGACTAATTATTATTATTATACTGTATTTTTATCCTGCCTTTTAATTTATATATATACTGTATAACTCAGGGGGCGAACATACCTAATACTCCTTCCTCCTCCTATTTTCCCCACAACAAGAACCCTATGAAGTGCATTGGGTTGGGAGAGAGTGACTGGCTCAAAATCACCCAGCTGGCTTTTGTGCCTAAGGTGGGAGTAGAACTCAGTCTCCTGGTTTCTAGGCCAGCTCCTTAACAACTACACCAAACTGGCTCTCATGATCTAATGATCATGTTATGAAAAAGTCATACTAGAATTATCAATTTGTTTGCAGATATAAAAAATAAAAGTAGTCATGCCGGAATGATCAGGAAGACGTTGCATTCCAGACCTACACAATTGTGTTAAAGATGGGCACAGAATGGCTGGAAGGACATGAGAAATTAGACCCAGTGATCAAAAGGCAAAATGTTCATTCTGATCAATGAAGATATTATGGAATATTGTTATCTGAAGCTAAAATTCCAGAGATACGAAGAAAACAATCTGTCCAGGCATCTCCCCAAAAGAGAGCAGCATTGTAATAATGTCCAGATTTGGATTAATTGAAAATTACTGGTCAGAGTCCAATACATTATTCTGCCAAGTACTATAAGGAGAGTGAGGAGAAAAGGCTACTTAATTAAGCTTCTCATTTATGTCATTGTAGGAAGAGAGCTGTATTAGTCTATGGCAGCCAAAAATCAAAAAGAGCTGGCAGCATCTTTTCCGGCATTTTCTTAAACCTCATTAGATGCATGAAGTGGATTAACTGATGTAGGATTTAAATTTAAACTTTCTTTTTTTAAGAATTTTATTAAGTTTGAAACAAAGATAAAAACTACAAAAAAGAAAAAAACTACAAAAAGAAAAAAAATTAAAAAGTGTGAAACACAAGAAAAAAGAATTTTGAAGATCACATAAAGAAGTGACTTCCGACTTTCAACAAGAATATACAGCAATTTCCATAATCAACCCCTTGCTCTATATCAAGTCAAAATCACATTTCTATAAATCATTCCATTAACACATTATAAAAATCACTAAATACAATTGCTCCTTCCCCTTATATTAAAAAAATAATATATATATATAAACCTCCAAATCAACTTCCCCCCCAAAAAACAACATTCATTCAATTATTTCCTTCCTACCACTATTCTATACATTTCTGTCCACTACAATAAAAATCAAATTATAAAAACATAAATTGTCTACTTTTATAATTAATAATACTATAACAATCTTAACCTTATTAAACCTAAAACCAAGCAATTATTATTATACCTTATAAATATTAAAAATCAAACAAATCTTAAAAGCAATCCAGTAAATCTTAATCCAAATCATTAAAGAAAAGTAGAATCATACAAGACTTAATATCAATCCAGATAAACATTCTTAAATCTTTACCCGACTTCAAAATATACTAAAGCATTTACATATCTCCATATTACACACAAGGCATTTTTCATAAAGAAATCAAACAGCCCAACTGCCCCCCTTAGAAACTTAGACTTCTCAGCAAAAAACCTCCCACAGAACAGAGCCACTCCTTTCCCACAACATTCCATCAGAAAAACAACTCCATTTGTAATTTGCAACTCAGAGTATCCATTTAACCCTTTCAAGACCAAAATGTAATCGTCACCTGGCATTTCAACAAAGGCTTCAATCTCGCTGTCAGTAGACACATCTCTTTTGTTTATTCGTTCAGTCGCTTCCGACTCTTCATGACTTCATGGACCAGCCCACGCCAGAGCTTCCTGTCGGCCGTCACCATCCCCAGCTCCCCCGTGGTTGAGTCTGTCACCTCCAGAATATCATCCATCCATCTTGCCCTTGGTCGGCCCCTCTTCCTTTTGCCTTCCACTTTCCCTAGCATCAGCTTCTTCTCCAGGGTATCCTGTCTTCTCATTATGTGGCCAAAGTACTTCAGTTTTGCCTTTAATATCATTCCCTCAAGTGAGCAGTCTGGCTTTATTTCCTGGAGTATGGACTGGTTTGATCTTCTTGCAGTCCAAGGCACTCTCAGAATTTTCCTCCAACACCACAGTTCAAAAGCACATCTCTATCTTTGTTAAAATCCTCATCTTCTTCCACAACGTCCTTAGCCAGATTGTCCTTAGCCAGATTGCAACTTTTAAAGCTGATATTTTCTGCAATGTCCTGAATATCTTGCAGAATATCTTGACAGGCATCATTAAAAAACTGTAACTCACAACGAAGCTCACAACGGAACTCTGAGAAAATCTCCTTGAAATCCTCCATGTTTCAGGCAGTAGATTATGGCGCCCCCTAGATCAGTGCTTTCCAAACTCCCGCCGTTGGCAACACACCAACAGCAGCGGTGGCGCAGGGGCGTGTGCGCGGCAGCGGCATGCACAGCGGTGGTGCGAGGGCGCGTGCAGCGGCGGTGTGCACGGCGGCGGCCTCGTGTTTTGTGGTAAAACCCGGAAGCGCTGATGGTGCGCCACCGCCGCCGCACACACTGCCACAGGGGTGGCAGCGACGCGCCATTGCCACTTCTGGGTTGTGTCGCGACACATTAAAGTGTTGCGGCACACAGTTTGGAAAGCACTGCCCTAGATACTTGACTAGCGAGAGTAGGAGTTAATGAGTTAATGGAAAATCTCCAAAAGTTGTTGACACAAGAGAAAGTATGCTAACAAGCAGCTCCCAGGGAAAGTGACCGGAAAGCTGAAAACTCAAAACAGCAGATTCAACGTGTAGGAAAATATTAAATCCTTCAAATTCAATACAAAAATAATAGCAGGGAGGTAATTATTTATTCTCAGTCCTCCTTAGTATTTAAATGGGAAAACAAGCCAAAGCTTTAAAAAAAAATTAAAAATTAATACAGATATAAAAGCCCAAAAAAACTGCCACAATGCCAGATCTGTCTGCGGAGCCTGCGGACACAGCTGCTCAGTCAGCCATGTTCCCACCAGAAGTCAAAAACTTTCAGCATCATTTCCTGCATGTCTTCCCATCGGCTTTCATCTCAATGGGTGGGAGGCTTGATTAGCCATCAGCTTTGCATACTCTTGCATCTGGGATAAATTACTTAATACGCTCTATGTTAATCATTCTTGAAGACGAATAATTTGGCAGGAAATTCAATATTATAAATCTGATTTATCCTTATGTATGTAACTGAACAATCACCAAATTAACAAAACTACTGGTACAGTATGCTGTATGAGTGCTGTATGTATGTATGTATGTATGTATGTATGTATGTATGTATACATACATACATACATACATACATACATACATACATACAGCACTCATACAGCATACTGTACCAGTAGTTTTGTATGTATGTATGTATGTAAGGGGTGTGGTGGCTCAGCAGGTAAGACGCCAGGCTTGTTGATCGGAAGGTCACAAGTTCGGAGGTTCGAATCCCTAGCCTCGCGTGACGGAGTGAGCTCCCGCACTCGCCCCAGCTCTTGCCAACCTAGCAATTCGAAAGCATGCAAATGCAAGTAGATGAATAGGTACCACTTCGGTGGGATGGTAACAGCGTTCCGTGTGCGTCATGCCGGCCACATGACCGTGGAAGCGTCTTCGGACAGCGCTGGCTCTTTGGCTAACAAACGGAGATGAGCACTGGCCCCTAGAGTCGGACACGACTGCACAAATGTGCGGGGGGAACCTTTACCTTTTTTTTAATGTATGTATGTATGCTGTATGTATGTATGTATGAGTATGCTGTATGAGTGCTGGTATGAGTGATACATGTATTGCATAAGTGAGAACTGGGAAGGGAAGAGTGACCTATAGCCCACATCTGGCTGAATGAGTCAAATCTGAGTAAAAACAGAGATTGGGCATAATGAACTGAATTGGTTGGGGGAGACATGCTTCATGCCAAGCATGTATTGCAGTTCTGTTAAGATACCAGCGGTGTCTTGCCCTCCCTGGCCATGCAATAGAATGATCTAAGGCCATCCTTCCAGTGATAAATTATGTTTACCCCATGTTGGATATATAAGAATTCTACTTCTTTTGAAAAGCCCTATTCCCAATACCTTTGCTTACCCATTGAGAAACAAGGATAAGCTGATTATTAAAACGTAATCAAATCCCTCTACAGTATGTATGTGTGTGTACACACACACACACACAAAAAAAAAAAAAACTGGCTATAAAATTCAGTTATACTGCCAGAGAATCACCTGCACTGGAAATAAAGCAACATAATCTAAATTACAACTTTTAAAGAAACTTCTCAGATTTGTGTTTCATTTGTGGGAAACAGATGAACAATACTGATCTTCTAAAAAAATAATAGTATGATCTGATTGGGAACAACTAGAAAGTCTCAGCTTCAAATCTCTCAAGAGAAAGTAAATGAATGTGTAGAATTAAATAATGATTTATAACAATGCCAGATCACACAAATTTATGCCACGCTTTCCTACAGACAAGACAAAGTATCTACAGAAGAATTCCCAAACATGGTACCCTTCAGATACTGCATGTTAAATTAAACAGATAGTTCCCAGTCAGCATATCCAATAACCATGCTGACTCAAAATGATGAGATTTATAGTCCAATACATCTGAATGGTACCAGATTTGGGATTTCCAAAATAATTGGCAGAGAGGGAAATAGTTCTGTAAATTTATGCTAACAATATTTTTCATAGTTATTACAGTATTAAACCCAATCATATAACATCAAATATATGGACTGCAGATAATTAGATTAGAATTAAAATGTAAATTTAATTTTACATTTTAATTCTGCATTTGTGAGGTTAAATAAACTAGTATTTAAGTAAAATTCTAATCTAAATATTTATTCTAAAATTAAGTCAACTATATACAATTAGATTTGTAAAAATTTCTTGGAGAATTAAAAGAGTCATATATAATTTTTAAAAATCTTGATCTCCCCCTTGGGATTATAAATACTGCCATGCACAAAATCATTGTGTCATGTCAGCCATAAACAAGACTCTCATACTGTACTGCAGCTCCAAAACAGCTTTAACTGAGCACAGCTGTTCTTACATCAGCTACACCATTCTTCACTGATATATCAGCTACCATATCACGTCTGTCTCAGTTGCCTCCAAAACAAAAGAGCTCTTTGGTGTTCAGAACATGGTATACAACACAAGGTTCTTCACGGAGAGAGAGAAAAATTAAATGATCTACAACATGTACAATGCATTTTTCAAGTGCCATTACAATTCTAATCTCATTTTTTTCTTTGCAATGCTACCAAAATAAAAGGCCCTTCATATTATACAAGGGCTACCCCATAGTCTTTAATATTACAGAAACACATTTTAACACTTGTACTGTACAGAGCTACTCCTACCAGTAATCTACCCTTAAAAACAGTGGAAAAGCTGACTCAGTGGAGAATTGTGTGTGAACTTTATCAAGTTCTGATGAGATATTTAACAGAACTTTAACAGGAGTTCTGATGAGATATTAGCTAAATTGCCAATATCTTTCATTACTGATTTTGGGAGGAATGAGATCATATTTCATTACAGGAAAATACTGTCTCTTCCTCCAAAAGCAAATTGTGTTTATAGAAACTCGTCATGTACTACATTGAATGTGAGAAACGTATGTTCAAATATTTATGCTTAGAAATACTTCTAAACTGCACATTTTATATGGATATGCAATAGTTAAGTCCTTTTAAAATCTAGAAAATCTATTTTTGCTGGAAGCAATCTGTGCTGCTATCTTTAAAATGATAAATTGTAAATTATTAATAGAAGTACCTGATCCTGAATCCTGGTTAACACTAAGAAATGAAGTGTAGCTTTCAGCACAAGAAACATTAAAGAACATACATAACAACAAATAAAGTAGGAAGAGAAAAGCAATAAGCACCCAGACCTATAAAAAAGAAAAAGGGAAATAAAAGCAAGTGACTTGCTCAACAAAAAGAAAGATCTTCCTACAACAATACTGTAGAACAGTGCTTTCCAAAGTGCCACTGTTGGCAACACACCAACGGCGGCGGCGGCGCGGGGGCGCGCACAGGGGCAGGGGCGTGTACGGCAATGCGCCATCACCATTTCCGGGTTTTGTTGCGACACACTAAAGCAGAGCTTTCCAAACTGTGTGTCGCGACACAAAAGTGTGTCGCCATACACAGTCTGGTGTGTCGCCACACAACCCGGAAGCGCTGATCATCATCAGCGCTTCCGGGTTTTCCCACGGCGACACACCAACTGCAGCGCGCAAAACCCGAAAGCGGCAGCAGCGCTTCCGGGTTTTTGCGCGCTGCCGCAAGGACGGCACTTCCGGGTTTTCCCACAGCAACACACCAACGCCGGTTGGTGTGTCGCCGCGGGAAAAACTTTGGAAAGCCCTGCACTAAAGTGTTGCGACACAGTTTGGAAAGCTATGCACTACTGGGTCGCCTGCAGTGTCCTGGTGTGTCACACAAAAACCCGGAAGCGCTGATGGGGGAACCGGAAGAAGTGGCACCCCCGCCAATCAGCGCTGCCGCCACTGATTGGCGGGGGTGCCGCTTCTTCCGGTTCCCCCCATCAGAGCTTCTGGGTTTTTTGCGCGACAGAGCAGGACACCGCAGGCCACGCCGCCACCGCCATTGGTGTGTGTCGCCAACGTTAAAAGTTTGGAAAGCTCTGCTGTAGAAAGAAACCAAACAGAAAAAGGCAGGCCATAGAATTGGTACAGTAGCACCAGTGCTTCTGTGCAGCCACAAAGAAACTCTTGCCCAGAAAAACACAGTTCAGAGGTTTGGGAAGTCTAGAGGTGAGTCTCTATAAAATACAGTAAATGAGAACAGATGAGAAGCTGCATAAGATCATGATCAGTTCACTAAACTGAAATAAAAAGAAGGGAACTGAAGGAAAACTACTGTAACAAGGGAATGCCATCTTCCCAATAAAAGGTTTCCAAAAGCTAAGCAACAGCATTCTGATTCAGATGAAGTTTCCAAAGCAAAATGTCCTTTCTTTCTTCTGTATATAGAAGCTAATTATTTCCTAGTGTCTCATTCTTGATACCGTATATGCTTGTGGATAAGCCAAGAATTTTAGGTGCCAAAATACACCCCAAAAATGGGTTCGGCTTATCCATAGATGCGCTTATCCATGAGTATATATAATAATATTTTTTTAAAGTACCCGTACACCCCATATATACTCACAGATAAGCCCATCCATGGATAAACTGACCCTCAAATTTTTAACCAAAATGCCATGAAAAATGGATAATCCATGGATAAGACAACTGTGAAAATTAAAACATACAAAAAATTTGAGGGTCAGCTTATCCATGGATGGCACATTTTTCACTGTATTTTGGTTAAAAAATTGAGGGTTATCTTATCCGTAGACGGGCTTATACACAAGTATATACGGCAGTGCTTTCCAAAGTCCCGCCGTTGGCGACACACCAATGGCAGCGGCGGCGCGCAGCGGCGTGCATGGCGGTGGCGGCCTCGTGTTTCGCGCTAAAACCCGGAAGCGCTGATGGCGCGTCACTGCTGCCGCCGCACACACCACCACCATCACCGCGCGCGCTGCCGCAGGGGCGGCGGCAACGCACCATCAGCACTTCTGGGTTTTGTCGCGACACACTAAAGTGTTGTGACACAGAGTTTGGAAAGCTATGATATACGGTATATAAAGTTAAAGCATGTGACACGGATACTCTTATTTAAAGTCATGTTCTTGTGATGTTCATAGCTTTGCCTAACAAAAATTTAATTACTTTTAAATGGTTTCTGAATTATTAAGATATTAGAGGTATAGAAGATGGTGGAGGTGGTGGTGGAATTACACTGCTATCTTTGTTATGGTTTACTGCAAAAACACTTATCTCACATCTTATTACTGTATTTTAAAAAAGAACAACAATTAAAATTAAATCCTTAAAGGAAAAATCAAATTAATCCAACATTTTATAAAAATGTATATCTCATAATTTGTTACATAGGAACCAACCACACAATGTGGAATTAAATTCTTTTAAAAGTATTGATTGATTGATCTACAACCACAATCTGTAAATATTTTTCCACATGAAAATTATTATTATTAAATTTAGGTGCCCCCTGACTCCAGAATGACTCTGGACAAAGAGAAGATACAGTATTATTATTCTGTTTTGGAAGCATAAAGATTGTTAAGGTCATATTTGGAATTATAATCCCATTTCTTTGATTAATGTGGATGCTAAGATGTTAACAGCTACTCTGACTATAATCTACAGATTGTTCTTCTGATTATTACGCATTCAACTCAGGATCCATCAAGGTTCTGATAATATTAGCTTCTCAATTGATACCACGGTTGTAATTCGAATTAGATAGCTTCCCGCAACATGTCTTTAGATTGCAACAAAATGTGAAGGTTTCTTAGAGATTTCTGAAGTAGCTCTCGATCTACAGTGGGGCGAAAAAGTATTTAGTCAGCCACCAATTGTGCAAGTTCTCCCACTTAAAAAGATGAGAGAGGCCTGTAATTGACATCATAGGTAGACCTCAACTATGAGAGACAAAATGAGAAAACAAATCCAGACAATCACATTGTCTGATTTGGAAAGAATTTATTTGCAAATTATGGTGGAAAATAAGTATTTGGTCACCTACAAACAAGCAAGATTTCTGGCTCTCACAGACCTGTAACTTCTTCTTTAAGAGGCTCCTCTGTCCTCCACTCATTACTTGTATTAATGGCACCTGTTTGAACTTGTTATCAGTATAAAAGACACCTGTCCACAACCTCAAACAGTCACACTCCAAACTCCACTATGGTGAAGACCAAAGAGCTGTCGAAGGACACCAGAAACAAAATTGTAGACCTGCACCAGGCTGGGAAGACTGAATCTGCAATAGGCAAGCAGCTTGGTGTGAAGAAATCAACTGTGGGAGCAATAATTAGAAAATGGAAGACATACAAGACCACTGATAATCTCCCTCGATCTGGGGCTCCACGCAAGATCTCACCCCGTGGGGTCAAAATGATCACAAGAATGGTGAGCAAAAATCCCAGAACCACACGGGGGGACCTAGTGAATGACCTGCAGAGAGCTGGGACCAACGTAACAAAGGCTACCATCAGTAACACACTACGCCGCCAGGGACTCAGATCCTGCAGTGCCAGACGTGTCCCCCTGCTTAAGCCAGTACATGTCCGGGCCCGTCTGAAGTTTGCTGGAGAGCATTTGGATGATCCAGGAGAGGATTGGGAGAATGTCATATGGTCAGATGAAACCAAAGTAGAACTGTTTGGTAGAAACACAACTTGTCGTGTTTGGAGGAGAGAGAATGCTGAGTTGCATCCAAAGAACACCATACCTACTGTGAAGCATGGGGGTGGCAACATCATGCTTTGGGGCTGTTTCTCTGCAAAGGGACCAGGACGACTGTTCCGTGTACAGGAAAGAATGAATGGGGCCATGTATCGTGAGATTTTGAGTGCAAACCTCCTTCCATCAGCAAGGGCTTTGAAGATGAAACGTGGCTGGGTCTTTCAGCATGACAATGATCCCAAACACACCGCCCGGGCAACGAAGGAGTGGCTTCGTAAGAAGCATTTCAAGGTCCTGGAGTGGCCTAGCCAGTCTCCAGATCTCAACCCCATAGAAAACCTTTGGAGGGAGTTGAAAGTCCGTGTTGCCCAGCGACAGCCCCAAAACATCACTGCTCTAGAGGAGATCTGCATGGAGGAATGGGCCAACATACCAGCAACAGTGTGTGCCAACCTTGTGAAGACTTACAGAAAACGTTTGACCTCTGTCATTGCCAACAAAGGATATATAACAAAGTATTGAGATGAACTTTTGATATTGACCAAATACTTATTTTCCACCATAATTTGCAAATAAATTATTTCCAAATCAGACAATGTGATTGTCTGGATTTGTTTTCTCATTTTGTCTCTCATAGTTGAGGTCTACCTATGATGTCAATTACAGGCCTCTCTCATCTTTTTAAGTGGGAGACCTTGCACAATTGGTGGCTGACTAAATACTTTTTCGCCCCACTGTATTTCAGGTTTCTGCAAAACTGTTTTTGCTCTGGATCAAAATGTATATTCAGTGAAAAATGTGCCATCCATGGATAAGCTGACCCTCAAATTTTTTGTATGTTTTAATTTTCACAGTTGTCTTATCCATGGATCCATGGAAATCATATATGATTAGTAATGATGATACTAGGGGCTGCATTAACAGTTTAGGGCAGCCTTTCTCAACCTTTTGACCCTGGAGGCACCCTTGAAATATTTTTCAGGCCTCAGGGAACCCCTGCACATTCAGGCTCAAATATACGCCAGAATTTACAAAATTATATTTGTTTCATGTGTAGGCCTGTATATATGCACTAACAGTGTTCTTAAACCAAAAATAAAGAATGAAACTTACCTCTTTAATGTGAAGTTGCCCAAATTTGAAATATTTTTAAAAATAAATCATAATCTCCCAGGGAACCCCTAGTGACCTCTCGCAGAACCCTAGGGTTCCACGGAACGCTGGTTGAGAAACCCTGGTTTGGGGATATAAAATATTCCCTTGATCTATATTTTTCGGTAAGTCACAGGGATTAAGTGACAGTAAGTATATGATAAAAAGTTTGGTCTAGTCTTAAGATACTGGACTAGAGATGGGGAAACCTGAGTTCTCGTCCTCCCTTAACCCCAGAAGTCAGCTGGGTGACGTCACTCACCAGTCACTCTTTCTCAACCCAACCTTCCAAAGAGGGTTGTTTTTCTGGCGAACAATGGGAGAAAGCAGGGATATGTATGCCACCTTTTGCCTCTGAACAAAAGGCAGAATATAAATCTAACAAACCAATGAATAAAAACAGCTTAAAACAACTGGCATCTAGGAAGGTACAGTATTCTATTACAACTTTGGAACAACGAATCTCCTTTAGCATTGTTAGTGGTCCCAGCAACAACTGACAATTTTCCCGCAGTCAAATTTAGTTATTCTGAGAACACTGAGAAGTTACGCTTAACCCTGAAAACAGCCATACTATGTATGATTACCCGGTCAGATTACTGTTAGTGTTTAAGTAAGAACTACTTTGTTTTATTTAGAAAGCTCTTACCCCTCCTCCTTATTCTCCTCTTTCCATTGAAATGCCAATTCTTTACTTCAACAATAGCCACTTACAGGATAAATTGTTTCAGTAGCACAAAGATCTTTCTATAGCTAAAAATACAATCAGTAGAGGAAAAGCTATACAATGTAGGGTGACCATACGTCCCGTTTTGAACGGTACAGTCCCGTTATTTTAGCATTTTTCAACCGTCCCGTCGTTTTGATCAAAATCTCAATTTTGTCCCTTTTTTAAACCCGGCGGGAAGGAGGACAGGAAGACAGGAAGGAGGACTGGAGCCGGACTTGCCATTGGAGGCAGCCCGGAAGAGGCCCTATCAGCGTGGCAACTGGAAGCCCAGTTGCCACGTGCGATCCCAGCAGCAGACACAGCACCAAAGTCCAGGTTCCTGCCTCCTTACCTGATCCTGAGATTGTTTGCCCAGCAATGGTGAGGCCAGGGAAAGCAGGCACGGGAAGGTTGTGGAAAGAGGGTGTGTGTGTGTGTGTGTGTGTGTGTGCGTGCGCACGCGTAGATTACTTGCTCAGCGTAATCGCATACACGCACACACGCATGCACCCCACACCCTCTTTCTCCAGCCTCCTTGCAACAGGTGCGGCTGCATTTGGTCATGGGGAGACTGGAGAAAGAGGGTGTGGGGTGCGTGTGTGTGTGTCTGTGTGTGCATCTGATCGGGCTGGGCCAAGGGAGGAGAGTTGTCGGGCCGCCGAGCAGGAGAAGCAGGAGCCGGCCACCCTGGGGAGCTTCTGCGGGCAGCAAGGGGCGGAGTGGTCGACAACTCTCCTCCCTCGGCCAAGCCTGATCAGATGCACACACACACACACACACTCACAGGACAGACTGCCCTCGGCAGGAGCCGGCCATGCTGGGGGGCTTCAGCGGGTGGTGAGGGGCGGAGTGGTGTGGCTGAAGCCTCCCAGCACGGCCAGCTCCTGCCGAGGGCAGTCTGTCCTGTGAGTGTGTGAGTGTGTGTATGTGCATCTGATTGGGCTTGGCCGAGGGAGGAGAGTTGTCGGGCCGCCGAGCAGGAGAAGCAGGAGCCGGCCACCCTGGGGAGCTTCAGCGGGCAGCAAGGGGTGGAGTGGTGTGGCTGAAGCCCCCCAGCGCGGCCGGCTCCTGCTTCTCCTGCTCGGCAGTGGCGGCAGCGACAACTCTCCTCCCTCGGCCAAGCCCGATCAGATGCACATACACACACTCACACACTCACAGGACAGATTGCCCTCAGCAGGACCCGGCCACGCTGGAGGGCTTCAGCGGGCGGCGAGGGGCGGAGTGGTCGACAACTCTCCTCCCTTGGCCAAGCCCGATCAGATGCACACACGCATGCACCCCACACCCTCTTTCTCCAGCCTCCCTGCAACAGGTGCGGGTGCATTTGGTCATGGGGAGGCTGGAGAAAGAGGGTGTGGGGTGCGTGTGTGTGTGTGCATCTGATCGGGCTTGGCCAAGGGAGGAGAGTTGTCGGGCCGCCGAGCAGGAGAAGCAGGAGCCGGCCACCCTGGGGAGCTTCAGCGGGCAGCAAGGGGTGGAGTGGTGTGGCTGAAGCCCCCCAGCGCGGCCGGCTCCTGCTTCTCCTGCTCGGCAGTGGCGGCAGCGACAACTCTCCTCCCTCGGCCAAGCCCGATCAGATGCACATACACACACTCACACACTCACAGGACAGATTGCCCTCAGCAGGACCCGGCCACGCTGGAGGGCTTCAGCGGGCGGCGAGGGGCGGAGTGGTCGACAACTCTCCTCCCTTGGCCAAGCCCGATCAGATGCACACACGCATGCACCCCACACCCTCTTTCTCCAGCCTCCCTGCAACAGGTGCGGGTGCATTTGGTCATGGGGAGGCTGGAGAAAGAGGGTGTGGGGTGCGTGTGTGTGTGTGCATCTGATCGGGCTTGGCCAAGGGAGGAGAGTTGTCGGGCCGCCGAGCAGGAGAAGCAGGAGCCGGCCACCCTGGGGAGCTTCAGCGGGCAGCAAGGGGCGGAGTGGTGTGGCTGAAGCAGCCGAGCGCAGCCGGCTCCTCCTGCTTCTCCTGCTCTGTGGCGGTGGCAGCAGCAGCGACTCTCCTCCCTCCCTCGGCCAAGCCCGAGGGGGATGGGGCAGTGGTGGGCCTCCATCCCCTCCATCCCCGCCCCTTGTTCCCCGGCCGATGACGGTGCTGTGTGCACAGTGTGTGTACTCCGGCCTCCCCCAAACACACCAGCTCTGCCGCACCATTTACTGCTAGAAGAAAAAAAAACCTTTAAAAATAGAAAAAAAATTAAAATCCGAGCCAATCACGCTGATGGGGGTGGGGTTTGCAGGCGGGAGCCAATCGTGTGGGGCAGGGGCAGGGTTTGTAGGTGGGAGCCAATTGCGTGGACTGGGGGGTGGGGTTTGGAGGCCGGCATAGTGGCATAAGACCCTGTCCCGTTTTGCCATCCCAAAAGTCCCGTTTTTGTCTGAAGGAAATATGGTCAGCCTAATACAATGCCCCCTCACTCCAGTAAGCGTATCTTTCAAGAAGCCTGAGATTTACTGTGCAAGAGTCTACTGAACAAAGCACAGATCTTGGAACAAATAACAAATAACATATAACTTTTAAGTCTAAGAACAAAGCATAAAATGGGCAAATGGTTTTAATATTTACCACACATAAGTATAGTTTGCAAAAAGCATAAACACAAGGCAAATCTGCCCATTTTCATTTTTTCCCTCACACTTCATGCTAAGCCAAAATTTGGTTTGCATGGTTGTGATATAGCATGTTATACAGACCTAACCAATTGTGGCTTATTCCAGAAATCATCAATAAATAAATCATGGGATGCTGGTAATCCTTGAGTTACAACCACTCGTTCAGCGACTGTTCAAAATTACAACAATAAGGGAGACTTATGACCAATCCACAAAGTTGTGGCCATCGCAGCATCCCCACGATCATGTGATCGTGATCTGGGTGCTTAGGTGCCCAGCTCGTGATTACGATGTTATAGCAAGTCGCAGTCATGTGATCGCCATTTGTGACCTTCTCTGCCGGCTTCCCACAAGCAAAGTCAATGGGGAATCTGGCAGGGAAGGTCGCAAGTTGCTCCTGTAAGTTGCTCCCAATACTTTTTCTCCCAAGGAGCCCCGCTACGGAGTACGAGATCCCAGGGATCTCATACTCCATAACATCCCACTTCCCTGTGCTCTGTAGCAGCCCCCGCCAGCCCGCCTGCACTCAGAAGCGCCTGCTTGTGGCACCCACCCCACCCACGCATCCCCCCCACACCCACCCACATTCCTTGCCTGGGACTCCCACCTCTTCCCGCTTAACGATCGACATGGTCCTGGGGTTACAACGGTAAAGCATGATGTTGCGCTTTACGACCACATTGCTTAGTGATGGAAATTCCAGTCCCAATTGATTGATTAATTAATTAATTAATTATCCCTTTATTATTTTTACAAATAACTCAAGGCAGAGAACATACCTAATACTCTTTCCTCCTCCTATTTTCCCCACAACCACCACCCTGTGAGGTGAGTTGGGCTGAGAGAGAGTGACTGGCCCAAGGTCACCCAGATGGCTTTCATGCCTAAGGTGGGACTAGAACTCATGGTCTCCTGGTTTCTAGCCTGGAGCCTTAACCACTAGACCAAACTGGCTATTTGTATTGCCATTGTATCCTGAGGACTACCTGTATGTGAAATCAGTCAAAGAGTCTTTCTCACAGTACAAGTACAGTATATTCTCACTATGCCCTACAGTGCACTGAAAATGTTCACTCATGGTTGAATCAAGACCAGGAGATTTCTAAACACGGAATTCAGAAGGAAATTGAAAGCAGAAGGTGTAGAAATACTCACTTTGTTTGACAGTGTTCACTACAAGAACTGTTGGGCAATAAGACAGATATTCCTATATTTAAGAATAATTGGCAAGGAAATATTTATTATCTGACCCTAGTAATTATATTTAAAATTGGGGATAAGGGTGTCTAGGATAATACCTCATCTATCTGATAGACTGTAGAAAGTTTATGCCTTAATAATTTTCACAAAGATATCCCTGGATAAAATCAAACAGGTTAAAGTAATTAATCAGAGTTTATAGGTACCATCTTATTTTTATTTTCATTTAACCCCACATCTCCACCATGATGGTGCTAACAGGATGGACATATGACTGAGCATGCAATTTTTTAAATGCCTATTCAATGGTAACTCCAAGAGGAAAGAAAGACAAAACATAAATACACTGAATAACAATTAGTACTTCAGTTTAAATAACTGTACAAAAACAAAATATGTTACTGCATCCCTCTATTTCAGCTTACTGCTACCTTTTTATGAACAAAATGCAATGTTTCCAAGTGGCATAAAACTAGTCTTTGCTTGTACTGACTTAAGAAAAAATAAAAACAACTATTTTATGACAAGACAGCAATACATTAGTCCACAGGGTTCCAGCAATACATTCTGTTTCTTCTCATTTTTTTAGTTGGAGGGAGTGAAGACAGCATCTATATGTAGGAACAAAAACAAGCTAATTCAAACTTAAACTAATTACTAGGTGAACCACTCTCTAGAAAGGTCTATTTATAAAAACTGAAGTGTCCAAGGTAATATATTCATAAAGATTTCAAAGGAATTGGGGCAATTGTTATGTACTATCTCTTGAGCGGATATGGCTTCGTGCAAATATTATATCCCCATATAAGCTCATATAAGGATACAATGACTTCCAAAGCAATTATATGGAGCACCTAAAACATGAAATGTATCATAAATTTTAATATAAATAATTAATGAAGTTATACAAATAATGACTGGTTATTTTCATATTATGTTGGCCCTTTCTCACTCTCCATGAATTCCAATTAATATCTGAACACAATTCAGTGTACTAGCTTCAACTTACAAAACTTTTGATCTATAATGCTGCATATGGCTTGTGATCCAATGGGACCTTACTGCACTCATGCATCTTCCTAACATTTTAACATCAACTACAGAAGATTTCATTCAATTCATTCAGTATGCTCACAACCAGAAGTTTCAAGAGTGTATTGGAGCATGAGATTTGGATCCCCCATTTGGAAAATACTAAGTAATCCAGGCATGCACACTGATGTCTTTCTGGTCCAGGATTTTTGTTCTCCTAGACACTTTAAACATTTTAAAAGATTTGGATATATTCTTTTAATCCTTGAAAGTGCAGGAAGAACAGAACTCCTGACTTTCATGTTTACATAGATGAATGTTATCAAAATAAATTGAAAAAAATATAAATTCTATCACTGCATGAATCGGACATATGAAAAAATACTCAGTTTTTGTAGGAGAAGCAAAATCTAAAATATTCCCAACAGTAAATGAAAAAAATATATTGTATATTAGATAAGAATACTTTTGAATAAGAAATTAACATAAAGGAACTTAGAAGTTAACAGTGCTATTCCACATAATATTCCAGAAATAACTGTTATTAAGGTGCTTCATAACTATGAACAAACAATGAAGAAGGCAGATTGGTATTCATTTGACAAATTCTGGGTGATTTGAAGTAAGTTAGCAAGGATATCCAACTTCAGATAGGTCTAATGATCATCAATAATGAAAAGCTTCCATAATCTACTGCTGAAAATAAGATTGTTATAACCCGGAATGAATGATTATGTTCAGGATTGTAAACTCCACTCAGTTTTATAAGCAGTAAAGACTTACTTACTGTAAACTGTTTCTGAAATAAATGACTTGATTTAGAACTCTACATTTATTTACGTATTTAACAGTGCTCATAACCCACGCCAATGCTGAAGAACTCTGGGTGGCTATCGCCAATCAGCACTTTAAATTGGACCCACAAGCCTACTGATAATCCACACAGTAATTTTAATATATTCTATATTGGCAGGTTGTCCCACCAAAAATCTAGCTGCTAAATTTTGTGCCAGCAGCAGCTTCCATGTTCTCTACAATGGCAGCCGCATGTTGAACATGTTGCAGTATTTAATCAGGTGTGAGGTACTATGGTCAAAGCATCCTGACCCATGTAGGGTGGTAAATGGCATACTACCTCAATATATTGGGTAAATATTGAATGTATGGTTGTGCTCGTTTAACATGCTACATTATGGTTTGCTTAATTAAATACTTTATTAAATGATATCTGTTTGTACCACATGCTAATCTGAAAACAAGCAGATCACATTTAAGTTTAGCACGATGCTGCTTGCTGGATCTTGTGGTTATAAAAAAGAAAAGATTCTACAAGCCTACCATTTTAATATGGAACAGATTATTAAAGGCAGTACCAATGCTTATTTTATATAAAGCTGATCACATTATAATGGAAAGTTATATACTCCCAATCCTGTAAATATATTTCATTTTAAACAATGTAATGTGATTATTTGTACTTATTTATCACATTTGTATCCCGCCCATCTCCCCCACAAGGAGGGACCCTGGGCGGTTATACAAAGTAATTAAATCCTGGAAGTACTTCACACATAACAGTAATTATTATGCTAGCTCAGAAAATGTTATGGTTATGTATTGAGCCCATTTAACAGCTATATAGTGTGATTCTCTCAATGGGAAGATTAGTTTATCCATCCATACATGGATATGGGAAGAAGACAGAAGAGAAGGAAAAATGTATTGTCGAAGGCTTTCACGGCCGGAGTTCGATGGCTGTTGTGGATCTTCCGGGCTGTGTGGCCGTGTTCTGGAAGTTGTGGTTCCTAACGTTTCGCAACTTCCAGAACACGGCCACACAGCCCGGAAGACCCACAACAGCCATAGAAGGAAAAGTATTTGCAGGCACCACAAAAGCCATAACATATTTTGCAATAATACTTCTGCAACTATTTTCCTAATGGCCACTGCCAAGTTTCATTTTATGAAGCAGTTTCTTCTTCCCCTTCTGCTTACAACTTAACCATTTTTTTAAAGGTTTGTGTAAGGCTAATATGGTTAAGTATAATACCAGCCTCCATAGGGATATGTGGTGGTCAAAAATACATGAATCAAAGGCTGTTATAATCCGAAAATAGGAAAGGATTTGAAAACAGGAAAAACCAGGAAAAGAGTTTCCTGTATTTTCCCCCCACACCAGCCTGCCCCATAATTAAAATTATGCGACTGTGGCGACTGACACAATCGGATCCTAAAAGCTGCCTCTGCCCTCCAAAGTATCAGCAAGAAGCAACATTATGGAGCTCAGATGTTCTGATAAATCTGGGAGGAGGAGGAGCGAGGAAAAATTAAGCTCCTGTTGTTGCCAAAACAAAGCGGCAGCTGTTTCCAGCATCATCCCCGAGAGCACCCTTTGCTTCGGAAAGCCCCCCAAGGCCCCCTCATCTGTCATTTTCCAGTTAGGCAGCCCAGGGGAGGGGGGTTGTTGCCTAAAAGAAGTTCACGCTCTGTTATGCTAAATGGGCCGCCCTTACGGGGTCAACGCACCGCGCACAAGCCTCTTGTGGAGCTTCTCCCGTTCGCGCGGCTGTCAAAAGTGTGTGTGTGTGTGTGTGTGTTGTGCGTGAGAGAGAGAGAGAGAGAGAGAGGGATGCGCGGGGGAGGAGGAGAGTGCGTATATGCCCTGGCCGAACGAGGGACAAACCGCCGTGTATTCTCGCTCCTCCCTTCCTCCAGGGCACCGAAACGACGCCAGGCATCCGGCGACAGCAAATCCCCGGGCCATCCACGCTGCTGTGGTTCCAGCTACGGCGAGGTTGAGTAACTCACCGGAGAGCTCGTCCGGCTCCAGGCCAGTCTCGGTGTCCAGCCCACAGATCACGAAGTAGTCGGCGAACCGGCCGGGAGCAGAGGAAGGGGAGCTGCTGCCGCCAACACCGTCGCTTCCTCCTCCTCCGCTCATGCTGGAGAAGCCCCTGCGAGGCGGGACGGCTCAAGTCGCCCGGCGGGGAAAGAAGGGTTTGGGGGGCGCCGCCGAGGCGCCGGCTTCGTCGACTGTGCCTGCTTCAGCGGCCCTCGCTGCTGCTGCTGCTGCCTCCATGACGGAGCGGCCGGGGCCGCACGCCGTGCTCGGAAGCAGGCCCGACAGACCGGCGGACAAACACGCATAACAGGACGCTCCCTCGCCGCCCCCCTTGCCCAGATGTTTCGAGGAGGGGGGAGGAATGGAAGCAAGAACCGCAATGCTGCACATGTGCAGTGAGCAAAAGGGATGACGTGATCCTTTGCGGGTGGATGTCTGAGGGGTGGAGCGATGTACGAGGAGATCAAGGCCGCTCCTCTGTCGTTTCTTTCTTCGGTACCAAGCAGAGTCTGGCTTTTCCAGCAGTAGGTATTTCCATCCGCCTTCTGTGGAGGCGTTCAGTCATGACTATTTCTAGCTTTGGGCCTCCCACTCCCATCTCTTCATCTTTTCGGTTCACCCCCCCCCCGCTTTCTTCCTTTATCTCGAAAGGCATCTTCTCTCTTTGCACCGCAATCCCATTCCTCCATCCCCCTTTTTTAATTTTCCTCCCGAATACACGATGAGTTTGACCCAGATCTTGATTAATGCTATTCATGACAACCTATCTGTGAGAGATGTACACACCCAATTCTCTACAGAGGATGACAGCTCCACATTGAGGGCACTGCTCTACAGTACTTAAGATGATCCTGCATGGACCAATCTCCTTGCCACTGTCACTATTTACTTCCCTCCTAGTTCGAAACCCACTCTGAATCATTGTCCAGGAGCTGGGAAGGCATGGGGTGCTTTGCAAGAAGAGTAATAGTGAGGGGGATGAAATCCAAGAAATTCCACTGGCCTGCTTATGTATGGTGTGCTGGGATACATATCCCGGAGCACTAGCTCTGAAACTGATCACATACAAACATTTATGATTCAAGAGTTGTCGCCACTAGACAGCATATTAAAAAGCAGAGACATCACCTTGCTGACAAAGGTCCGTATAGTTAAAGCTATGGTTTTTCCAGTAGTAATGTATGGCTGTGAGTGTTGGACCATAAGGAAGGCTGAGCGCCGAAGAATTGATGCTTTCGAACTGTGGTGCTGGAGAAGACTCTTGAGAGTCCCTTGGACTGCAAGGAGGTCAAATCAGTCAATCCTAAAGGAAATCAACCCTGACTGCTCATTGGAAGGACAGATACTGAAGCTGAAGCTCAAATACTTTGGCCACCTAATGCGAAGAGAGGACTCACTGGAAAAGACCCTGATGGTGGGAAAGACTGAAGGCAAAAGGAGAAGGGGACGGCAGAGGATGAGATGGTTAGATAGCATCACCGATGTAATGAACATGAATTTGAGTAAACTCCGGGAGACAGTGGAGGACAGGAAGGCCTGGCGTGCTATGGTCCATGGGGTCACGAAGAGTCGGACACGACTAAACAACTCAACAACAACAACAACAACAAAATGCTCTGAATCTTTTAATCCTAAACATGGAAATGCATTTTTTAATATTAGTCCTCAAGGTCTTTAACGAATCAAATCGTTCTTTTTTGTAGGTTTCTTATCAGCATTGCTGGAGTTTTGCTCCCTATCTTTCAAAGAGCATGTCCTTTTTTCTTTAAATGTTTTCCTTAAAAACATTTAAAAGTTAAATATAATTGTTCCACAGTCCTCTTGCAGGAAGAGGTAATTGCACTTTTTATTGTATTTCCCATTCTCTCTCTTAACTCTGCTGTGCTTTCACTCCATTCTTTGCCATCTGTGTTTTCCATATAACCTGAAATATGCAGAATATTAGTTGCTTCCCTTTTATTCTTTCCATTCTGAGATTTAGAATGAAAGGCCACCAGCCATTAAGAGAAACAGCAATACTAAATTGTACTCATAGCCACACAATAATCTCACCTTACTTTGAACTTTCTTACCAAGGATGCAAGAATTTGAGAATATTTAAAAATTAAAACAAGGTATGTTTTATGTTTCAAACACCGGTAGGCTTCTGGCTACAACTCAGGGTGCTGGTTATTACCTTCTCTTAGAGGTTTAAAAAATAAATGTAATTATTCCACAGTCCTCTTGCAGGCAGAGAGGTAGTTGTGCTTTTCGATTATTACCTTTAAAGCCCTTCCTGGCACAGGACCTGCTTATCTAAAAGGCTGTTTGTCTTCTATGGCATACATCAGGCCCCATCCATTTAACAATGTCACCTGATGGGACCTGGGAAGTGTTCTCTGTTGAAGCATTCGCCTTCTGGAACACCATCCTGCCCCCCCTCCCCCCTCCCCCATATATCTGACCCTTCCCCTGGACATGTTCAAAATAGTTCAGAAAACCTGGCTTTTTCTCCAGGCCTTAGGTTAGAGTGGGTGGTGGGTCTTGTGTAGGCTGACCATACGTCCCGTTTTGAATGGGACAGTCCCGTTTTTTAAACAATTCCCGACCGTCCCGTCATTTGAATAAAAATGTCCATTTTGTCCCGTTCTCAATGAGAGTGCGCCCACCCGCCGTTTGCCGGGGCGCCACAGGGACCACACTGCGAGCGAGGTTGTTAGACGGAGTGTGTGTGTGCGTGCGATCGCACGCACGCCCACTTTGTCCGGCGAGCCATGGGTAGGTTAGGGTCCCGTTTTTCTCTCAAGGAAATATGGTCAGCCTAGTCTTGTGTGTTTGTCTATTGTTTTTCTATATACCAAGGGTTGTTACAGAGTTGGGCAGTCTTATAAATTTGTAAAAGAAAAATGAGAGAGTTTGGTGCCAAGTAATAATCAAGAAAACACCTGAAAAACTCTTTTAGAACTGATCTGGACACTTACATAAGTAGCAGTACATAACAAGTTGTAACTTGTTCCACATTAATACTTTATTTTGAGGTAGTATTATCAAAAGTGCTCCAGTACTGCTATAGGATTCATTCTTCTTCTTCGGTAGAGACTCTGTGGAAACTGGCTGAATTGCTTCAGCAACATTCTGCACTTGCTCTAAGTATCCAAAAGATCCAGGATGAAAGAAGTCGTGCAAGGAGCTCTTGGCAACTTTTGACTGAAACAGTTTCCATAGCAATTACCTTTGAATTAGAATCAAATGCAGCCAACAAGGAGAAAAAACAGCTAGGGCTGCTGGGTGCTAATACAGACACAGTTTTGGACAACACATGAAACAAAAATGCTGTTAATGAGCATATCTCACCATTTTCATCTCTCCACTAGCCATACCTGGCTCTTTACCAGGTTCTGTGGATTCCTGTTGTCCAAACCTGAAATAACTACCATTTTGGTTTTCTAAAAATCAGGACTTGCACAAAAGGTTGTTGTAGGAGACAAATTCAGTTTTGTCTGAAATGACAAATGGCAGTTGTTTGGGATTTGGCTAATGTGGTAAGCCATAAATCTTGGTTAAAAGAGTTTTGCACTATTAGAAGTAAAATTGCATGTGCGCTAATTTGTCTAGCTTTGTAGTTTAAAGTTTTGTATGAACACAGCCAGAGATTCTCCAACATACTAATTTATTTTCAAGACACACCATCCTGCTTACCAGACTGAAAATACGTACCTTCTGTCTCAAGCAGAATCTTCACCTAGCAGAGATGTTCTCCCTGTCATGTAGGCCAAGCCAGATTCCCCCACCCACCTAACCGGCCCTCACCTCCTATATATATAATAGGCTTTATTCTTTTAAAAACAAGAAGTGGAATGCCAGAGGGAATAGAGGGAAGATGATTTTCAGCCAGGGAAAGGTGGAAAGATTTAAAAGTTTACAGCTGGGGGGAGAGAGAGGAGACAAGAAACACACATTTCAGTAAGAAATGGGGAAGTTAATGAGAACACTGGCTTTTACCACAAGCAATCCAATACTCTTGCAGTATTAGAGATCATGGTGAACTCCTGGCTAGGATTGAACTAGATCACACCAGAAGGAACTTCACGACTTTGCCCACAAAGTAGAGAGAACATATACTCCTAAGGCAGGAGCCAGCACAATCAAATAAGTCATTGAGCTGAAGCAATGTGGACAATTCATGGCCCAACTGTTTGGCCAGAACTTTGAACAAGAATTCATTAGGAGTCCTACAACCATAAAGAGCCAGTTTGGTCTAGTGGTTAAGGTGCTGGGCTAGAAACCAGGAGACTGTGAGTTCTAGTCCCGCCTTAGGCATGAAAGCCGGCTGGGTGACCTTAGGCCAGTCACTCTCTCTCAGCTCACCTCACAAGGTTGTTGTTGTGGGGAAAATAGGAGGAGGAAGATTAGGTATGTTTGCCACCTTGAGTTATTTATAAAAATAATAAAGGGATAAAAAATAAAGAGTGTTGGAGAGATGGAACAGAAGCTGATGGATTCCAGACCTCAGATGACAGTAGAGAAATATCATCATGATCACACCAAGGTATTCTTGATGTCAAGTTAGGCCAGGTCAAGAAACAGATTTCACAAGGACTACTGGAACTCTGTTGTTGCAAGGCATAATACCAGAGTTTTGAAAGCCTGACAGTTTCCCTATCCTCCCTTATACAAAAAAGAATCAAAACAGGGTAATCTTTTCTTTCTTACCCCCTTTTCTCTTTCAGGGCTTACTGGTATTTATTCAACTGCCCTTGCATTCCTTCTTCAAGATTATCTCTGTGCTTTTCTACACTTGAGATGGGGTGAAACCCAATCAAGTCAGGGATAACCTGGGAGACATTCTATATCCAATACCAGTCACATTATGTCAAACATCAGCCATATCATACCACTGGGGCAAGCTTCCTAAACAAACCAGGCTCCCAGTCCTTCAAACGTGAAAATGGAACTTCTCAGGAGGGACTGTCCCAAAGTGAAAATCCAAATAAACCAGATTTAATCTAAAACTCACAAGACAAAAAAACCTCCCAATGAGGACCTCCCTAAATTCAGTTTGGATGCTTTTCCACCCATGAAGTGACTGAATGTGATCATGAATGCCCATCCAGTAGTCTACGTTTCACCATGGTGAGTGGCTAACAAATTTATAATCTTCCATCCATCCATCTCATAACCAAGGTAAAAGCCAATCTGCCATAATCAAACCACCTTACAGGCTTCAACTAACAATCTGACCTCCATGCCCGGGAACACATCTAAGTCTTCAAGGGTTGTAGATGTCTTTGCTTTACTATGGATGTTTTATTTAATTATTTACCTTGCACTGTACTTTTAATTTTTATGGTAAGCTGCTATAAATCTGTATGGAGTCCAGCCATTCAGCTTTAAAATCATGGCATATGGCTTGGTGTATTTTGAAAACCCAGTCAATAGTGGTTTATTCAACCGGCAGACTTTCACATGTTGCTGTAGTACAACTTCTAAAAATGGAAGTCTGATATCTACCTACCTACCATATGGCACCAGGACCAGAAGTTGCTGATAGGCTTTGTTTCTGATAGGCATGGCATGTTGGCAAGAGTTTGTGGACATTTAGTAGTCAATATGGCACACGGCTCTATGTGGCACAGGACCCAATTATTTGCAGGACTCCCTGTTCCCATTTGTATCTGCCCATCTAACCACCTATCCCCAATTATATTTGCCCTATCAGCCAAATCCAACAAGTCCCTTCTCTGAAACAGTGTCATCTAATGGGACCCAAGAAGTGTATCTGCTGGTCCGTCTTATGAAACAGCATTACCCTCGAGATTCAGATGGCACCA
This sequence comes from Charina bottae, assembly GCA_023362775.1. NCBI lineage: Eukaryota > Metazoa > Chordata > Lepidosauria > Squamata > Charinaidae > Charina > Charina bottae. Next base: position 180,203,202 of record JALMGJ010000001.1, on the reverse strand, counting down.
ACATTGCTACCCCTCAAGTCAGTCTTAAAGATCTGGCTTTTTCCTCAGGTGCTGAGGCCAGGTTGTTAGCAAGCCTGATATATATGGTTTGATTAGTTTATAATTTTCAGGAGCCTTAGCTTTGCTATAACATTGTTTGATTGTTTTTTTGTTTTGTATTGTGAGCCATTCAGTGTCACAAGATTGGCAGATATATAAATTAGATAAAGGTAAAAGGTAAAGGTTTCCCCTGCATAGTCGTGTCTGACTCTAGGCGGCGGTGCTCATCTCCGTTTCTTAGCCGAATAGTCAGCGCTGTCCGAAGATGCTTCTGCAGTCATGTGGCCAGCATGACAAGCATGTAACGCTGTTATATAATTATATAAACAATTATATATTAATATATATTATATATAATATATATTATATATAATATATATTATATGTTAAATTATATAAACAAACAAACAAATATAAAAGCTCCTATACTTTTAATAGTTATTCCTCTGGCTATTCTAATATGAAAATAAACTGGATTTGACTAATTTAATAAGTACATATTTCATGTCACTCTCTTCCAAAAAGAGTAAATGCTAAAAGCAGAATGGAAACTAATACTTTCAAACAATAATAAAATGAAAATATCAATATAACATCTGAAGTTATTAATATATGCTGGGATATTTATACTGTTACAGGGTATATTTGTAAAAACCATAACCTTCTATAAGGTATTGATATATCACTGCCCATAGAAGAGTAGGTTGCTCCACAAAAATCCCATCTATGTGATTATTTTAAATAATGAAAATGCAGGAAAAATAAATAAAACTTTGCATAACATTACCCCTGGTTTGTCTTTCAGTTTGGTTTTTAAGATGCAAAGTTACCATTTTGCCCTAAAAGATGCACATCAAATAGGAAAAAGAGTTCTCCTGGATCTTTTTCCTAGAAATCAATTGCTTCATACTTTCTGCAGACCACTGCATTGATATGCATTTTGATGGTTACCCAAGACTTAAATTTTTTTAAAAAGAATTATGATTCCAAGTTCTATTGCACATATATTAACAAGAAACATAATCAATCGAAGATATTTGTAGCTCAGGGTTGAACTGTGGAGTCCTTGGTGCTTTCTGAGCCTTGTTGTTTTCTTGCAAACGTTTCATTGCCAGGCTAGGCAACATCTTCAGTGAGAAAAGGGAGTGGGACTTGCTCTGTTTATATACCATGGCTTGTCCTGCTTGTGTTGGTGGAGAAACATAATATTTGTATTGTGGTATTTACAATATAGAAGAGAAGGTAGAATTTTATGTTCTTAAATGTTTTTAGAGTAGCTAATAAAAATATATTGTACATGAAAACTCACAAACTGTGTGAAGATACAGACAGGTAAGTCTGAATTTATCTAATTTGAATTCAAGACCTTTTTATCTTTCCCTTTCACTTAACCCATCCATCCATCCATCCCTCCCTCCCTTATATATTTGTTCTGCAATTTGATCCTCATTCATTTATTCTCTCATAGTGTTCATTCATAACAAATTGTGCCAAGTTCTGGTGGTATGGGGATACCAAGTCATCTTGTCTGCCTCCTGAGGAATTTGTGTAACGACCAAGTAGCAACGGTAAGAACAGATCACGGAACAACAGACTGGTTTAAGATTGGGAAAGGAGTACGGCAGGGTTGTATACTCTCACCCTACCTATTCAACCTGTACGCAGAACACATCATGCGACATGCTGGACTTGATGAATCCAAGGCTGGAGTTAAAATCGCTGGAAGAAACAGTAACAATCTCAGATATGCAGATGATACCACTTTGATGGCTGAAAGCGAGGAAGAGCTGAGGAGCCTTATGATGAAGGTGAAAGAAGAAAGTGCAAAAGCTGGGTTGCAGTTAAACCTCAAAAAAACCAAGATTATGGCAACCAGTTTGATTGATAACTGGCAAATAGAGGGAGAAAATGTGGAGGCAGTGACAGACTTTTTATTTCTAGGCACAAAGATTACTGCAGACGCTGACTGCAGCCAGGAAATCAGAAGACGTCTACTTCTTGGGAGGAGAGCAATGACAAATCTTGATAAAATAGTTAAGAGCAGAGACATCACACTGACAACAAAGATCCACATAGTTAAAGCAATGGTATTCCCCGTAGTAACCTACGGCTCTAAGAGCTGGACGATAAGGAAGGCTGTGAAGGAAGATAGATGCTTTTGAACTGTGGTGTTGGAGGAAAATTCTGAGTGTGCCTTGGACTGCAAGAAGATCAAACCAGTCCATACTCTAGGAAATAAAGCCAGACTGCTCACTTGAGGGAATGATATTAAAGGCAAAACTGAAGTACTTTGGCCACATAATGAGAAGACAGGATACCCTTGAGAAGATGCTGATGCTAGGGAAAGTGGAAGGCAAATGGAAGAGCGGCCGACCAAGGGCAAGATGGATGGATGATATTCTGGAGGTGACGGACTCGACCGTGGGGGAACTGGGGATGGTGACGGCCGACAGGAAGCTCTGGCGTGGGCTGGTCCATGAAGTCACGAAGAGTCAGAAGCGACTGAACGAATAAACAACAAACTGTTCATTCATAACGGGGCATGGTGGCTCAGCAGGTAAGATGCCAGGCTTGTCGATCGGAAGATCGCAAGTTCGGAGGTTTGAATCCCTAGTTCCGCGTGACGGAGTGAGCTCCCTCACTAGCCCCAGCTCTTGCCAACCTAGCAATTCGAAAGCATGCAAATGCAAGTAGATGAATAGGTACCACTTTGGTGGGTAGGTAACAGCGTTCTGCGTGCGTCATGCCAGCCACATGGCCCTGGAAGCGTCGTCAGACAACGCTGGCTCTTCGGCTAACAAACAGAGATGAGCACCAGCCCCTAGAGTCAGACACGACTGCACAAATGTGCGGGGGGAACCTTTACCTTTACTGTTCATTCATTTCTGTATTCTGTATTCAGTCCACATTCATTTACCATCTATTCATTCTTGACCCTTTTTTTTTGTTTTTTTTTTCTATCCCACCTTTATTATTTTTATAAATAACTCAAGGTGGCGAACATACCAAATACTCTCTCCTCCTATTTTCCCCACAACAACAACCCTGTGAGGTGAGTTGGGCTGAGAGAGAGTGACTGGCCCAAACTCACCCAGCCGGCTTTCATGCCTCAGGCGGGAGTAGAACTCACAGTCTCCTGGCTTCTAGCCCGTTGCCTTAACCACTAGACCAAACTGGCTCTCTTTTTATTTTTACCACACACATTTCCTACACATACAAAAGTCTCATTTCTATACAACAAAAATAGGCATAATGTATTCATCTTATTGCATTCATCAATATACTTCAGTTCCATAGTTGCACAAAACATTCCATAATTCAAGCCTATTCACTTTATCATACATTTTCTGTAAATCAACACATGTACAATAAACTCACTTTCTTAAATTCTTATGTTTCTCACTGACCAAATTAATCAGAGAAGCAGCACCGACTCCCTCCACCCATCCACCCGGAATTTTTTAGTCACGGTTTAATTAACAGTATTGTTATATTTTGGTTGTTAACTGCTTTATTTTCTTTTAAAGAATAGGGCGTTAAGAAATAAAACTTTCTGTACTATTCTTTATTACCATCTCAAAAATCAAAATGGTTTCATTTTCTCTCATTTAAAAAATAAAGCGCTTTCCCAGACTGAAATATTCCGTATAGGTTACATATACTTGGTAAGTAGACCATTACCGAGAATCCTGCCTTCTACGCAAAGATAAAACATACTCACTGTATGACTTACTTACTTATTTATTTTCTATCCCGCCTTTATTATTATAACCAGTCTTCTGGTTTCTAGCCCAGCACCTTAACCACTAGAGGAAACTGGCTCTTTCTGAACAGACTTCCTGCCTTTTCAGTTTGAATAGAAGGGCATGTCTACCCTGAGTCAGCAAAGTTTTCAGGTGATGGGCACAACTGCAAGATCTTACACATGTGGAGGCTTTCCAAAAAAATAAAAAAAATAAAAAATTAAAATGGCCATTCTCTCTTGCAGGAGCACAAAGAATTTACGAGATTGGACTATTACAATGTTTGTCCATTTTTATTTTAGAAGTCAGTGGATGGCATCAAAGGTGCCCCTTATTGCTGACTCCCAACACATGCAACCCTAATCTTATTCCAAGAATAGATCAGATAAGGATAAAACAAACAGAACAAATCAGATAAGAATAAGACATGCAGAACAGATATGCAGAAGAGCCTCTTCAGATTATTTCAGCCGATACAATAAATGTTCCTTTTTGTGTTGCTCTGTAATGGTAAATGCAGAAAATGTGCTGCTGTCATCTTTTTACATTCAAAAGGATGTTAGCTACTCAAAATCTTTACAGCAGTAAAATAGCATAATTTTGTTTTAATCCTTACAGCTTTTGTGTTCCAAACTAGGCACTTCTGCTGATCTTTTGTAATGTCTGATAGAAAGACTGACTGAACAATGGAAATTCATTCCTCATAATCAATCTTCTCTATCACAAAGAGTTATGGCTAAGAAAGGCTGTGAAAAAGAAAGCTTACTGTGATTATTGGGTCAATAGGTGTAACTATTTTAATTGTAGTTTATAAAAAACGATTAAAAACATACAATCCTGTATTATGTTATGTATTATGAAATGCAAAGAGTTATTAAAACCTAAAGAAACCAATTCAAGTTATACAATATCCTGAACAGCAAAAACAGAATGTATTATTGCCTCTATATTGGCAGAATTAATCAAGAACATTACATTTATTCCCCAGAAAACAGAGCTGCAAACATTTAATTAATTAGACTAAAATAATTTAATATCAAATTCATGGCACTAGTTACAGATAAATTTTCAGACATACCTTAATGAACCTCTGAAAAGATCTAAGCAGTATAAAATTCTTCCTAATTGCCATAGTACTGCTAAAAAAAGTTGCAGCAATGAATTAAATGAAAGGAAAACTTCATACTTGGGAAAGTTAAGCATATTAATATATTCTTATAAATTTACACATGATCCTGCAATAAAATGATTCAATACACATTATAAAAAGTGGTAGAATGCTCTTCCCACATAGTTACATTTCAAGGACTTCACTGAAAATAAGGCAGTTTTCAAGATGGGCAGGGAGTAAATTTAGATGATTTTTTACATTCATACATATTAATCCAAATTAACTAAGAATTAAATAATTGCTACTTCAGGTAATCTCAAGCAACTTCAGTCTTATAAAGCATTTTCCTATTACTGTATGTCCACTTGTTTTAAAACAAGATTATCGCTACAGTCTGGGTTAGGTTTAATTAAAACCCATGTTCCATTTCGTCAGTGAAAATTAATTCCAACTAACTCTTTCTGGATTATTAAATGAAAAAGCAGATCAATACTCTGCTATTATAATTCAACCATATTAATTTGGCCTCTTGTACATCAGATTGCTGGTCAATCATCCTGAAGACCTCAGGATCTTTTATTCCTAAATCAATTATCCACTCTCCCCCACCTATTGCACTGAGCCAGTAAATCACCACTAGTAATATTCTACAGCCTGAAATTAAAGCATATTATAGCTGCACATTCAACAGTGCAACAAAATGCCTTTGATTCAAAGCTGAAGGACGCTATACATTTTAGGTGAGCTAGGAAGCAAGTACTAAAGGAGTGTCATTCAGACAGTAAAAAATATACATATATGTATAGGAATGGAATGGAATAGCTACTACACAGTAGTTATTCAGCCCAACTAGATTATTTGTAGTAATGAGATGCCATATTGTTGCTAGGTGGTTGTATGGCTTTTTTATTGGTTGATGCTGTGATTATTTTATGCTGTTGTAAACTGCCTGGAGTCTTGGGAACTGGGCCACATAGCAATCTGGGTAATAAAATATACAGTTTCCTGCACATTTGGTTTGCATACTGGCCTTGTTTTAAAAAGGGACAGTGTTCTGGTTTTGCTTGTATGATCTGTAAAACTATTTGTTCATTCGACTGCATATACTGACAAGTGGTCCTCGTTTAATGACCGCTCATTCAGCAGCCATTCGAACATAAAATGGTGCTGAATGAGTGGTAGTTCCGACTGGACCTCGTACTTATGGCAGGCGCAGCATGCCCACGGTCACTTGGTCACAATTTGCGTCCTTCCCTGCTGGCTTCCCACAAGCAAACTCAGTGGGGAAGCTGGCAGGAAGTCAGAAGTCGCAGTCACATGCGTCCTCGCTTAACTATGGCAACCAGGATGGCCGGAACTACCATCGCTAAGTGGTTACATAGTTTTTCAACTTACGACCGCATCGCTTAATGATGGAGTTTCCAGTCCCAATTAGTGTCATTAAACAAGGACTACCTGTAATAAAAATAAGTTCATGGAACAATCAATATTAGAGATAGGGGCATACTTGAGAGGCATCCTGCACTAGAACAGTATAACAGATCTCACAAATGGGGGGAAAACACTCCATGGCAATAATAGCAATTCAGTGAAAAGGATCACTACCTTTGGAAGTAAAACCCCTAAAGCAGAGCTTTCCAAACTTTTCACGTTGGCGACATACACCAACAGTGGCGGCGGCGCGGCCTGCAGTATCCTGGTGTGTCGCACAAAAAAACCGGAAGTGCTGATGGGGGAACTGGAAGAAGCGGCACCCCCGCCAATCAGCGCTGCTGATTGGCGGGAGTGCCGCTTCTTTCGGTTCCATCAGCGCTTCTGGGTTTTTGCATGACACACCAGGACACCGCAGGCGACACAGTAGTGTGTCGCAACACACACTTTGGAAAGCTATGCCCTAAACAGTACTTAAAATTCAAAAGTCAATTTTCACTTCATTTTTAATAAGCTACTCTTCCATCAGAAAAAGGATACATCATATTAGCAAGGACTATTTACAAAATATACAGGTTCTACATGTTAATCTTTGCCCAGCGAATAAGTAACGCTTCTTCCATTGCACAGATTGAATTTGTTCATGCTTAGGCACTTCTCATTCATTTCATTTGCTGTGTAAAACATGACTGAAGGACCCTGGGCTTTAAGGGGAATTTGGAGCATCTTTGGCATTTCAGATTCAAGCAATGCATTTAATTTCTACTCAGCCAGATTGTATCTATAAGTTTTAAAAATACTGCATACTTATCTTTAATAAATCCTTCCCCAAAAAAGAAAATCATTGCAAAATAACCTACATTGCAATTCCTACATTTTAATATGCTCCTTATAAAATGTATTCTGATAACTGCTTTTTGATAGACAAATAATGACAGTTTAATAAAATATTAGCCATTCAAATAACTGAAATGCTTGCAAACAAGATAAGAATATTAAAAGTAGAATTTTTATGTGCCATGATAAATTAGCTCCCATTTCAAGCAAACAAAAAACAATACCCCACATTTAAAAAAATTCAATCTTTTACAAAATGAACAAAAAGGACCCAGAAACTTCTGAAACACTGGTTAAGCCACCTGATCATGTTTTCAACAAAGAGTTTACGCATAAAGAAACTATGTGGTCTTTTTACTCCACAGTGTTATAGAATCCATTGTGCAATTTGTTATTCAGTGATAGGGAAAAGATGAGTGAAACAAATTATTCACATTAAATGATCAATAAAAAGTATCAGACAAGGCATAGATTCAGATTAAATATTACAAATTAAAATTGACAATGCCTCAGAATTCTTCAAAAAGTATGGTTCACCTTAAAATTTTATTCCAGCTGTAGTTATTTTTCTTCCCCCGCCCCATAAATTTAACTGAACAAAAGACTTAAAATCTTCTGTGTCTCTTCAGCTTCCTCTTTCTAAATTACTTAACATCCATTAGAAAAGGGATCAGAGAAGTAGTGCGGATCCTGAGATGAAATGGAAAGTGAAGATCCAGGTTTATCCTTATTCAAACTTTTGTTTAAGTCTATTCTGGAAAACAGCTGGCAGAATGGACAGAATTGCTAGAATCATAAGAATAAAGACTGAGTTCCAGGAAACTGCTTCGCCTGCTGTGGTAAGCTGATAAAGTGTTGTTCCAGCTTTAATTGCTACAAAAGATGGTGGTGCAACACCTGGAAACAAAAGGTGAAAATATTTTGGTTAGAAATTATAAAAAGCCTCAACGCAAAATCACACTTTTAATATTAGCAAGTGGCTATTATTTTATCTGATCCAAAACAGTCACCACAGAAAATGTATACATTTGCTTTGCTTTTCTTGTTTCACATTTTTGAAATATTTTGTAGATTTTGTTTAGGCAGCTATGCTAAATTCCTGGGTATATCCTTCTTATAACAAGTGAATGTAAGAAACCAATATCCAAAAAAGACTACCTTACTTCTACAAGTTAAAGCAGGTACTTTGTATTTCTCAAATTTGTATGCCATCTGACTCCCAATAACTCTTATAGGTGGCATACATATCATATCATATCATATCATATCATATCATATCAATAAATAAATAAAGAATGAATGAATGAATGAATGAATGAATGAATGTAGAAATCCTGAATGAAAAAAATTGTATCACTTGGCTAAATGAATTAGCTTAAGGGAGCTACAACTTCCATATCCTGGGCACTACAACAGAGGAGAGGAGAGGAGAGGAGAGGAGAGGAGAGGAGAGGAGAGGAGAGGAGAGGAGAGGGGAGGGGAGGGGAGGGGAGGGGAGGGAAGGGGAGGGGAGGGGAGGGGAGAGGAGAGGTCTCTCAGATATCTACCCATCTTATTTCAAGGATTCAAAATAGGCTTTTGTAGAGGAAATAACATCCCAGGACGAGTAAAGGGGAAGAGGGAGCTACAGTTCTTGAGAAATTCGAATTCTAAACTACTTATATCTTTAAACGTCAGTGCCAATGGTCTGTAGTGGTGCCATGATAGTAGCCTTTCAATGAAGGTGTCCAGATGTTTTGAGTCAACCCTATTAGCAATTTTGGCACAGATTAATAGAAACTTCAGTTCAAAATATCACTACATTGGGGACAAACATATTAGATTGATGTAATTATATTCTGAGTAACCAGTAGCATTATTAAGCGCGATTCTGCAGTGCACAAGCAGCCTTTTCCCCAAAACATAAAAGCAGTACTGTAACTGAAAGAGGGATCATACTTGGATAGAACTAAATCAGTATGGATATGTATAATTTTATCTGGAGTGCCAATCCCCATTAGCCAAGCTGCCTTTCATCTCTAACAACATGTACTGGACATCAAAATCACTGAGCTGATATAATGGTGATGGTGAAGTAAAATATTTTTCATTACCATCAGTGCCATAGAGTAGGCTTAAGAATAGGACTGGGCCTGTAATTGATCTTCAGTGCTGCAGTTCTTTTTCCTATACTTGTATTTGTGTCTATAAACAATCCTCATAAAAAAAGACCAAAATATAAATATTATCCAATTTTTCTATAATTGCCCAACAGATGGCACTATGCACTAATAAACCATGCAGAAAAGGAAACACATACATTTTAAAATGTTAAATATTAAACAGAATTCTTACCAAGAAAAGTACCAATGAAAAATACTTTTAATGGCACATTTATTACAGGAGAAGTTATATTGATAAACCAATTAGGAAGGAAAGGAGTGATTCTCAAAAATATTATGTAGTTAATGAGATGTTCTCTGCGTCGTTCAACCTGTGGGACATAAGAATTCCAAATTAAAAGAATCTTGCTTTGAAATTCAACAGTTTCATCTTAACCAAGTTATAAATCCCATTACTGAAGCTCAGAAGTATTAGCCTTCGTGTAATTAAATAAGTACCAGCCACATAAAAGGGAGATATCATTGACCTCAGCAACATAAATTCTAGAGGAGAATAAAAAAAACCACTCAATGAGAACAGAGCATGCTGAGTGGCCATGGGGGCTGATAGAACTGTTGGATTGAGAGGTAGGGGGAGAGATTCATGGAGAAAAATATGTTGGAATGAAAATGGAAAAGTTAATACTGTGAAGAATAGCAGCTCTCAAGATACAGACAGCTGCTGCTGTTTAATTTCTCTATTAATGAAAGGAAAGAGCAGAAAATAATGTAGCCAGACCCTGTTTCTAAAGGGAAGAGGAGAGAAAAATTGGGGGAATGCATCCCATGTGATAAAAAACATTATGTCCCTATGTTACATTATTGGTATTCCTCTTCTAGGCCCTTAGATATACTCCACAGCCCTACATCAATATAATGCTCAAAGCTAGGGCTGGCAGCCTGTCCAAATCATACCCTCTTTAGTACCTTTCTGCAGTCTACCCACCAGACTGGTTGGATTGCAATCCTCTTATCTCAAACTTGCCTCTGGAAGTTCAAGATAACCATTTGTTTTAATACTAAGTTGCGTTGTGAGTATTGATTTAAACAATTATACATAATAGAAATAATAATGCCATAAATACTTTGGTAGCAGAATACAAGCTTTCATATTTTACAGAATTCTTTATTAGCATAACGTTTTCAGACTTTATAAAAGTCTGAAAACCACAATTTATTCCAACAAGTCTTGGTCTGTTAAAAGCTGCTATTCATTTAAGCCAATATTCTTTCAACTGCTTTGAGCATAGCAATAAAGCTAACCTTTAAACCTAAACATTACAGCTGCTCTTAAGTTATACCATCTGCTTGCTTGTTGACTAGAAAACAGGACTAGATTCAGATATGAAGTGATGAAAGTCTGTTCACATGATGAGGCTTTCCTGCCTTTCCCACCATTATTCTGCTGTTCAGAACAATGAAAGCAAAGGGACCACAGAATGGTGCATGATAGGACATGGCAGGCAGAAACAGTACTGGAAAGCTGGATAATTAGCAGGGCTGCCTCATGCCAAAAACACATGAGTGTTCTGCTCATGTGGGTCACATAATAGTCCTTAATACCACAACTAGTTATAGGAATAAACTAGCCTCTGTGATCAGAAATAGGAAAAAATGATGAGATATCCTTATTGATTTAATTTTTCAGGACGCAAGTTCCACCAGAGTGACCTTACCTGATTTGACCACTTCACTGCTTTCTCTGTTAAATATCTATATACAATCGGTCTTCCAACTAAATAGGACAGCATATAACAAAACGAAGCTCCAAGTCCAGAGCACTGCAAATAAATGGAAAATCTGTATCTTACGCAGAGATACTCAATTCAATATAATTAACATGCAATAATGATTTCTAACTAGCTAAATTAAATGCATTTCAAAATAGAACTGATCTGTACATTTAAAATTACTCCTTCCTTGGACTGTACCGGTTTAAACTATCTGAAGGGAATTTGAATGTTGAAAATGTAATTCTGAGTTTGACTGCTTGGAAAAAATAGTCTCTAATGCACAAACAAAAACAAAACAGATAGCAGCAGCACAATTTTGACAACATAAAAAGCCTGAGAAACCAACATACTATATTCCTTGCACTTGAACATTTTTAAGGTGGGCACCAAGCAAGTAGGTATAGAAAGAGAGCACCCAAGTAGCTATCACCATTATGAAGGCAACATTCCTAATAGCTACCTATCTTAATTCTAAATGTGATGACACAACTTGTAGAGGACTAAAAAAACCTCAGTGAACAAGTTTCAATGGGGCAGGAATTCTCATACAATCTGGACTTCATTGATCTGAACTGTGCCCAGAAATAAATGTATTATTATGCTAGGTAATTCTGAAAGGAAAAGGAGAAGTTAATAAATTAGTTTCTAGTCTAGCTAAAAGAGCTGCAATTACAAATTACTTTTTAAAAGTAGCTTTGCAAGGAACACATAACAGTAATCTAACCTTTATTTTACCAGAAAATCAGTAACTGCAGATTATATTTTTCTTGGAAAATCTTCTGTTCAGCTAAAGGTGCTTCATATCATAGCAAATGTGTGGTGCTGAGAGATGTGAATTTCAACTCAATACAAAACAGCTTGATCTAAAATTCCTTGACGGAACTTGCTACACTACATTGATCTATATTTCTATAACATTCAGGCTCAATTATTGCAATGCAATATATATAAAAACATCACCTGAACATTTGTTGTACATTTTCCAGCAGTTGTTAGGAAAAGAGCATATATTTACCTATTTTGTGGCAGCTATACTCTTTGTCCATTTGCTAGAGAATACAAGTCTTTTTTGAACTTTAGGAGTCAAAGACAAAGCTTTTTGTTAGTTTGTTCATGCCATAAACCCTAGCAGGTCTTATTATTCATGTCATATTTATGGCAGCTTTGGACACTGATGGTGATCAGTCAGGCATTTTCACCAATGGCTCCACAGGTAGTCCTTGACTTACGACCATTTGTTTAGTGACCATTGAAAGTTACGACAGCACTGGAAAAAGTGACATATGACCAGTCCTCGCAATTACGACTGTCACAGCGTCCCTGTGGTTACATGATTGCGATTTGGGCACTTGGCAACCGTCACACATTTACGATGGTTGCAGCATCCCAGGGTCACGTGATTGCCATTTGTGACTTTCCCAGCCGGCTTCCAACATGCAGTCAATGGGGAAGCCAGCAGGGAAGGTCACAAGTGGCGATCACGTTATGCCTTAATGACTGCAGTGATTCGCTTAATGGCCGCAGCAAAAAAGGTTGTAAAATCGGGTGTGGTCACATGATGCCTCACTTAATGACCACACTGCTTAACGATGAATTTCCCCGTCCCTATTATGGTCGTAAGTCAAGGACTACCTGTATATTTTTGAAGCCTTCCTGAAAAAAAGGTATGAAAAATGACCTCTGAAAGTTTTTAAGAAATGTAAATACACCTCTTCTGTCCAGATGCTGGCTACATTCAATATTGTTTGCAATAGTCACTTCTATCTTATTACTGAGTTATGTTAATATTTTGAATTGCATTTGTTATTTTAAATAGAGTTGAACTCCCTAGGAAGTATTTTACAAATATATATATATTCCCATACCATTCATTAGTATTTATTAAAACTAATAGTATTCAGTATTTACACAGTAAAAATAGACTTGATATTTTTACACCATTCACATACTGTTTTTTTCACAATAGATTATAAGTATTTTTTTTAAAGAAAGAGCATTCTACCCTTGCAATTAATACTTACCAAACAAACAAGAAATAGAGCTAATGGAAAAGGATAGAGAAATCCTGAAAGTATACTCAAAAATATAGATCCAGGAATAGCAAATGTTTGCAGACTAGATGGTAACTATAGTTAAGAACAATTTTTGATAAATTAATGAACAAAAGAGTCTTTCTGTAAATCTTAGAGTATAATCCTATAGATTACTGAAAGGTACAGAAGATAACTATAGAAAGCAAAATTTGAAAAAAATCAAAAGTATTTACTGAGGAAGCAATAATAAATGTCCATTTAATATACTGTATAACACATACTTGTGCTGCTTAACAGTCTTTCTCTGCATATTCTTCATGCATTTTATATTTTAGATATAACAAGCAGATTGAATCAGTCTAAAACTGTATGTGCACATTGTAGGCAGATTTGCAAACATTTGTACCATAAAGGTTCATCTATCAAAAAACTGCATCTGCCTATTCATTTATAATATACTTGCTGACAAACTCCTCACTGCAAACGAAGTATTAAATATTTTAAGCTGTTAAAAATACTGAGAACTCTTACCATTCACATAAAAAATTAGGAACTGAACTATGATTATTATTCATCAGTAAATGTCCACATCAATCTCAATATTACCTCTTTATAGGCTATTCTGCTTCTGTGAAACATTGAAGCAAAATTTTAAAGCTGCCTCATTGGTAATATAAATTGCTAGTAAATGGCAGTATTTAATATCCTTGGTTTTAATTGCTAAAATTGTTAATATGAGAATAATTCTAATATAACATTAACCTTTAATAGATAATTGATTCAAAAGTTCATTTCAGTCCAAGTGCTTTAACAACACAGCAATATCAAATTAGCAGATTCTATTCCTAGGGGAAGAACATACCAATAAAAATAAAGAATGCTTATTTTTAGCAGAGTATGTGTTAAAAAATTTCAAAAGTGACTTCACAGCATCAAAATATTCCTGTATGTCAATAAGTAAGTTTCTTGTAGACCTCTGTTCTGCTGACTTTTGTGAAAAGATTTTACAACTTAAAATGCAGGAATAGCTTTCTTTTTCTTAAAGCTCCAAACATTTCAAATGATTTCATTTATTGATTCCTGTGTGCCTTTCTACCCAGGTATTTATAGAGGTAATTAATGTTTTCATAAAGGAAACAGACTTTAAATATATTAAATAATCAAAGTCATGGTCTGATTTGGACCCGGATTCAAACCCCTGCTCCGATTTCATGAGTACCATTACTCAGTATTCACATTTCACAAACAGAAATTAAAAATGATGGATAATATAAAAGAAGTGGATATATTTTTCTCAGCCTTTCACAGTATTAGGACCTGGGGTCACTCAATAACATATGTGATTCAGAGCAAAACAACTAAGTACATCTTTATACAATATATAAACTATAGGATTTATAGCCATAACTTGTGCTGATGGAAACCTTCAAAAGCAGATTAAACAAATTCATGCAGGATAAGTCATTCATATGGTTAGGGTCAAATGTACTACAGTATGTTTCTGAATACCAGGATGCTATGCTACATAACCTTTCAGTCTGATTAAACAGGATCTTTATTATTATGACAATTGGAAACTGCAAAAAGAGAAAGGCAGAGGTCTACAGAAGAAAAAAATTGTGAAAATTGCCTATCTACCTCTTCATTAATGGAAGTTTGGGGGATTTAAAGGACAAATGGATATCATTAGCATCTGTAAGGCTTAAGGCATTTCTTTCATCCATTAAAGCCAATGTGGAGTTCTTGGAGTTCACTGAGCTTGGTTGTTTGCCTGCAGACGTTTCATTACCCAACTAGATAACATCATCAGTGCGAGTGAGTGTGGGGTTTGCTCCCTGTTTATATATAGTAGCTTGCCCTGCCAGTTTTGGTGGGGGTGTGGTTTCCTCCTTGGTGGTTCCTTGATTAGAGTATTGTTTTTTGCCTGATGCTGATCCCTGCTTATCTGAGTGTTGGCTGCTAGAGGGGATGTGTTCTAGTATTTTTGTTTCCTTCCTAGGTTTTTTATTGACTTTTTTGAATGGTATGTAAATATGGTTTATCTCTATGTGTCTATGATGGCTGATTTGTTTGAATGCCAAGCTTCCAGGAATTCCCTAGCATTTTTGCTACACTCATACTGAAGATGTCACGTAGCTGGGTAATGAAATGTTTGCAGGCAGACAACCAAGCTCAGAGAGCACCAAGGATTCCACAGTTCAACCCTAAGCTACATATATTCTCTTCTATTGGAACCTTAAAGACATCAAAAACTAGTCAAACATTATACAGTAGCTCTTGGAGATGTTTAAAGCTGCAGTCCCTGCCTACAAGAAAACTGCCCAAATCTGTCTCAAAGCATCTGTCCAATAACCCATCCCACACCGGAAGAATGAAAGGATGGGAAATTTGCCTTTCATTCTTTTATCTTAGAGGTGAAACCATGACATTAGAAGGATTATTAATACATAATAATTAATTCACATCATATTCCACAGAAATTTGTATATATTTTAAAGAAGGATACAAGACATAGGTAGCAAAATAGGCCACTAATACTTGAACATAGAAAGTATCCTTGTACTTGGAGAGTACTTTTCCTAAGGCTTTAGCATCATCCATGTCTCTAGGAACTTTTATACATTCTCTCTCCTCTCTGTAGGGGGAAAAACAGACAATTTTATTAATAGGTATAGTGAACTCTTGCCTCCAGTCAGCAAAAAGTGTATTACATATACACTACCATGATATTATAATACCTAAAGTCCAGGATTTAATGAAAGCATTCATCCCATTGTACCAATTTTGCAGTCCTGCATTCTCCAATTCATGTACCTACATTCATTGGTCCAGTGTCAAATTATTACTATTGCTAGTCTTCTTGTAGAGTCACTGTAGCAAGTCTACTTTAGAAATTATTAGATTGTTTTAGAATTTAGATGACCAAAATATTCCAACTTAATTTTCTGGTAATTATTACTCAATTTCAAAATCAGCATTCTAAACAAAGTCCCAGAACAGATTTCAGCAAAAATAAACCTCTCGAATTCAATTATTTTATTTATTTTTATTTAATTATTTTCTATCCCGCCTTTATTATTTTTATAAATAACTCAAGGTGGCCAACATAGCTAATACGCCTTCCTCCTCTTTTCCCCACAACAACCCTGTGAGGTGAGTTGGGCTAAGAGAGAGTGATTGGCCCAAGGTCACCCAGCCAGCTTTCATGCCTAAGGTGGGACTAGAACTCACAGTCTCCTGGTCTGTAGCCTGGTGCCTTAACCACTAGACCAAAGTGGCTCCATTTTAATCATTGTACAGCAGACAAAGCATTTAAGTTTTATGCTGTGATAAAAAAATGTATTTTATTTTTTTATTTGTATGGCCGCCCATCTTAAAACACAACTCTGGGTGGCTCACAGCAGTAATAAAACTACAAATCATAATATCATAAAAACAAAACTAAAACCAAGAACTAAAAAAACCTGGCACCTCAGACATCTCCTAGGATGCCCCAACAGCCATCCACAGGCCCCAATCACTCTACCCCAGCGCCTGGGTAAAGGGCCAGGACTTGATGGAATTCCAGAAGGCTAAAAGGGTGGGGGCCTGCCAGATCGTGTGGGGGAGGGTGTTCCACAAGGTAGGGGCAGCTATGGAAGCTTCCTAGGTCCCACTAGATGGCAACATTTCAGGGAAGAGACCTGGAACATGCCTACTCTATCAGACCTGGTGGGATGGGCAGATACTCTCAGGGTGAGGCAGTCCCACAAATAACCTGGTCCCATGCCATGTAGGGCTTTAAAGGTAATAACCAGCACCTTGAATTGCACCCAGAAAGAAACTGGGAGCCAGTGCAGCTCACACAACAAGCGTGTAAACTGGCAAAGATAGAGCACCCAACACTGCTGGTGCCACTGCATTCTGGACCAGTTGTAGCTTCTGGGTGGTCTTCAAGGGCAGCCCCATATACAGCACATTGCAGTAGTCCAGATAGGAAATGATCAAGGCATGAATCACTGTGAGCAGGGCCTCCAAGTCCAGGAAAGGGCGTAATTGGCACACAAGGCAAATCTCTGCAAAGGCCCCCCGGGCCAGGGCTGCCACCTGCTTGAGTAGGGGTCATGAGTCCAGGAGGACCCCCAAAATTACACACCAGCTCAGTCTGAGGAAGAGCATCCCTGCCTAGAGTCAAAGATGACATATCACCAGACCCTGGGGGACCAAAAACCCAAAGCCACTCCATCTTTCCAGGGTTAAGTCGAAGACTGTTCCTCCCCATCCAGACCCTCACAGCCTCCAGGCACTCGGTCAGCACTGCAACAGCATAACCTGCCCAGCCCAGGGTGGACATGTATAACTGGGTATCATCAGCATACTGATGACACCGCACCCCATGCTGTCAAGTGACCTTGCCCAGTAGTTTCATGTAGATATTAAAGAGGAGAGGCAAGAGACCCAAGCCCTGAGGCACCACACATTGCAGGGGTCTAGGGCTCGACCTCTTCCTTCCCAGCAACACCAACTGGAACTGGCTACGAGAAAAGAGAAGAACCACTGCAAGCCAGTGCCTTCCATTCCCAACCCCCGTAGCTGGCCCAGAAGGGTACCATGGTCGATGATATTGAAAGCTGCTGAGAGACCCAGGAGAGCCAGGATGGTTGCACCACCCCCGTCCTAAGCCCTCCAAAGGTCATCTGCAAGCACAACCAATGCCATCTCAGTACTGGACCCCAACTGAAAAGGGTCCAGATAATTCACTTCACCCAGGGCCCTCTGAAGCTGAGTGCCAACCACCCTCTCAACCACCTTCTCCAAAAAGGGGAAGTTGGAGACTGGATGAAAGTTGTTTAACACAGTTGGGTCCAAGGATGGCCTTTTAAGATTATCTTTGTGGTGTTTGAACTTTCATCCAGTTTACTTACAAACTGGGCAACCTTTTTAATCTGAATTAGCGAGGAACATATATACGGCAATTAGCATGGACGCAAGTAATTTTTATACTTAATGGTTTTATGGTTAATTTGCATAATTTACCATTCGAAAGAAGTACTACAGTATCTGTAAATAACTTTATACTGTTATGTTAATTTGCTAATGAGAGAAAACCAAATATAATACTTTGTAATTTTGGGGGATTTTTTGATATTGACATTATATTGTGCTTTTCTAGGGGATACCTAGTACCTTTTAATACCTCACAAGTCCCTACATAACTTCTCTAGGTGCATACAATTACAGGTGTTAGAAATGGAATGGATTCTTGATGGTATACTTACTCACTAAGTTGGGGAAAGTTTTTATATACCACCAACATAACAGAAGCAGCTGTTAAGAAGATGGACACTAAGATGAGGAGCGACATTCGTGCAGATCCACCTTCTTTATGTGCTTTTCCTGAAATGCAATGAAAGTATAATTAATTCAAAAATTACATAAACTTACTTGAGGAATTGGGGTGAGAGGGGACACTGAGGATCTACATGGATTTCTCTAGGATTTTAATCCAAATTACATTTGGAAATACACATGAAATCAACCTGAAGAGACAATTTTCAACATCACGCTTCATTAAATGTAATTTAATATCTGTGTATATTAAGTTGAAATATTTGGTCATTTAAAACAATCTAATTATTTCTGAAGTAGACTTGCTACAGTGATTCTACAAGAAGACCACAGACTAGCAATAGTAATAATTTGACACTGTATGTATTACAATATAACACTACAGGTAGTCCTCAAGTTAAGATGGCAATTGGCACCGGAATTTCCATGGCTAAGCGGTGGTCATAAAGCACAATATCACATGATCACATCGCTTAGCGAGGGCAATCCCTGCAATCCTCATTGGTTGTTAAGGATTGTGGATTGTTAAGCAAGCACCTCCTCGCAACTTCCTGCTGACTTCCAACAACTAAAGTCAGTGGAGAAGCCGACAGGAAGTTGCAAGTCCCAGGTGACTTGCAAGCAGGCTGGCAGGCAGGTAAATGGCTGCTGCCTGTTGGAAGAGGGAGCGACGGGGTGTGCAGGTGGCCTGTGTGGCACAGCGTGAGTGCGGCAGGGCTTGGGGTGGCTGCTGCTGGGTGGGGGAGGGCACGCAAGGGTGCCCAAGTGACCGGAGGGGGTGTACAAGTGGCCAGGGAGGATGCGCGAGTGGCAGGGGAGGCATGGTGCAAGCGCAGCAAGGCTCGATGAGGGTGCGTGAATGGCAGGAGAGGAATGGCAAATTGCAAACACGTGACCACGGGACGCTGCAACCGTTGTAAGAGCAAGCCACTTGCCAAGTGCCCAGATTGTGATCATGTGACTGCGGGGATGCTGGGACATCCGGAACTCTGAGGAATGGGCGTTGCGACCACTCATTCAGCACCATTGTAACTTTGAATGGTCACTGAACAAATGGTTGTTAACCAGAGTCTACCTGTAATATTTTAAGCAACAAATGCACCCACTATAAATGTGATTCAGTCTCACTTCGAAAACTTCAATTGTGCTGTCAAGTTTAACTTTTAAACTGTCATGATTTTCTATATATCACATATTATTATTAAACATTAAAAAGTAAAGGTAAAGGTTCCCCCCGCACATTTGTGCAGTCGTGTCCGACTCTAGGGGCCGGTGCTCATCTCCGTTTGTTAGCCGAACAGCCAGCGTTGTCCGAAGACGCTTCCACGGTCATGTGGCCGGCATGATGCACGCAGAACGCTGTTACCTACCCACCAAAGTGGTACCTATTCATCTACTTGCATTTGCATGCTTTCGAATTGCTAGGTTGGCAAGAGCTGGGGCTAGTACGGGAGCTCCCTCCGTCATGCAGGACTAGGGATTCGAACCTCCAAACTTGCGATCTTCTGATCGACAAGCCTGGCGTCTTACCTGCTGAGCCACCACGCCCCTTTATTAAACATTACTGTACATCAAATTCTCTAGGTCTCCTATTCTAACTTAACAAAGACAAATGCAAAGTTCTTCAATTACCAACACAAAACAAAACAAAAAGACCTGGCCTGGTAATAGAATGTGTGAAAAAAGTATGTGTGAAATAGTATGTGTGAATATGGGTCTGTAGTTTAACATGATGGCTAAAAAAGCTGCACCATATTTCCACTACATTTTGCATCTATCAAGCCACAGCTTCAGTACTGTCCAATTCTGAGCATATTTCTAAAAGGATTCAAACAAAGGGAAAAGAAAGGTGAAGAGCAGGATGATAACAGGACTATGTCTTAGCAGAAGAGACTGAAGGTACTCTGTGGGTTTCATCTTGAGCATAGACTACTGAGGGGGAGATATCACAAATGCCTGAAGAGGAGTCACATGTAAGGATAAGGAACATCTATAACCTCAGAGAACAGGTCATAGCACAACAGATTTAAGAAAGCAGATTCTGAGTTGAGTGTCAGGAAAAAGATTCTTGTTGGTAAGAGCATTTTGACAATGTAACTACAGCAGTTACTGAGGGAGATGTGAACTTACTCTGACTGGAGACTGAGCATGGTAGGGCAACCATTTGCTACGGGTAGTAATTTGGATTCTTGCACTAGGAGGGCCCCTTTCAGGTTTATGATTCAATTAATTATTAGAGCAGGGCTTTCCAAAGTTTTTCCCGCGGCGACACACCAACCAGTGTTGGTGTGTCGCCGCGGGAAAACCCGGAAGTGTGGCAGCACGCAAAAACCCGGAAGCGCTGCTGCCGCTTTCGGGTTTTGCACTCTGCAGTTGGTGTGTCGCCGCGGGAAAACCCGGAAGCTCTGATGATGATCAGCGCTTCCGGGTTGTGTGGCGACACACCAGACTGTGTGTGGCGACACACTTTTGTGTCGTGACACAGAGTTTGGAAACCTTATTAGAGGCAAGGCTTTCATATTTGTAGTTCATTACTTACCATTTTTACATTACTGGTTTTTTTTTGCAAAAGGAACGTATCAAAATTCAATTTGCAAAAAGCAAAGACATTAGTAAATCTTAAACACTGTTAAGTCTGTTGAAGTAAAAAACATGCAAAGAACTGAAAGTGACCATTTAATTGCTCATACAATATTGTTCAGTTACAGAAGCTATAAACTCTACCTGAGATAAAAGGTTACATCAAAGGGCCCTTTGGAACTCATTTTTTACTGTTACAGATATCAAAGATACAATGCCTGTTCTGGTTATTAGTTAATGCTAATTTAAGCAAAGATAAGAACAGTAGTAATGTATGGCTGTGAGAGTTGGACCATAAGGAAGGCTGAGCGCCGAAGAATTGATGCTTTCGAACTGTGGTGCTGGAGAAGACTCTTGAGAGTCCCTTGGACTGCAAGGAGGTCAAATCAGTCAATCCTAAAGGAAATCAACCCTGACTGCTCATTGGAAGGACAGATACTGAAGCTGAAGCTCAAATACTTTGGCCACCTAATGCGAAGAGAGGACTCACTGGAAAAGAGCCTGATGCTGGGAAAGACTGAAGGCAAAAGGAGAAGGGGACGGCAGAGGATGAGATGGTTAGATAGCATCACCGATGTAATGAACATGAATTTGAGTAAACTCCGGGAGACAGTGGAGGATAGAAAGGCCTGGCGTGCTATGGTCCATGAGGTCACGAAGACTTGGACACGACTAAACGACTGAACAACAAAAAAGAACATATTTGAGGCCAGAGTGTTTAAAAGCCAGTGGGAGAATTATAATACTAGATTGCTTGCTCCCTATCCTAACCTTGTTAATGACCCAGTTAATTTAGAACTTAGGGATGTAACATCCTGGCCTCCTGCTTCAACAAAGGAAGCTGAATCTTTGATTTTAGCTCTCAGATAAAACTCCAGAAGATTATATTCCAGGAGATTTACTAAAAGTTAACACTGTTTGGTGGAAGCCCATTTTGTTTGAA
Organism: Charina bottae; assembly: GCA_023362775.1. NCBI lineage: Eukaryota > Metazoa > Chordata > Lepidosauria > Squamata > Charinaidae > Charina > Charina bottae. Next base: position 180,181,283 of record JALMGJ010000001.1, on the reverse strand, counting down.
CTTTTTAATTACATTAATTCTTCAAGGCACACTTCCCCAGACTTGGGGACATAAGCATTGTCAGGTTGGTACATAAGCATTGTGATCCCAATTTATATAAAAAGTGATCCGAACCTTCCAGAAAAGTATAGACATATTAGCCTGATTGACATCACAGGCAAAAGTTATGCAAAATGTCTAGCTAACAAATTAGAGGATTGGATTATCAATAATAGTGTGTTTGCAGAGGAACAGGCTGGGTTGAGAGCTGGATATTCAACAACTGATCACTGTTTCGTTTTGGATCATTGATAAATAAATGTGAAATACGCCAAAAGGAAACTGCTACTTCTATTGATTTTTGTAAGACTTTTGACTCTGTTGGTGGAAACAAGCTATGGATTAAATTAGAGCAGTTAAACTTGGATGCAAGATTACTGATATTAATTATGGCAATATATACAAATACTTCAATTCAGGTTAGATTCACCCAAGTAGGGCATTTAGCAGACAACATTCTGACTTTTAAAGGGGTGAAACAAGGATGCGTGCTAGCACTGCTCTTATCAATTATATTGTCTCAGCCCTAGGCAGAGAAAATCTTTTCCCAGTAACGGTGGGAAATTGGAATTTGTCAATACTTTATGCAGATGATCTATTGCTCATTTCATACATTTGGATAGGCCTTCATAGACTATTACAGGCACTGGACAGTTATTGTGCTACAAAGTCCTTAGTTCTAAATGCTGAAAAGACAAAGGTGTTGGTATCCGGGGAGCAAAGGAAAGTTGGGGAACATGAAATAAAACAAGTTCCCTCTTACTAATATCTGGACACTCTGTTTATGGCTTCAAGTAGTTGGTGCTCTCGTTATCAGGTTCAAAAAAATCAAAACTTACTGATCATTAGTTGAAATAATAAAGTTTTGGTGTTTAACTGGTAGATGTCAAATTCCCCTAGCCCTGATCCTTCTGTAAAACAAACTAGTTCCTTATTTTTTCAATGCAGCAGAGATATACGTCATACCCCTTATGACATGGAATTTTTCCAAACCAAGCTCCTTAAAACTATTTTAGGCATACCTAAAACTACACCTATTTCCTTTTTGATGCAGAAACTGGCACACACCAAATTAAAGCCAAAATAATTGTTAGGGCATTTAATTACTGGGTTAGACTTCTTTCATACCTGATTCTCAACATGACAAGTCGTGCCTTTTGGAGCAAATGAAATTCCCACTTTATCTTGTACTTGTTGGTTTACTTTCTTAATCAGTCATATGCTTTGGCTTTTCACCTGAATTCTTTCTGAATTCAGATAATGCAAATGATAATCGCCTCTTGGGACATTTTTGCTCAAGGGAATCTTTCTAAAGTTTCACAAAAATTGCATCATGGTATGCACTCAGTAAAACTAAAACTGAATGTATTATTTTAGGTATGTAACAGATCTCTACCTTACAGAGGCACTCCCCAGGCTAGTTTCAATAAATGTATTCAGCTACCACGGAGGACCAATTCCTGAAATACCATATAATATGTGTTTCTGCTCATACTGCAATAAAACCATAGAACTATTTTCATACTATTTATTGTACTGCCCTATTTCCGGTTTTGCCCATGGAAAATTTTCGAAGCCCCTATTGAAGAGAAAATTATCCTGCCCTGATTCCCATAAAATTGAATATTTGATTAATTTAAACAAGACGACTTTATTAAGGAGGCTGGCAAGTTTTGCTCAAGAGGCTGCTAGACAATTTTATTAAAAGTTATTTTATTTATTTTTGTAATCACTGACCCAATAATGCTCTATAAGTTTTACTTGATTTCTATATATTTTAATGTATTTTAGAGGGCCAGTTTGGTGTAGTGGTTAAGGTACCAGGCTAGAAATTAGAAGACCATTGAGTTCTAGTCCCGCTTTAGGCACAAAGTCAGCTGGGTGACCTCGGAGTAGTCATTCTCCCTCAGCCCTAGGAAGAAGGCAATGGCAAACAACTTCCGAAAATCTTGCCAAGAAAACTGCAGAGACTTGTCTAGGCAGTCACCAGGAATCAACACTGAATCAAAATATGAAGCCCCAATTTGGGGTTTTAGTAAATTAGATGAATTAGAAGTGGTTCAAAAAAAATTGTGAGATCAATCTTAGCCTTACCCTCATGTGTACCAGTGGCAATGCTGAGATTAGAAGTCGGCCTCCCATAGATTAATATAAGAGTAAAGAAGGCAATAGGGGTGTGGTGGCTCAGCGGGTAAGACGCCAGGCTTGTCGATTGGAAGGTCACAAGTTCGGAGGTTCGAATCCCTAGTCCCGCGTGACGGAGTGAGCTCCCGCACTCGCCCCAGCTCTTGCCAACCTAGCAATTCGAAAGCATGCAAATGCAAGTAGATTAATAGGTACCACTTCGGTGGGAAGGTAACAGCGTTCCGCGCATGTCATGCTGGCCACATGACCCCGGAAGCCTCTTCAGACAACGCTGGCTGTTCGGCTAACGAACGGAGATGAGCACCGGCCCCTAGAGTCAGACACAGCTGCCCAAATGTGCGGGGGGAACCTTTACCTTTTTAAGCCACCTAGAGTCACAGTAGTGAGAGAGGCGGCTATATAAATTTAATAAATAAATAAATAAATAAATAAATAATGCAAGTAGATATATTATCCATATGCTTCAGCAGCTAGACAGGATGAATTACCTATATATTAATAAAACACTCCAGGGATATAGTCTTCTATAAATGAGGAAACTGTATTGCTACTTCTACCTTTATTTACAAATTTATAAAAACAGAGAGTGCTTTCTCACCAGTATACCTAAGAAGAAAAGCAGAATAAATTATCTTTAGCAAAGCTTACACATTTTTTAAATTATAAACTATAGACATGCTAAGTTACAGGGCCACTGGGAAAGGGGGTGAAAAAAATTACTAAAAATACTTATTTAATACACTGAGATAAAAGTTTATTAGTTATTGAAGACATAATGCAGTTTATGATTTAGCATATCATGTGGACCCAACTAATTAGATTGGAACTATATGGGAAAAATCTAGAAGAGGGCAAATACTTTTTCATAGAACTGTATTTAATATATCTACTCCTCAAATCTTTACTGCTGAGGCTAGACAGACTTTGTCACTGGTTGCCAGCTGCAGATATGCTGCCAGAGGTACAGAACAAAAGGTATCTCCTCTGAGAAGCTGACGAAGTCAGGTATTTTTTATAGGGTACATGGCAGTTCTTTACCCAAACTCTATGCTGCTACTTCCTGCATTATTCCCAGCAGGCAACTTCAGCTGAGGCAATTCCTCTACTGTACTTATTTTAAATTGCCAATATCCGCTGGATAATGGAGAAAGCCAGGGAGTTTCAGAAAAACATCTATTTCTGTTTTATTGACTATTCTAAAGCCTTTGCCTGTGTGGATCATAACAAATTGTGGCAAGTTCTTGGTGGTATGGGGATACCAAGTCATCTTGTCTGCCTCCTGAGGAATCTGTATAACGATCAAGTAGCAACGGTGAGAACAGATCACGGAACAACGGACTGGTTTAAGATTGGGAAAGGAGTACGGCAGGGCTGTATACTCTCACCCTACCTATTCAACCTGTACACAGAACATATCATGCGACATGCTGGGCTTGATGAATCCAAGGCTGGAGTTAAAATCGCTGGAAGAAACATTAACAATCTCAGATATGCAGATGATACCACTTCGATGGCTGAAAGCGAGGAGGAGCTGAGGAGCCTTATGACGAAGGTGAAAGAAGAAAGTGCAAAAGCTGGGTTGCAGTTAAACCTCAAAAAAACCAAGATTATGGCAACCAGCTTGATTGATATCTGGCAAATAAAGAGAAAACGTGGAGGCAGTGACAGACTTTGTATTTCTAGGCGCAAAGATTACTGCAGACGCTTACTGCAGCCAGGAAATCAGAAGACGTTTACTTCTTGGGAGGAGAGCAATGACAAATCTTGATAAAATAGTTAAGAGCAGAGACATCACACTGACAACAAAGGTCCGCATAGTTAAAGCAATGGTATTCCCTGTAGTAACCTATGGCTGCGAGAGCTGGACCATAAGGAAGGCTGAGCGAAGGAAGATAGATGCTTTTGAACTGTGGTGTTGGAGGAAAATTCTGAGAGTGCCTTGGACTGCAAGAAGATCAAACCAGTCCATACTCCAGGAAATCAAGCCAGACTGCTCACTTGAGGGAATGATATTAAAGGCAAAACTGAAGTACTTTGGCCACATAATGAGAAGACAGAAGAAGTTGATGCTGGGGAAGGTGGAGGGTAGAAGGAAGAGGGGCCGACCAAGGGCAAGATGGATGGATGATATTCTGGAGGTGACGGACTCAACCGTGGGGGAGCTGGGGATGGTGACGGCCGACAGGAAGCTCTGGCGTGGGCTGGTCCATGAAGTCACGAAGAGTCGGAAGCGACTGAACGAATAAACAACAGAAACTTATTTTAATGGGGGGATGGCCTTGACAGGCATCATACATGGACATCTTTTTCTAATCCAAGTATAATATGTGGCCAAATCTGTGCATAGGAAGACTTCAGACTTTAAAAGATGGTCCTTCTGAAAGTTTCAATTGCTGTTAATGTTATCAGAGACAACAGTAAGGCTGATACAACATGCTCAACCATGGTTAAATAAGACAAAATGACTGGATTCATAGAATGCACTAAGCAAAATAAACTATATTATGATTTAACACAGTATGGGAACTCAAGCCTGAGCACTTCTGATAGGGTATGATTATCATTACTGTAGAACAAGTTACACAGAGAACCTCACTGAAACTGACAAATCACAGGTGCTACATGAGCAAGTAGGACTTCATTATTACATATAATGTTTCACTTGCACTGTAACATATAGCTGATAGATAGAAGTGAAGAATGCTCTCCTTTGCTCCCAAGCTATAGTGCTTAGTCAATACACATTTCTAGACTCTAAACAACTGGTAGGAAACCTTCATCCATCTAACACACTTTGTATTTACACAACCGACCATGCTAAAATATGATTGGCTAGTTTACAGTTCAGTATGTTGTGCTGAAGCTAGCATGGGCAGTTTATAAACAAGTATGTTGTCCACACTCAGGCAATTAAGTTCATTCAGTAAAACAAAAGTAGTATGTTGCAGTTCAATAAGCCACAGATTAATAAGTTCCACAAATAAAGCCATGATCATACAAAGTTGATGTAGGTTATTCATTCCATTAGATTTAGTCAACTGTTACTGCAATTACTCAAGCTAATTGCCCAACATCACTGATGCAGGAACCTCGATTAACGCATGGAAAACCTGCCTCACACAATCATGAGTGCCTTGTGTAATCCGGCGAGGATAGGTACGGTTCCAGACAGGCCTCAGCGCCAGAACGCGCTTTCAACTGCCGAGGTCAACTCGAAACGTGTGAAATGCAGGCACAGAGTATGCCCTTGTCAGCATGATGCAGCGGGCCCCTCCAAATAAAACAAGCCAGGACAAACCTAAAGCCTCACCGTTCTCGTTGAAACCCTGTGAACTGCAGCCTAGGAAGACATGTTGTCCTGTAAGTCACCCTTTCTCTCCTCTTGTCCTCACCTTACAGTGCGAGTCCATCACAACCGGATAACACAGCCCAGCACGTCCAACAAAGCCTGCTTCGTTCCAGAAACATCCCACATCCCTTCCTTCCTTGTATTCCTTCCGCGTCTGCTTCTCACCTGCAATCAACTGCTGATGCCGTTCCAAGGCAGCCTCTGCTCCCTGAAGCGTCTCCGTCTGCGTCTCCATCGGCCTCCCCAAGGCTGGCTGTGTTGCGCCCCGCTGAACCATACTCCCCACAGCGACAGAGCCAACCAAGTAGCCGGCCGGCAACAAACAGGCCCGGATCTATCTTTCTCCGCGCCAAGAACCGCGAGAGGAGGCGGGACCGGTGACGGCTCCTTCCTCCACGCCACCTCCTCGCCTGATGTATTTGGCGCAGGCGCAGAGTTGACATTCACCGCGGACCAGATTCTGCTCCACTCCTCCCAATTGTTTTGTTCCTCGGCTTGGGGTTGAGGGAGGCGGGTGGTGTTTCGCAAGCAGGCTTCCGCTTGACTTTCTTCTGCAAAAGGCGTAGCCGAAGGAGTTGCGAGTTGACCAAAGTACCTGCAATAATGCAAGTGCATAGAGACGTGTACGGAATGGTGCTCTGAATTTTGGAGTGTTAAACTATCACACATTCCCAACTTTTTAAATAAACTAAAAGAAAAGTCGTGGTCTCTGCCACCCACCCAGTGTAATACAAAATAATACCTTCCCAAAGTGGAAATAGGCAATCCATTCTAAACATGTATAAGTAAGGGTAAAGGTTCCCCCCGCACATTTGTGCAGTCGTGTCCGACTCTAGGGGCCGGTGCTCATCTCCGTTTGTTAGCTGAAGAGCCAGCATTGTCCGAAGACGCTTCCACAATCATGTGGCTGGCACAACGTGCGTGGAACGCTGTTACCTACCCACCGAAGTGGTACCTATTCATCTACTTGTACTTGCATGCTTTCGAATTGCTAGGTTGGCAAGAGCTGGGGCGAGTGCGGGAGCTCACTTTCTGTCACAAGAGGCTAGAACCTCCGAACTTGTGACCTTCCCATCGACAAGCCTGGCGTCTTACCCGCTGAGCCACCACGCCCCCTTTTGATTTATATGGCTGCCCATCTCACATATGTGACACTGGGCAGCTTATAATGAAATTCATAAAAACACACAGCAGCTGGGAATCATTAAAAAACACCATTAACATAACCAGGAGACAGGCTCTGTCCCACACCCGGGGCCCCAGGCTCGGGCACAAAAACCAGCTTTGATGCAGAGTTGAAGTAAGTTCCATTTAGTACTGTCTCAAGAAAACCAGAACAGGACATACAGTACATGACTTGGTAACTGATGCAATATTTGTGGGAGTGGTGCAGTCTAATAAAAGGCCAATGGCTTTCTATTGGGGTTTATAAAATACCCAGAATTTACAGATTTATTTATTTATTTTATTTATATGGCCGCCCATCTCCCCCAACGGGGAACTCTGGGCGGTTAGATTAATTATACAGGAGAGGCTAGAGGTATATAGGTGAGAGTTGATATTTTCTGCAAGTCATCCAATTAGCAGCCATTGTAGAAGGTATGATGTGACTCATATTACAGGTGCTATAGTTTAGCTGGGTGTGGCAGATAATTTGTTTGACCTATAACGTGATTGGTTAATATTTGTATAAAAGTAGTGAAGCTTTAGTGTTCATTCTCCTTGTTACTTCATCTCATCTGTAACTGTGTTGGACGTTATTGGACTGTATTTTGGACTGCGTATGTATATAGAGTAAATAGACTATTTTATCTAATCTCTGCTTGAGTGTCTGTTTACTGCATAGAACGTATTACTCTGATGTCTTGGAGAAGTACTGGCCGCCCCAGCGTTGCGTGCTCTGACACTTTCAATACTGAAAAAGCAACAACCTCTGTATGTTGTAAATTAGTAAATTGTAAACCTCTGTCAACCTCTGTATGTTGTAAATTAGTCTACTCCAACCTGGTGCCTCTAGGTATGTTGGACTACAGCCTCCATAATCCAATGCCTGTAAAGGAAAACAGATTTGGGGGAGGCTGTTCTGGGCAATGCCAGGCACATTTAGCAACTTTGGAAAGGGGTGGGAGGACAGGAGGAATGCTGCTTTCTACATACATTCATCAGAGGAAAACAAAGAGCTAAGAAACTAGTTCCCTGTTCAGTGCAAGGCTCTCCAAAATAACAAAAACTTCCAGGAGAAAAGTTTGATTTGGTTACTGGTCATATAGTTGCTACTAACCTTCAGTTTTGAATCAAGTGAGAAAGCTTGTTCTTTCTTAAAGACTGTGGCTTTCTGGGCTCAGAAGCTCAATTGACTCAGGCTTGGTTAGGACTTGGATAGGAGACTTCCTAGCCCCGCCTGGGAACTGCAAAACTTGCCAGAAGGAGTCTCTGTCAAACTACTTTTACACTGTTGCCAAGAAAACTGTGTGGATGTGTCTATGAAGTCACCAGGTGCTGAGCTCTCAAAGGAGAGTTTACCTCTTATGTGGACAGTAATTACATGTGATGTTGCTAAGGGAACTACTGGTTTAGTCCTGTTACTTTAGTTTCCTCCACCATTGCCTCCTATTTCTGCAATACATGTTCCTTTATGAACTTTAGGCAACACTTTTGCACACCAATCTTAATTGTATTTTGCACATTTATATTTTAACTGTCTTTGATTATGGAACTAAAGACACTGTTCCCCGATAGACACCCAGTCCTGGAACTGACCAGACCTAGCTTGGTTTAATTTCTGCAAGGTAACTACAGGAACCTTCTGCTGGACATACATGAGTCCATGTTGTCTTCTAGTGACTTGGAATTCCAGAAGTGCCAATATAAGAAAGAATTTTGAGACTCCACACCTGGGTCTAACTTCTCTGCAATTTTGCAAATGTGGTGGCAGAAGTAAATTTAGAAGGGGGGAGAAAGGAAAAAGGAAAAAATGATGCCAATTAATCTTTAAAAAAAATCTTTTGGAGGTTTTAAAACTATTAGTCAATGTAATTAAACCTAACCATGCTTGCAACAATTATTAAAATTCAAAACATTTTAGGAATTAAAAATGGAGTAGAGCAAAATAAGAGCAAACTGCAGAAAGACTACAGTTTCACATCCCTGTAAAATGTGTTGTGCTTCAAAAAGAATTTGATGCTACGCTGAACTTGACATTCTAAAAAGGACTGACATTCTAAACAGACATGAGCCAATTCTATTTTAATCAGTCTGTTGTTTTATTATTGCAAACGTACAATGTAGTAAACTATACTTCCTCATCCTTCAAGTTAACATAGTGGCAGCTGGTACCTACTGGGTTTGGTGTGATGGAAACCAGATAATTAATGCTATGATTATACACCTTGTTGAAGAGAAACTTCCTACTGGTGTAGAAATTATATATCGAACAGATGGAAAGCTTTTTAATCTTAGTAGGCTGAAAGCAAAAAATAAGGTAATTACAACTTCTGTTATAGAACTTCAATATGCTGATGATAACATAGTCTGTGCACACTCCGAGGAAGATCTTCAAACTATCCTAAACATCTTTGCAGAAGCATATGAAAAGCTCGGCCTCTCGATTAACATTAAAAAAACCAAAGTGCTTTACCAGCAAGTTCGAACCAATCCCTCCGCAGCGCCATCAATCCAGCTTAAAGGTGTGTCACTAGAAAATGTCGACCACTTTTCTTATCTCGGCAGCCATCTATCTACAAAAGCCAACATCGATGCTGAAATTCAGCATCGCCTGAGCTCTGCGAGTGTAGCTTTCTCCTGAATGAAGCGTAGAGTGTTTGAGGATTGGGACATTCGCAGGGAGACCAAAATGCTTGTTTACAAAGCCATTGTACTACCAACCCTTCTGTACGCCTGTGAAAGATGGACCCTCTACAAACACCACCTCCAACTTCTTGAAAGATTCCATCAACGCTGCCTCCGAAAAATTCTGCAAATGACTTGGGAAGATAGGCGGACTAATGTTAGCGTATTAGAAGAAGCGAAAACCACCAGCATTGAAACAATAATCATCCAACATCAACTTCGCTGGACCGGTCATGTTGTTCAAATGCCTGACCATTGTCTTCCAAAGCAGCTACTTTACTCCCAACTTAAGAATGGAAAACGGAATATTGGTGGACAGCAAAAGAGATTCAAAGATACTCTCAAAGCTAATTTAAAAAAATGTAATATCAGCATTGAGAACTGGGAAGCCCTAACTCATGAGCGTTTCAATTGGAGGTCAGCCTTTATTAATGGCGGTATGGACTTTGAAGAAGCACGAGTACAGGGCGAAAGGGAGAAAAGAGCTAAAAGGAAGGCACGTCAGGCAAACCCTCATCATGACCATCTCCCACCTGGAAACCTATGCCCTCGTTGTGGGAGGTTGTGCGGATCCAGAATTGGCCTTTATAGCCACTTACGGATCCACTGTTAAAATTTTACCTTTGGAAGACAATCTTACTCAGCTACAAGTGATCGCCAATAAATAATAATAATAATAATAATAATAATAATAATAATAATAATAATATTAACAGCAGAGGTTGCAGTGGATAGAGTCACTTGGATTTAATTTTCTTCCTACCCTCCCCTATTGCAAAGATTCTAAAGTCATTTAAACAATGCATTAACATTCTTTAATATCTAACTAAATTGAACAACAGTTTCCTATCTTGGTTCAAAAACTGTGTATATTTCCACATTTTGTTCTGTGGTGGGGAAAAGGGATGTTGCCTCCATTATCTTTAACCCACAAAAACAGTCCATTTTGCCCACACTTTTCTGCTCAGTAGCAACAACCCACTGTGCAAAAAAAAAGCAACTGAGATCTGCAAGTTAACTGCAACGTTATGAATTCAAATCAGAGATTTGGGTGTCTTTCTCATTCATAAAATAAGTCAAAGCTATCCTTTAAATTCACATTTGTCTGATCTTTCAGCAATCTGTTGCGCAAAAAAGACAAACTAAGAATCATTTTTTTAAAAAGGAAAAGGCTGGAGAAATTGATGCTTACACATTTCCTACTGGCTCTCATGTAATCAGGCTTAGAAATTATTTGCAAATAAGGTGTCTTAGGTTTTTAAAATTATGTACCATGCCTGCACACCAGAGCATTGGTAAACAGAGAACTAGTGCAGATAATAAACCTTCATTTCTTTAATATTTCTTGCCCTGTTTTATTTGATACTGTTGGTACAAAATGAGGGTGGTACTGGGGGCATATAAGTAAGAGCAGGGGTCCCCAATTTGTGGGCTGCGGCCCACTAGTGGGCCATGGCCTGTTAGGAAGTGGGCCGCACAGCAGGTGAGCGGTGGTGGTCCGCGCGATTGGCTCCCGCCTGCAAACCCTGTCCCTCCCATCCGCACGATTAGCTCCCACCTGCAAACCCCGCCCCACCCGGTCCGTGGAAAAATTGTCTTCCACGACCGGTCCCTGGTGCCAAAAAGTTTGGGTACCCCTGAGTAAGAGCATAGTGGCCAACAGCCTTCATAAGTTGAAGAAAAGCAGGAGTAAGTCATTATGTACATCAGAGCTTTCCAAACTGTGTCGCGACACAAAAGTGTGTCGCCACACACAGTCTGGTGTGTCGCCACACAACCCAGAAGTGCTGATCATCATCAGCGCTTCTGAGTTTTCCCGTGGCGACACACCAACCGCGGCGTGCAAAAACTCGAAAGTGGCAGCAGTGCTTCCGGGTTTTTGCGCGGTGACACACCAACGGCGGTTGGTGTGTCACCGCGGGAAAACTTTGGAAAGCCCTGATGTACATATTACATTGCTGTATTTTGCATGTGTGTGTGTGTGTGTGTATGTATGAGAGAGAGAGAGAGAAAGAGTGGTATCTAGGGATGAAGGAGAATCCAACATAATATAGTGTATTAGTTAAAATGACAGATTAGCACTAGGCAGACCCAAGACCAGGTCTTCCTTTTAGTTTGAAGCTCACTAGCTGAGTTTAGGCTAACTAAATTTCAACTCAGCCAACCCCACAGAGTTTTGATTTGGGGTTACATTGAAGAGAAATCCATGTAAGCTGTCATGGAAGTTTCCCACAAGAAAGGCAGGAGATACATGTAAAATAATATTTAATCAAGTGCTGGAAGATAATTTTTTTCAGTTGATAATTTACTTCTAATTCTAACATTTTCTAACAATGTAAATGAGGTTTAGATGATCAAAATAATAATATGGAAATAGACAAACTAAATCCCAAGCAATTAGTCAGTTTGTTTAATCACATTATGTAACTATTTGCTAATTTACATTTTTAAACTTTTTCTAATATAAGAGAACAACAAACTATAAGAAATGTTATGTCTTGCATAATTTTTACAGTTAAATCAAGTGCATGTTAACCTAGAATTAAGAGCCATCAAGAATTGGTGTGCATTCTGCATAACAACAGAACCTAAATCTAATTCTTTAAAGTAATGTTGAAACCCTAACAGCTTTATAATTTTTTTTTGATATTTTGGTATTATACAACTTATTATGCAATTTATTTATTGCAAGCTACCTCTGGTCCTAACGATGATCAGTTTGAAGTCCCCCAGCTTTGTTGGGAATTCAGCTCCCATAATCTTCCAACCAGCATTACCAAAATCCTGGGAATTATGGAGCTGAAGTCCTACACTTATGGACTGCGTTGGGCGTATAAAAAGTGTTGTAAACAGGGATATGAAACTGCATAGATTAGTAAAGCATGAGATATCATCATTATGTCAAAAATTATTTATAATTTCTAAGTAATCCTAAACTTATAAGGTGCGGACATTTTTAATAGTAACAGTTGTGGTAAGAACAAAAGGATTTGTTAAGTATTAGATCTCAGTAACTAAATATATCTATATTATATATGTATTTTATATATATATATATATATATATATATATATATATATATATAGGATATATATAGGATATATATAGGATATTTTGAATGATAAATGATCCAAGGAAAAGCAGGAGTCACATGAGATCATGTGAAATTATGTTATTATTAGCCTTAGTGTCAAGAAGGAAGACATCGTTCTAAATTTCATAAAAGATATAGGCCTTGACTAGAGCTTGGAGCTTAAGTGGTTTGACTGAGGTTTTTTGAGAGGCAGTTTCAAACATAAAATGTAGGAAGGGAGAAGAGTTAGAAGAGTGAAGAGATAAGCAGGTAGGCAGTCGGGCAGGAAGGACGGTGAGACTGGACTGCAGAGAAAGACAAGGGGCCTTTCCCCTCTTGCATCTAGCCACAGCAGAAATATGCCCTGACATCTTTCTTCTGTTGTATCACCATAGTGTGTTTTTCTTTTCTGTTAGAATCTTAGAGTTGGAAGGGACCAGAAAAGTCATCTGGTCCAACACCCTGCTTACTGCAAATCCACTACAACATCTCTGATAGATGACCATCCAGCCTCTGTTTGGCAACCTCTAGTAAAGGAGATGCTTATTTAAGTTATAGGCAGAGTACATCATGAGAAATGCCGGGCTGGATGAATCACAAGCCGGAGTTAAGATTGCCGGGAGAAATATCAACAACCTCAGATATGCAGACGATACCACCCTAATGGCAGAAAGTGAAGAGGAACTAAAGAGCCTCTTGATGAGGGTGAAAGAGGAGAGTGCAAAAGCTGGCTTGAAACTCAACATTAAAAAAACTCAGATCATGGCATCTGGTCCCATCACTTCCTGGCAAATAGAAGGGGAAGAAATGGAAGCAGTGACAGATTTTATTTTCTTGGGCTCCAAGATCACCGCAGATGGTGACTGCAGCCATGAAATTAAAAGACGCTTGCTCCTTGGGAGGAAAGCTATGGCAAACCTAGACAGCATATTAAAAAGCAGAGACATCACCTTGCCGACAAAGGTCCGTATAGTTAAAGCTATGGTTTTTCCAGTAGTAATGTATGGCTGTGAGAGTTGGACCATAAGGAAGGCTGAGTGCTGAAGAATTGATGCTTTCGAACTGTGGTGCTGGAGAAGACTCTTGAGAGTCCCTTGGACTGCAAGGAGGTCAAACCAGTCAATCCTAAAGGAAATCAACCCTGACTGCTCATTGGAAGGACAGATGCTGAAGCTGAAGCTCAAATACTTTGGCCACCTAATGCAAAGAGAGGACTCACTGGAAAAGATCCTGATGCTGGGAAAGACCGAAGGCAAAAGGAGAAGGGGACGGCAGAGGATGAGATGGTTAGATAGCATCACCGATGTAATGAACATGAATTTGAGTAAACTCCGGGAGACAGTGGAGGACAGGAAGGCCTGGCGTGCTATGGTCCATGAGGTCACGAAGAGTCGGACACGACTAGACGACTGAACAACAACAACAAAAGTAAAGGAGAACTCACCATATAATGTGGCATTTATTCCACTAGCTGACAGTTTATATAATCAGGAAGTTCCTCCTGATTCATAGCCTGAACCTCCTCCTCCTGTGTGAAAGCTCTTCAGATATTTCAAAAAGACTTTTATATAAAGACTTGAAGAGCACCCGGAAGCTACAGCTGGTTCAAGATGTGGCCACGCAAGCAGTCTTGGGTGCCCCAAGGATGGCACATGTAACACCTTTGCTGTGGGAGTTGCATTGGGTGCCAGTTTGCTTCTGGGTCCAATTCAAGGTGTTGGTTATCACCTTCAAACCCCTACATGGCATGGGTCCAGGTTACCTGAGGGACCGTCTCACCCCCCTTTACACAGACCCGTCCCACCCGGTCAGGCAGAGAGGGCATGTTACAGACTCCGTTCATGAAAGATGATCGATTGGCGGGGCCCAGGGAGAGAGCCTTCTCTGCCGTTGCCCCCGCCCTATGGAACACTCTTCCCCCAGAGGTGAGGCAGGCCCCCACTCTCCTGGCCTTCCAGAAAGGGGTGAATACCTGGCTCTCCCATCTTGCTTGGGGTGTGAGGAGGGGTAACCAATCCTGGGGATGGTTAGCACCTTGAAGAGGCTCCCATGAATTAAATTAAGAACTTTTTAACATCTCTATCTTGGCTTGTATGTTTTTACTTAAGAATATTATTTTTATTGTATTTTAATCTTTATTTATTCTAGTTTTATTGTAAACTGCCCAGAGTTGTTTTTTGAGTGAGATGGGCAGTGACTAAATTTGAAAAATAAATAAATAAATAAATAAATAAATAAATAAATAAATAAATAAATCACCTCTTTTTGTAGACTAAACATACCCAGATCCTTTAACTGTTCTACATAGGGCTTAGTTTCCAAATATTTTACCATCTTGGTAGCTTTTCTCTAAACTCAGTTCAATCCAATACATCACTATCCTTTCTGAACTGCATGGAATGGACATGGTACTCAAAATGGGGTCTGGCCAGGGCAGAGTAGAGAGGAACACTTTTTGTTATCTGGACTCTGTGCTCATGTTAATAAACCCCAAGATAATGTTTGCTTCTTTAGCAGCTACATCACAATGCTAGCTCATATGTGGTAGACAGGGATATCCAGATCCCTTTCACATGGACTACAGCCGAGCCATGCTGTATTTGTGATTTACATTTTTCATACGCAGTTGCAGAACTTTATCTGTCTCCCAGTTAAATTCCATTTCATTCATTTCGACCTGTTGCTCAACCCCATTTATTTTTGAATCTTCTTTCATCTAAAGCAGGGGTCCCCAACCTGTGGGCTGCGGTCCACTAGTGGTCCGCAGCCTGTTAGGAAGTGGGCCACACAGCAGGTGAGCGGTGGTGTCAGGAACGAGCCCGTCCCTGCTGCCATGAGTCGGAGGAAGAGCAGCTGGTAGCAGGAAGAAGCTGGGAAGGCACAAAGACAGAGCCTGAGCCGGAGCAGCTGATTGGTGGGGACCCTGAAGGGGAAACACCTCCACCTATCAGCGCGCGGCAAGGAAGGGTGGAGAGGCGAGCCGAGGAGTGCGAGGCCCAATTGGCCCCCGCTCGCAAACCCCGCCCCCATCTGCGAGATTGGCTCCCGCCTGCAAACCCCGCCCCCCAGTCTGCACAACTGATTCCCGCCTGCAAACCCCACCCCCGTCCACGCGATTGGCTCCTGCCTGCAAACCCCGCCCCCCCGTCCACGCAATTGGCTCCCGCCTGCAAACTCCACCCCCCGGTCTGTGGAAAAATTGTCTTCCACGGAACTGGTCCCTGGTGCCAAAAAGGTTGGGGACCCCTGATCTAAAGTATTAGCCACCCCTCTCAGTTTTGTGTCATCTACACATCTTATAAGTGTCCCATCAAGTGGTACTCCACTTGATTTTTCTCTTCAAGATGAAGTGGAGCTATTAAGGACCACTCTTTGAATATGGTCAGTCAGCCAACTGTGAGTCCATCTAAAAGTAGCATAATGAAAGCATCCAACAACAGTTTTGATGTACTGTATGTAAAATCTATTACATAAAAGTATGTAAAATCTGTTATACTTTGTCACTCATAATGTTGGAGGCAATCAGATGACCAATAGTGAGTTGGGATCAGATAACTATTTACCTGCTTTTTCAGGCAGATGCAGGCATGCCTCACTCCCTCCTTGTCTGCTACAGTCTCCCTAAAGAACTGGACACAACAGGGCTGTGCCAATGGTTTATCAAAATTGTGCGATATTGCTACAGTACATGGCTCAACAGGCAATACTGTAAGCTCTATAGACCTTATTGGTTTAATGCAAGGCTGAAATAGCATAACAGTGGAATGATGGGCTCAGTCAATTCCCACTGTCTCCTGAATATCAGCATTTGTTGCCTATATAAAGAAAGGGAAATAAGGGGAGAAAAATACAGAAGAAAAGCACTGATTGTGACTCAGCTGTCTTCATGAGTCTAATACAGAGCTTTCCAAACTCTGTGTCGCGACACGTTAGTGTGTCGGCTGCAGCGTCTGGGTGTGTTGTGGCGGCTGCTGCCTCTGAGCCCTGCCAGGATTCTGCGCAGGTCCTAGTGCCTGCCTTGTGCCCTGCTGTAAGAGTGTGTCGCGAAATGATGCATGTCTAAAACGTGTGTCACCAACATGAAAAGTTTGGAAAGCTCTGGTCTAATATGTTTCTTCCCCCCCCCCTCCTCCTCCTCTTAAAAAAAACTTTATTCAACCCGGCTTTCAACAGAACAAGGTATAAGAGGGGCATTGGAAGAAGTCTAGTGATGGTGGACTGAATCAGACCTAGCCTATTCATGCTAAAGTGCCATGACTGGTAGATATTTTTATTGCCAAGCTGAAGCTAATACTGGAGAACAGCAAATCAACCAATCACTTTATTTAACACTTGCTGCACACAGATAATCAGGATAATAAAATTTGGTGGAGATTTAAAGCAGAAACAAGAGAGACTGGATTGGGATCAGTAATGGAGCAAAACAAATGAAAATGCCTGCATTGTTTTCTGCCAAGTTAAGGATGGGTGGATGGTACTTTAACTGAACAGTGGGGGACTCACTGAGGACACACAATTGATGCTGGATGGGAGACCAATATAGATACAGTGAATATACAGATATGTATGAAAGCATGTAAGTAACACAATCTGCTTTCCAAGGTGAGAGCAAAGGATCATGTGTTTCATCAGCTTTCAAAAAATTCCCTAGACACAGTTTCATATGTGTTTGCATAGCATATTTACTCATGGTTAGCTTATCACAATTTTACTCAATTAAATGACTTTTCTGGATTCACATGGCACACAGAAACAAATTAGCATGGGTTTGCAGAACATGCTAGGCTGAAATGTAATTGGCTTATAAACACACTGTGCATTTTGAAAAAGCAGGAGTCTGAAATCACGCTGAGAAAGAAATGTGATAATTTCTTTCAGACCTTAGCATAAATACATAGCTGTTAGACTCATTCGGGTGTATTCTTCCATTCTCCATCCCTTATTTAAAGCTTGCAAGAGGCTATGATTGGAGCAATAAAAGAGATTTGGCAGCAGATTTTTGGATAAAAATGAGAGGACAGAAGTATAGTCAGGAAAGTCTAGAGAGGTTTGTAGGCAAAGCTGAACAGAACAGAATCAAAATATTTATATTTCTTGTTTCTTTGTTAAGTAAGAAGTGAATTTTTGTAATGTGAGATAGGGAAAAACATGATGTCAAGGGATTAGACTAAATTTTATTTACAAAGAAAATAATTAATACATTCCTATATTTAAGTAAATGATGAAATGATTGTTCAATATTTAAACGTTGAATGAGTGCTGTATTCATCAAAACCAAAGCAATTAAAATATTACTGTATTAAAGTAATTTCCTATACTTAAAACTCTGCCTCATGCTGATTTGCCTTTTTGTATTTGGCCATCTTTCCTCAGGCTCCAGTTCCTCCCACCTTGCATACTTTTGCCACACACAAATATGTAGCTTTGGATCATTTTCCTCAATAAATAAATGAACAAGTATAATGTTTTTGACTCATTTGTTTAATTGGATTCTCTTTATGTAGTTTTAGGACTCATGTGGAGAACATATCATGTTTTAGGTCATATTTATGCAGAAATATTGAATATTCAAGAGGGTTCACAAACTTTTAAGGACCGCTGTAGACATCACAGCATTTGAATGTCTTTTCCAAGGCCTTCATGGCTGCTCTACCAAGTGCTAATCTGTGGCGTATTTCTTGACTGCTTGTTCCTTTACTGTTGATGGTTGATCCTAAAGAAGCTATCTACCACTTCAATATCTTCATTGCCAATTCTAAGGCTGTTTGTTCTACCTGTTTTCATTAGTTTGGTCTTCTTTATATTTAATTTTAGTCCCATTTTTTCACTTTGATCCTTGACTTTTATTACTAGAGCTTGCAGATCCTTTGCATATTCGGCTATCAGGGTTGTCATCAGCATAGTGCAGGCTATTAATGTTTCTTCCTCCAATTTTAAAACCACACTCATCATCTTCCAATCCATCTTCCCTTAATATATATTCAGCATATAGGTTGAATAAATAAGTGGAGAATATACAGCAGAGCTTTCCAAACTGTGTGTCGCGACACAAAAGTGTGTCGTCACACACAGTCTGGTGTGTCGCCACACAACCCGGAAGCGCTGATCATCATCAGCGCTTCCGGGTTTTCCCACGGCGACACACCAACGGCGGCGCGCAAAAACCGAAAGCGGAAGCAGTGCTTGCGGGTTTTTGCGTGCTGCCGCAACGGCGGCACTTCCGGGTTTTCCCGCGGTGACACACCAACGGCGGTTGGTGTGTCGCCGCAGGAAAACTTTGGAAAGCCCCGATATACAGCCTTGTTTCACTCCTTGCCAACCTGGAGCCAGTCTGTTTCACCATGTTCTGTGGCTTCTGGACTTGTATGTAAGTTTCTCATGAGGACAATGAGATGTTCTGGGATTCCCATTTTTCTGAGCACATTCTGCAGCTTTATGTGATCAACACAATCATATGCTATGTGTACTTAGCAAGATGTTGCACATGAGTTGAGACAAATGTTATTTCTCCAAAGAATGAACAGATCAGTTACTACACTTCATGTGAGGGGGTAGTTCATATCATCAGACTTTTCCTTTGCACTTTTACTCTATTAGTACACATTCCATTGAAAGTCAGACTTCATTCTCACTAGTTAAGCAAATAAACTACAAAAAAGGGAACAAGTGAGGGGGGGATGACATGTTCCTCCCACTACTCTGCCCTCTCCTAGATATTTCTCCCCACAGCCTTGTGTGAAGAAGTAAAAGAAAACAGTACAGCGATCAGTGAGAATATCATTTGACTCGATACGTAAATACTATTGCGATTTCCTTATTTTTTCTTCTTCTGAACACTGTAGGCAATTTGTTATCGGTGGCGATGGAACCTTCCCTCCGTCCCCGCGTCCACTTCCAATATATCTGTCCTATCTTGCAGAGCAGAGGGCTCTAACGGGAAAAGATGGCATTTGAGGCCGCTTTCATCTTCTCCCGCCCTCCAGAAGGACTACAATTCCCGTGATGCCCGTCAAAAGCGGCAAGAGTAGAGCGGAAGGCGTCGGCCTCGGAGAGGCGGCGAGTAGCTCTATCCGGGGCCTTGGCGCTTCTCTCCTCCTTTCGCGCCGCCGGCTGCCGCTGTAGAGCGGTGGGTCCATGTGCGCATCGAGCGGCGCTGCTGCCCCAGATCTCGTCCGCGTTGCCCGTCTCGGCCTCGACCACACGGCCATGGACCCCAACACCATTATTGAGGCCCTGCGGGGCACCATGGACTCCACGGTGCGGGAGACCGCCGAGAGACAGCTGAACGAGGTGAGAAGGCGGCGGCGGCGGAGGCGCGGCGCGGCGCGGCCCAGGAGCGCGGCTTGCCAGCAGAAGCAGTCCCGGCGACAAGGCCGGGAGAGGGTGCGAGTCGAGGACACCGCTGGTGGCCCCGAGTTGGGTCCAGGCGCAGGCGAGGGAGAGAAATCGGGCGTGCGAACCCCGAATGTCTCCTTGGGCTGGAGGTGAGGACGGGGACAGGAAGGAGGTAGGAGACGCGGGTCCACGGAGGGGAATGGATTCCGAAGAGGGGAGATCCCTCAGTGGTACACGGGAGGTCACCTCCAGAGGAGCCAGACTCGGGACTGATACTTGGCCCAGGTTGTCGTCCGGTTGCCCTGCTATTTACGCACGTGCACACGCACCTGGAAGCGAGGAGAGAGGCCCAGGCGCGGGCCTCACGGAGCCGCCTTTCCCAGAGCGAAACGTGGGCAGGAAGAGGAAAGGAGGCGGCGGCAGGAGCGTGGACGGGCGAGGGAGCCAGGCCGTGTGGCGAAGTGCGGGCTGGGCGGAAGGGAACAAGGCCTCGCCCGCGATCGAGCCTACTGTCAGGCCCTTTCCCGCTCCGTCCAGCATTGTCCTCGGGCACGTGGCAGCTCCGTCCACATCTGGGGAAGCTCGTCAGTGCCCGGCCCGTACCCGCCTTCTGCAATGCCTTGTGGGCTGGAGCCAGAGTCGCTTACTAATGGCACCGAGAAAATTTCAAACGGATCCTTTCTGAAACTGGCAGTAGAAGGATTCTAATGCAGGAGACAAGGGTGTCCTTCCTTATATGGACGCAAACTTTGCTGTTTAAGGTTAAATTTAGCCGCGGGGAAAAAGGAGATGGGGGGTCTCACCTTTCAGAATTAAATACTTCCGTATTTCATTTTCACCAGTGTCACAGCACAAACTTTGATTTGAGAAGTCGTTATAATTGTGCACGTTTGTGAATCAAAAGGTGCATTTAAAGCCAACTTTATAGTTTCACATTTTTATGCCCAAGTTTTCAATTAAAATTTGAATATAGTCAGCTAGTTAGGAAACAGATTAACAAAAGCAAGATATGGAGTTCTTATGAAGATAATATGAATGTCATCTTTACTTGTACAGTATTAAAACTGGCATCCTGTTTTCAACATTTTGCAGTCCTGAAACAGCCAGGCAACATGCAACTTACATCATGATTATGATGTCATGGAAAGCCACACAAATATGAAGACTCAGTCTGTATTTGGTATAAGGGTACTGAATTAAGTGCCTAGCTTTCTCTAAATAATTACATCTTATGCCTTTCGCTTTTTTTATGTTTCCTAATCTGTATCTTTCAACATGTAGTTATAGCTGGAATATCCAAACTATCTGAAACAGAAACTTTATTATTTCAATTTATTTCAATTTATATGGCCATCAATCTCAAATTCATGACTCTGGGATTCTAAGAGTATTAAAAGAAAAAAATATAAAAGCATAAAAACAGAAAAATAAACAACACACATAAAACAGCAGCCAGGGTAAAGATTAGAACAGGGAAAAAAGCTTGGGTGAAGTATGAAGGAGCTTACAAGTCCTGTTTATTTACACAAGTTATGTGTAATTGTTTATTACAAGAATTATACTGCTGAAGTTGCACCAAGTATAAGATTTAATGCATGAAACTTGATCAGATTAAGTCAAATGAACCATCTTTCCATAATGCATTTTGATGAATGGCTGAATGATGTTTTGACATGGACTGGTGTGAATGATTGAAGCTTGAGGTGAGGGTGGTGGTGGCAGTGTTTTATTGATTGCAGCTTGTCTTATATAGCAAATAATGGGAAGGCCCATTATGGTTCATAGATAATTTACCATACTTCTTTGGGTTTGGCTGCGCTCATGGTTTGGAAGAGATTATGGTGTTTTGTCTGTGAAACAGGTTATCGTCGTGTGCTTGCTACTTCTCTGAAACAGAAATATAGAATGATGGCACCATCTCAGTGAGTTAACTTAGCTAACAATTGTTATTGACCTCTGAAAGTGAGATCAGTGTAAAAATACAAAGGACATATGTTAATTGAAAAATCTGGAGGGGAACCTGAATTTGTCAACCAACGTCATGAAGCCTGTGGTACTGAAAATGAAGTAAAGAAGATGGAGTGAAGAAAGTTTTAGATCTGTTTTAAAATTGATGCAGTTCATGAAAACCACATTTTGTTGCCTAAAGCCAATCATCTTTAGCTCTGATTAAAATATACTGAGTTATAGTTTTGTACAAATATACTAATATACTTTTTGTATAAAAAAAATTGGCAGGTTTCTATATATATCAAAGCCCCAGGTTATTCATTACAGATTATAATAATGCTTAGCGTAAGTACCAAAAAGTGTGCAGCTTGAACTTTCATGAGAAAAAAATCTGGTAGAATAATGAAGTAACACTGCTACATCAGAAATATTGAGAAAATTTGGATATTGGGATATTGGGAAAATGAATGGTAAAGAAATTTGGCTTACTTAAACAACATGCTGGTGTAGTCTGCTGGATTGCTCCCATTTGGCTCCTCCTGCTACTGTTCACCTGACCAGCTAAGATGATTGTCCAAGCTTTTGTTTAATGTAGGGGAACTTGTGACCCTCCACATGTTAATGAACTCCCAATTCCCAGTATCTCTTACTGTTGGCCAGAATTGCTGGGGCTGATGGAACTTGCAGTTCAGCAACATCTGGGAAGCAATATTATCTAACATGTATGAATTGGGAATTTTGATTTATTTCTCTTCTAACAGTTGGAAGCAAACGGTTAACAAAATAAACCATGGCATGTGATTCAGGCTTCTTAAGAGAGAATCAAGCCAAAATTCCTGTTTGTACCTAATGCCATACAACCAGTGGATGAAACTGTTTTATGTACCCACTAGCAGGAATACAAGTGATTGACAAATACATTCTCATTCATGAGTAAGCTGAAAGTTTTTTACAATTCTGGCTTGCCATGATATCCAGATGCGACTAATGTTCTGTACTTTTTGCAGTGAAACATCCTATCGGGTTATATGCTATTTTACAGGTGATATTCTGCTTATTAAGAAAGCATATTGTGGGATTCACTGCCATAAAACCAAGCAGCAAATTTTTACCTCATGAACAATTGTGTGAGCTCTTTGGTGGTGGAAAAGTGTTAAATAACATCTTTTAAATATGATTCTGTTCAGAACTCTTGTCTTAACAATGCCATCAAAAAGATTATAGATAGGTAGTATCTGTCTTTGTCAAACATTTATTAACAAGTTATTTGTGATTAACATTTTTGTGATGTTACCATAGGTCTACAAAAGGGGGGGGGGTCTAGGAAGATTTGCTTTCCTTGATTCTTCACTCTTATTTTTTAATAGATAATACATAGAAAATTATGTTGATATTTTATGGCATTGTACTATTATTATGGGGCGCGATGGCTCAGCAGGTAAGACGCCAGGCTTGTTGATCGGAAGATCGCAAGTTCGGAGGTTTGAATCCCTAGCCCTGCGTGATGGAGTGAGCTCCCACACTCGCCCCAGCTCTTGTCAACCTAGCAATTCGAAAGCATGCAAATGGAAGTAGATGAATAGGTACCACTTCCGTGGGTAGGTAACAGCGTTCCGCGTGCGTCATGCTGGCCACATGACCGCGGAAGCGTCTTCGGACAACGCTGGCTCTTCGGCTAACAAACGGAGATGAGCACCAGCCCCTAGAGTCGGACACGACTGTGTGGGGGAACCTTTACTATTATAATGAACAAGCCTTCCCCAACTTGGTATTCTCCTGCAGTGATGCATCTGGAGAAAGTCTCTGGGTTAATGAAGGCTGGAAAATGCTTATCTTTGCAGCATTTGTTGATATTATTTTGGTGCTATTTTTGAATTGTTTAGGTTATTCTTGCACGTGATGAAGCAAAATTGTAATGGAGCCAGGTGGTTGCTATTCTGTATTCACACATTAAGGCAGGGCTTTCCAAAGTTTTCCCGCGGCGACACACCAACCGCTGTTGGTGTGTCGCGACGGGAAAACCCGGAAGTGCTGCCATTGCGGCAGCGCGCAAAACCCCGGAAGCGCTGCTGCCGCTTTCGGTTTTTGCACGCCGCCGTTGGTGTGTCGCCGCGGGAAAACCCGGAAGTGCTGATGATGATCAGCGCTTCTGGGTTGTGTGGCGACACACCAGACTGTGTGTGGCGACACACTTTTGTGTTGCGACACACAGTTTGGAAAGCTCTGCATTAAGGAATGCTATGTACCAGAACAAAATAGCACACAAAAGCATAATATCCCTTTGACTGTGTTTCTTTATTTTGTACTGTATGTTCAATAACTGAATTGGATTCTGGTTTTCTTGGTAAACTCAGAAATCATTTTCCTTTTCAGTGGAAAAAGTACTATCCTTGCTATACATAGATATATGGAGATCAGGACACCCTGTAGTGACATGAGAGATACAGCAAACAAATGGTGTATAATTTAAAGGATAGCTTTCCAAAGTGTGTGTCGCAACACACTACTGTGTTGCCTGCGGTGTCCTGGTGTGTCGCGCAAAAACCTGGAAGCGCTGATGGAACCGAAAGAAGCGGCACCTCCGCCAATCAGCACCGCCGCCAATGGCGGCGCAGCGGTGGCGGCGCTGATTGGTGGGGGTGCCACTTCTTTCGGTTCCCCCCATCAGCACGTCCGGGTTTTTTGCACAACACACCAGGACACCGTAGGCTGCGCTGCCGCCGTTGGTGTGTGTCGCCAACGTTAAAAGTTTGGAAAGCTCTGATTTAAAGGAAGATGTTGACCACGAAGATGTGAGTTGCTGGTGCAGTCTTAGAACTCTTAATTTGATTAGTTGCCTTAGCCAGGTCATATAAATAATATTTGTTAAAATACTTTTTTTAATACAGGGAAAGTGATAGATTTTGAATAATAAGAGTAACAATATAACTGCAGTTGTATGTATATACTCTTACAGACTGCCTTTTCTGAATAAAGTTACAAAGAATTTTTCAGTACTTTTAATTTTTGGGTTACAGATCTACCGTATTTTCCGGCGTATAAGACGACTTTTTAGCCCAGGAAAATCTTCTCAAAAGTCGGGGGTCGTCTTATACGCCGGGTGTCGTCTTATACGCCGGAAATAGTACTCGCCGTATAAGACCTCTCCTGGCCAAGTGCAGCCGCTCGCCGGAACGCAGCCCCCAGGGAAGAGCAGGAGGACGAGCGCGGGAGAAACGCGGGGAGGGGGGAGCGAGCTCCGTTCCCTCGGAGCAGCCTTGGGAAGGGAGGGGGCAAAATGCAGTGGCTCCAGGACGGGCTCCAAAGTCGCCCACAACGCTCAACGGGCGCTTCGCCTCGCCTTCCCTTCCCCTCCCAGCCGCGCTTTAAATGGAGCGGGGGCCCAGAAACTCCCCGCGTTTCTCCCGCGCTCGTCCTCCTGCTCTTCCTGCACTTGGCCAGGATTGTATGAGGCTGTGGTTTCCAGGTTAAGGGTGTGTGTGTCTCTGTGTGTGTGTGTGTGAAGAGAGGATAGATCAGTTCTCCCTTGAAGCTGTTAGTAGGATAAGGACTATTGAATTAAAATGAAAGGAGATTCAAGCTGAATATTAGACAGAATTCCCTGATGGAAATAGCTATCGGACAACGCTGGCTCTTCGGCTAACAAACGGAGATGAGCACCGGCCCCTAGAGTCGGACACAACTGCACAAATGTGCGGGGGGAACCTTTACCTTTTAATGGAACCAAATATTTAGAACAATGGTGGATTCCTCCTTGCTGGAGATTATCAAATAGGAGCTGAATGGTTACCTGTCACCAATCCTCGCAGCAAAACCCCATCCTAGTCCAATTTCCTTCCAACTCATGCATTCTATGATTCTTGGATTTGGGAGAGTATTTTTATGGATTTCCTCAGGTTTGGTTTGGTTTGGTTTTTTTGTAAAAAATATGTTAAATTTTGGGAGGTTTAAACCTTCCTCAGTCTTAAAAAGATTCTAGATGGTACCCAGAGAGCAACACCAATAACCCAATAAATAATAAAGAAATACTATAAATCCGCCATTACATTAAAAATTAACGATTGTACATCTACACATATTCCACATCTGATTGATAATTTTCTCTCTCCCTGGAACAGGCGATAGAGTATAAGCTGGCTTTATATGGCCTGTCTCCATTATTTTTAAATTATTTTTTTTCCGGCGTATATCCCAAACTCTATATTTTAAATGGAAAAGTTGGGGGTCGTCTTATACGCCCAGTCGTCTTATACGCCGGAAAATACGGTACTTATACTTATCTAATTTTTCATTCTTGTTATATTTTGCATTCATTCTAAATTCTTATTTTTATTGTTTCCAACTCAACAGAATATTGGAAACACTGAAAACTGAACAGAATGGGGCCAAATTTGGTATGGCAGAGAAGTGGGGGCGGGGGGGCGGAAATCACATTAAAAATGGGCTTGATCCATTTGGTGCTGTATATAAGTTAAATTCCCCACTGCATCTCTACATTAATCAATTCATTCTAAGCCTCCTTTCCTATTCCCTCCTAGCCATGTGATGCAGAGCAGAGCTATTGAGGGGTTAGAAAGAATTCCAGAAGCCATGCTCAGCTTGCTTTCCCTACCTTGTTTATTTACAATATTCACTTATCCAGATGAAGCAAATGAATTTTCTTTCACACACTATATTTTGTTGTAATTCTCCATGCATAATCTATGTCTATAGGCAACTCATTTGTAGGATGCAAATAACATCAGGTCTGGGGTAATTGAGGTCGTACATTTGTCTTTCCAATGCCGAAGAACTAATCTCTTGGCAACAGTGAGGGCATGTAGAATCCACTTCCATTGTCTAGCTGTCAATTTCCATGTACTGTAGTTCAAAAGAATGTATGCATCCAAAAATATTAAACAGAACATAACATTAAGACATTGAAAAAGGCTAGGTTTTAATGAAGTGTTATTTGTGCATCTCCAACATGACAATAATTTACTTGTTCCTTTTCTGTATAAACACAGTGGGGTCCACCAACTCTGAAATAGATTTTTTTTATTGTATAAACTGTAATCTAAAATCCAATTACATGTTTAATATTGGGGTGGAAATGTTTTCCGTTATTTAGAAAGAAATCCAGTTCTTTATTCCATTCATTCTTTAAAGTTTGCATATCAAATCAATGTATTGGTAACAGGTATTTATAAAGAATGATGGTGGGCATTTTGGTCTCACTCATCTAATAACTTAAATGTTTCTCAGGTTGAAAATCTCCAAATTGAGATGTCACTAAATGTTCTAATTGTAAATACTGCCAGTGAGTGGTAACTGGCAAATGGTATTTATCTTTTAACCTAGAAAATGATTAAAACTCATTGATATTATCTACTACTTGAACTATTAACTTTTCTGAATTGTGGATTTTGCAGCCTCTTCTATAGACCTCCTTTGATTTAGCTTACACTTGATGGGTAGTATGGGACATGCCTCGCTATCAACTGAATTTACTTCCTATAAATATATTTCATGAGCACCAACATTTATTCCTATGGCTGCTTACCAAGCACACTTTTGAGTAAAAAATCTTGGCTTAAATAAGGTAGATTATATGCTAAGAGTATGTAACTGTGTATAGTCTCTTTTTTCCCCACTTCATTTTTCCTTTTGTGCAAGTGGGAAAATCAAGTCAGAATTCACAATTAATCATAGTTTCCCATTGTGTATAAACTGGGATCTTTGGTTAGTTCCTGTCAAGTCAGTTTTTATAAGCCAACTTCAGAACATAGTTTAAATCTGATTTTTAATCCTGGCACATTTAGGAGCAATTAATGTTTATCTCAGATTCCAATGCAACAGAAAGCAGTGGTTAATTGTTGCTTCCTGATTAACTTTTGCATAAGGAGTAAGGGTGCTGCATCTATGCATATTATAGTAATTTTTTGTATAGATTTTAACTTCTGCTATTTTGTAAACCGCCCAGAGTCCCCTATTCGGGGAGATGGGCAGGGATAAATTAAATTAAAATAAAATAAAATAAAATAAATAAATAAATAAATAAATAAATATTGTGATATAAAAATCTAGATTTTGGAAAAGGGCTTGGTTCTACATGTGAATATGATCATACTTTTTTCTTAATGTGCTTACATTCAAGCAACACAATACTGTTTTCTACTGGAATAATTGGTGCTGCAAGCAGGCCTCTATGGGCACATACTGCACATATTTTCATGTATTTTCATGCATATAGTAAAACATGAAATCATCTTAAGTCTCTTCACCACTATATATTTTAAAAATGTCAGTTGCGTGAGTAAATGTTTTGATGCACTATTTTACAGTATCTTAAAATCTGTTTCATGGTAAATTTCATAAAATTAAGAGTAATCATTCTAGGAAAAAAACGTGTGGTGTCTGCTTTTTGGTCTTGCAATTCAAGTAAATATGAACGAGTGAAAAAAAGCAGCAAACGTGTAGAATACAGTATGTTGTTTTTTGGTATGATGTTTAGTGTTGTGATTGTTGGTGATGCTGTGGAACAAAAAGTTTTCATTAGCAATTTAAGAAGGATAGGTAGACTGACAAAGGAAGAGTGGGCAAGTTATGAGATACATAGAACAAGAGGAATAATAATAGTACAAGCAGAAGTAAAATAAGATGGAAAATATTTAAGTATTGCTGGAGAAGCAAGCTGGCATGGTTACAGCATTGAGAAGAAAGTTGTAAGTTGAATAGCTGGCAAGTAATAATATATGGTAGGTAGTATCACAGCACAGATGATTACATCAGCAGTGAATGTAGACAGGAAAAGTTGCTGGTGGAATTTGACAACAGTGTGAAGTGGTGAAATCTTTGCTTTAGTGAAGGAAGTAGAAGCTGAAAATGTCCCCATGATTACATGATGTGTGATAAACTAACTTACTTACTTACTTACTTACTTACTTACTTACATATATATATATATATATATATATATATATATATATATATATATCCGCCCATCTCCCCCAACGGGGAACTCTGGGCGGTTTACAATGAAAATTTCCTGCCCATTTCCCTCCCAGAGGCTGTACATTTCAGTTCTTTGAAGGTAATCTATTTGTCTTCCTACAGGACATCTGGATATCTTTCTTGAATTAATGCTGTTTTTCTCTGGGATTTAATTTGCAGTGTTTAATTCCTGAAAAATATGGATCTTATCTGAGAGTATCTAGACTTCTCTAGATTACTGTGTTTTACTTTAATTCATAGAACAAAGGGCTACAATGAGAAAGCAAATGTTGGTTATTCCCACTCTCAGAACATACATAGTTTCAAAACTGGCTATCGTGGTAATTTGTCATTTATGAATCATTTCCTGCCCATAACGTATTCTGCAATACAATAATAATATGCAGTTTCTCTGGTTATTATTTATAGCTGCTTATGAATTGCAGTGATCTAATACAGATTTAATACAACTTTTTAAGTGAGTAAACTCTGAAAACTTTGCCATAAAATCCTGTCAGTGGAGAATTAGTGAAATCAACTCTGTTAAATACAAATGGCTCTTGAAAAGTTTTCTGAGATCCCTTGGCTCTTAGCTGAGAAAAGCATGTTGAGAAAGAAACCAGATAACTTAAGTAAGGAAAAACAGGGTTCATATGTAAATATGCAGTTAATCTAATGTTATATTCACATGTGAATAATTTTGCAATATGAGGTCTTAACATTCTAAGTCAGAGCTTTCCAAACTCCTCATGTTGGTGACACACTTTTTAGACATGCATCATTTCGCGACACACTCTTACAGCAGGGCATCATTTCGCGACACACTCTTACAGCAGGACACAAGGCAGGCACTAGGACCTGCACGGAATCACAGCAAGTTTGGAGGCAGCAAGGCACAAGGCAGGCACTAGGACCTGCGTGGAATCCTGGCAGGGCTCGGAGGCAGCAGCAGCCCCGACACACCCAAACACTGTAGCCGACACACTAACCTGTCCTGACACACAGTTTGGAAAGCTCTGTTCTAAGTATTGGTACTGTAGAGGAATATAGAGATGGCCTTGAAGAAGGAATACAAAAGCCATTACAAAAACAAGAGCTTAGCCCGGAAGACAGGAGGGAATGAGGAAGAAACTCAAGACTGATCTGCATTGACTCTCTTTGGTATAAGAGGGAGGTAGAGATAAATTCTGTCAGGCTTTCAAGATACTGTTGCTATACCTTATAACGTAGCTTTCCAAAGTGTGTGGCACGACACACTACTGTGTTGCCAGTGGTGTCCTGGTGTGCCACGCGAAAACCTGGAAGCGCTGATGGGGGGAACCAGAAGAAGCGGCACCCCCGCCCCATCAGCGCTTCCGGGTGTTCACGCGACACAACAGGACACCGCAGGCAGCGCTGCCGCCACCACCGCCATTGGTGTGTGTCGCCAACATGAAAAGTTTGGAAAGCTCTGCCTTATAACAATAGAATCAAGTAGTACTTATGGAGTATATTTCCTGACCGGGCCTATCTCAAAGGGTGGCAGGTGTCAGGAAACATAACTAATGTAGGCTTTCTTTTTGCCCCTTGAAGTCATTGCAGTCTAATTTTGACTTTTAATAGTGTTAACATTTAGTAAATAAGATACATGGCAGGAGCAGGAGTGGGCTGTTGGTAACAGGGTGGGACTGGCCTGGACCCTGCGGCTGCTGTACAGACCTTTGCTGTGGCTTACAGGCCATCTTGCATTGCAGCATCACCATCGGACCCTGGACAGAGGTGCAGCCTTTGGTGTGTTGGGCTGTATGTGTAGCTTTGGGGACTTTCCATTTTCTATCTGGAGGACTGTGGTTTGGGAGTTGATGGACTGTATATCCTTGGATGGATGGGAATGAATTGAGGCAGGTCAGTGGAATCATGCATGAAGCTGTTTGGATATCTTCTTGGGTGAGAGCCAGGGGAAAGGAGAGAAGACACCCTTTCCTCACCCCTGATGGTTAGAAGTAGGCATCCCTTGGTAGCTGAATTATAGCTGGCTGGGGGAGGGATGTTCTATATCAGGGGTGGGCAACGTCTGGCCCGCAGGCCATATAAGGCCCGCAAAAGCAATTGGTCCGGCGTGCGGCAAGAGTGTGGCAAGCATGGCGGCAGCGGGCATGGCGGTGGGCACGGCAGCGGCGGGCGCTGCACCAGGCGTGGCAGGCACGGCGGCGCCGGGTGCGGCGGCCCCCCCAGTGCGCGCGATTGGCTCCCACCCGCAAACCCCGCCCCCCGGCCCTCAAGTGATGTTATAAATGTCAAAATGGCCCTTGGCATAAAAAAGGTTCCCCACCCCTGTTCTATAGATAAGTCTGTATAGGGGATGGGGAAGTGTGATGGGGGATGGCTGTTGAGCTATTAGACTGCTGAGCGTCAGGGTAGAAGCAACCTACTGGTCCTTGCCCTGTCCTTGGTGCCAGAGTATATGTTTATTGAGGAGGGGATCAGCAGTTGGGCGGGGATCTCAGTGGGGTTAAGGGCAGGCAGGAACATTGATGTGATGGGTAGGAGATTTGGTGGAAGTCAGGGGCAGGGACACTTTCTGGCCCCCTGTACTTGGTACTGGTGTCCTGCTCTATCCCCTTGTGCTCTTAAGTGCCAGGTCAGTCTGTAATAAGGCCTCCTGTTTGATCTGATTGTAGATGAGAAGGCTTACCTGACATGTATTACTGAGACCTGGAGGGGGGGAATTTCTCTTTCAGAGATATGCCCACCTGTTTTTCGGGTATAGAATCAGCTGAGATTACTTCTGACTAGATTACGTCTTCGAATATTTCAGCACTACTTCCTGCTGTAGGGAGTCAGGACCTATTCACACTGTCTGCCCCAGGCACCTGGTGGACCCTATTTGGTTTCAGAGAGAACTTGCAAGTTTGGTGCACAGTCCAACTTGAGGCATTGGTTGTCACTTGGATTGAGAGGGTGGTTGGGGCATTAGATCAAATTGTGCCTGTGCAGCCTATCCTGTCTTGTGGATCCTAGAGCTTCCCCTGGTTTACAGCGAAGCTGAGGGAGATGAAGCGGGCTAAGAGACACAGAAAGCACCATTGGAGGTCAGATGAGTGAACCAGGCAAACATGAGCTAGAGCTGCTACTAGGACTTACCTCATGGCAGTAAGGATAGCAAGGAGCTAGTACTTTTTTACCCTTACTGTGTTGGCAGAGAGCCATCTGGCAGCCCTGTTTTAAGTGACCTGGTACCTATTTGGGAAGTTAAAGCAGGAAACTCACTTAAAGAACTGCTATGAGGAATACATTAGGCATCTGTCTGGTTAAATTGCTCAGAATTGCTCTCAGTTGGACTCTGGCCTTGATGCAAGAAGTCCCATGGAGTTGACTGGAGCCCAGTTTGATGTTGTTACATAAGCTGAGTTTGATCCTGTTAGTCCTGAGAAAGTGGACAAGTGTTTCAAGGCTATGAGCTCAGCCACCTGTGTATTCGATCCATGCCCCTCCTGGTTAGTAAAGGTGTCCTGGGAAGTGATGTGTGGTTGGGTTTTGGTAGTAGTGAATGCATCCTTGAGAGGAGGTGTATCATCTGTATGCTGATGATATACAGTTGTACATCTCTGCCCTGGGCTGACCAAATTATGTTGTGGAGGTTCTGTCTTGATGTGTGGAGGCTGGATGGGGAAGAACAGACTTCAACTCAACCTGAGCAAGACTGAGTGGCTCTGGGTTTTTTGCCTCCTAGATCCAGTGATTTTCCATCTCTAGTTCTGGATGGGGTCACACTGTCCTAGATAGAACCAGTGCACAGTTTGGGGTCCTCCTGGACTGGCGGCTTCTTTTCAAAGAACAAGTGACAGCTATGGCCAGTACGTCTTTTGTACAACTCCGTGTAGTATAACAGTGGCACCCTTTCCAGGATCAGGCAGAAATGGTCTACATGGCACTGCCCTTGAAGAACATCCAGAAGCTGCAGTTGGTCCAGAATGCAGTGGCACAAGCAATTATGGGTGTGCCTTGATACAACCATGATACGCCTTTGTTTCACGAGCTGCACTGGCACCCAGTTGGCTTCCAGGTGCAATTCAGGGGGCTAGTTGTCACCTATAAAGCCCTTCATGGCATGGAGCTGGATTACTTGAGGGACCACCTCTCTTCAATTATCTCTGTCCCATCAGATTTGACAGAAAGGGCTTGTGTGCCAGGCCCCGTTGATTAAAAAGTGTCACTTCACAGGAACCAGGAAGCATGCCTTTTCTATAGTTGTGCTTCTCCTCTGGGACACCATCCCTCCCAGTATTAAATTAGCCACAATCTTGCTGGGCTTTAGGACCTGGCTTTGCTCTCAGGCACAAAGTTTGTGAGGGGTTATGCCCATGAGTTAAATGTATTTGCTGTTGATTGGTTTATCCTTGGTGGCCATTTTTCTTTTGTTATATGTGTTTTTTTATTGCATCCTTTATTGTGTGGATGTTTTTATTGTGTTAGCTTACCAGAATCTCTTATGTGAGGTGGATAACCATATAAATCTAGCAAATAAATATGTTTACCTAAACTGAAACGTATTTGAGCATGCACAGAACAACTGAAATTTTACTTCCACACTTGGAACAAAACTGCCACACTTGGAATGTTCTGTTGTAACATTTTGAGTGTCCCCTGTTCCAGTACTTGAAATATTTTGCATGTTCTGTCATGAGGAATTTAAAAAAAAACTTGAAACAAGCCCCTTGCTCTCTTGTATTTCATTGTAGAGTCACAAAAAGTGGGTTGGTCATCTATGCTGAATATGTCTTGTCACCCAGCTAGAAAAAAGTATTTGATCAAGGGGATGAATTTTTTTTAGATTCTGAACCATGCAATAGAAGCAACAATTAAATAATACTTTTTTGCAAAGTCTGCCTTCACAAACAGCATCAGAACGCCCCAGCAAAGAAGCAATAAAAATAGCTTCATTTCAACATACCCAGGAACAAGATAATGGAGAAATACTTTTCTGGCTTTGGTTGAGGCTTGTTTTTAATGTACATGTACAGTGCCCAATTTTGCATTTGGCAGTCTCCTTGATAAAGCACAACACACACAGTGACTATAAAGACAACAATGTTACATTGAACTCAAACTTTCCCATACAAAAAATGTAATACTAGCAATAAACTTAGTTACCTACCTATGGGTCAGTCTTTAAGTCTGAAATGGTTCTTAATCTCAATGCATGTTTTAACTGCTCTTGCTGACTCCCACTGTCTCCTCCCCTCAAATATCACCAGGGATGTGACCTGTTTTTATTTTTCTTTTGGTCAGTGTGCTCTCAGTGGCTAGAGGAATTTTAAAAGGCAAAGTGGGATGTTGGCGCAATTGAAATACCATGATACCCTACTTTGGGGCAACATTTTGGAATTCAAGGAACTTTTGTTGCAAGCTCCGAACACTGAAACTATCTGAGCTTGGAACATTTTGCACAGCCCTAGTTTATGTCATGCTTATACAAGGCAATTTTCTATGAGCAGGTTTTATCTCAGCTAGTAGATTCAGATTGGCAGATGGATTGTGTTTTGATGAAAGTTGGGTCATGCCAGAGGTAAACCACAATATTTTAAATTCATTTTTCTTTCTTAAAGCAAATCATGAAAATAAACAGTACAGCGTGAGGGGAAGCATGCACAAATAGAGGGAGGATATGTCAGGCTTCCATTTTCCTCCCTTGTCCTCCCTTTCTGCTTTTTAAACTGATACTTAACATCTTTATGTATAAGATTGTGATATATATATATACACACGGAATTTAGTATACACTATATAAATATAAATATATATTGAATTGAACTCATGGACATAGCATTAATGTTGTATATATTCCCTAAAACTTTACATTTTTAGTTACTTGTTTTAAAGAACAATGCTGCCAATTATAATCATTGCTCATCTTGAGTAAAGCAGCATATTGGAAGAGAGTAATTACTCAGACCTGAAATCAGAAATAATTTCTAAATGATAAGTGGATTTATAACAAAAATCAAACAATACATATCTGATATTGAATGAATCCTCAGTCAAGAAGAATAAAAGAATTACTTCAAGATTAGTAATCCATCTTTTTGTCAAAGTTGTATCAATGGTATAATGACACCATATATTTGAACCAAGATTAGATTATGCTATCAGGCAGCTCTGTGGAATAGATTTCTCTTTATGTCATGCCTATTTTTTTCTAGGTTACTTTTTATTGACTGTGTCATAAAAATATGAGTCACTGCTGAGTAGTATATTATGCCCAAACAACTTGAATGTATAATAGCTGCTAAAATGACTCAACTTTGTCTAGAGAAGGATCTCACTTTATAGTGAATGGCTGTAATTTTTAATACACTTATTGAAGGTGGTTTAAAAAGTTAGGATGGCACAATAATTCCTCTTTAGAAAATCATGTTTACATTAGATTAGGTTTTGCTGATTTACAGTATATTTGCATGTAATAAAAGAAGGGAAGAAATGCTAGAAGTAATAGTGATCTCTTAGACCAAAATCTGGGTAATTTATAAGAGCTAACTAAATGTCACAAAAGTTTACCAGACTCCTTTAAAACTACCTCTCTTCTATATGTTAATTTAAAAAAATGTAATATCAGCATTGAGAACTGGGAAGCCCTAACTCATGAGTGTTTCAATTGGAGGTCATCCTTTATTAATGGCGCTATGGACTTTGAAGAAGCATGAGTACAGGGCGAAAAGGAGAAAAGAGCTAAAATGAAGGCACGTCAAGCAAACCCTCATCATGACCGTCTCCCACCCGGAAACCTATGCCCTCATTGTGGGAGGTTGTGCGGATCCAGAATTGCCCTTTATAGCCACTTACGGATCCACCGTTAAAATTTTACCTTTGGAAGACAATCTTACTCGGCTACGAGTGATCGCCAATGAATATATGTTAAAGTCTCTCTGAGCTATCTGCTTTAACTGGATTCCCTCCTTTAAAACAATCAACTTGCAGTAATGCATAAAAGAACAATATATATTCTCCAAAGAATATTATATTTGGTAACACAGGCCAATACAGGGATTCCTTGTAAAGTAGAAAGCATAAATACATAAAATTGTAGTAGCCCTTAATTAGTAATGCTGGAGGTATATTAGAAGTAGGCCTAAGGTCAATATTGGCTAAATAGAGTAGTGTAACAGCGTAGTTGACAGTCATGTCTCCCCTCATTGATTGATTGACTGATTATGTGCCATCCAGTCAGTGTTGACTCTTAGCAACCACATAGATAAACCACCTCTAGAATGATGTGTCCCTAGCCTGGTCCTTCAGATTTACAACAGTGCACTCTTGGCTGCTGTAATCAGATCCTACCTTGCTGCTAATTGTCCTCTTCTTTCTCTTTTCTTCCACCTTTCGCAGTGTTACAAACTTTTCAAGAGAGCTAGGTGTTCAGCTAATGTATCCAGAATAAGATAATTTGAGCTGGGTGATTTGGGCCTCGAGTGAGAATTCTGGATTGATTTGTTCTATGATCCATTTGCTAATTTTCTTGGCTATCCATGGTATTCTCAGGAGCTTCTCCAATATCAAAATTCAAAAGTGTCAGTACTCCTTTTGTTCCACTTCTTCAGAGTCCAACTTTCACTTCCATTTCTTCAGAGTCCAACTTTCACTTCTACTCTCCCCCATTCTCCACCTGGCCCTCACCCAACTGGGTCATAGGGAACAGGGACTCTTCCTTCTCATTCTCTCATTCCAAGGAAGGTGCCCTCCTACTCAACTTTCAGATTCTTACTTCAACTGTGAGACAGTTATTTCCTTTATGTTTTTCCCACGCTCTTCCACTTTCTTATCCACTAGTTCACAATTCCACAGTCCATCTAGGATAAGGCAAGGCTGATCATGTTCTTGCTTAGCCAAAGTTACTCAGCCTCCTGCATAATTGGCTTAACTAGCCTAATTTATAAATTTAAATACCACCTGATTTAAGTTCCTGGCCACTCATAATTCTCAACTCTTCCATTCTACTTTACCCCTGCCTAAAGAGTAGTGAGGTGTGTGGCAAGGTATATCTTTGTCTGATTGTCACATAACAATATTTTAGGATTAGGAATTCACTGTTAAATAAGCCATGCTGTATTTTAATATAGGAGGACTATTCCCCTGTGGACGTTTCTTGATCTTTCTGAGCATTCATTGGAGCCATCCCAAGAAAGCAGCCCCATTCTTTATTCTGTAATGCAGGGCTTTCCAAACTGTGTCGCGACACAGTACTGTGTCGCCTGGGCGCCCCAAGTGTGTTGCATGACAACCCGGAAGCGCTGATGGCGTACTGCCGCACGCGGGAGCGGCGGTGGGCCATCAGCGCTTCCGGGTTGTCGCACAACAAACCAGGCCGCCGCTGCCGCTACGGCGCGCAAAAACCCGAAAACGCAGTGGTGGCAACCCGGAAGCACCGGCGGCGGCGCTTCCGGGTTTTTGCGCGCCGGCCGATGGTGTGTCGTCAACGGCAAAAGTTTGGAAAACCCTACTGTAATGTATATGTCTAAAGCAACCTCCTCCAATCTAAGTGTCCTCCAGACGTCCAGACTTCACGTTCCAGAACTGCCAGCTCTGATTGTGCTATCTCAGTTCTGAGAGTAAAGTTTATGCAGCTGGGGGTTTCCCAGGTTGGGGAAGTTTTGTCATGCTTTTCTATTCACAAGACTATGCTCTTAGGCTATTCAAATCCCACCGCACACCAACTTTGTCACACGTCTTTGGTTTTCAGAAAATGATCAGATGCTCAGCATGGAAGTGACTTCTTGAGATTTTCCCCCTATTTTATTTATAACGTCAGATATATGCAAACATAGTTTCATTTTCATCCATTCAAGGCTAATTATACAGTATTAAGGCAGTTAAACAAGTATTTTCTCCCCCATTGCCCTCCCTCATCTGCATTGGTCATAAAAGGACAGGAATGCAGCATTGATTTATTGCTGCTCATGCCAATATTTCTAAATTAACCATGTCCTTGTAATGTGTTAAACCTGTGTCTATATGTATAACTAGTTTTGCATCCCCCTGCATCTCCCTTCTCTCCTAGCCTTGTGTGGCGCAGAGTGGTAGGCGGCAGTATTGCAGCTGAAACACTCCCCACGACCTGAGTTCGATCCCAGGGGAAGCTGGTTCTCAGGTAGCTGGCTCAGGTCAACTCAGCCTTCCATCCTTCTGAGGTCGGTAAAATGAGTACCCAGATTGCTGGGGGAAAGGTAATTATGACTGGGGAAGGCAATGGCAAACCACCCCGCTCTATAGTCTGCCAGGAAAACGTTGCGAAAGCGGCATCTCCCCAGGGGTCACATGACTCGGTGCTTGCACAGGGGAACCTTTCCTTCCTTTCTCTCTTAGAGTTAAGCAAGGGACTTCAGTAGCACTTGGCTGTTAATCAGGCTGCAAGATATAGTTTACCTTGATCTTTCTCTGGAGCATGATTTCCGCTCTTCCTTAGATCAGTTCCAGTGCCCTGGTCCTCCATTTTTCCAGTGAGTCTTCAGACCACTCTAAAGCACTTTTATCTGCCTTTTCCCAGAGCACTCTGTAACAGTCAGACCCTCTGCAACAAAAGCTGCCTAATTCATCGTGGTTTACCAGCCATCCCAAATCCAAGTTTAGCCAGCATATCATCCCCTTTTCACTTCCCGTCAAAAAGTCTTTGCCTTTGGAATTTTTATCTCATTCCTGCAGCCTGCCCTTATCAGAATATCAAAACACATGATAGGATGGCAAACAGTTCTCAGCTGCTACATTCTGTCACACAGATGGGCAGATTTCTAAAAACCGTAAAAAAGCAGAACATACTAGTTTGTGGAGATGGAAAAGAAATTACTCATCAGTACCACTACCCAGTAATTAAGCACAGTGTAAACAAGGGGGATTCCTGAGATGGGTATCTTTCCAGGTTTTCTTGTTTTGGAATATGAAGTAGTAGTGAGAGGTATAGAAAACCTCATTATTCCTTGGGGGCTTCCGGTGGGAATGGCGGACTGAACTGGTTCAGCGGGCAGAGCTGACAACGCAGTAACTTTTTTCGGGCTCAGGCAGGTTTTCCTGAAGCCCAGAAACGTTCTCCGGATCAAGGAGAATATCTGGAATCATCCTCTGGATGGATGCTTGCAGCCAGAAGATTGCAAACAGCATTTCACATTCGACTGGTAAGAGCCAGCTGAGAGGCGGGGATTTCATCACTTTCCAAGCCGCGCTGTAGTCTTCAAGGGACACTGAGACCGGCCACCCATTTCTAAATCACCAGTTTGTATTTTTTTTATGGGGTACATAAGTATATGTACCCCAAGAGAGGCTTTCTACAGCGAGGAGAGGCTGGTTCTCTTGGAGCGTAACGTTATTTTTGGGGTTACTTTTTTTTTTTTTTGTTTAAATCTTTTTAAGTTTTGGATTTTGTTTTCCTTCCAAAGGAAATTCCAAAGATTGAGAGTAAACAATTGTCTTCCTGTTATGTCACCAGGAGAGCCTGGTGGCGTGGCGCGGCGGCCTTGGCGGCATGAGTGGTTGGCCGGAGACTCGCCGGGTGCAGTCTTTGGCGCAACCGGTGGAGCAGCAGGGTGGCTTGTGGGCCCCCCGGCGCAGTGGACCAGCTTCGGTGGCGGCGAGATCTGACGCAGCAGAGTGAACTTGGCAGCACAGCGGAGCTCGGCGGCGCAGTAGGCTGGCCTGGCGGCCTCCTGGCACAACAAACCAGTGCAGGGGATGGTGGACCCCGATGACAGACTTGGCGCAGCGAAGCTTGCCGACGGGATATGAACTCTGGGGACTTTAGATCTCTTTACCAGAGCCCCCTGGACTCTAGACCCCTCTTCCAGTGCCCCCTGGACGAAGACCTGGGCGGTGAATCTTCATGGTCCCAGGCCCCTTGCAAGAGCCCCATGAATAAAGAGGGAGGATCGCGGGGGAGCATGGTCTGCGGATCCCAATAATTCTAACAATCCCAGCCAATTAAATCGGCCACCTCCAAATTAAGTAAGGCGGCAGAGGGTTCCAGCGGTCCCTTAATGTGAATGTGGTACTTCCCCTGTGGGTGAGTGACACGAGGAGGGGGTCCAGGATTGTATGATTATGTGTGAGAGTACCCACCCCTGAGTGAGAGACAGGTGGTGGGTAGGAGTGACTGAGGTGCCCCTCTTCGACTAGTGAGAGAGGCCAAGGGGGGCACAGTGGGGGTGTGGGTGGTGGTCAGGAACCAACAGTGCCGAGAGAGAGAGCTGGTGCGCTGGGGGGGACTGCCATTGCCCAAGGTTGATTGAGTGTGAGAAGATGGATGCGTGGGGTCAGGGACCCTTGTTTAAACCCAAGATTTCCGGAGGTCCAGGAGTGGAGGCTACTGGACCAGGAAACCCTGGGGGCCTTAGGGTGGGTTACCCAATCGAGGTGGTGACGGGTCAGGGATGTTACGATGGGAACTGGAGGGCAGGCCATCTTCCGGCCCTCCGAGTTCAAACCCAGGCCCTGGACAGCAGATCCTCGAGAGCCCTGGTCTCCGGTTGGTGCTACTTAACGCCAGGTCAGTGAACAACAAGCCCCCCTCGTGTGATTTGATCACAGAGGAGGGGGCAGACCTGGCGTGTATGACTAAGACCTGGCTGGGCTCAGAAGGGGGGATAGCCCTTTCGGAAATGTGCCCGGCCGGGTTTCAGGTGTAGCACCAGCCGAGACACCGAAGCAGGGGAGGAGGGGTGGCGGTTGTCATCCGAGAGTCTCTAGTGGCCTTCAGGGTTTCTGCTCCACAAGTG
This sequence comes from Charina bottae, assembly GCA_023362775.1. Classification (NCBI taxonomy): domain Eukaryota; kingdom Metazoa; phylum Chordata; class Lepidosauria; order Squamata; family Charinaidae; genus Charina; species Charina bottae. Next base: position 180,140,836 of record JALMGJ010000001.1, on the reverse strand, counting down.
GCTGGTTGTGAGTCCGTTTTTCAAGTTGGGTTCCCGTGAACAATTGGGAGTGTTGTTACTGTACCAGCCCCCCTGCTGCATAGCAACCTCCCTGCCTGAGCTGCTTGAGGCCGTCTCGGGGTTGGCGGTGGAGTTCCCCAGACTTATGGTTCTGGGGAACTTCAACCTGCCGTCCCTGGGGCGTGACTCGGAAGCGACTCGGGAGTTCATGGCTACCATGGCAGCCATGGGCCTGTCCCAGATTATTTGGGACCCGACTCGAGACAGTGGCCTCACCCCGGACTTAGTTTTCTTGTCCGAGCAGTGGCAAAGTGATCTCAGGGGAGAGTTAGATCTATCCCCATTGTCATGGTCAGACCACGCCCTGGTGGCCCTGAGATTCTCTTGTGCCGCCCCACTCTGCCGGGAGGCAGGACCCATTTGATTGGTCCGCCCCCGGTGACTTATGGACGCGATGAGGTTTCAGAGGGAGCTGGGGGTTATACCCGAGGACCTGCTGCACGGTCCAGCGGAGGCCCTGGCCGCAGCCTGGAACAGGGAAGCGGCCGGGGCCTTGGACAGGATCACTCCTTTGTGACCTCTCTTACCCCACTCAACCTGTCACTCCCCGTGGTTTACGGAGGAGTTGAGGGTTTTGAAGAGGGTTAAGAGACGTCTGGAGCGCCACTGGAGAAAAACGAAGACTGAATCTGACCGAAAACAATCTAGAGCCGCTATTAAGGCCTACCTTGTGGTGGTAAGAGTGGCGAAATGGCAATATTTCTCCGCTCTTACTGCGTCCGCAGAATGCTGCCGGACGGTCCTGTTTAAGATTACTTGGGCTCTCTTGGGTCAGATAAAATCAGAGACCCATTTACAGGGCTGATTGGAGGAGTTTTCTGAGCATCTGCAGGATAAAATTGCTCAGATTCATTCCAAGTTGGACTCTAAATAAGCGTGAGGCACAGTCTGAGGAGATGCCGAGGGAGAGTACTTGCCCTGTTATCTGGGAACAGTTTGATCCTGTTGGACCTGAGGAAGTGAACAGGATCCTCCAGACTGTAAATGCCACATGTTATCTTGACCCATGCCCTTCCTGGCTGGTAAAGAGCCCGGGAAGTGACTTGTGGCTGGGTCCAGGCGATGGTTAATACATCCTTGAGGGACGGGGTGTTTCCGGCCACCTTTAAGGAGGCGCTGGTACACCCCCTCCTCCAGAAACCATCCCTGGACCCTACGGGGTTGAACAATTTTCATCCTGTATCCCACCTTCCCATTTTGGAGAAGGTGGTGGCGTTGCAACTCCAGAGGATTCTGGATGGAACGGATTATCTAGACCCCTTTCAGTCAGGTTTCAGGCCAGGATATGGGACAGAGACTGCATTGGTCGCGCTTATGGATGATCTCTGGCAAGAGCAGGATAAAGGGAGTGCATCCATCCTGGCTCTCTTGGACCTCTCAGCGGCTTTCGATACCATCAACCATGGTATCCTTTTGGGACGGATCAGGAGGTTGGGGGTGAGCGGCGTGGTTTTGCGCTGGTACACCTCCTTCCTCCAGGGCCGTTCCCAATCGGTGGTGATGGGGGAGAGACCCGACCTGCGACCCCTCCTGTGTGGGGTGCCGCAGGGTTCGGTTCTCTCTCTCCTATTTAACATCTACATGAAACCACTGGGTGAGATCATCCGTCACCACAGAATGAGGTATCATCAATACACGGATGATCGGTCGCTGCTCTATCTCAGTGCCTGGGGGCTGTGGGGGTCTGGATGAAGAACAACAGGCTTCAGCTGAACCCTGGCAAGATAGAGTGGCTGTGGATTGATGGCCCCTCTATGTCCAGGAAGTTGTCATCTTTGTTTCTGGATGGGGTGGCACTGCCCCATTCAGAGCCAGTGTGGAACCTGGGGGTCCTCCTGGACTCTCAACTCCTGCTCAAAGAGCAGGTGGCAGTCGTGGCCAGGAGGGCCTTTGCGCAACTTCAAGTTGTGCGCCAGCTACGCCCATTCCTGGATAGAGAGGCCCTCCGAACAGTCACTCATGCCCTTGTCATCTCCCATGTAGACTACTGCAATGCGCTCTACATGGGGCTACCCTTCAAGAGTATCCGGAAGCTTCAGCTGGTGCAGAATGCAGCCACGCGGGCAGTTACTGGTGCCTTAAGATCGGCACATGTGACACCACAGCTGTGCGAGCTGCATTGGGTACCAGTTTGCTTCCGGGTCCAATTCAAGGTGTTGGTTATCACCTTTAAAGCCCTACATGGCATGGGGCCAGGTTACCTGAGGGACCGTCTCATCCCCATAACATCGACCCGCCCCACCCAGTCGTGCAGAGAGGGCATGCTACAGACCCCATCAACAAGGCAATTTCATCTAGCGGGGTCCAGGAGGCGGGCCTTCTCTGCAGTGGCACCCGCCCTTTGGAATATTCTGCCCCCAGAGGTGAAGCGGGCTCCCTCACTCCTGGCCTTCCGGAAAAATCTGAAGACCTGGTTCTGCCACTTTGCTTGGGATGTGAAAGGTAACAGCTCCTCCTGGGGATGGCTAGCGCCGTAGTATCCTCCCTACTATATGACATCATATTGCCACGTTGATTTTATATTTATATTCATATTTATTTAATTGTATTATTATAACTATGTTTTTAATTGTTGATTTTATTGGTTTTGTTGTAAACTGCCCAGAGTCCCCCGTTGAGGAATGGGCGGTGATAGAATTTTGAACAAATAAATAAATAAATAATTTTTGTATTGAATTTGAAGATAATTGGCATTTTCCTACACATTGAATCTGCTGATTTGAACCTTCAGCTTTCTGTTTTCACTTTCTCTTGAGAACTGTCTGCTATCTCACTCTCACTTTAGGTAAGCACACTTTGGAACTCTTCCATATCTTCGACTTTTGTTGGTTGAGCTCCTAGGGGGCGCCATAATCTACTGCATGAGACATGGAGGATTTCAAACAGATTCATTCTGACCTTCACCAGGATTTTAAACAGATTTCTTCTGACTTCTATCAGGCGTTTATGCAAGATATCTAGGACATTGTGGAAAATATGAGATCTAAAATGTGCCATCAGGTTGGGGATATGGTGGATGAAATTTAAGAGCTTTTTTAAAGACTGAGATTGGGATTTTTATCAAGATGCTGGATGAAGATTGGATAATGGAGTGATCTGCAAGCCTTAAGTAAAAATGATCTCCTGGTGGAATGCCATGAAAAGAACCTGGAATCTTTGAGGGGGCAGTTGGACTATTTGATTCTTTTAAGAGGAAATCTCTGTGCACATTGTGGGGATATGTAACTGCTTTGGTTTATTTTGAAGTGGGATAAGGGTTGAAGAATGTTCATCTGGTTTGCTTTAAGGATTTGATTGATGTTATTCCCTTTTAAAGAAATTGAATTACTGTTTCGAATTGGCTTTGTTTTTTGGTTTTATTAAGAGTGGGATTATTAAAATTGTTGTACTATTAAGTATAATAGCAGACAACTTATGTACTTTTTAATTTGATTCTTATTATAGTAGACAGAAATGTATAGAATAGTGGTAGGAAGGGAATAATTAAATACGTTTGATCTTTTGGAGGGGAGAAAGATGTTTAGGAGGTTTATATTAACTTTTTTTTCTTTATTTTAATATAAGTGGGAGGAGTAACTGTACTTAGTGATTTTTATTATGTGTTAAAGTGGAATGACTTATAGAAATAATGTGTTTTGGTTTAATATAGAATAAGAGAATGATTATGGAAATTTTTGTATATCCTTGCTGTTAAAAGTTGGAATCCACATATTTTTGTAAATTTGAAAACAAATTCTCTTGTGTTTCTGCACTTTTTTAGTTTTTTTCTTTCTTTGTAGTTTTTTGGTTTTTTTCTGTAGTTTTTATTTTTCTCTTGAAACCTAATAAAATTTACTATTAAAAAAAAGAAAACCTCATTCCTTTTGCTGCCCTTTTATGTTGACTTTTCTTATCTTTCATAGCTGAATATTAGTATGAAAAGGAAGTCTTAGTTCAGCATGAGAGCAACTCATTCTGTGGTGTGTCATGCAGCTTGATTTTTCATGAAGTAATCAGATGGCTTCTTTTAAAGAACTGACACTTTTTATACCTGTCTTCTTCAACTTTGAGCTCTCCAAATGAAAAATTATGGGAGTTGAAAAGAAACATACTTCATGGGCAGCTGTTTGGCAAAAGATATTGATATTTTGGGCTCCCTTACCTTACATTCATTGGTACATACCGTATTTTCCGGCGTAAAAGACGACTTTTTAACCCAGGAAAATCATCTCAAAAGTCGGGGGTCATCTTATACGCCAGGTGTCGTCTTATAGGGCGGGTGCTGAAACCGGAAGCGCTGATGGCGCACCGCAGGGGTGCAACTCCACTTCCCCGCCGCACAGCTGATCCCCACCGCACAGCTGATCGGCACGGAGATTTTCCACCCGGGCCCTCCCCCCCAGAATACATCTCCAAGCTTTAGCAGAACAAACCGTGAAGGAGGAGGAGGAAGAGGGTGGTGGTGATGATGGGGGCAGGTTTGAAAAAGCAGATCCAAGCACAAAAGTTAGTGAGTCATTTCGGTGGCAGCTGGAACAGTTTTCTTGACTCCGGCCTCCCTCCCTCTCTCACTTTCTTTCCCTGGCAATGGATCAGTACGGGGGGAGGGAAGGGAGGAGAAGGCAAGGGAGGGAGCGTTCAAGAGAAGTGGATTTAAAAGAGCGGGGGGGGGCTTTGTATACAGATGCCCGCATGTTAATTCTTCCGGCGGTGATGCGATTCACGCCCCTAACTGATTTATTTTTAAAGCCACCCACCCCCCGCTCTTTTAAATCCGCTCCTCTTGAACGCTCCCCCCTCTGGTCCCACCCTCCGCTCCCTCCCTCCCTTGCTGTTTCCTCCCTTCCCTCCCGACCCCCCCCCCCCGCACTGATCCATCGCCAGGGAAAGAGAGCGAGAGGGAGGGAGGGAGGCCGGAGTCAAGAAAACTGTTCCAGCCGCCGCTGAAATGACTCAGTAACTTTTGCGCTTGGATCTGCTTTTTCAAACTTCCCCCCATCACCCTCCTCCTCCTCCTCCTCCTCCATGGTTTGTTCCGCTAAAGCTTGGAAATGTATTCTTCACCCCTCTGCCTTGCCCAGGTAATTAAAGCTTTCTCCCCCCTCCCCCCAATAATCTCCTTCACACACACACCCCGCGCTGCAGCGCTTCGCATTACTATTCGCTTTCTACTCCGCTTTTTTCTCCCTGCAGTTTTTTACTTTCTACTCCGCTTCCCAATGCATTGGGAAAGCTTTTTTTCCCCAGTGCGTTGGAAGAGGGGTACTTATACGGCGAGTATATCCCAAACTCTATATTTTAACTGGAAAAGTTGGGGGTCGTCTTATACGCCCAGTCGTCTTATACGCCAGAAAATACGGTATTTTATTTGTGGTTAGCATGGCAACACGACAGTACTTTTAAGCCCATTCTCACAGTGGCTGTTAGGATTAGAACCGTTCATTGAAAAGGTGGAAAAAACTCTTCACTTGTGTGATATTGACCTTCCTGATTGTGAATATAGTGAAGGATAAAGGGGAAACCATCTCCCCTTCTTTTGTTTTCTTAAATAGGCACCCTTAAATCCAGTCTAAGACAAGGATGATGTTTTTATTTTCTTCACTGCCTGGGTAGCATAAAAACCAAAGTTCTGCTGACAGTTATCTGACTGAGATATACAACATTGTGAGAGGAATGGAGTGCAATCTCAGCTATGAAATGGGCAAAGTCTTGGACAGAAAGCAAAAAAGATGGGAAGAAAAGATAAACCAAAAATGCATCAGCTGCTAATAGGCACTGGATGGTTGGGGCCTCTAAGCTAATGGAGTAGAAGGTTAACTTCTATGTACATTTAGCTGAAAATGTGGATTCTAAACGGTTAAAAAAACCCTTTATTTGTAATGCTTTCTAAAAATTAAAAATCTGACTGTTTTGTATATTTTGCTTATAGGCTCATAAGTCAGTGAACTTCGTTTCAACTCTCCTTCAAATCACTATGTCAGAGCAACTGGATTTACCAGTGAGACAGGCAGGCAAGTAACGGTTCATCACTTTTTATAGTATAAATATATAGCACTATTAAGGAGTGGCTATGAGTAGCAAAATGATATAATGGAAAATAGATTTTAATGTGGGATAATACTATATAAACAGGAACAGGATAGTCTCTGAAATCTGGGTCGGGAGAATAATCCTTGTGCTTAAAATAGTTTTCTAGAGTGGATGTGATTATTTTTGCACAAAAACATTCCTCAGAATTTATGATTACATGGCAACTTTGTATTTATATTTAGATTAAGAATTCATCTCATCCTTCTTTGCAATTCCACATTTTGAAAAAGACAAAATATTTATTGATAAAAGAGATGGTTTTGGGAATAAGAGTAAACTTTTCAAGCTACTGTCTCTGAGAAACATACATTACTAATCTCATTAGCTAAATATCAGTAACATTGAACATAATCAGGTATCCAGTCATGTAATGCATGTTTTATACATTTAGATTGAAATCTTGTCAACTGATGTGTTTAAGGGAAATACTACATTGTGGTTTCTTTGAGAAGTAAGCTGAACTAAAGTAATTTTCACAAAGACTGGTGTCATGGCTGCAATCAATAATTGTGTTTGGTATTTTTGCATATATTGGAAGAGTGAATTTTGGACATTTGTTGTAATTAAATTATTTTTATTAAAACCTTGCTTTGAATTTATGAATTAGATGTCTTGAAATATATAACATATTTTGCATATTTTCTCTTATTAAGAAGTTTTGGCATCTCCGTCCCCTTCAGCTTAATTTCAGTCCCCAAAAGTTGATATTAGTTGTACTGATAGGTATCATACATACCTGGGTAGGTATCCCAGTCATAAAGCTTAAGATACTCCCTTTCTGTACAAGCATGACAGCTTAATAATAAAATAATATTGTATGTGCCCTTAAGATTTGTGATCAGGCACTCTCATTATATCCCATTTTTCCTTTCGAAACCTCATGATATTATGCATAGTGTTTGCCCCATTTTTGCTTGCAATAGTCCGTGAGATGAGAGTAATGATTGATATCCAGTTTCATGTCTAGGGACTGAATCTGTCACATCACACAGACTGACATAGCAGAAGTGATTGCAGTAGATGAGGTGCCTTGGCCCCAAGATACTCCTCAATATCCAAATAGCTCATTTTTCTTCCAATTCTTTTTTTTTACTGAAGAAGCAGCAAATTTTAGGACAAAATTATACAGGATGAAATATATTGTAAAGTTTCATGTTCTTGCTTGTTTATTGGTTGTGAGCTAATTGTTGTGTGTATTAGATTATTACAGATGCATCATAATACAGTTTTAAGGCATCTTAATATTGTTATCTGACAGGTGTTATCTACTTGAAGAATATGATAACTCAGTATTGGCCTGACCGGGGAATTACTCCAGGGGATAACCCACCTTACTCAATACCAGAAGAAGATAGACATTGTATTCGAGAGAATATTGTAGAAGCCATTATTCATTCTCCTGAACTGATCAGGTATATTCAGAGTTGTGGTCACAAAGTATGTTTGTTCTGAATTCATTCTTAACTGGATTATTTTCAGTTTTACTAGAAAGTATAATACTGATACTATGCTCTTAAATTTATGTTGGGGTAAGGATATATATGAGCATTACACAATGTAATTTTTATGAGAGAGAAGGGAAGAGGATACCTCTGTCTTCCTGAAGAAATATTGATGTTTAAGCCAACTCCTTTGTGTTCTCAAATACTCATACTGTATTTAGTTCTACTTCAAGACATTAATCTATTAATGTGTAGAAACTCAAAATAGCAGTATTATTTGTAAAATATCTCATATGTTCCAGAGTACAGCTTACTACTTGCATTCATCACATTATCAAGCATGATTATCCCACTCGTTGGACTGCTGTTGTGGAGAAAATTGGATTTTATCTCCAGTCTGATAATAGTGCCTGTTGGCTTGGAATCCTCCTCTGCCTTTATCAACTTGTGAAGAACTATGAGTAAGTTCTTACGTGTTGTGTAGATATATGGTGTGCTTTACTTGTAATTCACATTGCTGTTTTCTATACAATAAAGTTGTATGGCCTTCTAATCTGAATAAAATATGAAATGGAATCTAAGATTGGTTTTGAATGACTGTCTGTTTTCCTACTGAAGAACAAGAGAAAGGATTTTCTCATTAGGAATGTCTTTCCACAGTAGTGGACAGACATGCAATACTGTATATGAGCTGCAAAAGTTCAGCAAACTACTAGGTGGCAGCAGAGAGATAATGTTTGTTTGTATCACTTTGCTGCTACCTACTGGTAATCTGGATTTTTAGAGCCCAGATAGGATATGCTTACTGAAAAAATATATATATGCTTGCCTCTTTCCCAGATAATACTGAAATGCTACACCAGTGTTTCTCAAACTTGGTAACTATAAGGCACGTGGACTTCAACTCCCAGAATTTAAAGTTGCCAAGTTTGAGAAACACTGTGCTACACTTCTATTTATTTGTATTTATATATGAATATGTTACTGTCTTTGTGTTTTTTATTATTATGAGAATTCTTTTACAATGTTTTTTTTTCTTTTTTAGTACTTTCAAATCAGTCTTGACATCTGTTTCAAATTCAATTTGAATTTTTCTCTGTGAAAATATTCTGTGAAGATTCCTACTCTTTAAATTGCTTTAAAAATTTCTTCCACATTTAGCCTTTACTATTTTCAAAGAAATACTGTTATTGAAGATTATGAGAAGTATCTAAAACGCTCTCAGTTAAGGAATTATGTCAGGTTATTTTAAGAGTTTGATTTGTTTGCAGCCCAGAAAGTGAGTTGAAGTAAGTCTGGTTCTAGGGACTGGCCATGTATTGCAGGAACATTCTTCTTAAAGAATATCAGACATAAATGAAAATGTTAAAGTGTAAAATTGTATAAAAACTTTTTTCAAACCATAGCTTTGTTGTGAAAAAGTATCTCATCCCTCAAGACACCTCTAAATTGAGAGAAGTGAAATTGTTAGGGGGGTTAGCTTAAGGTACCCATTTTACCCCTTAAATTCACACCCAATAGCAGTGCAAAAATTGACCCAAACGTATCGCTGTGCCCACTTTGGGGGCAGCAAAAGGGGCATTGGGCAAACTGCATGGTTTATGTGGTTGTAACCCATATAGTTTTCTTCTTTCTTACTGTTCTCCCTCCTGCATTAAAAAAAAAGACATGAAGCAAGAACATCTTTATTTATTTATGACATAACTATATGTATCCAGAGAAATCAGCAAGGTAAAGGTGGATATGTTTCTGAGGCAGTACTTTCTTTGAAAATAGAGTGAGACCTCTTCATTTTTAATCAGTGTCAGATCTAATATTTTTTCTAAAATCAGCTCTTAACTATCTTTCAAAAAGATACAAAAAACCAGAAGAGAGGACTCCATTGATAGCAGCAATGCAACACTTCTTGCCTGTTCTGAAAGATCGTTTCATCCAGCTCCTTTCTGATCCATCTGATCAGTCTGTCCTTATCCAAAAACAGATCTTCAAAATATTTTATGCCCTTGTTCAGGTTTGTCCTTTTATAATTAAATTGTTTTAATCATTACATTATGTTTGGAACAGTTTTGTATCCGTGCTTAACCAAAAAAGTGAATAATTTAAGAAATTAGATGCAGAGTGGATTTACTGAGGTTGTTTATATCTTTGCTTAATTTATAATCTTTGCTTGTTTTTGCTGTGCTCATTCTTTTTTCTGAACAGTATACATTACCCCTGGAGTTGATCAATCAACAAAACCTAGCAGAATGGATAGAAATTTTGAAGACAGTTGTCGACCGAGATGTACCAGCTGTAAGTACTTATTTTATACAGACCTGATTTGTGTATGAAATTGCATGTGAACTGGTTGTATGACTGAGTGTACAAAGAAATCATATACATGGCTGTATTATTTTTTATCTACAGATGATGCAAGCTGTGTGGGGAATGGGAATGGGATTTTAGTTATGTTTGTAGATTCTCCTGCTTTCCTGTAAGCATGTCCCTTGAACTATAGACCTCGTATGAAAATGTAAAAGTAGAAGTTGCGGGCCTCTTTGTTCTTTCTCTTTGTTTCTTGCCATTCTACATCTGCTGTTGAGTAAGAATGTAAACGTATTTTCTGATAACATCATTGCAGGTAGCAGTCAGGGATGTGCATCCTGTGGCCCCTGACCTCCCTTTTCTCAACTGCAAGGCTCCCTCCAATTGTTGAAAACTGACAGCAATTTTCCCCACATTTTTGAGGTGGGAAACATAAAAATTGTAACCTTAATATGATCCTAATATAGTTTTTTTTAAAAGAAGCCCCAAGCTACACCTGCAGAACACATACAAGTAAAATAAATCCTTATCCTGTAGAGATGCAAGATAAGACCTGCTGATTTTACACCATTTCTCTGTTTACTGTAGCTAACATCCATCCCCAAAATTTTAAATGTGGTCCCTGTCCCTCAGAAGATGGTCCTCCACAGCTTAATTAGTCTTTAAAGTAAAAGCACAAATGCATAATATTACATTACAAATTAATACTATAAATCTTACCCTGGCTTCAAAAGGAAACTCTTCAAGTTGATGAAGATGATAGGCCTGAATTACCATGGTGGAAATGTAAGAAGTGGGCACTGCATATCTTAGCCAGACTTTTTGAAAGGTAATATCTTATCTCAAGGTTCATTTTTAAATGTTTTAAATGTTATTTTTTTGTTACATGTACATAATATATTTCAGTGTTATCTTGGATTTTTTACTAATATTGTAATAGGTACGGAAGCCCTGGTAATGTTTCCAAGGAATACAACGAATTTGCTGAAGTTTTTTTAAAGGCATTTGCTGTTGGTATACAGCAGGTAGGAAATTTTCCTTTATAACTTGAGCTTGATTGTGAATTAATTGAGCCTTACTGTCGTTTTATTCAAAAATTAAAAATCATCTGAACTTAAGTAGAAGACTCTTGAAATAAAAGCAGTGGTCTCCCTTTCTCTCTTTTTGCCAAGTAGAATCTATTACTTCCTAGAAAACACAATTTGGTTTTTTAGTCGAGAAAATTAAAGTCTGTCTTAGTGGATAAAAGACGCATTTTAATGTTGATGAGTTAATGAGTCAAATACAAGTTCCCTGAGGCCAAATTCCTAGCATTCCAAGCAATTACCCCTTGCATACACTCTGCCATGGTTGCCTTCTCTGTATGTATCACCTTGCACTAAATAAAGCACTGTTGTTGTTGTTGCTGTTGTTCAGTCGTTTAGTGGTGTCCGACTCTTCGTGACCTCATGGACCATAGCACACCAGGCCTTCCTGTCCTCCACTGTCTCCCGGAGTTTACTCAAATTCATGTTCATTACATCGGTGATGCTATCTAACCATCTCATCCTCTGCCGTCCCCTTCTCCTTTTGCCTTCAGTCTTTCCCAGCATCAGGGTCTTTTCCAGCGAGTCCTCTCTTCGCATTAGGTGGCCAAAGTATTTGAGCTTCAGCTTCAGTATCTGTCCTTCCAATGAGCAGTCAGGGTTGATTTCCTTTAGGATTAACTGATTTGACCCCCTTGCGGTCCAAGGGACTCTTAAGAGTCTTTTCCAGCACCACAGTTCGAAAGCATCAATTCTTCGGCGCTCAGCCTTCCTTATGGTCCAACTCTCACAGCCATACATTACTACTGGAAAAACCATAGCTTTAACTATACGGACCTTTGTCGGCCAGGTGATGTCTCTGCTTTTTAATATGCTGTCTAGGTTTGCCATAGCTTCCTCCCAAGGAGCAAGCGTCGTTTAATTTCATGGCTGCAGTCACCGTCTGCGGTGATCTTGGAGCCCAAGAAAATAAAATCTGTCACTGCTTCCATTTCTTCCCCTTCTATTTGCCAGGAAGTGATGGGACCAGATGCCATGATCTGAGTTTTTTTAATGTTGAGTTTCAACCCAGCTTTTGCACTCTCCTCTTTCACCCTCATCAAGAGGCTCTTTAGTTCCTCTTCACTTTCTGCCATTAGGGTGGTATCGTCTGCATATCTGAGGTTGTTGATATTTCTCCCGGCAATCTTAACTCCGGCTTGTGATTCATCCAGCCCGGCATTTCTCATGATGTACTCTGCATATAAGTTAAATAAGCAGGGTGATAATATACAGCCTTGTCGTACTCCTTTCCCAATTTTGAACCAATTGGTTGTTCCATGTCCGCTTCTAACTGTTGCTTCTTGACCCGCATACAGGTTTCTCAGGAGACAGGTAAGGTGGTCTGGTACTCCCATCTTTTTAAGAATTTGCCAGAGTTTCTTGTGATCCACACAATCAAAGGCTTTAGCATAGTCAATGAAGCAGAAGTAGATGTTTTTCTGGAACTCTCTTGCTTTTTCCATGATCCAGTGAATGTTGGCAATCTGATCTCTAATTCCTCTGCCTCTTCGAAACCCAGCTTGCACTTCTGGTAGTTCTCGGTTCACATACTGCTGAAGCCTAGCTTGTATGATTTTGAGCATAACCTTGCTAGCATGTGAAATGAGCGCAATTGTACGGTAGTTTGAACATTCTTTGGCATTGCCCTTCTTTGGAATTGGAACGTAAAGTGACCTTTTCCAATCCTGTGGCCACTGTTGAGTTTTCCAAATTTGTTGGCATATTGAATGCAGCACTTTAAGAGCATCATCTTTTAGGATTTTAAATAGCTCAGCTGGGATACTGTCTTCTCCACTAGCTTTGTTGTTAGTAATGCTTCCTAAGGCCCACTTGACTTCACTCTCTAGGATGTCCGGCTCAAGGTCAGTGACCACACCATCGTATTTATCAGGGACATTAAGATCTTTCTTGTATAGTTCTTCTGTGTATTCTTGCCACCTCTTCTTAATCTCTTCTGCTTCTGTTAGGTCCCTGCCTTTTTTGTCCTTTATCATGCCCATCTTTGCACAAAACGTTCCCTTGATATCTCCGATTTTCTTGAAGAGATCTCTAGTCTTCCCCATTCTATTGTTTTCCTCGATTTCTTTGCATTGTTCATTTAAGAAGGCCTTCTTATCTCCTTGCTATTTTCTGGAAATCTGCATTTAGTTGGTTATATCTTTCCCTTTCTCCCTTGCCTTTTGCTTCCCTTTTTTCCTCAGCTATTTGTAAAGCTTCATCAGTCAGCCACTTTGCTTTCTTGCATTTCTTTTTCTTTGGGATGGTTTTAGTTGCTGCCTCCTGTACAATGTTACGAACCTCCATCCATAGTTCTTCAGGCACTCTGTCTACCCGATCTAATCCTTTAAATCTATTCCTCACCTCCACTGTATATTCATAAGGGATATGATTTAGGTCATACCTGAGTGGTCTAGTGGTTTTCTCTACGTTCTTCAATTTAAGCCTAAATTTTGCGATAAGAAGCTCATGATCTGAGCCACAGTCAGCTCCAGGTCTTGTTTTTGCTGATTGTATAGAGCTTCTCCATCTTTGGCTGCAAAGTATATAATCAATCTGATTTCGGTATTGACCATCTGGTGATGTCCATGTGTAGAGTCGTCTCTTGTGTTGTTGGAAAAGAGTGTTTGCTATGACCAGCATGTTCTCTTGACAATATTCTATTAGCCTTTGCCCTGCTTCATTTTGTACTCCGAGGCCGAACTTGCCTGTTATTCCGGTTATTTTTTGACTTCCTACTTTAGCATTCTAGTCCCCTATGATGAAAAGGACATCTTTTTTGGTGTTAGTTCTAGAAGGTGCTGTAGGTCTTCATAGAACTGGTCAACTTCAGCTTCTTCGGCATCAGTGGTTGGGGCATAGACTTGGATCACTGTGATGTTGAATGGTTTGCCTTGTATTCGAACTGAGATCATGCTGTCATTTTTGAGGTTGTACCCCAGTACTGCCTTTCCCACTCTTTTATTGACTATGAGAGCTACTCCATTTCTTCTAAGGGATTCTTGCCCACAGTAGTATATATAATGGTCTCCTGAATTAAATTCGCCCATTCCTGTCCATTTTAGTTCGCTGATTCCCAAGATGTTGATGTTCAATCTTGTCATCTCATGTTTGACCACATCCAGCTTACCTTGATTCATTGATCTTACATTCCAGGTTCCTATGCAATATTGTTCTTTACAGCATTGGACTTTCCTTCCACTTCCAGACACATCCACAACTGAGCGTCCTTTCGGCTTTGGCCCAGCCGTTTCACTCTTTCTGGAGCTACTCGGAATTGCCCTCTGCTCTTCCCCAGTAGCATTTTGGACACCTTCCGACCTGAGGGGCTCATCTTCCGGCGTCATATCTTTTAGCCTTTTGATACTGTCCATGGGTTTTCTTGGCAAGGATACTGGAGTGGTTTGCCATTCCCTCCTCCAGTTTTGGACCACGTTTTGTCAGAACTCTCCGTCATGACCTGTCCGTCTTGACCTGACTTCATTGAGTTACGCAAGCCCCTTCGCCACGACAAGGCAGTGATCCATGAAGGGGAAATAAAGCACTGCTTCATACCAAATAAGACAGTTCATTTGCATACATACATACATCACTCTGTCTCATTTTGGGATAAACAGTATTACAAAGTGCACAGAAAAGAGTAAGAAATAGTAAGCCAAAGAATTTAAAGGCATGAAATGAGAAAAATAAAAGAAAACATAGCTGAAATATATCCACACCAATACTATTCAATGTACTTTTCTCCATACCTTTATATCTTTATAAACCATCCTGGTTTCTACCACATCTATACAGCTTTTCATGCATTGCCTATGTCCTTTAAACTTCTCATCTCTCTCTTTTTCAGGATCTCATCAGCTCCATCCAGCCATGACTTTTTTGGTCTTCTCCTCCCTCTTAATCCATTTACTCTTTCTTCATATATCCATTTAACAATTTGATCCTCATTCATTCTCAATATGACCAAGCCATCTCAACGTATTTCTTTCATATTTGTAATTTACTTTGTATTCAATCACATTCATTCATTCTTGACCCTGCCTCCTCTTGTTTTAGCACATACATTTCTTAAAGTCACCCATTCCTACTTCATTTAACTTACTTTATGTTTCTCCTGACATATCTAATGTCCACTTATCCATTATATAAAGGGTCAAGATAATGTTGTTACGCCTGCCTCCCTGTCACTTCTTTCAACAATATTCATTCTTTGCCACAGATTACATAATACACACCTGTTCTACCAGTGTTTGCCTGTCTTATAATTTCTCCATTTCCCCATCTTTAATAAATACTCCACCAAGGTACACAAATTTATCTAAATGCTTGTGTTTGTCATAACTTATACATAACTTGCAGTTGTTCACTTCATTTCCTCTTCAATCATAAGTACCTTGGTCTGTGATACATTGATTTTCAGTTCCATACCTCTCATTGCAAATCATGTGGGTTCTCAGCCAACAATATGGGATCATCTGCATGGAAATGTACTGCTTAGAATCCATGTATTGAAGTGGTTCAGAAATCTTATAAATAACATATTCTTACTCTCTACTCAGTGCTGAGCCCTTTTGGAACTTTTGATTTATTCTCATACATGCTTTACTTCCATCATACACTATTCTTAACCATATTCAGCAGTCAACCTTCAACTCCATATTCACACAAAACGTTCCATAATTCAAACATATTCAAAATCATACGTTTTCTCTAAGTCAACATGTGTAAATAAACTTTCTCACATTTATATATCTCATTTAGGATTATGTATGTGTTGAGTGGTTCTCCTGGTTTCAGACAAGAGTCTTTCCTAGCCAAATCTGGAGCTATTAAAGTTGGATCCTGGCATCTTTTGCACATAAAGTCATTATCAAAGGGGAATAAAAAGTGTCCAGAGTCCTTACAAACAAAGGGCATCTGTGCATTTATTAATTGCAATATATATGGTGGATTTTCTGATCGTTGGGAGTTTAAATAAATTCATTCCTATGCTACTAGGAAATTTCCACAAAGGAAGAATTAGTGCCGCAGTTCTATATTGGCTGTGTGGAAAGCTGCTATCTAACAGATTTTGGAAAACAGTTTAAATCTTTAGAAACAACTAATCAGTCCATTTTCTTAGGTTTTGCTGAAAGTGTTATATCAGTATAAGGAAAAGCAGTATATGGCTCCTAGAGTTCTACAGCAGACTTTGAACTATATCAATCAAGGGGTATCACATGCAGTTACTTGGAAAAATCTGAAACCCCATATTCAAGTAAGTTGTTTTTCCTCTTCTTTTAGAATGAAGTCTGCATGGCTAAATGGATAAGTTATGAAAAGTTTTTCTGAAGCTCTGGTGTAGCAGAATTTAGGTGGAGGTTTAACTGCTAGTTGTGTTGATGAATTTTAAGTTTGGTAACATTGAGATAACCTTAGGGGTTTTTAAAATACATAAAATGTAATTATGTGGCTTTTTCTGGGACTATATGCTTTGATGTTGTATTAATCACACATAAATTAATTTTACATATACTGTAGTTAAACTAAGCTTCTCTGGAAAGTAATCAGTTACTTTATGGGAATTGTGTAAATTATTGCCCATGAAATTAATGTTCTGGGGGTGGTAGCACCTAACAGACCATAACTAATCTTGGAAGCTAGGAAGCAGAGTTAACTGGTTAGTACTTCAGTGGGGGACCACCTCAGAATTCCTGGGCTTTTGGCTTGATTGGGAAGACAAAAAACATCCTGGGACAAAGGAGTAGCAAACCTCTTATGTAATTCCTTCAAGAAAACGGATGGATGCTGTCAGCAGAGTCAAGCTTGAGTCAAAGTTGTGTTTAATTTTACTATTCAGTTCTATAAAGAGATATGCAACAATATCAAATTTAGTTTAAGTAGCGTTTTTTATTATTTTGATTTTATTATTGACATTTCTAAATTTGTTTGATATTGGAAGCCTCCCCCCCCCCTTTTTTTTTAAATATTTAGAGCAGCCTATAAAAACAAATAATTCTTATTTGCAGGGAATTATCCAAGATGTTATCTTCCCATTGATGTGCTATACAGATGCTGATGAAGAGCTGTGGCAGGAAGATCCTTACGAATACATACGTATGAAGTTTGGTAAGTAATTCAGAACTGACTATATTTGCAGAGAGCTTTCTCAACTCAGCAGTGTTAGGTTCACAAATCACAATACATTTTAGTGCGGCTTGTTTGGTTTTTAGCTTAGTGTGATAAATACATTCAGTCATTGTGGTTTCTATTGTGGGGTCCCCGACAGGGGAGATGGGCGGTAATATAAATTTAATAAAATAATAAATAATAATAATAAACCATGGTTATGGCTCATTACTTCAACTATTGTGGTTTATATTATATTGTGGTGTACTTAGCAAACATTTTATCCCAGTTTTGCCAGTCAGTGCTTAGCATAATAAAGGAAACAGATCAAGATCACAGTAAAAAGAAAATGTCAGGTATGTTAGAGAAATATTTCAAAGCCTATCCTCACTATATAGATTTACCAGAACTAGTTGTGGCATCTTACATGAGGCATGCAAGATGTAACAGGACAAGTACAGTATGACCTTTGTTCCATTAAATAAAGTACTACTTTTACAAGCTTCAGTTGGTAACAGTTCACTCTGTCCAAAGCCAACAGTGACTCCTCGTCCCTCGCTCTTTGAGAAGCTTCTTGTATGTAATTCTTATGCTACAATAAAGCTATTTTGAATAGCTATTTTTTCAGAAAGCTATTTTATGCTAGACTCTGTATCCATCTTGCTTTACACTGACTTGCAACTGCTCTCCAGGGTCTTTCCCACCATCTGATCCTTTTAGCTGGAGATGCTGGGCAATGACCCTAGGATCTTCTGCATACAAAGAATAAATGGCCCCTCTCTGTAACACTTTGCCCATCTGTTACAGTCACTGAATCCTTGAATTTAAACTTATCCAAAATATAACATCAACAATCCAATTATATGTAAGAGAATCCCACTGTACTCAGTGGAATTTACTGCATGGAATTCTGCATAGAACAGAAGCCTTAGGTTTATAAAATGCTTCAGGGTCAATTTTGTATTTCTTTTTTCAAGCTCAGGTCTATTCTGTGCACTTACTGACTTTTGAAATTTTCTAAAATGATTTTGACTTGCCAGAGAACAAAATTTATGTGACTTTCTCAGCATGACCCATGAAGAGTTTTTTTTTTTAACATTTTTTCACAAATCTCTGAAATTTCAGTCAGCATGGAATAATATAATATGTCCTGGTGGATCTTAATAAATATATTTTATATGACTGTTGTTGAAATAATATTAATATGCTGCATGTTATTACTATTTCTAAAATCATAAACATGTTACCCATTTTGCAGCTTTGAAAGATTTATATTCATAGATTCTCCAAACATACAGAAGTTCCAATTTGTTCATGTTAAAAATGTTTTATGGAAGTTCAGAACGGGGATTTCTAGTGGTTGGAGATTACAGAATCCTTTATGTCTGAATTCGCTTTTTGTTTTGCATTAATTCCTGTATGTTTTAAAGGGCAAATAATGTAGATTGTTATCTTTTAATAGATGTGTTTGAAGACTTCATTTCCCCCACAACCGCTGCACAAACATTGTTGTTTACAGCATGTGGTAAAAGGAAAGAGGTATGTTCCATAAAGATTACCTTAAATCCAAAAAATCTGCTATGTAGACCGTTGGATACTTTACTTGTAAAACTGCTGATAGATGGTTTTGAAGAGGTATCTCTTGGGAGAATTATGGGCTTTTCCAAGTAGCACACTCAGCTACTTTCCATAGAAACCGTGTGTGACAAGCAAAGTTTCCAATCTGCATGCTTGCCCTGCATTCATTAGTTTACTGTCAGAATATGGTGCACTAGTGAAAGAGTTCAGTTTTGCTGACTGCCTCTCGCCACCTCCCTATCACTGAAGTCTCAGTTGATTCATGTCAAATGCAGTGGTCTGTTGTGACCCTGGCATTTATATTACTATATAAATAGTATGGCTCCAGACATGATGGGGTTAGATCTATATTCAATATTTCTATAGCTTTGAAAAAAATCAGAATGTGTCTAAGGATTTTAGATTTTTCTAGTTAATAATTAGCTCCTGCAATCAATACTATTGTATCTTTTCATTTTAACTGAATCTCCCAAAGACAGTGTTAATGTTATTGAATGTAAAAGCTTGGTGTCTTTATTACATCTATTTTTATACATTGTATTTAGAAAAATTAAACATAGGCAGATAATATCTAGGTGTTAGGAGTTATTCAGATCAGAATATTGACTGAATCTTTTGATTGATTGAAATAATTTAATAAAATGTATCTGGGTATTTATTTAACCCTCATACTAGGTCCTGCAAAAAACAATGGGCTTTTGTTACCAGATCCTCACAGAGCCAAATGCAGATCCTCGTAAAAAAGATGGAGCATTGCATATGATTGGTTCTTTGGCTGAAATACTTCTGAAAGTAAGTGGAAATTTTGTTGATCCTTTAAATGTCTTAACACTTTTCTACCTTATTTTCCCTACATAATGGCAACATTGTAAGTACTGTCTTGACAAATAGATAGCTGCATCTAATGCTATAGCAACATTTATTTTTTACTAGTTATTTGTTAATATATTTGCATGTCAGGTCCCTTAAATTATTATGTATTTACAGTTAGTCCTCGACTTACGACCACAGTTGGGACCGGAATTTCTGTCGCTAAGCGATGCAATCATTAGGTGAAACATCACGTGACTGCACCGCTCAGGGACAGCAGTTCCAGTAGTCCCAGTTGCGGTTATTTAGCCAGGACAGCACCATTGTTAGGCCAAGACCTCACACTTCTGCCCTGCCATGCTCACGTTCGCTTCAACTCCCCCAACCCACCTATCTCCCCTCCATCTCTGCCCTTTTGGCTGCCCTGCACTCTGCTGCCTACCCCTGCCACCCCCTGCTGCCTGCAGCTGACCTTCGATGTTGTCTTCCTCCTGCTGCTGGCCCGGGATCCAGGCACTGGGCAAGGGTGCAGCCCTGGGATGTGCATGTTGAGCACGGCAGGGCAGCGGAGCCTTGTCTGCCGAAGGGAGCTTGCCAGGCCCGGCCGGGGAGGAGGCAGGAGGATGGCAAGGCAAGGCGTTCTCCATTGCCGGGCAGCTCCCTGGGCGAAGGTGGAGGCTGTGTGGGAAGCGCTGTTTGGGGTGGTGGCAGAACTGGAAGAAACGGAGGGATACGGGCTTCCTGGAGGCGGAGTGTGCACTCTGCACCTCGTAAGCGCTCCTGGAAAACCTGGCCAGGGAGGAGGCAGCGGGACGGCAAGGAGTGTTGCTTTCTGTCACCGGGCAGAAAGCTTTATGTTATTTTCCTTTCTCCAAAGCCAAGCAGGAAAGAAGCCACATCCAGTACTATTTCCTCCTCTTCCCAAATGCTCTTATTCTTGCAGAGAATTTGGAGAAAGGGGTCTTTGTTCACTTTACATGGAGCATTGTGATAGTGGGAGACAGGTAGATGCCCAACTCACCTCACAGGGTGGTTGTTGTGGGGAAAATAGGAGGAGGAAGGAGTATTTGGTATGTTCGCCACCTTGAGTTATTTATAAAAATAATAAAGGCGGCATATAAAATAAATAAAATAAAATAAATTCCAGTGTTCCAAAGCCCGGTACAATAACAGAACAACCAAACCCCCACCTCTAAGTTGATAGGAAGACAGAAGGGTTGGCAATGGCTAAGATGTTTGCCTTCCTGAAAATGGTAGGGGAAGGCTTGTACCTAACTAAGCAACTGCACTTCCCCAACACAGCCACATGATGAATGGGAACATATTTTCTAATTCAAAGGAATTAATCTTATGAAATGGACCTTGTAAAATACCCATAAACCAATGCACTATATTATCTGGCTTGAATTTGTACCGTTTGTGTATTTACCATTCTTCTATATCTTATAGAATAGATTATTTAGCATTCTAGCTCTTAAATTGAATCAATTAGTTTTGGCTTTCAACTAATTTCTGACACAGTAACAGATTTCTGCTTGAAGCTGGGAAAACAACTTTTGCATGATTAGATTTAGGTACTCTGTAATACATGAATCATTTAAATCATTTAAACTGTCTGCTTTATTTTGATAATTCAGGTATTTTGTATCTGGGATTTACTGTTTTTCCAAGTCAGTTTATTAACTTTATCTTAGCAACTATTTAGCCCAGTTAGCAATGTCAATAGGATGGGGAAATTGAAATAATATCTTTCTGAGAAGTGAGTTATATATGTAAAACAAAAAGACTGATCTACTTTCTGGGAAAATGTCTCAACAGAAAAAGATATACAAAGATCAGATGGAGTACATGTTGCAGAATCATGTGTTTCCTCTGTTCAGTAGTGAGCTGGGCTACATGAGAGCAAGGGTAAGTGCAAAGCTGGAACCAGCTTTCTGGAAGTTGTAGAATGTAAAGGAACACAAACACACAAAAGGTGCAGTGTGAACTGATGGAAATATATGACTGTGGCGAGCAGTTTGATAATGTATTTATTACATACTGTATATGATAATGTATTTATTACATACATCTGTATCCTATCACATTCAGGGATCATATATATATCATAAAATCATACTATAAAATACAGTGTACATGTGTACAACATCTTGCAACTATAATATACCACCCCCTTCCTCCAAAACAGTAGTGCTCTCTACCCTGAAGGTTCTCTAAAAAACATTATCTTCACAGCTTTCCAGAATGTAAGTGTGTGTGTGTGTGCGCGCGCGCCTGAGAAGAACTGCTTACAGGCTCTGTCCACTGAACATCGAGTAGGGAATCTGAGGCATGTCTCCTGGCCATAACGTGGGCAGATTTTATCTGGAGCAGATAGTCCTGCAGGTAAGGTAATTGGCTTGAGTCAGTGTTGGCATTGTAGGTAGTCCTCAGGTTTCAACCCTAATTGGGACCTGAATTTCCGTTCCTAAGCGAAGTGGTCATTAACCGAAACATCACTTGACTGCACCGCTTAGTGATGGCAGTTCCAGCAGTCCCGGTTGCAGTCGTTAAGTGAGGACTGTGCAGTCTTTAGACGAGGACCTCCCGTGACTTGCGACCTTCTGCCAGCTTCCCCGTTGACTTTGCTTGTTGGAAGCCGGATGGGAAGGTCGCAAATGGTGATCACGTCTCCTGTCTCCCAATAGCTCCCACCCCCAATCCAGGCCATTCCCAGCTTGGTCCCTCCCAGCTCCAAGCCTCAGTTCTTCCAAGGCAAGGGCGATTTCAGGGGATCACTGAGCCAGAAGAGGCTGACTCGCTTCTTCTGCTCTGCGCGAACTGCCTCTGCTTCAACTCCCCCCCCCACCTATTTCCCCCCCATCTCTGACCTTTTGGCCGCTCTGCACAGCATGGCCAAGATGAAGAGGCCGCTGTATTCGCCGCCACCGCCTGGGGGTAATTGAAGGGGAGGCAGTTCACGCAGGGCAGGAGAACGTGACCGCAGGACGCTGTGACAGTCGTAAATGTGGGCCAGTTGCCAAGCACCCAAATTTTGATTACATGACAGCAGGGACACTGCGACAGTGGTGTGAGAACTGGTCGTCAGTACATTTTCAGGACCGTCGTAAGTTTGAATGGTCGCTGAACGAATGGTTGTAAGCCGAGGAAGAAAGCCTTGTGCGACCAGCAGCTGCCTTGCAAAGGGCCAGGCCGGGCATACTTGGTCAGCAATAAGGAACAAGAAGACGGCGAACGTCACCTAGGGCAGCAGGGGCCGCAGAGTGCAGGGAGCCAAAAGGGCATAGATACGGGGACATGGGTGGGGGGAGTTGAGGCGCCCGTGCGGGCGGGCTGCCAAGCGCCCAAATTTTGATCATATGACTGCAGGGGCACTGCAATGGCTGTAACTTCGGGGACTGGTTGTAAGTCCCTTTGTTCAGCACCTCTGCAACTTTGAACGGTCGCTGAACGAATGGTTGTAAGTCGAGGACTACCTGTAGCTGTAATTTCCAAATTGACTTCAAAGGCAGCCGGATGTAGGGTGAATTGCAATAATCTAAGTGCAAGATTATAAGGGCATGACTTATTCTTGCTAAAGCCTCTTGGTCCAGAAGTACAGTTTTGAGTTCCATAATATCCCATAGGCAGCCAGCATCGTGTAACAGTTAAGGACTAGGTCTGGGGAGATGAAGGTTCAAGTCCATTCCAGCCATGGAAGCTTACTGGCTAAGTTTGGCCAGTCACTCACTTTCAGTTCAGCCTTATGGGGTTGTTCTGGGGATAAATTGAAGAAAAGGTGAGATACGTATTTGGATGGATGGTTGGATGGATGGATGGATGATTGGTTCTTAAGTTGCAGATGCTGCTTTCAAGGGAAAATGGCAAATGTAGCAGTAGTCTGCCTGTTCTGTCTCCAGGTGACCTGTAATTCAGAATAACCTTGTTTTCCTATTAATTTTAGAAGTTTTAATAACATTTTTCTGTAACAAGGTTCAGTAAGCTGTATTTATACAGCAAATGTAAAGAATATTTTGATGTCATCTGAAAGAAAAATAATTTTGTATTCTGTAAGGATTGTAGAATAGGAATTTGAATAACAAGCAAGTTACTATATAAGTTGCATACTGTATCTTTTGGCTACTGTAAAATCAGATTAATAATGAAATGTTGTAAAAAGTGAGACAGCTCTGCATGCAGTTAATACTGCCATAAAGTACATTGTTGAGTTTTTTTTAGTGACTTATCATAAAGCTGATCGTATGACCCTACCCCCCACTTTAAAAAAATAAATGGGTTAAAGTGGCTGTGTTTAGCAGTATGGTGCATTTGCGTTCTGCATTTCTGTCTCATGTACAATCTGCAGCCTAAGCATAGGTAGCAATTGTAGTACTGATCCTGGCTGTCAAAAGACAAGTTTATCATTAACTAATCTCCAAATTCTCAAAGAAGCATGTGGAAAGGGAAATGAACAAAATCTTCCAATGCGGTTCAACTATTGTATTTTTGCAGTTTTGACATTATTCCATGGAATAATTGTATGTATGTAGAAGTATATAGAATAATATGTCTGTTCACCATAGTTAAATGTATTTAATTGCTTACCAACTTCACCAGGCTTGCTGGGTTCTCCATTATTTTTGTGAAGTTAAATTCAAGAGTGACCAGAACCTTCAGACAGCATTGGAGCTAACAAGAAGATGCCTGATCGATGATAGAGAAATGCCTGTTAAAGTGGAAGCTGCCATTGCACTGCAAGTTTTGATCAGTAATCAGGAGAGAGGTACTTTTTCCTGCATTGACTTTGTCAAAGAAGCTTAGAACCAGGAAATAAAAACAAATGTGAAATAATTCCTGTGCTCAAAACTTTATTGCATGTAGTTATTTAAAACAAGGAGTGAAGAATAGCCAGAGTGGTGGTAAAGCAATATAGAAGCAATCAATTTTAATCAGCCAGATTTATTTCTCTGTTGACGTCTTATATAAATGCAAGTCACCACTTTACAATAAATTATTAAAAGAAAATTAAACTATTGGCAGTTAGAACAAGCCAAATTCTTAATAGGTTATTTTTTTTATTTTTGGGGGGAGGGGGAAAGGTACACTCAAAGGCTGTCTATATCCATATCTATCAAATTCAGTTCCTATTTAGATTTTTTCCACAAATATTTCTTGTAGTTTGCAAAATATGAATAAATAAATATAAAATCATACAGACATCATCTCTGAAAAGCTACTATTGTGGACATTCATGCAAGTGCAGCAAAGCCTGTCACAGAATTCTTTGGGTCTGCTTGATTAGCTGATTAGCTAGTTTTTTCTGCTATCTTTTTTTTTAGAGGCTTATATGGAGAAGGGTGGTGGAATGATAAATTATTGGAAAAATAAGAGTTTGTGAACTCTTTTGATACACATCAAAATGAATGCTGCATAGAATATATAACTACGTGTGTTTCTGTATATTTTCAGTGGTGTTGCTAGTGTTGTCTAATTAATAACAAGCTGCACAAGGAGGCAGCCTCTGTCTTGCTGAATAACAGTGCTAAACTCAGCTGAGCACCCACAGAAGGCACAGTACTGGTGGGACTTGCTTGTTCTCCCACAACACGTGAGGGCAGAGTATGATTATGGCCATGCATGGGCAGTAATGAACCTGAGCAGCTGCTGTGATGGCTATGCAGTGATGAAGAGGCATTTCTATTGCCATTGGAGCCAAGTGTATGGTGTTGAATGGAGAGGAGCTAGCAGCAGCAAATGTGCCTCACCTTCCCCCTATCAGGCTGGTGGCCTGTACAGTACTGGAATCCACTGCCACTGCCTCCCATAGTTAGGGTCAGTGCTGGAATTTGCTCTGCCTGGCACTGTGGCACCTCCTTGCTCCAGCAAGAAACATGGCTAGCTGCCCAGGCAGAACAAATTTGAGGGGGAGTTGCACTCTTACCCCTGCATCAAAATGCCATCACCACCAGGGCCTGCTGCCACTACTGCATTCCTAAAACTGCAAGTTTAGGGTCAGAAACATGGCTCCATACTGAAACAGAAAGCTGACAGGCCCTAGTGCTCATTGTGAGACCACCTCAGTGCAGAGCTAGGAGTGCAGCTGGAAGTTCTAGATTAGACCCATGAAGTCTACTTCCTGTCAGTCTAAGGGAAGATCAGAAGATGGTGTCCTGCTTTTAGCTATCATTCTTCTGTTGTATGTGACTGAGGTGTATGCTGCACAAAATGACCTGGGAGGGTATGAGTTTGTGACTTCTCATTCATGTAGTCTGTTGGAGCCTTTTGAATACTATCCTTGGGGGCTGGAGCATCTTACTGCTAGGAAAGGGGAGAGTTTTTAGAAAAACAGATGCGTAAGTGCAGACTGAGAAGGGAGAATGATCCAAGATTGTGCATCCTCTTTCCATATAAGGGAGAAATAAGCACAAACATTCGGGAAGGAGCATGGGGAAGCACTGGAATTTTGCTGATTATATGTTAATAAAATACAGTCTTATCATATTCAAAATAAAGCCAGCCAGCCAAATTAATTAAATAATACTTGAAAGGGCCTTTTTCACAGCATGGTTTTAAAAGCAAATATAAATGCTTAAGTCATTCAGTTTTATTATTGATTATAAAAAAAGTAATGTCTATTTTTGCTTGCTTTGCAGCTAAAGAATATATAACACCATTCATTAGACCGGTAATGCAGGCTCTTCTTCACATAATTAGAGAAACTGAGAATGACGATCTTACCAATGTAATTCAAAAAATGATTTGTGAATATAGTGAAGAAGTTACTCCTATAGCAGTTGAGATGACTCAGCATTTGGTAAGTCTGGTCCCAGTAGTTTTTTTTAGTGTTCCCATTGCTAGTATTTTACTCCAGATGTTTCTTAAATATTTGTGTACTGTACTCATGTAGGTTGTTAGCTTCACTTTGACCTGCTGACACTGCTACTGAGGGATAGTAGTACATTTATGCTTCAGTAAACCATAATGTGTTTTGTTTGTGGCTAAGTGCAGCATATGAATCCAGCAACAGGGATAACGAAAGTATCAAGAAATACCCTTGTTTTAAATACTAAAAAATAAGATGTGAATTCATTTTTCTGCTTTCATTTGAGATCACCTAGCTTGGGGAAGAAGAATAGGTGCTTCGCTAATGGCAGTGTTCTGTTAAGTGCCTGTTTTGAATGGTTTGCACTTTGATAACTCCTGGTACAAACCCATACCAACCTTTTGATCCACTGATCCATAAGAAAACAACATTATTCTCTTGATTACGGCTTGCCCCACCCACACATGCATGTTTAGTTATTTATAATGCATATAGTCCATGGAAACACAGTCAGATTTTTTTACTCCCTGGTTCTTTACTGTCTGTTTCTCAAAACTTTTTAACTGCCTCTTTTAGTTGAGATTTTTTTGTATTTTTAGGCAATGACTTTTAACCAGGTGATTCAGACAGGACCAGATGAAGAAGGCAGTGATGATAAAGCAGTAACAGCTATGGGTATCTTGAATACTATTGATACACTTCTTAGTGTAGTTGAAGATCACAAGGAGGTAAGGATTTTTGTTGTTATTTGCAATTATTTCCCCCCCTGACTTAATTACTTGTTGGATGATTAAGCAGCGGCATAAACCAATGAGACAAAAATCTGATTTATGAATTTTTTAAATATGATTCTGCATCTAGTAGTAATGAAATGAAAAGAGGTTTTCAGATACTGGTATCATTTCCAATACAAGTAAAATTGCTACTTGTACAGAAAGCTGCTGAATACCATCTGGTGGCTACTTGTAGGGGGGCCTTCTGTATGATGGTACCCCTGCTCTGGGGTGCTCCACTTGAAATTTGGGAGGCACCTATTATAATATCTTTTAGGCACCTGTTTAAAACCTGCCTATTTAACCAGGCCTTCCCAGTATGAATGTTGAAAGAAAATACTTTTCCCCTCCCCATCTTTTTTAATAAATAAACATTGTGTACTACTTTAATGTGTGATTTTTTATGTCTTCAAAATGCTTCAAATTAGGAAGGAGTACAAGCATATATTAAATAAATAATAAAATGTTATTCACCAACCACCGAGAATTGATACAAATATTTATGCATTCTTGCTGGATCAGAACTGATTCATCTAGTGTTCTTTCTTCCATGGTAGCCTATGTTCCTTCTGCTGTTATATGCAATGGCATCTGATATTCAGTGAATAACACATTTCTCTATCATAGTTATTAGCCACTGATTGATCAGTCTTTGAATTCTCAAAACCACAGTGTGATCAGTTTGCAGGATATTCCAGAGATAACTTTATTATTGCCTTCCATGTCCTATTTGCAGGCTTCCTAGAGATATTTAGTTAACCATAGTTAACTAGTTAGTTAACCTGTGAGAAGCAGGATGCTGGACCTTTAGCCTAATCCATGTTCTTATATATGTGTTTTATTTATTTATTCATTATATTTATAATATATCATAACATTGAATTGAACCAACTCACTGCAATGTATTGTACAAATAAAATAAAAATACAGTAAAATGCTATTTATAAATTTGTATGAAGTTACATTGAATTGGGAGCATTAATTCATAAAACGCATAAGCTATACAAATCCCTTTTTAATTAGTTGATCTTATGGGAGCTCTTCATAGTTGGCTTGAGTTCTTATTGGTTTATTTGGATCTGTTTGCAAACTGCCTTGCTTTGACTATATTATTTATGAAACTAAATAACTAAATAGCATCTTTCTGGTGTTTTTTGAGAGGGGAAGGTATTACATGCATTTTTTTGAACTGCAAGAATTATCTGTTGATTACTATGCTTCATGGCATGTTCTTTGAAATAGTTATGGTCTATAAGAGGAAATATTCTTTTATCCAGTGCCCTCTTGAACTGAAAACCGGTTAGGGTGGGAATGAGATTCCTAGGTATGTCTCTCAAAGTCTCATGTGTCACATTGCCTCCCTTACCTTCTAGCTTCCTTTCTTAGAGGAGCATTTTTTAAAAAAGGTTGCATATTATTTGACTCCGTTCATCAACTGGTTATACTTACTTTATTTTTTATTTACTTTTACAAGTTATAGGCTGCCTGACTCCCAATGATTCTGGGTAGCATACAACTAAAAAGTTTTTTTTTTAATTACAAAGGGCAAAAACAAATCTTGAGCAGCCCCAAAAACAACATTTAACCAAAAGAGAAGGAAAAAAACACCATCCAGCATGGTCTCAACCTTCTGGAATAGCCCCAAAGCCTGGGGGAATAGCCAGATTTTTAATATCTTTTGGAACATCATCATTGCCATTTGCATCTCTGGGGGATTCTCATTCCAGAGGGCAAGTGCCGTGTCAGAGAAGACACAGTTTCTGGGTTCCGCAAATGACACTGCTTGATCTATGGGACCTGAAACATGCCCACTCCACCTGATCTGACTGGACAGGCAGAAACAATCAGAGACAGGTGGCCTCTCAGATACCCAGGCTCTATGCCATGAAGGGCTTTATAGGTGATAAACAGCACCTTGAATTGCACCCAGAAGCCAACTTGTAACCAGTGCAGCTCGTGGAGCAGTGGATTCACTTGAGCATAACAAGGCATGCCCATCACTGCCTGTGCTACTGCATTCTGGACCAACTATAGCTTCCAAGTGCTCTTTAAGGGCAACTTCCTGTACATGTGTTACACTTACCAATTTGTGAGGTGACTAAGGTGTGAGTAACTGGCTGAAGGGCATTGTGTCTAGATAAGGGTGCAACTGGCATACTAGATGTACTTGTCCAAAGGCCTTCTTGGTCGCAGCTTCCACCTGCTCTTCTGACAGGAACTGTGAGTCCAAGATGACCTAGGACCTTTAATTATACATTAAATGTGGTATAAAATGCAGAAGAGTCAAAACTTTCCTGCTGGATTTCTGTTTCATAACCACTTTTTAATCTTTTCATTTTAAAAAGGGAGGTCCTGTACAAGGAGACTAGGGGAGTTCAATGGCTGTTGTGGGTCTTCCGGGCTGTGTGGCCGTGTTCTGGAAGTTGTGGTTCCTAACGTTTCGCCAGCATCTGTGGCCAGCATCTTCAGAGGGCAGGAGCACAGATAGAAGCAAAATCTCTGAGATTTTGAACACTGCCACACAGCCCAGAACACGGGCCGGAAGACCCACAACAGCCATTGAACTCCGGCCGTGAAAGCCTTCGACAATACATTAGACTAGGGGAGCTTTGTGGCCTCAAAACTATTTAGCCCTATGTGATAATATAGCTATAAAATATACATTTCAGCAAGTGTGAATACAACTATCATTAGTGGACTTTAAACATCAATGGATTGGTGTGAAATTTTACTCCAGCTATTCTAATTCCTAAGGGCAGCTCAGCTATAAACAAAATGCATAAACACATATAAAGAAATCAAACGGCAGTCAATAATCATTCAGACTTCAATAGCATATTAATCAAAATGTTACTTGAGTAGAAACTAATTAGTGTTTTACAAAATTCAAATGAAAATCCTGTGATTTTCATCACATACTGTGACTGAACTATTAACAGGTAGAATACATTCTGACTTGACTGTAGGCCACCTTGACTAGGATCAAGTGGGGACACCCAGTATTAAATTTTATTGCACCTCATTGTAGTGATGATCAGCAGCTTCATAGCTATGTATGCTGTTACAAAGGCAGTGGCTAGATAACAAGTTGATGAGCATAGTTCCTTATCTTGCAACCATTTACTAAAAGCTTTTTCATTTCATTAGAACTTAAAATATATTACGTCTTCCTTCTGTTTTAATACATAAAAACAGATCATTTTGAACTTACAAGTTGTATTGTTTAATGTATTGCTATTACGGCACACTCTTACAGTTTTTGCTTTGTAATTTTATTGCTTTTATTGCTTTATTTTATTGTATCCTGCTTTTGGATTACTCTTAATGAAAAGTGGGCTAATTTTTTTGAGAAATAAAATAGCTCCTGACAAGCTCTGCAGCTGGACTGGAAAAAAATAAAACTAGAAAGACAAAGCAAACTAAAAATGACATTTTGAAAAGATGCAAAAATTTATAGGTGCCATGTAAGGAAGAGGGAAGGAATGAGTGGATCATGTCCTACATACTATTTGAATTTCAAAATTGGTTTTTCCATTTTAAAGTAAGCAATTTTATACATATCTTGTCTTACATTTAAACATTCTGTTTCAGATTACTCAGCAATTAGAAGGTATCTGTTTACAAGTAATTGGAACAGTTTTACAACAGCATGTTTTAGGTAATTTTTTAAGTTGTATCAAATATTATAAACACATTAAAGAGCCACTACTAATTTGATCAAGTCACACTTAATTGATACTTTGATCTGTTCCAGAATTCTATGAGGAAATCTTCTCCTTGGCTCACAGTCTGACCTGTCAACAGGTCTCTGCACAGATGTGGCAGCTTCTGCCTCTGGTCTTTGAAGTATTTCAGCAGGATGGTTTTGATTACTTTACAGGTGAATATCTTATGCCTTGTGGAGTACATTTTACCAAGGGAGAATTATATGACATAAACTGAAATGCTAATACATACCATAATTTTTCATTTTCATGAATATTAAGAGGTGAGAACATATATAACACTTGTAGTATTATTCTTTTTAAATACAGATATGATGCCACTGTTGCATAATTATGTGACTGTTGATACAGACACGCTTCTGTCTGATACAAAATACCTAGAAATGATCTACAGTATGTGTAAAAAGGTAGGTAACCCATTGCATCCTCCTCAAAATAATTTTGCATGCCTTTTTAAAACTAGGAGAAAACAGATAGTTGCCATATGGAAATTATGTGTGTTGTGATTTTAATTCCTCCTCCAAAGTAGATTTAAATGGCTGCAACCACATGTGCATAGTATATTATCTATGTCTAGTGATATAGTCCATTTGCGTTCTGCACATAGACTATATTGCTCACATACAATTTGCGGCCAAATAGCAACCTGAGATCATAGTACTGGTCTAGTGATGTCGAAAGACAAGTTTATCATTGACCAGCCTCCAAACTCTCAAACATAAAGATGCAAAGTGAAGTAGAATTTTGAAATTTAGCACTATTGTTAGTATTTTGTTAACTGCTGCATGGTTATATTTGCTTGAATGGTAACTTTAGCTTTGGTGTCAATAACGTTAGCTTAGCTAAATGTTAGGAATGTCTTTTGGAAATTTGGGTTTTCCAAAGTACGGTGGACGAGTCCTTTGTTTTAAACAAGATTGAATCTGAGTTCTCATGTATATATTGGCTTTCGTTTCTTTTGGTGATCATTGCTATTGAAATGAACCATCTCTCTCTTGTTT
This sequence comes from Charina bottae, assembly GCA_023362775.1. Lineage (NCBI taxonomy): Eukaryota > Metazoa > Chordata > Lepidosauria > Squamata > Charinaidae > Charina > Charina bottae. Next base: position 180,109,100 of record JALMGJ010000001.1, on the reverse strand, counting down.
TGATTGGAGATTTCTTGCACAGAAACTTGTTTCTGTACGGAAGGATTTTCAGTCTGGAGCCAAATTCCAGCATGATAGATTAATTCAGTTTTCTCTTCTGCCTTCCCCATTCCCTTCAGTATATGTAGTATGTGCATCTGGATTTGGAAATATATCTTTATATATAAATAGCTTACTTTGAATTTTCAATATTTCTGCATAAATATGACCTAAAACACAATCAGTTCTCCACAGAAGTTCTAAAATTAGATACAGAGTACCCAATTAAACAGATGAGTCAAAAAATTATACTTGTTCATTTATTTATTGAGGAAAATGATCCAAAGCTATATATTGGTGTGTGGCAAACGTATGTGAACCTCTGCTTTCAGCAACTGGTGTGGCCCCCTTGTGTAGCAATAACTGCAACAAAACTTTTTGATAACTGTTAATCAGTCCTGCACATCGGCTTGGGGGAATTGTAGCCCATTCCTCCTCACAGAACAGCATCAGCTCAGGGATATTGGTGGGCTTCCTTGCGTAGACTGCCCGCTTCAGGTCCTTCAACAACATTTCTATAGGATTACGGTCAGGGCTTTGACTTGGCCATTCCAAAACATTACCTTTCTTCTGCTTTAAACATTCTTTGGTTGTACGACTTGTGTGTTCTGGGTTGTTGTCTTGCTACATGACTCATTTTTTCTTGAGCTTCAATTCACGGACAGATACCCTGACATTTTCCTGTAGAATTTGCTGGTACAATTCAGAATTCATAGTTCCATCAATGATGGCAAGCCGTCCTGGTCCAGAGGCAGCAAAGCAGGCCCAAACCATGATTCTGCCACCACGTTTCACAGATGGGATAATGTTCTTATGCTGGAATGCAGTGTTTGCCTTTCACCAAACATAACACTTTTCATTGAAGCAAAAGAGTTCTATTTTGGTCTTATCTATCCATGGAACATTCTTCTAATAGTCTTCTGGATTATCCACATGGTCTTTTGCAAACTGTAGATGGGCAACAATGTTCTTTTTGGAGCGTAGTGACTTTCTCCTTGCAATCCTGCCATCTACACCATTGTTGTTCAGTATTCTCCTGGTGATGTTCCCGTGAACACTGACATTTGCCAATGCAAGAAAGGTCTTTGGTTGCTTAGACATTACTCTGGGGTTCTTTGAGACCTCCTGGAGTATTACACACCGTGATCTTGGTTGCTTGACCACTCCTAGGGAGGGTACTAATGGTGTTGAATTGCCTCCATTTGTCCACAATCTGCCTAACAATGGACTGGTGGAGTCCAAATTCTTTGGAAATAGTTTTGTGACCTTTTCCAGCCTGGTGAGCATCAACCACTGTTTTTCAGTGGTCCTCAGAAAGCTCCTTTGTTTGAGCCATGACACACTTCCATATACCTGTGTTGTAAAGATCAGATTTTGATAGTAAATACCCAGAATTCTGTTCTTTAAATAAGGCAGGACCTCCCACACTCACACCTGAGTATCATCCCATTGATTGAAACACCTGACTCTACTTTCCCCTTCAAATGAACTGATAATCCTAGAGGTTCACATACTTCTGCCCCATACAAATATGTAGATCATTTTCCTCAATAAATAAATGAACAAGTATAATGTTTTTGACTCATTGGTTTAATTGGGTTCTCTTTATCTAATTTTAGGACTTGTGTAGAGAACAGATCACATTTTAGGTCATAATTATGCAGATATAATTGAAAATTCAAAAGGGTTCACAAACTTTTAAGCACCACTGTAGTTCATCAATGCAGGATGAGGTTTGTTTCTTTTCAAGCTTTGAGATTATTGAAGTTGTCTAAGTGAAAGAAAGTGTTTTGCTTTAATTTTGTGGAGGTATCTGAGGATAATAAATTCTTTCAACTGATGGAACTGCTTCTGTCAGTATAACAGAGGATTGGAGAATTTCTGCACATCTCCACCTCTGCAGGCCCCACAGGGCCTCATAATTTATTGTGAAGGTAGAGGACCCTCCTGACCAAACTGGAAGACTGTAGGGGAGCAGAAGAAAAAGTCGGTTTATACAACGTTGGATTTTACCCTAAATCTATAATAATGGCAAGTCACATTCAGATCTTTTACTTGTTTGTGGATTCATAACTGGAATTCAGCTTTGTAGATGTGAAATAACATTCCATTAGTTTTTTGAAAAATTAACTTTTTTCATATAGGTATGTAAAATACTCATTCATATAAACTGATGAGACTGATCTCTAGATGACTGAACATTTCTTATATTGCTGAATTTATTTATAGAAAATGAAAAATATTGAGTACCAAAATTAATAGACCATGTATTTCCTAGGTCCTTACAGGTGTGGCAGGAGAAGATGCAGAATGTCATGCAGCAAAGCTGTTAGAAGTTATCATTTTGCAATGTAAAGGCCGTGGCATTGATCAGGTAAGTTAAATAATGTGTCTTCAGAAATCTGTGAAAGAAGCCACACTGTGGTCAGTTACTTACCATCTACATAAAAATCAGCAATGTCAAAATAAATATATCTTGTAAGGATAGCAATATTTTAACTTTCTGAGGTTTCTCTTTTCTTCCTGCTTATTTGAAAAGAAAGCATCAGGTTTTGTGTATAAATCAGAAAGGAAAGAGTTTTAAAACAGCCTGTTCCATCAAGAATGAATACAAAAGCTGAAACATTCATTACCTCAGGTATAATAGATATCTGAATTTGAAGAAACTACATGCTAACATTTTAAAGCACATCTTGAGAAGTCATAGGTGTATAATTTTTTTTATAAATATGCTGCCCGATAATCATTGAAAAATCTGGATACCATAGATTGCACTTGATCTTTATTTATTTATTTATTGTTCCCAAATATTGCATATTATAGTTGCATTATCAGTAGGGCTGCCATTGAGATATGAATGTTGCTACTACAAAATACGGAACTTTCCATGGCTGTATGTTTCCTCGGTCCTTCCTGCCATCACATTCCAGTAATCTTTAGACTGGCAGTTGTAAGAACCTCTGTAGGGGAAATAGCCCAATTAAAATGGTCCACTCCAGGCACCTGATGATGCGCAAGAGTTTCTGCAGTATGTCCCACCTGCTAGATAATATTATCAGGACCATGGTCCAGCTGTGAAATACTGAAACAACTTGGATGATACATAGTAGTACTTGTAAGAACCCTCTTCCTTCTCCAAAGTCAAATCAATCCCTTGATTTAATAGGAAACTAAGAGCAAAAAAACATTGAGGTGAGGGACAAAAGCTGAAATAGAAATGGAAGAAGTGAGATGAATTATTAAGTGCTGATTACAACTAATTTTAGATTTCTTCTCCCTGCTGTGGAGGCAGTGATGAATGCCTCATTCTTTTCTTTGCTGTTTAATGTTTACATGAAACTGCTGAGAGAGGTCATATGGAAATTTATATCAGGATACTCAAGAATGCTGATGAAACCCAGTTCTGTTCTCCTTGAAATTTAACCCAGACAAGACCAAAGTGCTATTAGTCAGTAGGAAGCTACATGCAAATATTAGGTTCAGCCTGCCCTGAGCAGGTCTGCAGTAATGGGAGTGCTCCTTAATCCTCAGGTATAACTGCATCTCAAGGTGATGGCAATGAAGAACACATTTGCTAGCTCCATTTCTAAGCAAGTCATAACATCTATTACAGCAGAGTTAGATCACTAGTTGCCAGGAAAGCAACATGGTCATGTCTGAAATCAGCAAAAGTTAAGCTCTGCAAGGGAGATTTTATCTTTATTGTGTGCTTTGATTCGGTGCAAAGTGTACTGGCCAGTGCAGTGGTTAAGGTGCTGAACTTGGACTGAAGAGATTTAAGTCTCCCCTCGGCTTTGGGAACTCACTTCTTTTATCCCATCTTTATGCTTGATCAACTCAAGGTGGTGTACATAGCTAGTGTCCCTGCCTCCTGTTTTCCACACAACAACCCTGTGAGGTGGGTTGGGCAGTGAGAGAATGACTGACTCAGAGTCACCCAGCTGGTTTTCATGCTGAAGGGAAGAATAGAACTCATGGTCTCCTGGTTTGTAGCCTAGTATCTTAGCTGCTACACCAGATAAAAATACTGGACTCACATCATGCCCATGTTGTCTTTTTTTCCCCCTTGGGCATTGGTTTTAATGTTTAAAGCCTGACCATTAGAGGTTTTCAGAAGGACTACTTTGCCACTTAAATCAGGGTTGACTCTAAGCCATGTGCAAAACAGCATACAGAATAATTGCTGAGAAAACCATCAGCTATAGTAGATGGTTCCACATGACACTGAGACAACAGTACTATTTCCCAAACGCCTTCCATAAAATCAAGCTTTGAAAGTTTCTGGAAGGTCATGAGGAAAGGGCCATTCTCCCAGGGTCTCCCCCACCCCCCTGAGACACCCCACGCTCCTTACCTGGGACTCCACTTAACAACCCATGAGATTGCTTAATGACCGCAACCGGGAGTGCTGATATTGCGATCATTGAGTGAAGCAGTCACGTGCCGTCTCGCTTAACGACAGCTTCGCTCAACGACCGAGATTCCAGTCCCAATTGTGGTTGTTAATTGAGGACTACTTGTATAGCTAGCATTTCCCCCTCCTGCTATGAGTCGTTGACTATTGCCAGGAACAAATTCCTCATCTCCTCTTTAACTGTCTCGACCAAGCAAGAGGGGCAAACATCTAGGCTACAAGTGGAGAACTAGCATCACAAGTGATCCTGTCCACTTCTTCAAGGTGTTTAGGCTCAAAGGCCTCCCAAGTGACTTCACATTCTTTAGCATCTCCTTGGACTTTGGCCATTTGGTTTCCAGCTCAGAATGAACATGGGCAATTCCACAAAATGATCAATGCTGTTAGACAGCATTCTCAGATGCAGTAAAGGCAAAAGATTAAATGTGAGAAAAACTTCCCCTTTGCCACAGCCAACTATGGAGAGCATTCCATCAGCAATTCTGTTTGGTCTCCATGTCTCTCCCTAAGATTTATTGTTTCAACTGCTTTTAAACACAAATTAGCATTGGCTGTACTTTTAGTCATGCTTTAATTCTGTTATTTTTATTATTTTCTGATAATATTTCTGTATTTTTTAAACCATGGTGTTAGCCACCTTGATCATCTTACTTGGACAAAAAGTCAGGATATAAGTCAAATCATAATTATCACCATCATCATCCCTTACTTGCTCTGCAACATGTATTACCTCTGCTCATCATAAGAAGAAAAACGTGGAGGGGAGATGGAATAGGGGAGCAGCAGATGGGAGTACCCGTGGAGGTGTTTATACTAGAGAGTTATACTAGAGAGTTTAAAAGTTAAGAATTTGGTATTGTAAGATATGGATGTTAAAGATCAAATGTTATCACTACAGAGATATTTTAATATTGGCGTCTGACTTTGGTAACATTTTTCCCCCCATCTCTTTAGTGTATACCTTTGTTTGTGGAAGCTGCTTTAGAACGATTAACTAGAGAAGTTAAAACAAGCGAATTACGGACAATGTGCCTCCAGGTTGCCATAGCTGCTCTCTATTATAATCCTCACCTACTTCTGAATACCTTGGAAAATCTTCGCTTCCCCAATAATGTGGAACCTGTTACAAATCACTTCATTACACAGTGGCTTAATGATGTAGACTGTTTCTTGGGGTAAGATTGTTGTCTCTGGGATTGTGGGAGGGATTATATAGATTCAATGGGTGCCACTTTTCCATCTAGCCTCTTCATGGAATGTGGGCTGGATGTGTATGAAAAAAAATGACAAGCTCTGTTGGGCATGCACATTGATCTCCTCAACCATGCCCTTTGTGAATATCTCAGGTAGATTCTGTGCCAGCTTTCCTAAAACTGAAAGTAATATGACATTTTCTTTCTTATTCCAGACTTCATGACAGAAAAATGTGTGTGCTAGGCCTGTGTGCACTGATTGATTTGGAGCACATACCACAGGTTTTAAATCAGGTTTCGGGTCAGATCTTGCCAGCTTTCATACTTTTATTTAATGGATTAAAAAGAGCATATGCTTGCCATGCTGAACATGAAAATGATAGTGATGATGATGATGAAGCAGAGGAAGATGATGAAGCAGGTAAAGCAATGATATTTCTGATAGTGATGATCAGCAACATTACTGATGTAATTGTAGAAAGTTTTTCAGGAAACTGTTAATGTATCTTGTGAGTTTTCCTGTTTATTTGTTTATTCTTTTGCCTTTAAATTGGATTCAAATATTCAATAAGCCTGTTCTCTTGCTTATTTTTCACACAGTATTCTATTCCCTGTGTTGTGTTTGGATTTCTTACTTATAAATAATTTGGTTCTTTGCCATATCTAAGAATGTGCAAAATCTGTCATTGCTGGGATTTCTCTGGAGTGTTCCATTTTCTTCTCTGGACCTACCTGATTTGGCTGTTCAGGGGTAGACTTGCAGTTTTTTGGAATCTAATCTTTCAAATTAGAAAGATCTTTCATTTTGGAAGATTAATTTCCAGAAAAGCAGGATGGAGTGATGGTGATGGGAAAATCAGAATTGATAGATTAGCATGGTCCAGGAAATGTATATTTCATCTTCTGGAATTATCTGTCCCCAGAATATAGGCATTGCATATGCCTAGTCATATTTATTGTGTTTGTTCCTGTTATTCAATCTGTTCCAATATTTTTTATTTTTAAAAATAAAGCTAATCAGACTTACACTGTTGAATCATCACTCTAATTCATTTAATGTTCTTTTGTTGTGATAACTGTCTGGATTTGCATTTGGTAGCTGTTTAGTATAGTATCAGATGATTAAATTTGTGTTCTAGTTCATACCACTTACAACCTAGTGTATTAAAGGTCATGTGATTTTCTATTTTTTTTAATGGAGCCCCGAGTGGGGAATTTTTATGCAATACAAATATTGCAGTAATAAATGGGGAAGAGTCTAGGTCAGAGCTTTCCAAACTTTTCATGTTGGTGACACACTTTTTAGACATGCATCATTTCGTGACACACTCTTACAGCAGGGCATCATTTCGCGACACACTCTTACAGCAGGGCACAAGGCAGGCACTAGGACGTGCACGGAATCCTGGCAGGGCAGGTTTGGAGGCAGCAAGGCAGAAGGCAGGCACTAGGACCTGCGTGGAATCCTGGCAGGGCTTGGAGGCAGCAGCAGCCGCGACACACCCAGACACTGCAGCTGACACACTAATGTGTCCCGACACACAGTTTGGAAAGCTCTGGTCTAGGTGATATTTTTGGCCACTCTTAAAACCCTTTGCCTGCTTCCAGAAGAACTTGGAAGTGATGAAGATGATATTGATGAAGATGGACAAGAATATTTAGAGATTTTGGCAAAACAGGCTGGAGAAGATGGAGATGATGAGGATTGGGAAGAAGATGATGCTGAAGAGACAGCACTGGAAGGATATTCAACTATTATTGATGATGAAGATAACCCTGTTGATGAATATCAAATATTTAAAGCAATTTTTCAGAGTAAGAGCAACTGTAGTTTTCACTGCAAATCTGATGTGTACTGATATATGTGTCATTAATGTGTTGTGCTAAAGAACTTGTAAGAAATATGGGAACTCTAGGGATGCATGGAATGTGAAGACTCAGAGGAGAAATTTGAGGAATTTGAAAAGCTGCAGCCTAGCATTTAGCAAATCTGAAATGAGGCAATCAGCAAATCTTGATGGAAGTCTATATTTTAGCAGAATTATTAGTAGATATTTCACTTTTTATTGTAAAAATTAGACTATTGGAGATAAAAATGTTTAGTTATCTTGGCTGGGGCAAATGTGTCTGTTTTTACTACTATAGCAAATTGTTCTTAAAGTGTCAGATTATTGGTTGTGTTTCTCTCTGGAAATAGCTATGTAGAAAAGTGTATAAATGACATGGGAAAAGAAAAAAAGACAGTGGAAGGGAAGAACAACCTTAGATTTTTCAACTTTGGTAAGGAAAGCTTTAGCAATTGGGGGAAGTAAGGTATGTGTACGTATATAAGGGTAGAAACAAGTAGAAAATATGTAGAAAAACTAATTTTCTTCTCAGCAAAATGGAATAATACCTATCTCTCACATGATGTTTCTCTGGTGATAATATTTTGCTTGACATTTTTTTTCTGACATATGTCTGCCTTCCTCAAAGAATGGAAGAGAGAAAATAATTTCAAGTGATGGAATAAATTGTATTATTTCTAGTCAGCAATTTTAGAAGCACTCCAGGTGTCTGGCCTACCCATCACAGGCTGTCCACTGCCAACTATTCATTGCCTACTCCCACTTGACATAAAGACGACTTTACACCTCTGACATTTTTCAGTTCTCTGAGATGCTGAGAATGATAAACTATAAAAGGGCAAGGCTGATAATAGGCAATAGGTACTAAAAGTGTGGGGCTGGTTACTAGTAAATTGCATTATGCTTTTGAGGAAGTCTTCATGGTCTGTGGGAAAACTTAGCTGATAACACCTTTTAAATAGGCTGATTAATCTTACTCTATAGTAAACTCATTTCAGGTGCACATCAACATGAACATAAAACTAATTTCAGAGAAACCTGAAAAAGGAAAAATGATACCTCAAGCATGTATAAAAATAAGTTTTAATTGGATTAATGCATTTACTTATACATTCTTCCCTCATATGTGTTAAAAATTGTATAATTAATATTTATTATTTTATTTATAAAATCTTTATCTCACTTTATCAATAAAAATAATCCCAGAGCAGGATATTTAATTATAATAGCAAAATCAAAATTAGAACAGCAGCAACAAGAAAGCAAAGAACAGACTAAGTTCTATCAGTCAAGAGGCATCTAAAAATAGTGGATTGAGATTAATTTGCCCAGAACTTTCCAAATGCTTACATATTTATCTCATCTCATCTCATCTTATCTTGCAGCACTTCAGAATCGTAACCCAGTCTGGTACCAAGCATTGACACGTGGTCTTAATGAAGATCAAAGAAAACAGTTACAGGACATAGCAACTTTAGCAGATCAGCGAAGAGCTGCTCATGGTATGCATTTTTAATTGTATTTTACATTGTTGTTATTAAGTTCATGGCATCATTAGTATTTTGCTGAGGGATATGTTCACCATACCCCGAAAGAGCTCCATCTTACTTGATCTTTAAATTAGGAAACTCTTGGTCACCACAATTGGAACCAAGAAGAAAGGGCTACCTTTAGCTCCTCTACTAGAAGGCTGGTTTAGACTTCTTCCTCTCCCATGAAGGAATCCCCTCTTCTTCAGTCTTAACTCCGCATTCTTCAAGATGACTTTTTCCTCAGCTCCGTATTAGAAAAAAAGAAAAGAACAATCATATGTCCTTTTCAGGTGGCCTTCAGAACAAGCAGTGTGGAAGAAGGCTCAAAGAATCCTTTTCAGAAGGACTGTGTAAGAGCAGTGTAAGCCTAGTAGAGCAGGTCAGAGAGGCTTGGTCAGCCATCAGCTCCTCAGATCCCTGCAGAAGAAGCAGCCAAGCGCCAGAGGCAGGCATTCAAACGCTACGGCAGCAACAAGATGATGCCCCAGGAAGAAGTTTCACCTGAGCACTGGAGACAGTGAAGTTCACTGGTCCTCAAATTCCTATGCCACAAACAAAGAAGAAGCTGCAGGAAGAAGAAGCATCAGCTGAGCAATGGAAGCAGCAAAAGACCATGGTTCCTTGAGCACTAGTGCCATGAACAAAGCAGTCCAGAGCAGCCACAGGTGTTGTGGATTTGATGTGCCAGGTAGAACCACAGTTGACTGCCACAAGGAGGCAGAGGAATAGAAGTTTGTCAGAAAAAATTACCTACCCTACCTCACAGACTAAGTCAAACTGAAGCCAGATGAGTTTCTAGAAGCAATTCCAGAGGTGGAGAAGAGGGTTACAAAGAGAGCTCTGTACTAGAATTCAGGTGCCACTCACTGTGACAGTTCTCTAGCAGCCTTTCCTCTTCCTGCTGAACTAGAACAGGTCAGCTCCAAGTGTGATAACCCTTGTGCAGCCTGAGGGAGCTGTAGTTGGCACCATCAGCAGTGACTTGCTGACAGCCAACATGATCAGCCTCTGACTTCCAAGAAAGGAGGCACAGCATTATCCAAGCCTTCAGGCTGCACTGAGGACATGTGAGTCTGCCCTGCCCTCTGTCCATTGCTAGAATGGCAATAGAAAATTGAGAAGTGCTAGATGGGATGATACGTCAGAGAAGAGGGGGTTGAATCACCTTTATTCTAATACAGCAGGGAAGATACAAGATACTAAACTCATTCCAGTAGACAGCCCAGGGCCTTAAGAAAGACAGGAGAACAGTTTCCCTAATCTGTTACCCTTAACATGCACCACTTCCTCAGAGATGCAAGCCTCCTTTCATTGCCAGTCATATATCACTTTCCCTCATGGGACTTGTCCCTCACGCCCTAACAAGGACTCCTCTTGAACCATCAGACATATCCTATCAACATCCACATTTGTAGAATAGCCACCTTGGTAGCCCTAGCCTTGGCTAGAAGGGTGGGGGCACTAGAGGTTATCTCGGTGAAAGGGGATTAGGCAGAGTGGTGCTAAATTAGATCCACGTTGCACATCCAAGTTCAATTCAAACTCCAGTACAAGAGATTGTGCTTCCAAATTTCTGCCTAGATTCTTCTTGTGCTAGAGAATGAATCTGCCTCAAGTTAGATGTATACCAAGTGCTAAGAATAGTCCTCAGACACTCTGGAGGATCAGTAGCCTATTGCTGTCTTTCAAAACACATAATCTAATATCAGACAAGTCAAGGTATATGTTGCTGTGGAATTCTCAGCCAGAAAGAATTAGCACTCCTTTGGCATGACAGCTCCCTCTATCAGAGGGTCAGCCACATCTACAGCTCTAATTGTGTAAACAGTTTTATTTTCAATGTCACTATATTGTTTGTGACAAAATAAACTGATGTATTAAAATGTACATCTTCATTCTTACTTCCTAGTTATTTATAGGAGATGAGGATGTCTGAAGAAGACATTTCTCTTAAAGACAGGCAGCCAACATTGTGGACACAAAAACATTAGCTTAAGAATCTATTTCTTTATCAATAATTTTTTTCAGATAAGATTTTTGGTTTTGGGTTTTTTTTTAAATCAGGGCACCTTTTTGTACCAGTCAGAAGAGTATCATAATTTTACGTTTTTACATCTTCTTTCTCTCAACAACTGGAAAAGTACATATATTATACAGTATAACTCACTCTGATTATTGTTATTTTATAGTACCTTATCCTTCTGTTGTTTTTTTAATGTGCAGTTGTAAGAGAACTGATTTTTGAGGGTTACTTGAGACATTTTTAATATTTTAAAAGGACTTTTTGGTGAATGTGAAGAACTTGTCTTGACAGAAACAGTTTGTGACACTAAAGAAATTTATCTTCTCTCTTCCAGAATCCAAAATGATTGAAAAGCATGGTGGATATAAATTCAGTGCTCCAGTTGTGCCAAGTTCATTTAATTTTGGTGGTCCAGCCCCAGGAATGAATTGAATTATCACTACTTTTCCTCCTACTGTGTGATTGTAGTGAAGAGCTTGTGTTCCTCCCAATATAGTGGTTCCAGAACTGGTTCATGTTATCTACAGCTCACGCAAAATGAATTGGTAGATTGAATATTTTAAAAAGAAAAAGCAACCCAGGAGTGGGACTTGATCATGCAACCTAATACTGGAAAGAAGGTTTTATGAAGATAGGAAGAACCTGAAACTTGAGCTTCAAATGACACACTGTGGATATTGGAAATCAAGAGGGGATGTCTTGAAGGCAGCTTCCTTTCTATGAAGAAAATAGGCATTGGCTGCAGGACTGTTGGAAAGGTCTCATTTACAGTACACAAGCTTGAAGGCCAATTTAATTTTTACAACTGTGGGACTGAGTATTTGCCCAATTTTCTTCCCTTTTCCCTGATGGGTATCTATTCTTTTAATGTACATAAAGGTAATTGGATGGCCTTACTTAACATTTCATCATTTCCATTTATCAAGATTGTTCATATGTAGAATATCGGACACTTATTGTAGCACTACATAACTGATAAAATCTGTAAATGATTTAGCACTTTCATATTGAAACAAGCCTGCTAGCCTATGTACAAAAAATAGCAAAATGTTTGTTTATAAAAAAAAAAAGATGTTCTGGGAAAAATTTCAGGTTATTAATTTAAAACTAGCAGTTTTGTACCTGGTGAAATGTGGTGCAGCTACCACTGGTTGTGACTTGAATTTGGTTATGTAAAGAAGGGGCTAGTGGTATTTCATTGCTGCTAAAAAAAGAAAAAAATGGCAACACACTCTGTGTCCTTTGTTTTTTCCTAAAGCTGTCAATGTACAAATGGAAAATTGAATACAGAAGTCTTCATGTTTAAATGCTGAGTGGAAGTTCATTTTCTCAGCAACGTGAAAACACATGAAGTTCTGTTTTTACAGGAGTGTATTTGGTGTGTGGTGAAACATCTACATAGGCAATCTATTAAAATATAATTTGGCTAACTTGGGCTGGAGTTGATTAAAGTTTTATTCCCATATATGGGAATATAATTCTTATCTATTTACTACATTTCAAGGATCTCTCTCCTGTATGTCCCTTCCCACTTTAGGATGCCCAAAATCCAAGATTTTTTGCTTGATCCGTTTAGAACAGTGGTCCAGTTCATATGACTGTCTAATTACTTGAGAACCCAATGAGTCTTTTGTCAATATATGCAGCCTCTTCACCGCAGCCATGTGTAAACTGTTTTTATCCATAGATTTCTATTTGAAGATGAGGAGTTTTGATTATAAGTTTAGAAAAAGTCAGGATCCAAACTTAGTTTGAAGGTCTTGTCAAAATACAGGTACTTGTTGACCTGAAATAGGGATCTATGATCAGAGACTTCTGGCCACGAAAGGGCTGCACCTGCAGAAAAAGTCTCATTCCTATTTTGACTTAAGAAGCTTAGATATGGTTATCTGGACATGGTCTCAGGGTTACCAAGTCCCATCTTTGAAGCAACAGCTCTCTTTACCATACATTAGTGTCAGGTGATATGGTAGCTAGCATTTTAGCTAGACACTAGAAGACTTCTTCCTGCTGGGACCACTATTGAAGAGTGACTTGGTGAAGAAGGGAACATCAAAATAATGTGACTGGGCTGGCTTAGTGCCCCATCTACAAAATAAATACATAAATAAAATCATAGATGCTGAGTTTTTGATCTTGCATTAAGATCACTGGTGTCAAAATGTTTCTTTCTCCTGGCTGTTTTTATATTAATGGTCATCTGCTGTTATAACTGGTATTGAACAAGCTACCTTAATTTAAATGTAAGCCTCCAAAACTTTAAAGACAGGTTAAATGAACTGAATTTATATCTATAAAAATAAAACTGAAATGAAACATATATATTATGATATTCAAAAATGCAATCTTCAAAAAATCAATTTGTGTGGAGTATTTGTTTTATATGTATTAGTGGGGGCAGATTGCTTGGAATGTTGGCTTCCTAGTGGACTATCTACCTCTCAATTGTCTCAAGCCTGATAAAAGAGCCCATGTACTTTTGTTCTTGACCAAATACAGATTCAGTTAAAGAAAGACTTATCTAACTAGCTAGCTGCTAAAAAGGAGCATTTCCCATTTAGTTTTGTGCAGTCTTACACAATAAAATGAGTTCTTGTATCTGTCCTGTAGATACTTCTATGCTGTTCTGTTTTCTGAGTTTTTTTATCATGTGATGTGGACAGGTTTTATTTTCCTTCCCTTTTTTTTCGGTATTAAATATGTCTTACTACATTTGTAGGTTCTTCTTAGTTCAAGCAAGATTACAATATACATAGCAGAATAGGACAGTTTGGGCTCTCAGAAAAATCTCTTCAAGCCCAATAAATCCTAAAAACACTAGGAACATTAATTTATGAATACTTCTAATACTGTATTGAATTCCTGATTAGTGTAAAGTTTATATTAAAAATGAACAATTGTTCAATACAAGTTGCATCAGAACTATTTAAGTAAAATTCATAAATCACCATGTCTTAATCCATTTTGAACCAGTTCATTGTGATTCAGGAAGTTTTACTTCAGGAAAAGTAAATCTCTCTTTCTCCTGGCATATCTCTGTTTATCACATTAGCATTATCTACCTTGTGATTTTGCAGTGATTTGTAATTATAACCCACTGGCTGGCTAAGTAGTAAATTTTCAGATCACTCCTAAAATACTGTGCCATTTTCAATAACACTACTGTATAAACTGCATTTTACAAATGGTTATACACTATGATATGTATACACTGTGTGTGTGTGTGTGTGTGTGTATGTGTATATATATATATATATATATATATATATATATACACACACACACATATATACATACATACACACACACAATGTATATTATACACTGATATGACAGCGTTCCGCGCGCGTCATGCGGCCACATGACCGTGGAAGCGTCTTCGGACAACACTGGCTCTTCAGCAAACAAACGGAGATGAGCACCGGCCCCTAGAGTCAGACACGACTGCACAAATGTGGAGGGATCCTTTACCTTTTATACACTATGATAAATCAGAGAATTGAAGACTTTCCCTTCTGAATGTCCTTTAATAAAGGCTAAAATGGATGAAAGGTCTATTCCCCATAGACACATGTATTTATGTTAGGAAACATAAATGTGCTATGTGCACAGTTTGAAAGGATACAATCCAGAAAGAGGCTTCCAACTTCTATTCTTTGTGATAGATTCTTAAACTTGGATAGTCAAAAAAAGTTACATGCAGATTTTACAAAACTTTCATATAACTAAATTTAGAATGTCATAATTTATGAAGTTAAGCACTTTCCCGAAGTGATGACACGTTTTTACTATACATATATTTTAAAAAATACCCTAAATTATTGAACGAAGTAGTTCAATGAGGACTCTACTCATTGACCATATTGTGCCTCTCAAAATTGCCTGAAAATGCAGTGAAAGTATTGTTACTACTTTCCTTGCAACTAGTTGGGTTCCATTAAGTAATTTGATGACTATTTTCCAGCACGTAAGAGTTTTCCAGGACAGGAAAATTTTCATTAGTATTCCTACCATGCAGAAAAGACGGAAGAACTTGAGCAGAAAATACTTTTGCTCATGAAAAACTAGTATTCTTAAAGAATTATTTACCACACACAAGTTTTTATTCCCAAAACAACTCTGAATTGAGGGAGTCATTACTGATAATTTGTTAAATATGCGGAAGGTGCAAATAATTGCAAAGGTAGAAAAGGAGGATCTCTGAAGATCGGCCCTTGTATGGGACTGGCTGTGTATCTAGTGAATTTTAACCTTTTTTGTCACACCTCTTTCCCTTTCATTCCTAGCCAGTTTTGTTTCCCAGTCCTGTCTTCCCAGTTTTGTTTCCCCATTTGTTTTTCCTCTCAAAGCAGTACCTTTTGTCCAACTGCTGTTTCTGGTATCAGAGATAAATATGTTTATATGTGAGAGAATGGTTGTGCAGATGGGAGATCATTTTATAAATGGGGTGCCTTATTTTAATCAATTAACTTTAACAGTAGTTAAGTAGTACAGTTTTAGCCCTGCCAACTTTTTAAGGATGTGCTTTCCTGCAGATGTAAGACACTTATCGTGGAGGGGGAAATCTGAAGAACAGTTGACAAGAACTGAAACTATAACCCCAGGTTGCCAATCTGTGGAAGCTGGGCACTCAAGATTTTTGTATTCTTTCTCTTTACTCTTCTTTTTGGGAGCAGGGATTACTTTAAATTCAGTCATTTCTTTCAGGTAAATACCCTCATTTTCTTAAGGTCTTCACTGATGTGCTTGACTCCAAATTAAAGCAATCAGTTCTAAATGGCTACTGGGCAACAAAATGCAATAACCTGAGAGGCAAGTGTAGGGGGGACTGTAGGGTATGTAGTTCAATTGCTGTTTTTAGGTTAGCACTTTATCCAATACATTTGCAGAAATTTCAGAGCTAGCTGAGAGTATCCCATGCTGTACTTGCTCTGAGTTGCTAAGCATACTGATAGCATGGGAAAAATAGATTGGTAACATTAGCAACAAAAAAGCTTCCTATATGATCTAGTAATATAAGCTGAGGATAGTAAAGAAAAGTTGGTTTGTTTTGACTTAGTTTGTTGTTTATTTGTTCAGTCGCTTCCGACTCTTCGTGACTTCATGGACAAGCCCACGCCAGAGCTTCCTGTCGGCCGTTGCCAATCCCAACTCCCCCACGGTCAAGTCCGTCACCTCCAGAATATCATCCATCCATCTTGCCCTTAGTCGCCCCCTCTTCCTTTTGCCTTCCACTTTCCCTAGCATCAGCTGCTTCTCCAGGGTATCCTTTACATGACTTAGTTAACTGTTCTTATTCACATTAATGAAACGATGGCTAATGTTACAGGGCTCTTAAACAAAAAGCAGCGCCTACATTTCATCATTTTATACCTTCCGGCTAGACTTACACTCCACTCATTACTGGATGCTGCTCTTCAGTGTATTTGAACAGTGCAATCATTTGTATTGGCATCTGAAACCATGTTAAATTAACTAACAATTCTCTTTCAATTAAACTAGTTGCAGTATTCACTATGAAGCAACGTTTACTTTTTGAAGATCAAGGAATAAGGAATATAGGTATAAGGCAGATCTGTTGATATATAGGACAGGGTGTCAGCATTCTTTTGCAAGCTACAGTACTCCAGGAATTTTGACTTGTGAGGCTAAACCCATGAAAAATTTAAATGGAAAATAAGGGCTATATACATGACAGATGGCTAATGATACATTCAGGAGCTAATGTCGTGTTTTAATTACTAGTCAAGCAAGCAAACAACAGAAATCCAAGTTCCAATCAGATCTGACTGCTTAACTTTAGGATCAGCCAAGTGTTGGCACCTAACTGGGCACATTTTAGTTTAATCTATCCTGAAATTTAGGAAAAACGAGATATATTTCTGGTTTGACTATTCAAATCAATCAAAAATCCTTATTGGAAAGTAACTATTAGGGCAGTTAAAAGGTCACAAAAATGCATGCATTGAAAATCTGCAAACGTCATTAATCAAGAGATTACAAAAAAGTGAGATGGTTTGAGGAAGCAAAAAGGATCATAGTGTGTTGAATTCAGTTTGGTTTCTATTGACCTTTTCATCAAGTAAACAATGTAAAAATAGTTCCAGACTTAATAACAAAAAACCGGTACTCCACCCAGTAGCCATAGGTCCATATTAAAACCACTACTAAACCAGGTAGTCTAATTTGAAGGGCTGCAGCCTCTTCGCCCACCTCTTAAGGGTGTGATCATGGAGATTCCACTTCAGTATCAGATCAGTTCTCCCTACCTGCTTCATCTGTGTAATATCCACCCTGATAAAAAGATCCGGAGATTCTTGCACGCTTGTGCCTTTTGTGTGACCTTTCTGTCTTAATGGATATTAGTGTGAGAATTGAGATATTGAGAGACCCATCTAAAGCCTGACAGCGGCAAAAGGAATGAGAAAAACAAATGCTACCTGCTCACTGGATATAATCATTGTTTTAGAAATCAGAATGTGCATTCGGATATTCATTGAACTGGCCAATTAATTTAATCTGAACTGCTTTCACTTTTTCCTATGAGGCAGAAGCCTTAACACTCCAATTGTAACATAGAAAAAAAAACCCTCTAAACTACTTAAAAAAGCTTTTGCCGACTCTTTTATTACTCTAAGGCAATTAAGGTAATCCAGAACTATCACGACCCACCTATTACGTATTATCGATCTTTAAAAATGCTCGGAGGCGAAAGGCGAGACCGAAAATACTATGTTGTGTTGGCTAACAGTAAATTGATTTCCTTAAGAATGACACCTCCTTTCGTCGCGGTGATGACTGAGAAAGTCTCCCCACCCAAGAAAATAAAAGCTTGAACTCGAGTCGACCAAGTCCAAAGATGAATAGCAGGTGGCCATTCCCAAAACCGCAAAAGCACCCTGCGAAAGCAGTAACTCCCTTTTCACCTTCCATTCTATCAAGCCCATCTAATCATAGAGCTTAGATAATTCAGATAGCTTGCTTTGCTTCGGAAAGTAACACTAGAACTCCCCTCACGGGGAAAGACGGGGGAGGGGGTGCTAAAATGGCGCCGCTCCCTTTTTCCCTCACTGACGCACTAGAGCCTCGCCCGACGTGATACAAAATGGCTCCTGAGGCGGCCCCAAACTCAGCATAGTCAAGCATGATGTAGCATGGAGGCAGACCCATCGACCAACCACCAATAGATGGTGCCATCTCAAGCTAAAATGCCCAATGATGCCTGTGGGCGGAGTTTGGAATCGCCGACTGGCCAATGACTTTCTAAGCAACTGCTGGTGGCACGGCCTACCCGCGCGGCTCTGGGCGGTGCTGGGATAGGCGGGCGGGCGCTGAGACGGCCGTTTCCTGTCCTGGTGCATGGTGGTCGGACGGAGGAATTGTTGGAAAATTTCTCAGCGAGGTTCGTATATAAATGTGTTTTTACCCAGTGTGCCTTATTCTAACCGCCGCCATCTCCGGCTGGGATGCTTCACTCTCGGGTTTGGTCTGGCCTAATCCCTTTGCGGCGATGTTGCACAGAGGGAAATGTGTGAGAAAAGCGGGGAGTCTTCCTTGTACCGCGGCTCATATTAATAATAAAGCCGAGGCGTTGCCGCCGCTCGGCCTGTGCATTCCCTCTCTCCCTCCCTCCCTTCATATTCCCGCCTTCTCGGTTTCCCTGGCTCCAGCTCTTTTCTCCTGCGATGTATTTGTCTCGGGGAAGTTGCCGCGTAAAGTACCCGCTTGGGGTCTTCGGGCTGTAGGCGAAGCGGAATCGAGGGACATGATACTGACTTCCAGGGGAGTGTGCTGAGGAAGCTTTCTTTTTAGGGGCTGCGTCATCAGAGAAGGTTCATTTTGTATAGTCCTTCGCAAGCCATGACAGAAAAAGGTCGTCTGAGGCATTTTTGTTCTCCCGACATCGGCCCCGAGCCGAAAAAGACGGTGTCTCAAAACGCCACCATCGCCCTGTGCTCCCTGGTGAATTCACCCACGCCGCACGTTAAAAAAAAAGGCAGCGGAACCATTTTTGACAAAACCTCGTATGTGAGGGAGCGAGAGAGCGGTGATCTAAAACTAGGTTCAAAAAGGGAGATTCCAAATCAATGTGTATAACCTTGTGGCCTCAATCGATCGTCGTGTGCACAGTTACCCGTCAGTTAAGGACATGCACGACACATTTTTCTTTTGATTATAGTACGCAAATATGACTCGATGGAAGCCATGCATGCATGCATGCATAATTCCCAACAGGCGCATTTCGGATGAAGAATTCTTTTAGGTATATGAAAGAAAGTAGTTCAATTTCTTGTCGTGGGTCCTGCTATTCGTTTTTCTAAAATTCACTTTTAATCGCTGATAAAAACTCTTAAAATGAGTATAGATTCCTCCTTGTACACCATATGGCCATGAACCAAAAAATGCTACATCTATAGTCCATGTATACTGCAAGTCTAACATAACTACACAGGCTCACTGATTTAATTATTTCCAGAGATGTTAGGCTTGTGGAGTTCTTTGGATTGCCTCTTTAAATAAGGGGCTTTATTTTTTAAAAAGAAATGTTAATGTCACAAAATATTTTAGTTTCACAGAAGGATACAATTTTAAACAAAAGTACAAAGTATCTTCATTTTTATTCATGAAACAAAATAATTTGACAATTTTGACATGCTATCTTGCAGTAAATCACATTTCCAGTTCTCCCATAAAACATGCGTAGACTTATCTCACTATAGATGCAAGGAACCATATGAGGAAAATACATTTTTCCAGTAATTTTAGAACACACTTTGCAAGTCTTATTTTAAAAGCACTTAAAAATAATACTTAATGAGTGTTCTAAACTCACTTCACTCTTATATATACCTAAAGTGGGGTATAGTTAAGTACAATATAGAAAATGATTACAAAACTTAATACAATAAAATGACCTACATATTAATAAAATGTTAATTTTTTTAAAGGATTTAACTGCCCAATTAGATAAGGGAAGATCACAAATCTAAGATTAAGAAGGCTTAGTTGATCATGGTAGTGGGACTTACTCCCGGTAAATATGCATTAATCCAAACAGATTTATGTGGAAAATACTTGCATCCAGAAGGAACAAGATTGATAGAAGTAGAATTGTTTATCCACTGATCATAATTACAGCTTTTTAATTTTCCTGAAGCAGTTATTTGGAGACTTGAAGAATTCTCTGGAATGGGATGGTCATGGGCCTCATGGGAAGGAGAGTATGAGTCTGCTTCTTACAGATGTATGCATCTAAATGCATCTAAATCTAATTCCAATCCACTGTATTGGAAAATCTTACATACAGTGGGGCAAAAAAGTATTTAGTCAGCCACCAATTGTGCAAGTTCTCCAACTTAAAAAGATGAGAGAGGCCTGTAATTGACATCATAGGTAGACCTCAACTATGAGAGACAAAATGAGAAAACAAATCCAGACAATCACATTGTCTGATTTGGAAAGAATTTATTTGCAAATTATGGTGGAAAATAAGTATTTGGTCACCTACAAACAAGCAAGATTTCTGGCTCTCACAGAACTGTAACTTCTTCTTTACGAGGCTCCTCTGTCCTCCACTCATTACCTGTAGTAATGGCACCTGTTTGAACTTGTTATCAGTATAAAAGACACCTGTCCACAACCTCAAACAGTCACACTCCAAACTCCACTATGGTGAAGACCAAAGAGCTGTCGAAGGACACCAGAAACAAAATTGTAGACCTGCACCAGGCTGGGAAGACTGAATCTGCAATAGGCAAGCAGCTTGGTGTGAAGAAATCAACTGTGGGAGCAATAAGTAGAAAATGGAAGACATGCAAGACCACTGATAATCTCCCTCGATCTGGGCCTCCACGCAAGATCTCACCCCGTGGGGTCAAAATGATCACAAGAACGGTGAGCAAAAATCCCAGAACCACACGGGGGGACCTAGTGAATGACCTGCAGAGAGCTGGGACCAACGTAACAAAGGCTACCATCAGTAACACACTACGCCGCCAGGGACTCAGATCCTGCAGTGCCAGACGTGTCCCCCTGCTTAAGCCAGTACATGTCCGGGCCCGTCTGAAGTTTGCTAGAGAGCATTTGGATGATCCAGAAGAGGATTGGGAGAATGTCATATGGTCAGATGAATCAAAGTAGAACTGTTTGGTAGAAACACAACTCGTCGTGTTTGGAGGAGAGAGAATGCTGAGTTGCATCCAAAGAACACCATACCTACTGTGAAGCATGGGGGTGGCAACATCATGCTTTGGGGCTGTTTCTCTGCAAAGGGACCAGGACGACTGTTCCGTGTACAGGAAAGAATGAATGGGGCCATGTATCGTGAGATTTTGAGTGCAAACCTCCTTCCATCAGCAAGGGCATTGAAGATGAAACGTGGCTGGGTCTTTCAGCATGACAATGATCCCAAACACACACCCCGGGCAACGAAGGAGTGGCTTCGTAAGAAGCATTTCAAGGTCCTGGAGTGGCCTAGCCAGTCTCCAGATCTCAACCCCATAGAAAACCTTTGGAGGGAGTTGAAAGTCCGTGTTGCCCAGCGACAGCCCCAAAACATCACTGCTCTAGAGGAGATCTGCATGGAGGAATGGGCCAACATACCAGCAACAGTGTGTGCCAACCTTGTGAAGACTTACAGAAAACGTTTGACCTCTGTCATTGCCAACAAAGGATATATAACAAAGTATTGAGATGAACTTTTGATATTGACCAAATACTTATTTTCCACCATAATTTGCAAATAAATTCTTTCCAAATCAGACAATGTGATTGTCTGGATTTGTTTTCTCATTTTGTCTCTCATAGTTGAGGTCTACCTATGATGTCAATTACAGGCCTCTCTCATCTTTTTAAGTGGGAGAACTTGCACAATTGGTGGCTGACTAAATACTTTCTTGCCCCACTGTACATGATGCATGCTTCTAAATCTCAAACCCACTTCACTGTTATTTTTTTTTTAAAAAAAAACAGGTTTTGTATGAGATGTTTTATTTAATGCTCCTAAAAGTTTAAAGAAACATTTCTTCAATAAACACAGTTCCGACAAGGTGTGTCCTTACTTATATGTTTTAGTGTTTCATTTATAGCAGTGTTTCTTAAAGTGTGGTCCTAGGACCCCTGGGGGTCCCCCAAGACCCTCTCGGGTCCACAAAATCAAAATTATTTGCCAGCCTATGTTGAAAAATAATACAATATAAAAATCCCATTGAACAGTTGTGAGAAGCAGTAGCAGCGAATGCGTCAATTTTATTTTTTAATGCAGTAAATATTGATAAATATAATCCATACAAACAAGTGTTATTTTGGGGTCTTCCATAATTTTTAAAAGTGGAAAGGGTCCTGAGGGAAAAAAGTTTAAGAAACACTTATTCATGTTCAGATGTAACCCCAAATGTTGCTTTAGTGCTAGTGTGTAAGATAATCAGCTTCAAACCTTGCCATCTGATGCTCCTTGTTAAATCGTAGTCTAATTATACAGACAGAAGCAAGTTGGAGTATCATAATTGATACATAATTGATTGAAGTACAAACCCAAGAATTCGTTTTTATTGTATTTGTGTAGTGCTAAGCCACAGCTGTGTGAATTGTCAGTATCTGAGTTCATGTTTAGCATGTACTGAAAACTCCAACCATTTGAGGTTCAGTGTATATTTAGTGCAAATGCTTCTGTAGTAAGATTGTGGGGGGAGTTGTTAGTCTTCAGGTTTTTTATTTTAAAATATAATGTTAATACAGTATACACATTTTAAAAAATAATACTTGATATATCTCAAACTATACTTCTAATTTCATTTTAAAATAATGGTGTTTTGTGATTTTTGCAAAGGTAATGGGCATTTTACACTACAGTAGACACAAGCTAAAAGCAAATAATTGGTAGCATACACAAGCCAAGAACTATTTCTAATACATCTAACTGAACATGTATTTTTAAGGCTATCTTAAGATTTGAAAGCCTACTTCATGTATGAACGTTTTTAAATGCAAATTGGATTTCTGAGAAATTCAGTATTCATTGATGTGATTAATTCCATAAGAAAAGTATCATGGAAATGCCAGTTATAATTGGGCTTCACTTGTATTTATCCAGATAGACTGGCAAATTAAATCATTTCCTATCATCAAAAGTAGGCTAATTGCAATTTTGAGGCATAGTAATGCTACCACTCTGGTGAGCAGCTTCTCTGGCTCTGCAGTGCATAACTTCTCTAATATGAGTTCTTCAGGAGTTTTATTCTTGCAGAAGTTCATTAAGAGGCTTTTTAAAAATATGTATACCAGAGCTTTTGACACCAGAAAAAATACTCATTTTTAAAGATTCTACCTTGAATCATCACAAATATATACTTAACTTATAAGTAATTGGGTTATATTGGATTAGATCCAGAATGACCATTCTGTGAATGGAAAATCTCATGTTTGCCGAAGGAACTGGAATCCAGCAGAGGCTCGTGCCAAGGTGGTAATGGGGAGGAGTTGATTTTTGCCCTTTCTTGCAGACAGGTAAGCAACAGGTAGAAATAGTTGTTACCATCTCATTTTGCTGTTCTAATTAAAACTGATCCTCAATCCCTGGATAATTGATTCAGATACATGTTTTGTTGTTCTTCAGTCGTTTAGTCGTGTCCGACTCTTCGTGACCTCATGGACCATAGCACGCCAGGCCCTCCTGTCCTCCACTGTCTCTTGGAGTTTACTCAAATTCATGTTCATTACATTGGTGATGCTATCTAACCATCTCATCCTCTGCCGTCCCCTTCTCCTTTTGCCTTCAGTCTTTCCCAGCATCAGGGTCTTTTCCAGTGAGTCCTCTCTTCGCATTAGGTGGCCAAAGTATTTGAGCTTCAGCTTCAGTATCTGCCCTTCCAATGAGCAGTCAGGGTTGATTTCCTTTAGGATTGACTGATTTGACCTCCTTGCAGTCCAAGGGACTCTTAAGAGTCTTCTCCAGCACCACAGCTCAAAAGCATAAATTCTTCGGCGCTCAGCCTTCCTTATGGTCCAACTCTCACAGCCATACATTACTAGTGGAAAAACCATAGCTTTAACTATACGGACCTTTGTCGGCAAGGTGATGTCTCTGCTTTTTAATATGCTGTCTAGGTTTGCCATAGCTTTCCTCCCAAGGAGCAAGCGTCTTTTAATTTCATGGCTGCAGTCACCGTCTGCGGTGATCTTGGAGCCCAAGAAAATAAAATCTGTCACTGCTTCCATTTCTTCCCCTTCTATTTGCCAGGAAGTGATGGGACCAGGTGCCATGATCTGGGTTTTTTTAATGTTGAGTTTCAACCCAGCTTTTGCACTCTCCTCTTTCACCCTCATCAAGAGGCTCTTTAGTTCCTCTTCACTTTCTGCCATTAGGGTGGTATCGTCTGCATATCTGAGGAGGTTGATATTTCTCCCGGCAATCTTAACTCCGGCTTGTGATTCATCCAGCCCGGCATTTCTCATGATGTACTCTGCATATAAGTTAAATAAGCAGGGTGATAATATACAGCCTTGTCGTACTCCTTTCCCAATTTTGAACCAGTCGGTTGTTCCATGTCCGGTTCTAACTGTTGCTTCTTGACCCGCATACAGGTTTCTCAGGAGACAGGTAAGGTGGTCTGGTACTCCAATCTCTTTAAGACTTTGCCACAGGGAGCGCGCGGAGATGGAGCGGCCTGCCTCTCTCCTAGGCACCAGTGATCCACGTACTATGCAGTAAATAGACTCCAAACAGAAGTTATATCAAATATCCTATTTACTTTATATACATACATATTTACAGATCACTTCCACATAACAAATGATACACAATCAACGATACAGCTTTCACGAGGTAAAATGGGAATAATGGGAACTGAGAATGTCCCTGTATATATAGTGAACCTGACCAATCACATTATAGGTCACTCTCATTCACCACACCCAACCTAACTCTAAGCACCTGTTGTTATGAGTCACACATGACACATCATTCCTACAACAATGGCTGCTAATTGGGTGACTGTGCAGAATATTTCACCTTTTACCTAGAAATCAAGCCTCTCTGTATAATTTATATCTAGAAGTAAATTCCTGGGTTTATCAAACCCCAACACCCCTTCAATTTACAATAGATACTACATTCAATTGTACAGAATAGAAGACTTACACATTTGAGATATACACATTCTATGTCTCTCTAAGCTTAGAGGCTTTGTCATCACATCTGCTACATTACACTCAGATGGACAATATTGCAAATCTATACAATACAATACAATAAACTTCCAATTATTGACTGATCACATATTCTTGATCACATTAAGTTTGTTCATCATCTCCAGTCTCTGGTTTAACAAAATCTGTTGTCATCGGGGTTGAAACTTCTTTACACTGTTCCATATTGTTCTCTCTTAGCAGTGCTTCAATCTTCTTCCGCTGCTCTAGAACATAACCCCCATCAACCTTCTGAATACCCATGCCTAGGTAATTCTTAATTTCTCCCAGATCTTTGACATCAAAGTGCTGTTTCAGATTTTCAGTAAATTCAATTACCCTGCTTTGATCTTTTGCTATAAGACACAAATCGTCTACAAAAATCAAAAGCAAAATCTGTTCATCGTTTTCACATTGCTTTACATACAGACATGGGTCAGCTATACTACACTTGAATCCCATTCTTTGTAATTCCTTATCTAACCTAAGATTCCAGCAACGTGCCGACTGCTTGAGTCCATACAACGCTTTCTGCAACTTGTATACCCTTCCTGCAATCTTTGATTCATACCCTGGGGCTTCAATCATATAGATCTCTTCATTCAAATCAGCATGCAAATATGCTGTTGTCATATCATAATGCTGTACTACACAATTCCCAGCTGCTGCCATTGCTAAGGCAAACCTAAATGTCTCCCCTCTTAGTGTTGGTGCAAAAACTTCATCATAAGTCTGATTCTTTATCTGGGAAAATCCTTGTGCTACCAACCTAGCCTTATACTGAATATCACCATTCACTAAGGTTTTCTTCTTATACACCCATCTACAGCCTACTGCTCTATGCCCCTCAGGCAGCCTAGTAGATTTGAAAACCTTATGAGAATTAATGGCTTTCATTTCCACATCCATAGCAGCTTTCCATCTACTCTGCTCGTGTTGTGGCAACTCCAATACGTCCTTGTAATTACGAGGTTCATAATCAATAAAACACACTTTTACATCACCTGGTGTATAACGCTGACGTGGTATGCCCTTGTTAACTCTCTCAGATCTACGCAACACTGTAGCATCCTGCATCATTGGCACACTAGGAGTTAATTCCTCTTCCTTCTTAATCACATCAGTGGCCTCTATCCGCTCTGAAAACTCAAAACGTCCCTGACTAGGAAGATAAACCTCACTGCTCCCGTGTAATCTCTGCCAATTGCTATGCTCACTAAAACTTGCTGATCTAGAAATAACTTTCCTGCCATCAGTGAACCTATATCCTTTGGTCCCTGGCTCATACCCCACAAACGTCATCTTCTGTGCTTTTGCCTGTCCTTTCCTACGTACCTCCTTATGCACGTGAACATAGACAGTGCACCCAAACACCTTCAAATGAGCTAATGGTGGCTTCTTGCCATATAACATATAATATGGAGTTTGGTTTACAGATACACTCCATAACCTGTTAATTAAATAATTAGCAGTTAATATTGCCTCTCCCCAGTATCTTCTTGATAACCCTGAGTCAGCAATGAGTGAATCCTTTACTGTCTGCAATGCCAAATTCCTATGTTCAGCCACGCCATTCTCAGCTGAACTATGCGGATTAGTTCTCCTATGCACAATGCCCCTTCTACGGAGCCATTGCTGAAAACTCCCACTCAGAAACTCTGTACCCCGGTCAGTTTTTAAACTACACACCTTTGTGCTATACCTACGTTCCACAAACTGCACCGTTTCTAAACTTTTCAAATGTTTGACCTTTAGCTTTCAATAGATAACAGAACCCAAATCTTGTGTAATCATCTACAATGACTAAAACATATTTAGCACCCCCTATTGAAGCTGGTAATGGACCAATTAAGTCAGCGTGAACTAATTCAAAACATTTATGTGACGTCCTATCACTGAATTTGCTCACAGGAAACACCTTTGACTTTGCAACCTTACAAGCTGTGCAATCCAAATACACTTGGCACTTTTTCAATTCCATTCCAGAACTTGCTTCTGACATCTTTTCAATCACTTTGAAACTCAGATGCCCAAGCCTTCTGTGCCACAGGTGCGCACATGAATCATG
Source organism: Charina bottae (assembly GCA_023362775.1). Classification (NCBI taxonomy): domain Eukaryota; kingdom Metazoa; phylum Chordata; class Lepidosauria; order Squamata; family Charinaidae; genus Charina; species Charina bottae. The sequence continues at coordinate 180,081,800 of JALMGJ010000001.1, read as the reverse complement.
TGTTGGCTTATTAATCGTAGCTACACCATGATGGTTGCTGCTTGTCCTGGTTTGAACTATTTCATAAAGACAGTTTTGCAAAATACCTTTGCCACTAACATTGTTATCTTTCATAACAATACATTCATTATTACCAAACTGTACAGTATAACCCTGTTTATCCAATTGTGACACACTAATTATATTGTACTCCAGTTCAGGTACACACAACATTGATAATTCAATATTTAACCCTGGTACATATACAAATCCTTTACCAGTCACAGATGCAATGCTTCCATTAGCTAAAATAACATGATCTCTATCAGCCTGCTTAAAACTCTTAAACATCTGTCTGTTACTCCCTATATGCTGACAAGCCCCACTGTCAATTAAAAATGGTCCCTTTAAATCTTGTTCTACACTTGAACTAATTAAAGACAGCTGTGCAGCGTCTCCCGGCTTGGAAATTTTCAGCTTAGCCTTCGGCTTCCGTTTCTTATCACAATCCTGCAACAAATGCTTTTGTGACCCACAGCAGAAACATTTTCTCTTTACAAATAATACATTGTTTTGGGTGTCAGAACATTCCTTAACTAGGCTGACTATATTTCCTTCAGACAAAAATGGGACTTTTGGGATGGCAAAATGGGACAGGGTCTTATGCCACCATGCCGGCCTCCAAACCCCGCCCCCCAGTCCATGCAATTGGCTCCCACCTGCAAACCCCGCCCTACACGATTGGCTCCCGCCTACAAACCCCGCCCCCATCAGCGTGATTGGCTCGGATTTTAATTTTTTTTCCGATTTTTAAAGGTTTTTTTTTCTTCTAGCAGTAAATAGTGCAGCAGAGCTGGTGTGTTTGGGGGAGGCCGGAGTACACACACTGTGCACACAGCACCGTCATTGGCCGGGGAACTAGGGGCGGGGATGGAGAGGATGGAGGCCCACCACTGCCCCATCCCCCTCAGGCTTGGCCGAGGGAGGGAGGAGAGTCGCTGCTGCTGCCACCACTGCAGAGCAGGAGAAGCAGGAGGAGCCGGCTGCGCTCGGCTGCTTCAGCCACACCACCTTGCTGCCCGCTGAAGCTCCCCAGGGTGGCCGGCTCCTGCTTCTCCTGCTCGGCGGCCCGACAACTCTCCTCCCTTGGCCAAGCCCCATCAGATGCACATACACACACTCACACACTCACAGGAGAGACTGCCCTCGGCAGGAGCCAGCCATGCTGGGAGGCTTCTGCCACACCACTCTGCCCCTCGCCACCCGCTGAAGCCCCCCAGCATGGCCAGCTCCTGCCAGTGGTGTGGCTGAAGCAGCTGAGCGCAGCCGGCTTCTCCTGCTCGGTGGCCCGACAACTCTCCTCCCTCGGCCAAGCCCGATCAGATGCGCACACCTACACACACACACACCCCACACCCTCTTTCTCCAGTCTCCCCATGACCAAATGCACCCGCACCTGTTGCAGGGAGGCTGGAGAAAGAGGGTGTTGGGTGCGTGTGTGTGCGTGCGCGATTACGCTGAGCAAGTAATCTGCGTGTGCGCGCGCACACACACACACGCACTCTCTTTCCACAACCTTCCCGTGCCTGCTTTCCCTGGCCTCCACTGCTGGACAAACAATCTCAGGATCAGGTAAGGAGGCAGGAACCTGGACTGTGGTGCTGCTTCTGCTGCTGGGATCGCACGTGGCAACTGGGCTTCCAGTTGCCGCGCTGATAGGGCCTCTTCCAGGCTGCCTCCAATGGCAAGTCTGGCTCCAGTCCTCCTTCCTGTCTTCCTGTCCTAATTCCCGCCGGGTTTAAAAAAGGGACAAAATTGAGATTTTGATCAGAACGACGGGACAGTTGAAAAATGCTAAAATAACGGGACTGTCCCGTTCAAAACGGGACGTATGGTCACCCTATCCTTAACACAAACACTGTTTTGCTTAGACCTAATTACGTTAGAACACTGCTGCCTTCTTTGCTCTTCTTCTAAAAGCCTGCTAGATAAGTATCTTATAGTTAAATGTTCCTCAGATAACGAACCAAAGCTAATTGCCAAAGTATCCCACGTTTCATTTAGAGAACTGAGAATTATATACACTTTGTTAGCTTCTGTAAATGGCATATCTCTCTGAGCCAACTCCTGGAACAACCCTGTCATATAATGCAGGTGATCCCTTATATTATCAGATACCCCTAATCTAGCGTGATAAAGTTTTCTTGTTAGTAAAACCTTACATAACGGTGAGCTTCTTAGATAAACATTCTTTAAAGCTTCCCAACACTTATAGGCTAACTGACAGTCTCTAACATAACACAACTGGCTATCTTCCAGACATAAAATTATGCTTGCCAATGCTCTATCGTCCTTTAGAGCAACTTCTTCATCTTCAGGGTCTGGTTCAGGGCAAAGTACACTCCTCCAAAGCCCTTCACGCCGAAGATACATTTCCATTTTATATGCCCATGACGAATAATTACTGTCATTCAGTCTTTCCAGAGGAAAACCTCCCCCGACTGCCGGCAACATCTTCGCTGTGCTCATCTGTCTTCAGCCCCTTCTGGGCAGACACCGATGATTAAAGACACAGACCTTATCAGAAAGTCCTCCAGCTGCAAAACAAGCGTAGGAGAGAAAAAAAACACACACACAGGCACGGAACCTTTTAAAGCTCAAAATCACTCCAAATAGCCACACGACTCCTGGATAGGCTTCCAAAGCTTCCAGCTCACAGACTGCACATGATCCACAGCCAGTGCAAAGCCTTCCGTCGTCTATGGCGTCTCTGCCGCCTCTGGGCCCATAACCCTGTCAGAGGGAGCGCGCGGAGATGGAGCGGCCTGCCTCTCTCCTAGGCACCAGTGATCCACGTACTATGCAGTAAATAGACTCCAAACAGAAGTTATATCAAATATCCTATTTACTTTATATACATACGTATTTACAGATCATTTCCACAAGTAACAAATGATACACCATCAACGATACAGCTTTCACGAGGTAAAATGGGAATAATGGGAACAGAGAATGTCCCTGTATATATAGTGAACCTGACCAATCACATTATAGGTCACTCTCATTATTCACCACACCCAACCTAACTCTAAGCACCTGTTGAATGAGTCACACATGACACATCATTCCTACAACAATGGCTGCTAATTGGGTGACTGTGCAGAATATTTCACCTTTTACCTAGAAATCAAGCCTCTCTGTATAATTTATATCTAGAAGTAAATTCCTGGGTTTATCAAACCCCAACAGTTTGTTGTGATCCACACAATCAAAGGCTTTAGCGTAGTCAGTGAAGCAGAAGTAGATGTTTTTCTGGAACTCTCTTGCTTTTTCCATGATCCAGCGAATGTTGGCAATCATCTCTAGTTCCTCTGCCTCTTCGAAACCCAGCTTGCACTTCTGGTAGTTCTCGGTTTACATACTGCTGAAGCCTAGTTTGTAGGATTTTGAGCATAACCTTGCTAGCATGTGAAATGAGTGCAATTGTACGGTAGTTTGAACATTCTTTGGCATTGCCTTTCTTTGGAATTGGAACGTAAACTGACCTTTTCCAATCCTGTGGCCACTGTTGAGTTTTCCAAATTTGTTGGCATGTTGAGTGCAGCACTTTAACAGCATCATCTTTTAGGATTTTAAAAAGCTCAGCTGGGATACTGTCTTCTCCGCTAGCTTTGTTGTTAGTAATGCTTCCTAAGGCCCACTTGACTTCATTCTCTAGGACAGGGGTCGGGAAACTTTTTTATGCCAGGAGCCATTTTGACATGCTCGAGGGCATTTTGACATGCTCCAGGGCCAGGGGGTGGGGTTTGAGGGTGGGAGCCAATCGCGTGGAAGGGGGCGGGGTTTGCAGGCGGGCGCCAATCGCGTGAAAGGGGGCGGGGTTTGCGGGCAGGAGCCAATCGCGCACACTTAGGGCCTGCTGCCGCCATGCCCACCACGCCCACTGCAGTGCCCGCCGCCATGCACACCATGCCCACTGCCAACGTAGGGATTTGGAAAGCGGAGGGAGGGAATTGGGAAGCGCGCACACTGGTTCATGGGGAAGAGAGCTAGAGGAGCCGAGCGACGTTAGTTAAATAACCTGAGCCCGCGGTGTCTTGGGGAGTATGGAGGGAAGATGAAGGGGGGAAGAAGCCTTGGGAGTATAGAGGGAAGGCCTGGCGGGGTGATTTAGCTTGGGGGGGGTGATTTAGGCACCAGCTGGGAACAGCCACGGCTGGGGTGGTGGTGAGAAAACGCCGCGGCCAGGCCCTGCTGCTCCCGGGCTCCGCCGCTCGGGACCCCCGCCTCCTGGCCAAGCGCAGCTGCTCGCCAGAACGCAGCCCCCAGGGAAGAGCGGGAGGACGAGCGGGGGCGGCGGCGGAGTGACGGCGCAGACCATTGGCTCAGCGGCGCCTGGGCCGCCTCTCGGGATTGGGCGCCCAGCCCGGCTGTGCGCTCTCGGCGCGGGCAGGCAGGACAGCGCGCCCGCCCGCCAGCTTTCACTTGTCGCAGCAGTTCCCTCGGCGTGTTGCTCTCTTCGACAGGGCGGGTGGGCGGCCCTCTCCCCGGGGTCCGAGTAAGCCGGACAGCCCGTGGGGCTCTCTGCCGCTCCCTTCGACGGAGGAGGGACCGGCGTGCCTTGGGAGCTGCTGCTGCTGCTGCTGGCGGCATGTCTGGGCGAGGTGCGCGGGCGGAGCTGCCTGCCTGGCACTTGGGCGCTCCGGCTGGGGTGCAGCGGGATGGGAGCGTCGCTGGCGGCCCGTGAGGACCGGCCAGGGAAGGCGTGCGGGCGGAGCTGCCCGCCTGGCACTCGGGCGCTCCGGCTGGGGTGCAGCAGGATGGGAGCTCCGCCCGCGCGCCTTCCCTGGCCGGTCCTCGCGGGCCGCTGGCGACGCTCGCGTCCCGCTGCACCCCAGCCGGAGCGCCCGAGTGCCAGGCAGGCAGCTCCACCCGCGCGCCTCGCCCAGACATGCCGCCAGCAGCAGCTCCCAAGGCACGTCGGTCCCTCCTCCGTTGAAGGGAGCGGCAGAGAGCCCCGCGGGCTGTGCGCGAGGTGTGGGTGGCTGCGGGTGGCCCCGGCCTTGGAGAGCGAGAGCGCGTAAGAGTTTGGAGGTGGGATCCAATCGCAGTAAGGGATAATTAATCCCTTACTCTATATCAAACCAAGATCACATTATTTCTATATATCAATCCATCAACACACACAGAAATCACTAAATAATTGCTCCTTCCCCTTATATTAAAAAATTTAAAAAATGTATAACTGTCTAAACCAGCTTCCCTCCCCTAAACCAACCTTTATTCAATTATTTCCTTCCTAACACTATTCTATATATTTCTGTCATCTATAATAAAAATCAAATTATAAAAACATAAAAATTATCTACTTTTATAATTAATAATACTACAACAATCTTAACCCTATTAAACCTAAAACCAAGCATTTATTTTCTTAATTTTTTTCATAATTGATAATACTACAACAATCTTTGTTTTAATTCTGGGTGCGTCGAGATCTGCACATGTAACACCGTTGCTCCGTGAGCTGCTTTGGGTACCAGTTTACTTGCCGGGTACAATTCAAGGTGTTGGTACATGGCATTGGGCCAGAATACCTGAGGGACCGTCTGATCCCCATGTTATCGACCCGCCCCACTCAGTCATTCAGAGAGGGCCTGCTACGAACCCCATCAATTAGAGAATGCCATCTGATGGGGTCTAGGAGGCGGGCCTTCTCTGTGGTAGCGCCCACTCTATGGAACACCTTGCCCCCAGAGTTAAGACAGATCTCCTCCCTCCCGACCTTTAGAAAAGAGCTGAAGACCTGGTTCTGCCGCCTGGCGTGGGAAGGAGGAAGGGATAGTTCCTCATGGGGGTGGTTAATCCCCTAATTTTATAATTGTCCTTTTAATTATTCCATCACCACCTGGATTTTAGAATATGTATTTTTGTATAACTGTGATTTTAGATATTTTAGATTTTATTTTAACTTGTTTATTGTGAACCGCCCAGAGTTCCCCATGGGGAGAGATGGGCGGTCATACAAATTAAATAAATAAATAAATAAATAAATAATAATAATAATAATCTTAACCTTATTAAATCTAAAACCAAGCAATTACTATACCTTATAAATCTTAAAATATCAAACAAACCTTATAAAGAAACCAGTAAATCTTAATCCAAATCATTAAAAAGACATAAAATCATAAAAACCTAATTATCAATCCAATTAAGAATTCTTAAATTTTTACCCCACTTTGAAATATGTCAAAACATTTACATATCTTCATTTTACAAACAAGGCATTTTTCATACAGGACTCAAACAGCCCAACTGCCCCCCGTATAAACTCGGCCTTCTCAAAACTCCCACAAAGCAAATTCTCTTCTCTCCCATAAGATTTCCCCAGAAAGCCATAACAATCCCCCAGAAAAACAACTTTCTGTATAGTCTGCAGCTCAGATTGTCATTTTAACCCCTTCAACATCAAAATGTAATCTTCGCCTGGAGTTACTTCAATCTCACTGTCAGTAAAAACACCATCTTTATCAAAATCTCCATCTTCCTCCATAACATCTTCAGCCAGATGACACACTTTAGAAATAATCTCTTCCCCAATGTCCCGAATATTCTGCAGAATAGTTTGACGGCACTCTGAGAGAGTCTTTTTGAAAGTCTGCTTAAGCTCACAGCGGAGCCCTGAAAGAATCTCGTTAAAATCCTCCATTTTTCAGGCAGTAGATTATGGCGCCCCCTAGATACTTGACTCACGCAGATAGGAGTTAATAGGTTAATACAGGGCTTTCCAAAGTTTTCCCGCGGCGACACACCAACTGTTGTTGGTGTGTCACCGCGCAAAAACCCGGAAGCGCTGCTGCTGCTTTCATTTTTTGCGTGCCGCCGTTGGTGTGTCACCGCGGGAAAACCCGGAAGCACCGCCATTGCGGCAGTGCGCAAAAACCCGGAAGCGCTGCTGCCGCTTTCGGTTTTTGCGCGCCGCCATGGCTGCGGTGCTTTTGGATTTTCGCGCGCCGCCGTTGGTGTGTCGCCACTGGAAAACCCAGAAGCGCTGATGGCGCGCCATCAGCGCTTCCGGGTTTTGATGCGACACATCGGGCCCCGCAGGCGACACACTTTTGTGTCGTGACACACAGTTTGGAAAGCTCTGGGTTAATAGAAAAGATCCGAATGAAATTGGCAAGGAAAAGTGCACTAACAAGCAGGTCCCAAAGAAACTAAACAGAAAGCTGAAGATTCAAAACGACAAATCCAACGTGTAGGAAAATACTCAATCCTTCAAATTCAGTACAAAAATAATGACAGGAAAGCAGTTATTCTCAGTTGTCCTTATTCTTTAAGTGGGGAAACAAGCCAAAACTTAATTTTTTAAAAAAAAATTAATCCAGAAATAACAATAAGCATCAAGAGAATCTGCTGCTTCTTGATGTAGAAAGCATCTCTTGGGGTACGTAAACTTAAAAAATATATAAACTGGGTGATTTAGAAATGGGTGGCCCGACCTACTGTCTCTTTTAAGGCTGCAAACGCGGCTAGGAAATGATGGCATCCCCTTCCTCCCATCATCGCGGATGCTGGGATTCTCTGGCTGCAAGACGGCGTTTAGGAGAACAGATGGGGTGATTCCGAGCTTTTTCTACACATGAAAAAGCTCTGGGCTCCAGGAAAAAGCCTGTCAAGCCCCCCCCCCAAAAGCGTGCATTGCCAGCTCTGCCCGCAGATCCCATGGACACAGCTGCTCAGTCGGCCATGTTCCCACCGGAAGTCCCAACTAGATAATTAAAAATAGTGTTTTTCTTTATAGTTCAAGATATTTTTTGAAAAACCTATAATCTATGACCAGTTTAGCACTTTGAATACTAGTCCCATATATGTATTGACTTATTTCACATTTTTGTTTCTTTGAATCTACAAGTATAGTATAAATTTTAGAGATGGTGTTACCATGGGGTGATCAAATGGATGCATGATAGATTTCTAAAATATCAGTTCAGGTATATGAATACTACTAATACAAAGATTACTTTAAATATGATTTTTATTCTTTGTTGTTGCTGCATATTTACCAAAGCATACTTCTGAGTTTTGGTTATACAGTATTTAAAAGTGTGTATAATTTGTGGGGGGAGAAAGGTGCTATTTTTTGCACCTTCCTCTGTGCACATGTTATTGTACATTCGGGCTGCTGCAGAATGGAAGCATATGTACCCTGATGCTCCTTGCCTTTATTATAAGGTGACCATACGTCCCGTTTTGAACGGGACAGTCCCGTTATTTTAGCATTTGTCAACCGTCCCGTCGTTTTGATCAAAATCTCAATTTTGTCCCTTTTTTAAACCCGGCGGGAAGGAGGACAGGGAGACAGGAAGGAGGACTGGAGCCGGACTTACCATTGGAGGCAGCCCGGAAGAGGCCCTATCAGTGCAGCAACTGGAAGCCCAGTTGCCACGTGTGAGCCCAGCAGCAGACATAGCACCAAAGTCCAGGTTCCTGCCTCCTTACCTGATCCTGAGATTGTTTGCCCAGCAGTGGTGAGGCCAGGGAAAGCAGGTACGGGAAGGTTGTGGAAAGAGTGTGTGTGTGTGTGTGTGTGCGCGCGCGCAGATTACTTGCTCAGCGTAATCGCGCACATGCACACACGCATGCACCCAACACCCTCTTTCTCCAGCCTCCCTGCAACAGGTGCGGCTGCATTTGGTCATGGGGAGGCTGGAGAAAGAGGGTGTGGGGTGCGTGCGTGTGTGTCTGTGTGTGTGCATCTGATCGGGCTTGGCCAAGGGAGGAGAGTTGTCGGGCCGCCGAGCAGGAGAAGCAGGAGCCGGCCACCCTGGGGAGCTTCTGCGGGCAGCAAGGGGCGGAGTGGTCGACAACTCTCCTCCCTCGGCCAAGCCCGATCAGATGCGCACACACACACACACACTCACAGGACAGACTGCCCTCGGCAGGAGCCGGCCATGCTGGGGGGCTTCAGCGGGTGGCGAGGGGCGGAGTGGTGTGGCTGAAGCCTCCCAGCACGGTCGGCTCCTGCCGAGGGCAGTCTCTCCTGTGAGTGTGTGAGTGTGTGTATGTGCATCTGATCGGGCTTGGCCAAGGGAGGAGAGTTGTCGGGCCGCCGAGCAGGAGAAGCAGGAGCCGGCCACCCTGGGGAGCTTCAGCGGGCAGCAAGGGGCGGAGTGGTGTGGCTGAAGCCCCCCAGGGTGGCCGGCTCCTGCTTCTCCTGCTCGGCAGTGGCGGCGGTGGCAACTCTCCTCCCTCGTCCAAGCCTGATCAGATGCACACAGACACTCACACACTCACAGGACAGATTGCCCTTGGCAGGACCCAGCCACGCTGGAGGGCTTCAGCGGGCGGCGAGGGGCGGAGTGGTCGACAACTCTCCTCCCTCGGCCAAGCCCAATCAGATGCGCACACACACACACTCACAGGACAGACTGCCCTCGGCAGGACCCAGCCGCGCTGGAGGGCTTCAGCGGGCGACGAGGGGCGGAGTGGTGTGGCTGAAGCCTCCCAGCATGGCCGGCTCCTGCCGAGGGCAGTCTGTCCTGTGAGTGTGTGTATGTGCATCTGATCGGGCTTGGCCAAGGGAGGAGAGTTGTCGGGCCGCCGAGCAGGAGAAGCAGGAGCCGGCCACCCTGGGGAGCTTCAGCGGGCAGCAAGGGGCGGAGTGGTGTGGCTGAAGCAGCCGAGCGCAGCCGGCTCCTCCTGCTCCTCCTGCTCTGCGGCGGTGGCAGCAGCAGCGACTCTCCTCCCTCGGCCAAGCCCGAGGGGGATGGGGCAGTGGTGGGCCTCCATCACCTCCATCCCCGCCCCTTGTTCCCCGGCCGATGACGGTGCTGTGTGCACAGTGTGTGTACTCCGGCCTCCCCCAAACACACCAGCTCTGCCGCACCATTTACTGCTAGAAGAAAAAAAACCCTTTAAAAATTAAAAAAAAATAAAATCCGAGCCAATCACGCTGATGGGGGCGGGGTTTGTAGGCTGGAGCCAATCGTGTGGGGCGGGGGCGGGGTTTGTAGGTGGGAGCCAATTGCGTGGACTGGGGGGTGGGGTTTGGAGGCCGGCATGGTGGCATAAGACCCTGTCCCGTTTTGCCATCCCAAAAGTCCCGTTTTTGTCTGAAGGAAATATGGTCAGCCTACTTTATTACTGGATTTATAGTTGCATTATAAGCAAGGATTTGGTAATGGGTTTATTGTTTTTCAGTCTTCTTTTTCCATCTCGGTAAATAGGAATCACAGTGACACAGGGCTGTTGCACAGATAACAAGGAATGTGAAATTATCCTAGGATGGCTGGGACAGCAGGAGGCAAAAAAGCAGTTACAGAGAAATAGATAAAAAGCTAAAGATATATATTGGTTTTGAGGAGCATACTGTATATGAGATGGACTACTAGTCAATGGCACTGTTTCTGCTCTATCATGTAACCCCCTGGCCCTTTTTTGTGGTCCTCAGATCATTCCAGGATTGTGTTCTTGCAAATCAACAGCAAAATGCCAAAAATTAGCAGCTTAGTTTTCTGCTTTTAAAAAAATATATGTGCTAACCCTAGGATTAAGCCCCACTAAAACCCACAAAAGAAAAAAAGAATACCATTATCATGTACCTGAATTTTATTTTATTCAGTTCCTGGCCACAAAAATATGCAGTGTCAAAACCTGTCACAGTACACAATGCTGGGGCTGCCAATGTTCCTTCTAGACCTCAGAGCAATACGTTCTGTTGAGTAAGCAGACACTCACAAGAGATTAGATAAAATAATCTATTTACTCTATATACATACGTAGTACAATACAGTCCAATAACGTCCAACACAGATACAGATGAGAAGATAGTAACGAGAAGAATGAACACCAGAACTTCTCTACTTTTATACAATTATCAACCAATCACGTTATAGGTCAAACAAATTATCTGCCACACCCAGCTTAAACTATATCAGCTGCAGTATGTGTCACCACTTACTTCAACAATGGCTGCTAATTGAATGACTTGCAGAAAGTATTACCTCTCACCTATTTACCTCTCCTGTCTAATTAATCTATCTGTAAATTCTGGATATTTATTCAAACCCCAACAAAACCTGTCTCCTTCAAGTGAAGCTGGACTCGTGGGAATGTCTATCCTGATTTGATCCATATCTTGTAATATCAATACTTTGTGTAAGAAAAAGTAAAGTATCCCGTGAGTCTTCAATATATAATAAATAAATATCTTGAGTCAAGTTCAACTCCAGATATCTATATGCAAACAAAATTGTGTTGTTTTTGGCAACAAAATGGAAGTGGTTTCCCACTGCCATCTTCCAGGACGTTTTCCAACTTTCTAGTCTATCCTATAGCCCTGGAATTTCCTGTAGATAACTAGTCTTAAGTCTGATCCTGATTAGCTTTTTTGAAAGTTCAGTGCTGCCACCTGCTTTCTATTATTTAGTAGCAGAAGCAGATGTAGAAGAACTAGCTGAAGACCCTATTTTATGAGTTGCAGTAGCCAATTGACCTGACCTTGTATTAATACTGTGGTCTTTTCTATAAAAAAAATAAATCTTGTATATTTCTGTTTCAGCCCCCAACTCCTCCTCATTCAGAAAGGGGTATCATAATTCCTTAGAACTTTCCCCACTTTTCTGCATAAACTATTCCCCTCAGAATGTTTATTTATTAATTATATTTGAGACTTTCACATGTCACAATCAAGCTTTTCCCTTGGAGGACAAAACTATTCAAAATAAGATTTAAAAATAATTTGGACAAAATTTTTGTGAGGAGCAAGGATTCCTGATATGCCTGACCTGAATATTAAAATGAGGATTATAAGGATTTGCAAAATTATTTCTTTCCTAAAAAATTAATCACAAATACTTAGTGGCCTGAGAAATATTTAAATGTTTTTGTAAGGAATACTGTTGGAATCTAATTCAAATATTATGTGCATTCACTTTATGTTATGTTTAGGTAGACAATGTTATTAGCCCAGATAAATCGAGATTCTCAAGGAATGACGGAGTTCTCTGGAGGAGGGATGGAAGCTCAGCATGTAACTCTCTGTTTAACAGAAGCTGTAGCTGTACAAGGTAAGTTATCTGGATAATACCCCTTGGCAACAAGGCCAAATCTGGTTGAACTTAAAAAAAACATACACTGGTACTTTGGGTTTTAAAATGCACCATAAAATTAACTCAGAATATTACCAAAAGGTTAAACTGTCTTAGTAATTCATGCAGTAAAGGGGTAGTTAGTGCTGCAAATGTAATACTAACCAGTTCTTTATTGTTGTAGATGGAGACAACTTGGACAACATGGAAGGAGTGAGCTTACAGGCAGTTACTCTTTCTGATGGATCCACTGCCTATATACAACACAATTCAAAAGGTATATCTAGAACAGCAGTATTGCAATTAATTTATTTAATAAAAATAATCTCAGAAGCTTATTCTTTCATACTGCGACTAGTTTACAAAGTTAAATTGTATTTGTTATAAATATTAATAGAAGCTTGACCAAAAAAAAATTAAGGCTATATGCATTAATCCAGAACCAGCAGAACTTCTGTATATGTGTTTAGAGAAGATTTGAATATCTATTCCACTTTATACTAGCATGAAATGGAAACGGTTCCAGATAAAACAAAAAACAACAGCAACAAATGTCTAACTCGTTAAAGCCATCGGTATTGTCCCCCCTGTTTTTTAAAGTCTGGATTGCATTCCCTTAAATTAAACGTCTGAGGAGACTGTGGTATTGGTGGGCAGGGCTACAACAATTGTGTAAGATCGCTGCACGTCCCACTTCAAACATTCCCTCGTACATTTGCACTCTTTCCCCAATACACACAGGTACACACATATAAGTAAAATTTAACATACATTGATTCTGACACCTACACACACATATTTTCTGAGATACATGCATATATACAAGCATACACAATTCTTGGGGATAGTTAGGTTTCCAATGAAGCTTTCCTAGGTATAATTGCCACACTTCAGAAGAGGAGGCTGCAGCTGGGATCTGAAAGCTGGCTTTGGGCTACAGCCTGGTAATTTCTTTCCCATGGCTTAACTTACTTGAATATGTGTATAAAATAGGCTCCTAATGTGGTTTTAGCATTTCTAAGCTAAATTCTGTACATTGCTACATCAAAGTAAGTCTGTAGTACTCAGTTCTGGGTAGGCTGACCATACATCCTGTTTTGAATGGGACAGTCCCGTTTGTCAAACAATTCTTGACCATCCCGTCTTTTTAAGAAAAACCAATTTGTCCCGTTTTTGAAAGTTGCTGAGCGCGAACGCCCCCCCACGTGCGCACTGTAAGTACTTCTAATCCTTTTACAGATTAGTCTTAACATTTTCTCAATATATTTCTTATTTATTTATATGATTTATATGCCCCCTTTTGCCATAGTGATTGTGAGTAACTAACATGAGATAAAAAACACAATACAAAAATAAACATAAAAATGCATTAATAAAATCTATAATGGAAACCAAGGGCAAACCTACTCAATAATAAAATTGTCACAGCTTCCCACTAACTTGCCAACCCCATGCCTGGGAACACATCCAGGTTTTTAATTTTTTTTGAAACGCCTGTGAGATTAGGGTATTGTGTTGCTGAAAAAGCCAAGAAATTTTGGATACAAATACATACAACGATACAAAGAATTTTAAAGATTAATATTGCAAGAAACCAGAACATTTTTTATTGGGATTTATGGATACTGAATTAGAAAAGACTCGTGGAAGATTAATTTTGTATATGGTAACAGCAGAAAGATTATTATATGCATAAAGATGGAAGAGTATTGAAATTCCCACAACAGAGGAATGGATCATAAAACTGTCAGAATTAGCGGAAATGGCAAAACTGACCTGTTTGGTCAGGGAGAAAGCAGCAAGTACTTTTTTAAAAGAATGGAAACCTTTTATGGACTTTTTGCTAAAAGAAGAAAAAAGGTGAGATGATTTATGGATTTAATGATTGAAAAAGATGATTCCTCAAACAGGAGCCAGAAGCCCAGGAGGACTTCCATATTGCACACCAGTTCTGGTTTAGGTAGTGCAATCCCACTCAAAATTAAAGATGGAAGATCATAGGATCTAGGAAACCCTAAAACCCAAAGCCTGTCTTGCTCAGGTCGAGCTCAAGCCGGTTTTCCCCCATCCGGATGCACTACTCCCATCCCACTCCCACCTGAGGTCATCCACAAGAGTGATCAATGCTGTTTTGGTCCCATGCCTGGGTTTGAAACACGACTGAAGGGGATCCAGATAAATCTGTTTCTTCCAGAGTTTGGTGAAGCTGCCACATAACCACCTGCTCAACAGTCTTTCTTAAAAAGGGATATAGGACAAAAATTGTCCAAACTGTTTTAGCTGTTTTATTTAAAAAATAATATAGTTTAAAATGAGACATAGGGTCAATTCTAAGAAAACTAGATGTAATTAAATTTCCTCGAAATCCAGATCAGTCTAGATATATGTGAACAGCATCCCAATATTTACTCTCCTGAAAATGAATTTGAACTGCTTGTTTGATTGGGAAAAGGGATAAGTATCCTCTGATTTTCACACACATGCACCCTGGTTTACTTGAGTAAAACAGCCAGTTTGGTCTAGTGGTTAAGGCAACGGGCTAGAAACCAGGAGACTTGAGAGTTCTAGTCCTGCCTTAGGCATGAAAGCCGGCTGGGTGACCTTGGGCCAGTCACTCACTCTCAGCCCAGCTCACCTCACAGGGTTGTTGTTGTGGAAAATAGGAGGAGGAAGAAGTATTTGGTATGTTCGCCCCCTTGAGTTATTTATAAAAATAATAAAGGCGGGATATAAAATAAAAATAAATAAATAAAAGAATGATGGAGTCAAAATAGAATTAACATTAATGTAGGTAGATCTTACTTTCTTGGCTGCATTATGAGCTCCAGTCCAGCACATTATATGAATTCTGTTACCCCCAGGATCTCTTCCAGTCCATATGATCTGTGTATTAATAATGCTGTTCACCTGTCTGGGGAATTGAAAGGTGGACAGTCATGTTAATTCAACTTCTCAGCCTCCCAACAGGTGACCTGATACAACATCAGGTATGGTAACTGACTTGATGACATTTTCTGTACAATTCCAGTGAAGGAAGGAAGATAGCATATGTAAACTCCAGATGCTGGATGCTGAGTTTAAGTTTGGAGAATGACACAAGAAAAATATTTCTGCCTGTTGAGAACGCATTTCAGGAATAAATTTGCCCAGTGTAGGCTGTTTCTGTGCAGGTTGCTCTTTTTGATGGAGATGATGGGCTGCTAAATGTTCAATATACATATATTTCAGATGGCAAGTTAATGGATGGCCAGGTGATACAGCTGGAAGATGGCTCAGCTGCTTATGTCCAACATGTTCCCATGTCTAAAAGTAGTAAGTATATTTCAATAAATACAAATATAAATCTATTGACTTTATGATAAAAGGTATTATAATATTTTATTATTTTAACTTACTGTATAAAATATCATTGGTTTGAACTTCGAAGTTCATTTTTAGTTAATATATTTTCTAGTGCATGATAAAATAATAAAATAAGGTCTTGAACATTTGTAATTATTGTATATCATTGAAATGGTGTTTTCCTTTTTTGATGTAGGAGACAGTCTTCATTTAGAAGATGGGCAGGCAGTTCAGCTTGAAGATGGAACAACAGCTTTCATTCATCACACTTCAAAAGGTAAATTACATGTCAATATATTGTTGATTTTCCATTAAACAAAGTTATTTCAATTTCTCTTTTATTTTATGAAATGTAATGGGTTATTCAAGATTTGCCCTATTTGAATACTTTTCTTTACAGAAGGGACCAACACTTACAGTAGCACATAGCTTTCCAAACTGTGTGTCGTGACACTTTAGTGTGTCGCGACAAAACCCGGAAGTGCTGATGGTGTGTCGCCACTGCCAGCGGTGCGCCATCAGCGCTTCTGGGTTTTAGCGTGAAACACGAGGCCGCCGCCGTGCACGCCGCCGTTGGTGTGTCGCCAATGGTGGGACTTTAGAAAGCACTGACTTAGCATATGCTTTCACTGGGGGAAGTGATTTTCACTTACTGGCTTTGTGGCTTGCTGTGTTAGTTCCCATGATGTTTCCATAGGGAGCACATGGGGTTATAGAGTGATGTCAACCAAAATCACCTGAACTATTTCGTTCAACAGGCAAGTACCATTGGTGACATTTTGCTGATGGGTCATACAAAACCAACACATTTATTTTATTTCTAATCACATAAATAATGTATATGTTCTGAACTTTTGAAATTAACCAGTGTATTTCACATTGTATTTACACCACAAAACATGTAATTGACTTTGTAACCTGAAAGCTTGGTCTGGAATTCAGTAACAATCTTTTTTTTTTACTGCAGAAGTTAAAAGAAAAACATTTATTTATTTATTTATTTATTTATTTATTATTATTTCAATTTATTCCCCCCCCATCTCCCCTGCAAGGGACTCTGGGCGGGTGATTAAAACATCCTGTACGACAATTCTGTAATTGTGTGTGCAGCTCCATTTATTCTGTAGTAGATCTGTGCAGAGATCTGGATTCAAAGAGGGGAAGTGATTCAAAGCACATATATTGCACCTATTGACAACTCCTTGAAGGTGCATTTTATTTAAGGAATTGAGAAATATGCACCTGTGTACATTCCAAATACTTTTTCCTCTTTGAATCCATATGGATTCATATCTATGCTCTGAAATTTATCTCCTGAGAATGGAACGTAAAAAGCTCTTCTGCTAATGTACATGATCATGGATGCATAAATATGTAAGGTGTTAATTAGACTTAGCCCAGTCTAAATGCTGGGTATTAACTGCTAAACCTTCTATAAATAAATAAATTCACACACATATTCTTGTTTTAAATGTTGATTGATGTACTGTACAGTATATATTCCTTCATTTTAAAGATGACCTTAAAATGCCATACTTTAGAAAATATGTCGATGAAGGTTCTCAGTCATCCAGGTGGAACAGTCTGTGGCTTGAATCATGTCAACTGGATTTCTATTTTCTCAGTAGAAACGTTTCACTCCTTATCCAAGGAGCTTCTTCAGTTCTTCTTCAGTGAAGAAGTTCCTTGGATAAGGAGTGAAACGTTTCTACTGAGAAAATAGAAATCCAGTTGACATGATTCAAGCCACAGACATACTTTAGAAAATATCCCAGATTTCTAGGCTTTTACTCATAAGTGATTTAACCATTAGAAACTTAAGTGGGTTTGTGAGAACATGTAGATCTCATGGTTACTTGCCTGCCCTGGGTGGTTGTAGATATTATGTGTCATCTGTATAAACTGCTGAATAGATCTGGGGAAGTGGTAATTCTCATGATATTTAAACATTATATTCCAGTTGAATGGAATAGAGAGTTCACAATAGGATGATGTTCTTAATTGTGCCCTTCCTTTTAGGATAGATAGATGATTTATTGTCTTAATATTCATCTTAAATAATTTATCAGACAGTTACGACCAGAGTGCCCTGCAAGCAGTACAACTGGAAGATGGGACCACTGCTTACATTCACCATACAGTACAAGTGCCACAATCAGATACTATATTAGCTATTCAGGCAGATGGGACAGTGGCAGGTCTTCACACAGGAGATGCTACTATTGACCCAGATACTATAACTGCTCTGGAACAATATGCAGCCAAGGTACTTTGCTTTACACCTACATTTATATAGTTTGCATTAGTGAACATGACAAAATAAAAACAAAGTGAATTTTATTGCAATAAAAATGTATTGAATCAGATGGGGGAGTAGCCAGTAGTTGGGCTCATATATTGTGCTAAGCCAAAATATAGTTTGCTTGTTTATGACTTAGCATGTTGTGTGAACCCACAATTGTAGCTTATTCAGTAAAATATATTTAAGGAAATCCTGAGCAGTGTGTGAAACCAGCTACTTAAAGTCAAACTGGCTGTACTTAAATATATGGTAGGATTGGTATTGGAAGAGAATGGAGGTTGGAAACAGTTTACTGGGACTAGAGAGGAGTACAGCAGACCATTAGGAGTATGATAAGAGAAATGCACATATAAAGGAATACAGGATATTAAATGATTAATAGAAATATAGCATCAGTGGTTTTATATTTGGAGCAAACAAAAAAAAGTCTTGAGAAAGTAATTCTGATCATAAATCATTCATCTATAAGGAAAATTAATAACTTATTTTATGTCAATAAATCAGTTCTATATTTATTACAGCCTCTTGGAGGCAAGAATGTTAAGAATGATTAAATTTTTAAAGATTATTTCAATAACAAGGATTTTAGGAATTTCAACAGTTGTGTGCTACACTTTTTTTCCCCTGTGGCAGAATTGTGCTCACTAGATATTCCTACTGTTGCAAGAGGAATATTGTCCATTGACTCGTAAAATGCTATTCTGAAGAATTAGGGAATCCTCAGACAAATATGAATGAAAAATAAGCAAAAATTGTATCTTATTTATTTATTTATTATTTAAATTTATATGACCGCCCAACTCCCTCAATCTTCCTCTGTTTCCACAAGTAAACCTTCCACTTGATGAAAGACTCTTCCTTAAGCAGAAGGAATATGTCTGCATTCAAATCAATATTAAGAAATTCACTATGCAAATTTAGGAGACCTTGGCCTTTGTTTGCATAGATACAGTATAATTAATGTTGGCGGCTTAGACTGCAATTCTGTACACCGCAGTGGGCAACACAGCCCTCCCCACTCTGTTTGCAGCCCCTAAGCCAATTGTAGTTTGGAAGTTCTCATCATCATCATTGGCGATCACTCGTAGCCGAGTAAGATTGTCTTCCAAGGGTAAAATTTTAACAGTGGATCCGTAAGTGGCTGTAAAGGCCAATTCTGGATCCGCACAACCTCCCACAATGAGGGCATAGGTTTCCGGGTGGGAGACGGCCATGATGAGGGTTTGCTTGACGTGCCTTCCTCTTAGCTCGTTTCTCCCTTTCGCCCTGTACTAATAGTTATTTAAAACAACCATGGGAAATCTGCTATTTAATTTATTGTATAAGAATATTTGATTAGGTTGATGAAGACTTCATAGAGAATAAATTTTTGTGAAATTGGACAAGCACAAAGCAGATGTTAAAGATGTTTATGCTTTTTTATTGTTAGGTGTCTATTGATGGAAGTGACAGTGTTGGTAGCACTGGGATGATAGGTGACAGTGAACAAGATAAAAAAATGCAGGTATGTAATAGTCTAATTTGTCCTCAGATTTTACTAAAATTAGAACAAAAACAAATCCTTGGTTTTGTTCACCAAGGGACCTGCTTTTTACTAAGAAATTTAATAATAAATTTAATAAGAATATTCTATTGCTGCCCATATAAAGAAATGTGTTATACTTAGTATGTGCAGAATGCCTTTCCATGTACTTTATTGTCCATTCACTACAGAAAAAGGTTGAGATAGATCTAAATACATTTCATCCAAGGATAATCCCTCCTCTCCATGCAAGATGAAAAGAAAAAGATTACCAGTGGACATTTGCAGAGCATTACAGAGTTTCCACACATACAGTATCTACTTATCTAGTCAAAGGAGAGAGCTGTAATCTGAAAGTGATTAGAAAGTGAGGTTTGCGAAATTTAGTGTCCTTTAAAAGTCTGCGTGGTGGTTGCGAGCAAGATGACTAATCCCTTGTCTCCCGGCGCTCAAACCCATGGAAAACCACTGTCCTGCAGTCTCCTCACGGGGAGCAGCCGTCCAGAGCACATGTGGGCAATCTCCCATCCTCTCCTTATCTGGAGAGGTTCCAAGGAACGGTCTACTCACTGGTCGCAGTCATCGGCTCCGCTTTCGCAGAGCTATCTTCAGTATGTCATACCTTCCCTGGAAGCCTGATCAGGCAGAGTCTATCTCTCTGGACAAATCCCAAATTTATTTCATTGCTAGTAAAATCAGACAAGAGGCAATTGCTCCTCCAGCTTCATAAATTTAGAAATTTCAGATTTAAGTCTTTCTACCCAGATTATGTATCTTAGCTCTAACCGTTAGTTTGTAGGTGTAGATTTGAAAATATAGGTTAAATGAGAATTACAGAGTTATAGTATTAGTACTAACAATAATAATTATTTTAGTCTTAAAAGTACATAATAGTATTAGCAGAAATAAACATTTTGCCTTACTCTGTTATCTGAATGAACTCATATTCAAGCCCAGTGTTTCTGGTTTTGACTATTTAGTTCTAATCAAATTGTTTGGTTGATTATGTAAAGCAATGCTGGTCAATGACCAAAATAAAGATTAGATTAGATTAGATTAGATTAGATTAGATTAGATTAGATTAGATTAGATTAGATTAGATTAGATTATGGGTTGCTAGGAGGTGGGTTGGAATTTTACATGGAAGTTTGTTTTTCTGTTGTTGTAAGCTTCTATGACTTTATAAGATTTAGCAGCATACAAATTTAGTTTAATGATAATAATAATACACAAATTTGTTTTTTCAAAATTATTTGCTTAATTAAATAAACAAAAATAACAAAGTTACAGAGAAAACAGAAAAATACAAACCTTAAATTCTTCTTTCATCTTAGACAATTATTAACAAATTATATGATATGTTTGAATAATTAAAAGTATAACAAAGAAATAAACTTTAAATTTTATAAAAGAAAAAACAGGGAAACCTGGATATTTCTATCATAGTTTAAAAAGCCCTATACAGTTTTAATAGACTGTCTGAAAGTTCTCTTTTTAATACCTCGATCAAAAAAAACCCCAGACTAGTCCCAAATGTGGCAAACAGCACTTATTGGCAATTCACTTTGAGGGCTGGGTAGACTTTTAGAGCTGAAGAGTGTATATGTTTGTACACCCAGCACCTGTTGACAACTCCTTAACCTAAAAGAGGCTTTTCTTGAAATTATGCACCTTCAAAGAGTTGCCCATGGGTGCTATATGAGGGCCCTGTGTCTTCCAGAGCACCTTCTCCCCTTCAGATCCAACACTGAACAGCCCTATTCAATTGTACTTCATGCTGTCTGATTGCAATGCATCTTTATGTAATTAAAAAAAACTTAGAAATTGATGATTAAGAAATCTTTAGGAAAATACTGATATTTAGGTACCAAGAGAAGCATGCAACATTTTGAATTGTACCATTTTAAGGTACTCTTTTGTTTTCTAATGCAGGTGCTTTTCTGGAATTTACATATGACTGAAATCTTAATGTTGTCATTTCTTTCTATTTAGATTGTCTTGCAGAGCCATAGCACAAGAGTATCAGCTAAGTCACAGTCAAGTGGAGATAAGGCTTTTCGCTGTGACTATGATGGCTGTGGAAAATTGTACACTACTGCCCATCACCTTAAGGTTATTGTTGAAAAACTATCCAAGCTCTCCAGTTGTTCTTTGCAATAAGATACTGGTCAGAAAATGATATAAATGTAGTCCACATCTGGCAGATGATAGTTTAAATTTTACTTTTTTTTTCAGGGATGCTTCATATATTTTAATATTTCTATGTCTGTACTGTAAAATGTTAATTAGCTGATGTGTTTCTCATTGACTGATACTTTATTAGATATTATTAGGGCTAAAGTGAACATTTTGGTATAAGAATTCTTTGAAAATGATAAAAACATCGTGACTAACCTGCTATGGGGGAGGGTTGGGTCAGGCAATCTGATCATAGAGTTGTTTCCTCTCGTTCTCTAACACAGTGTTTTGTCAATTTAGATCAGGGGTGGGGAACCTTTTTTCTGCCAAGGGCCATTTGGATATTTATAACCGGGGGGCAGGGGGCGGGGTTTCTGGGATTTCCATGGACCGGGGGCCGGAGTTTGCGGGCAGGAGCCAATGACAAGCACTGGGGGGCGGGGTTTGCGGGCGGGAGCCAATCTTGTGGAAGGGGCGGGGTTTGCAGGCAGGAGCCAATTACAAGCACTAGGGGGTGGGGTTTGCGGGCGGGAGCCAATCGTGTGGAAGGGGCGGGGTTTGTGGGCGGGAGCCCCATGGGCCGTATACGGCCCGCGGGCCTGACGTTGCCCACCCCTGATTTAGATGAATGATGAAGCTCTGCTTCTGTGCTTTTCAGCCTTCCTTTCAAAGGTTTTAACTACTGTGTTGCTATAAGAATGACATTGTTTTTGCAAACTATTAAATATCCTATGCATACATACTTGCTGACAGAAACACTTCTTTGAAACTTATAAGACATCAGTCAAATTGTAATATGGCCCTTCTAATTCCTTTTGGCCAGCATGGGCAAGATAACTTTTGCTCCTACTTTCTATACATTCTGTACATAGTTGGTGCAAGGGATAGTAAAATATTTAAATATTACTTGGAAAAGTCATATTACAAAATATGTGATTTCTGTCTTTCAACAGGTACATGAAAGGTCACACACAGGAGATCGGCCATATCAGTGTGACCATCCAGGTTGTGGAAAAGCATTTGCAACAGGTAAGGGGTTAAGATTCTTTTTATAAATTTTAATTAAATATTTATAAATAATACAAGCCTACTATTTTAGTGGTGTGAAAGAAACATGCAAGTAATTGAAATTCATAGAAAATTCAAGAGAGATGGAATAAAAGATTTTAAAACATTCATACAATCTTTCTCAAGGTTATGGATTAAAAAGTCATGTCCGAACTCATACTGGAGAGAAGCCATATAGATGTTCAGAAGAAAACTGCACAAAGTCATTCAAGACTTCAGGAGACCTGCAGAAACACATAAGAACGCATACCGGTATTTTGCGTATTAATACAACTTTATTAATTTTTATAATGGCATATTTGTACATAATTAAAGTATTCCCTAAGCTCATCTGTCTTCTAACAATCCCTTCTAAAGCCTAAGGGTACAATTGTATTGACATTTACTGAGGATAAGTCCCATTTAATCTAAATAAACAAATATAGGACTTAACTGTAAATTACTTTGAACATTTTGAAACTAAAATAAAATCCTAAATGAGTCTCATAACACCTTGATTCATTTTATATAAAATGTTTAGCAAAAATACTTTTTTCTTCCTATTTAACTTAGAAACTTGGTTGCTACTAATAAACATTCCTAAGTTCAAACAAAATTCAGCAATTCAGTCGTGTAAAGGCAGCATAGACCTAGAATAAAATAATGACAACATAACTGTTTAGTAATATTCAGTGGCAGCAATAACAGTCATAATCTTTCTTAGCTAAAATAATAAGCTTTTTTTTTTACCAGTCACCTAAAATTTGGTATGCAGTAGGCTTCTTTGGTAGGATGTTTTGCAGTTGGAGATTACCACAGTAAAAGCCCATTTCAGTTGACAAACCAGATAAAGGCCTCCACAGAACGTTTTAAAAAACTGAACAGTTTCAAGGGTGTAAAGCTGTCCTTCAGACACTCAAGTCCAAGCTGCATAGCTTTTTAAAGACCAAAACGAAGGTTTTCAGCTGTTTTTTTTTTGTTTGTTTATTCGTTCAGTCGTTTCCGACTCTTCGTGACTTCATGGACCAGTCCACGCCAGAGCTTTCTGTCGGCCGTCACCATTCCCAGCTCCCCAATGGTTGAGTCCGTCACCTCCAGAATACCATCCATCCATCTTGCCCTTGGTCGGCCCCTCTTCCTTTTGCCTTCCACTTTCCCTAGCATCAGCTTCTTCTCCAGGGTATCCTGTCTTCTCATTATGTGGCCAAAGTACTTCAGTTTTGCCTTTAATATCATTCCCTCAAGTGAGCAGTCTGGCTTGATTTCCTGGAGTATGGACTGGTTTGATCTTCTTGCAGTCCAAGGCACTCTCAGAATTTTCCTCCAACACCACAGTTCAAAAGCATCTATCTTCCTTCGCTCAGCCTTCCTTATGGTCCAGCTCTCGCAGCCATAGGTTACTACAGGGAATACCATTGCTTTAACTATGCGGACCTTTGTTGTCAGTGTGATGTCTCTGCTCTTAACTATTTTATCAAGATTTGCCATTGCTCTCCTCCCAAGAAGTAGACGTCTTCTGATTTCCTGGCTGCAGTCAGCGTCTGCAGTAATCTTTGCGCCTAGAAATACAAAGTATGTCACTGCCTCCACTTTTTCTCCCTCTATTTGCCAGTCATCAATCAAGCTCGTTGCCATAATCTTGGTTTTTTTGAGGTTTAACTGCAACCCAGCTTTTGCACTTTCTTCTTTCACCTTCGTCATAAGGCTCCTCAACTCCTCCTCGCTTTCAGCCATCAAAGTGGTATCATCTGCATATCTGAGATTGTTAATGTTTCTTCCAGCGATTTTAACTCCAGCCTTGGATTCCTCAAGCCCAGCATGTCACATGATGTGTTCTGCGTACAGGTTGAATAGGTAGGGTGAGAGTATACAACCCTGCCGTACTCCTTTCCCAATCTTAAACCAGTCCGTTGTTCCGTGCTCTGTTCTTACCGTTGCTACTTGGTCGTTATACAGATTCCTCAGGAGGCAGACAAGATGACTTGGTATCCCCATACCACCAAGAACTTGCCACAATTTGTTATGATCCACACAGTCAAAGGCTTTAGAATAGTCAATAAAACAGAAATAGATGTTTTTCTGAAATTCCTTGGCTTTCTCCATTATCCAGCGGATATTGGCAATTTGGTCTCTAGTTCCTCTGCCTTTTCTAAACCCAGCTTGTACATCTGGCAATTCTCGCTCCATGAATTGCTGGAGTCTACCTTGCAAGATTTTGAGCATTACCTTACTGGCATGTGAAATAAGTGCCACTGTTCGATAGTTTGAACATTCTTTAGTGCTTCCCTTTTTTGGTATGGGGATATAAGTTGATTTTTTCCAATCTGATGGCCATTCTTGTGTTTTCCAAATTTGCTGGCATATGGCATGCATCACCTTGACAGCATCATCTTGCAAGATTTTAAACAGTTCAGCTGGGATACCATCGTCTCCTGCTGCCTTGTTATTAGCAATGCTTCTTAAAGCCCATTCAACCTCACTCTTCAGGATGTCTGGCTCTAACTCACTGACCACACCGTCAAAGCTATCTCCAATATTATTATCCTTCCTATACAGATCGTCCGTATATTCTTGCCACCTTTTCTTGATCTCTTCTGCTTCTGTTAGGTCCTTACCATCTTTGTTTTTGATCATACCCATTTTTGCCAGGAATTTACCTCCGATATTTCTAATTTTGCATATTTGGGGCGTATATTTGGATCACTGTGATGTTAAATGGCTTACCCTGAATTCGAATTGAGATCATTCTATCGTTTTTTGGATTGTATCCAAGCACTGCTTTAGCCACTTTATTATTAATTATGAAGGCTACTCCATTTCTTCTGTGGTCCTCTTGTCCACAGTAGTAGATCTGGTGGTCATCTGATGTGAAGTGGCCCATCCCAGTCCATTTCAGTTCACTGACACCTAAAATGTCTATATTTAATCTTGATATCTCACCAATAACCACATCCAATTTGCCCTGGCTCATAGATCTTACATTCCAGGTTCCTATGGTGTGTTGATCTTTAGAACATCGGATTCGTCGTTCACCACCAGCACCGTCAGCCGCTAGCCGTCCTTTCGGCTTTGAGCTAGCTGCGTCATCACATCTGGGGCTAGTTGAACGTATCCTCTGTTCCTCCCCAGTAGCATTTTGACCATCTTCCGACCTGGGAGTCCCATCTTCCGATGGTATACCGACATATCTTTGGCTGTACTGATCCATTTAGTTTTCATGGCAAGAATACTGGGGTGGGTTGCCATTACCTTCCCCAGGGATCGTATTTAGTCTGACCTCTCTGCCACGACCTTCCCGTCTTGGGTGTCCCTTCACGGTTTAGCTCATGGTTTCATTGAGGTGCTCAAGCTCCAGCACCACGACAAGGTAACGATCTCCTTTGCTGGAGTTTCAGCTGTACCTAGAAACAAAAAGAAAAAAAATCAAGCTCTTTTAATATTGGTCTTGTATGTCTAATGTTGAGGGGCATGGTAGCTCAGCGGGTAAGACGCCAGGCTTGTCGATCGGAAGGTCGCAAGTTTGGAGGTTCGAATCCCTAGTCCCGCATGACGGAGTGAGCTCCCGCACTAGCTCCAGCTCTTCCCAACCTAGCAATTCGAAAGCATGCAAATGCAAGTAGATTAATAGGTACCACTTCGGTGGGTAGGTAACAGCGTTCTGCGCATGTCATGCGGCCACATGACCGCGGAAGCATCTACGGACAACGCTGGCTCTTCGGCTAACAAACGGAGATGAGCACCGGCCCCTAGAATCAGACACGACTGCACAACTGTGCGGGGGGAACCTTTACCTTTTATGTCTAATGTTGACAGCTTAGGTTAACTAACTGCTGTATTTTGTACTAATGACCATTTCTGAATAATCTTCATGAACAGGCCCACATACAAGACCTTGCAATAGACTATCTGGTTATTGCCAGGAGGGTGTACAGCTGATGGCACATGTTGAAACTGTTGAAATGCAGTTTATGCCATATGGACCTGGTCTAAAAGTATCCAAAAACTGCAGATTTGCTTCTTAAGAGAGAGCACAACCCCATCAGTAATAAAACAAATAATATATTCCTGGTTAGTCTGCCAGTCTACCAGCAGTACCTTCTAATTGACTAAGTTTTGCTTTCTACTTTCACTCAGTACATTACTGGCTTTAGTCTGATCTTTGAAAATAACAAATGGACTTTGGAATCATCAACATATTGATGTTTCATTCCAAAGCATTAGATATTGTAGAAATTAAACAACAGGGTGCAAAAATACTGTATGTTTGTAACAAATGTCTAAAAGGGACAGTTGTGTACAACTCAGCTTCTTCTGAGGATCCTTGTAAACTCTTTTCGCCTTTAACCCTCCCTTCTTTTTCTCTGTACACCCCCAATATACACTTTAGCATTTCTCTATTTCCGATTTTGCCATCGTTTTCTTTGAGTTTGCATTCATAATGGTTACCCCTGTTTTTCTGATTTTTATCTAAAAGTCCTTATAAACCCCAATTCATTATTTTTTCCTCTGCACTATTATAGACCACATCTGTTCTTTCCTTCTTTTCATTTTTTAGTCTCTTATCTATATATTCCATTCCTTCACTTTGTCCCTGCTCCTCTGTGAAGCTTTTGTCAGCAGCTATACTCATAGTTTCCACACACCCATCAATTTCATACAGTAAATGGGTTTCAGGCAAAGGTGGTCTGTGTGCAGTTGTTGATTTATTATAAAAGACTGAAAAAATTGCCATCCAGTTCATCTCCTTGGCTCCAGAAGAAGTGGAATTATGCAAATCTGTGCTGTAGACAGTCTATATACAATTGGTATTTGCAATTTCTCAGGAAGACAGCAATTAAAAATGAGAGTCTAGGCCCAGAATGCTCTTTTTGCCATTGCTACATACAATGTTATATGCTCTCTAGGAGGTCATTTGTTGAAGACCTGAAGGACCAGGTTAGGGACAGATGGTCATGGAGAAAAAAGCGACCTATATATTAAGTTGCTAAGAGTCAACACCAACCTGATGGCACATAATCATCACCAATCTAGGAAGTGATTATATTCCAAAAGTTGGAATGCTTGGTTATGTTTGTTATGTATTGGTAATATTTGGCTTTCAGATATTAATACTGCTAAAAGTATTTCAGACAGGGGTTGCCTTGTGGTACGCCAATGAAATGGTATGCTAAGAAAAAAGAACAAAATTTATCACATAAAATCTGAGTAATTAATATGATTTTTTCTTGCTTGTCCTTAATGTAAGCCAGCCTTTCTCAACTTTTTGACCCTGGAGGAACCCTTGAAATATTTTTCAGGCCTTGGGGAACCCCTGCACATTCAGGCTCAAATATAGGCCAGAGGTTACAAAATTATTATATTCATTTCATGTGTAGGCCTGTATATATGCATTAACAGTGTTCTTAAACTAAAAATAAATAATGGAACTTACTTCTTTAATGTGAAGTTGCCCAAATTTAAAATAATTTTTTAAATAAACTGTGATCTCCCAGGGAACCCCTAGTGACCTCTCGCAGAACCCTAGGGTTCCAGGGAACCCTGGTTGAGAAACTCTGATGTAAGCACTAAGTATATGTCCTCCAGAAATACTGAGCTCTTTTATACATTATGTAGCAGAAATTTATGAGTGAGAGTGGCTGACAGTCCCTGTTTCATGTTAAGCTTATCTGTATAATATAGTTGCACATATTTATTTTTTGTGTGCATGCATCATATATTTAACCTACATCCATGTGATTTCTTATATGTCTGTATAAAAATGTTAAATGCAAAACAGCTTTTATTCTCAATTATACTTTATATTGCTACCATGAATATAAAAGTCATTCCTATTTGGCTTCTTTTCCTAATGATATCAAATTCATTTCCCCACTTTCAGCTTTCCTGCAGGCTAAATTATATATAATAGCAGAATAACCTGTGTATTAAAGTATAGATTATGTTGAATATATAAAAGCAGGATAGGGACAGTTTAAAGCAAGGAACTGGCAGGTGAGGGTTAACACTGACCCAATGTTATTTTTAACTTATGAAACATTTCCCCATTTTTTGTTCTTGTCCCAGTAGCTTTTTGCTTCCAACCTTGAAACCCCCATAGAAGAAAAGGGCTGGAGTGGATGCAGGAAGCTCCACAGGTAGAGCTCAGCATCCCATTTCTCTCCACTGCTTTTCAGCTTTAAATCTCCTCACAAGACAAACAGACAGACTTTACAGAAATTTAGCCTTACAATACAGTACACAGACTGAAATCTGCAGTGGGTTCTCTTTGGAGGAATCTGTGAAGCTTTATGAATTTGTTTCTCTGTTAATAGTCCAGTTTCTAAAATAACCATATCCTAGCTGCTTGCCCTCAAAAAAAAAAAGAAGAAGAAGAAGAATCAAAACAGGTTGTGTAACATTCTTACAGACATTCCATTCCTTCTGTTTAAACTAAAGTCCGTCTTTAAAGAAAAGCTGTTGTTGGGTGGGTCTTAGCGCAGTTCAGCTCTTCTCACCTTGCAACATGATATACAGCATCATGAAAGGATTATGGAAACTATGGCAACATAATATTGTACTAAACACACTTAAAAACATATACATCTTTTTGGCAGAAAACGACAGACTTTTCAAAGTAAAAATTTGCAGTCTTTTCCTATTAAGAAGCCAATTATATTTCAGGGAGGTAATCTGAAGGCTTTTTCCTATCTGGTGTTGTATAATAGTAGTGGGGGGGATTAATAAATATTTCAGTAATACATTGAATTATAAAAATTGTGCTTTCACCCATCCCTCTTAGGCTTCTCTCTGTGGCATGACAGTATACAGAGACTCGACAGTTCTTAGCAAAAGCACTTGAGAAAGTGTCGCACAGCAGCATGAGGGTATGCTAGCAATATAACATTTGTTGTAGGGATTTAAGTGCTGATCGGTACAGACGTATTTAAGGTAGTTGTATATAAGTTAAACAGGGAAGATTTGCTTTTTTCTTTAGAATTACTACATGGGTGAATTTAATACACATATATTTGAGTGTTGTGTTTACAGATGGATGATTGATACTCATTTGTTTAAACACTGCCAATGCCACAATCCAGAGAACAAACATGAGACTAACAAAATATGCCCTTTCTTGCTCAAGCAGCATGCTGTCTGACAAACCACTTTTAACATTTTAATGATATGTAAACTTTGTGGAGAAAACTATGTTAGTAATCTGCCCCCAAAGTTCAGTATTTGACTGGGAATGCACAAATTCAGAAGCTCATTATTTAATGCTCTGGATTATGGTCTATCTCTAAGAAATTTTCCTCTTAATTTAAGGAGTAACTGAAGTGGCAAAGTTGCCTGCAGCTGTTAAACCAGACTCTGTACATAATACATAATAACAAAAGTACATAGTAACATTCAAAATCTTTGCCTCCAAGTTCCCTCCCATCCTGTCCCATTTGTATTTTAAAACATTTAGCTATTCATTTGGCGCTAAAATGATGTTTTGATTGTTTTTGTTTTTGTGAATTATTCATATACAGTATGAGTAGCTTATAGTAGCTCTTACGTAACTATGTGTATATTGGAATTTTAACCTACAGAAAAATGAAAGGAATAAAACACATGTAAATGTTGCCATATTTGTATATAGAAGTTTCTCTATCTACATCTTTGACTTCAGCTATTAATGGTACTGAATCTGCAAAACAGATTTAATTTTCCCCAACTTTAGGCATGATTCATTGAGATGAATTTTTAAAGAAAGAAATTGATGAAAACATCAAATTCTAATGCCTGTGGATCAGAACAGTTTGTTCACCCAAAATAAATACAAAACAAATCAAGCAATAGATGAATTCAGTGACGTTTCTTCACTATATTTTAGAACAATACTCACATTTTTGTAATTAAATGCTGTACAAGACAGCGTTAGAAATTTATTTAACCAAGCAGAAAACTAATTATTTTATTCAAAATAGTGAAAAAGGAAGAGAAAGGTGGAGGGATTTGTCTGTTAACATACTGTATTTACTGCCAAATGTTTATAAATAACTTTTATTATGCTTTTGTTAAAAGTGTTCTGATTTGTTTATCTCAATTTTTTTTAGGTGAAAGACCATTCAAGTGTCCCTTTGAAGGATGCGGTAGGTCCTTTACAACGTCTAACATCAGAAAGGTTCATATCAGGACACATACAGGAGAAAGACCCTATTATTGTACTGAGCCGGGGTGTGGAAGGGCATTTGCCAGTGCAACCAACTACAAGAATCATGTGAGAATACATACAGGTATGGTAGTTTTTGGTTATAGTCCCTTTTCAGTCCCTTTCCAGTTTCATTTGAGAAGTAATTTTAGATCTTTGGGGAAAGTAGGAAACAATTCATTCCCATCTTAGCAAAGTAGAACTTAAAATATTCTCTGATGACAATCAGAGACAACGGAGAGAATTTAAAATGTGAATACAATTTGTTTTAGAACAGAATTTCTCAAACTGTAACTGGAAGTAAGGTTGTAAAACAGGTGAAAATATAGGTACTCAACCTTGCATTTGATATCCACTCATTCATTCTGATAAAGTGGTTCTGGATTGGGTTCTCTAACAGAATAACAAAACCATGGTCTATGGCTTGTGTTAGTCATAGCGCATTGGTTTTAAAGATGATGTGTATTTTTATGCTGTAAGGGGCGTGATGGCTCAGTGGTTAAGATGCCAGGCTTGTCGATCGGAAGGTCGGCGGTTTGAGACCCAAGCGCCGCATGATGGAGTGATTTCCCGCACTCACCCCAGCTCTTGCCAGCCCAGCAATTTGAAAGCATGCAAATGCAAGTAGATAAATAGGTACCACTTCGGTGGGATGGTAACGGCGTTCCGCGTGCGTCATGCCGGCCACATGACCGAGGAAGCGTCTTTGGACAGCGCTGGCTCTTCAGCTAAGAAACGGAGATGAGCACCGCCCCCTAGTCGGACACGACTGTGCAGGGGAAAACCTTTACCTTTACTTTAAGATTGTAAAATAAAAATAGGAATAATGTACTTTGTATTGTAGAATTAGAACTCCAGAAATAATTTTCAAATGATCCATGAAAAAGAAGACCTTTGAAAAACTTTATTTACATCTTTTCTTTTTCTTTTTCTTTGTAAGAGATAATAAGGTACACTTAAGACAAAAACCACCTGTTATCTTAAGCATGCCACTTTCTTTTTTGAGAAACTGTTGCTGATAGATAGTGCATGGTAAAGCTTCCCACATTAAATATTAATTTCTTTTTTTAATTAATTAGCGCATCTTCCCAGTAAGACACGGCCCCTGATGGGCTCAGAGTCTCTCTTTCTTTCAAATGAAAGTGATTGGCATCCTTTTAAAGAATTATACTTTGGGTCTCATTTTTTACTGAGTAATGAGCTCACAATTCTCCATCTGAATTCTCCATTTCTTTTTATATGTTTGGAGTTCAAGAATTTGTATATTTTTTCAAAAATTTGAGATGTAACATGGGAATAGTGAGATCAGATATTTTGTATTATATGCACTTAGAATAACTTTAATATGTGTACATTTCCAAGCCCTTATAAACATAACAATTTTGTAAAAGTAAAATGATTCCTTGCTATTTTCCAGAGTGTTTATGGTGCTGTAGAAATCTCTGAGAGAGGCAAGTTCAGGTGCCTTTCAGCTATAAAGGGCTAGGGATGGGAGACCATTGTTTCTGGTGGGCATTGGCTGACATAAATGGTGTTGATTCCTACTTGTTGGATAGCTATTGAAAAGTAGGGTAAGCAAAAGGTCCAAGGGAAGGAATGCTGGAAGAAGGAAAGGTTTAGTGGACAAAAGTTGGAGGAAGGCTTGGCTTAGAGGAAAGAGGAGGTGGTTAGAAGAAGTCTGCAAGAGGAAGGAAATGGCAGAGAGGAGAGGAGGCAGACATATTATACAGGGAAGAGGATGAAGATTCCTGGTTGACTTGAAATACCTTAACAAAGGAGCCAATATACTGGAGTTGTCATTTTTAACATGAATGTCGGTGATATGCAGTATCTGAAAACGGCTGTTACTTGTGGTGGTGTGAGATTGCTGGACAATACAGCCTATTCAGTTACCCTCGTTGCTTGTCTCTTTTTGCCTAGGGGAGAAGCCTTATGTATGTACAGTCCCTGGCTGTGATAAGCGTTTTACAGAATATTCTAGTTTATATAAACACCATGTGGTACATACGCATTCTAAACCTTATAACTGTAATCACTGTGGGAAGACATACAAACAGATTTCTACCCTTGCAATGCACAAGCGAACAGCACACAATGATACTGAACCAATAGAGGAAGAACAAGAAGCTTTTTTTGAGCCACCTCCAGGTATGCTGTTAATTATTATATTTGTTAATTTTTCTCTCATATTAACTGTAAGACCGGTTTTATTTATTTGTTTGTTTGTTTGTCATATTTCTCTACCACCCATCTCGCATACAACAACTCTGGGCGGCTTTTGTTCTCTCTGTCAAAACTATTCGTAAGATTTGTATATCTTACAAATAGTTCATTATATTTTAAGATCTACTTTTAAACATTAGATGTTTTCTATGATGCCCACTTCTTTGTGTTTTTAAATGATCTGTAAGCAACTTGCCATTCACAGTTAATTAAAAATGAATTTATTTTTAATAATTTACTATAGACACAGTGGCTAATCAGTTTCAGAGAAGATATAAGTGTAAAAAGAAATACAGAATGTACACATTTCAAGATGTGAGAATGAATGTACACTAGGAGAGGCCATCCATCAGTCTGGGATGAGGTATCATCAATAATCTGATGATAGCCGGTTGTACATCACCACTCTTTGTCATCTCTTGATTAGATTACAGGAAGTCCTCAACTTACAATGGCAGTTGGGACCAGAATTTCGTTCGCTAAGCAATGGGGTCATAAAGTGCGACCACATCACTTAGCGATGGCAATCCCTGCAGTCCCAGTTGCTGTCATTAACTGAATCCCATGATAGTTAGGCGAGGCAACTTCCTGCCGTGCGGGGAAGGGGGTGCAAGGGAGGGTCGGAGGGTGTGCGAGAGGCACCGTGTGGGTTGGGAGTGTCGGGGAGGTTGGGGTGCACAAGAGGCACCACGCAGGTTGGGGAGGGTGCATGGGGGTGCACGAGTGGCTGGCGCAGTGCAAGCACAGAGGGGCTGGAGAAGGGTGCATGGGTGGGGGAGACTTACCACAGCGACTTGTGACCTTCCCTGCTGCTTTCTGGGGAAGCTGGCAGGGAAGGTTGCAAATGGCGATCATGTGATCATGGGGCACTTAACAACCGGTCATAAGTGCGAACGGGTTGCCTAGCACCCAGATTGTGATCACATGACCACGGGGGTTCTGGGATGGCCAGAACTCCGAGGACCGGTCATAATGACCATTTGTTCAGCACTGTTGTAACTGACCAAATGGTTGTAGGTCAAGGACTACCTGTACTGTAATTTGCTCTACATGGGGCGGTCCTTAAAGACTACCTGAAAACTTCAGCTGATCGAGAAGGCAGCAGCCTGTATGCTTACTGGCCAGTCATGGAGCTGCCATAACACATTGCTACTGCAGCAGCTGCCTTGATTACCACTGTGTTTTCAAATGCAATTCAGGATGCTGGTTGCTACCTTTAAATCCCTATATGGCTTGGGCCAGAGTAGATTCTGCCCATCCAATCTGAATAGCCAGAGGGCATCTACTAAGGGTCCTTACTATCAAGAGGTTGATGGGAGGGGATCTGATAGCAGGTGTTCTCTGTGGCAGTTGCCCTCCTATAGAACAGCTTGGCCCCCAAGGCAATGTTAGCCCCTACTCTCGTGGCCGCCTGGAGGCTAGTAAAAACCTGGCACATCCAAAAGACCTATGGTGACTGATTGTGGAGTATCATGATGGTTTTAATAAAGCTAAGTAGTGTTGAACCTGGTTGGCACTTAGTTGGGAGACTACAAGAAATAGGCTATAGGGAAGTTGAAAATATATTCAGAAAGATGCCAGTGGGAATGCAAACCATGTCCATGTTGTTGTCAGGAACCCAATATATTTATATTTTTATAATGTATCTGTTTTAGCAATATTTTAATCTTTTATTCTTTAAATTTGTTTGTAAACCACCCAGAGTCGTTTGTATGAGATGGGTGGTGAAGAAATATGATAAATAAATAAATAAAAATAAAAACGGGTATCTGCCCATGTTGTCACCAGGGCTTGAGCTCAATACAAAATAATCTTTACCTTTTTAAAATACAAATTAAGCCCATATTCCTTTAAATAGGTCAAGGTGAAGATGTTCTCAAAGGATCTCAAATAACATATGTAACAGGTGTTGAAGGAGAGGATGTCGTTTCTGCACAGGTTGCTACTGTGACTCAGACAGGGCTGAGTCAACAGGTGGCACTTATTTCTCAAGATGGAACTCAGCATGTAAGTATCCACCATAATAAAGATACCCTTCAAAATAGCTTGCAAAAATAAATTTTGTTCCTGATTTTTTTTTACAGATGTCATTAAAATTGGTTTCCATTACATCAGTAATGTTGGGAACATATGAGACATTAACTAAAATAATGGACTGCATTAATGTGGAAACCATCTAAGGCAGAGCTTTCCAAACTGTGTGTCGGGACACATTAGTGTGTCAGCTGCAGTGTCTGGGTGTGTTGCGGCTGCTGCTGCCTCTGAGCCCTGCCAGGATTCCGCGCAGGTCCTAGTGCCTGCCTTGTGCCTTGCTGCCTCCAAACCTGCTGTGATTCTGCGCAGGTCCTAGTGCCTGCCTTGTGCCTTGCTGCCTCCAAACCTGCTGTGATTCTGCACAGGTCCTAGTGCCTGCCTTGTACCCTGCTGTAAGAGTGTGTCGTGAATTGATGCATGTCTAAAAAGTGTGTCACCAACATGAAAAGTTTGGAAAGCTCTGATCTAAGGCATAAAACAGGGAGTATAGTAAATTTACTTTGAAAGTTCCAGTTCTATTTTTTTTAATAAGAATTTTATTAGATTTAAGACACAGATAAAAACTACAAAAAAGAAAAAAAAAACTACAAAAAGAAAGAATAAAAAAGTGTGAGAAAACAAGAGAAATTTTTTTTTTACAATTGTAAGAGGTGACTTCCGACTTTTAACAGGAAGAATATACAAGTTTTCCATAATTAATCCCTTATTCAGTATTAAACCAAATTCGCATTATTTCTATAAATCATTCCATTAGTACATTATAAAAATCACTAAGTACAGTTGCTCCATCCCCTTATATTAAAAGAAAAAGAAGAATCAATCAATCTATCTATCTATCTAATCTATCTATCCACACACACACACACATACATACATACATACATACACACACACCTAATCAGCTCCCCCCGAAAATAACATTTATTTAATTATTTCCTTCCTACTACTATTCTATACATTTCTGTCTACTATAATAAAAATCAAACTAAAAAGCATATAAGTTGCCTGCCATTATAATTAATAATACAATTATAATAATCTTAGTCATATTAAGCCTAAAACCAAGCATTTATTATTATACCTTATTAATCTTAATCCAAATAATTAAAGGTGAAGTCAAACAAACCCCAGAAGCAATCCAAACAAATATTCTTAAACCCACACCCCACTTCAAAATAAACCATAGCATTTACATATCCCAGAGCTTTTTTCATAAAGAAATCAAACAGCCCAACTGCCCCCCTTAAAAAATCAGACTTCTCAACAGAAAGCCTCCCATACATAATAACCCCTTCTTTTCCATAACATTCCATCAGAAAATCAATTTCACTAATGACTTGCAACTCGGTCTGTCCCTTTAATTTCTTCAACTCAGCAATCCAATCTAAACAGAAGCCCTGATCTTGCTATTAAAAGAAACATTTCTATCGTTGTTAAACTCTTCAATTTCTTCTACGACATCCGCAACCAGATGACACACTTCAGACCACACGTTCTCCGTAATGTCCTGAATGCCTTGCATAAGAACTTGACAGGAATCAAAGAGAATCTGTTTAAGGTCTTGATGAAAATCCGAGAGAGTCTGGTTTAAATCCTCCATGTCCACGCAGTGAATTATGGCGCTCCTAGGTACTTAACCAGCGAAAGTGGGAGCTAATAGGAAAATTCCGAGACATGTTTACACAAGTGAAAGTATGGTAATGGGCAGTTCCCCAGTGAAAGTAGCAGCAGAAAGCTGAAAGTTCAAAACAGCAGATTCAACGTGTAGGAAAATGCAGAAATCTTCAAATTTAGTACAAAAATAGTAACAGATGATTATGTAGTCTCCAACTTCCTTAATAATTGGATGGAAAACAAACCAAAAGAATTTTTTTAAAAAAATTAATCCCAAAAATAACAATAAGCACCAAGAGATCGGCTTCTCCTTGCTGTAGAAAGCCTCTCTTAGGGTACATATACTTAAAAATATATAAATTGGGTGATTTAGAAATGGGGTGGCCGGTCTTAGTGTCCCTTTAAGGCTACAGCGCGGATTGGAAATGATGATGCCCCAGCCTCCCGGCTGCTCTTCCCAGTCGATCGCGAACGCTGTTTATGATCTTCTGGCTGCAAGCAGCCTTCCCGAGGACAAATGGGGTGATTCCAAATGTTTTCCTTTCCCGGTAAAACACTCTTGGGCTTCAGGAAAAGTCTGCCTGAGCCCAAAAACCTGCTGCGTTGTCAGTTCTGCCCGTGAAGCCCGCAAGCACAGCTGTTCAGACCACCATGTTCCCACTGGAAGTCCCAGTTCTATTTTTTAATGTCTGACCTAAGGTTATGAACCTTGGTGATCTTTATTTTAATTGTTTTTATCAGTTTATTTAGTTATTATAGAAGTATATTAATATATTCCTGGATGAAATGTTATATGATCAAATTATGCTCAAACCAATGCTATTAACTAAATGATTATATTCTATTTCAGGTTAACATATCTCAGGCTGACATGCAGGCCATTGGAAATACTATCACCATGGTAACACAGGATGGCACTACCATCACAGTCCCTGCACATGATGCAGTTATTTCTTCTGCAGGAACACATTCTGTTGCAATGGTCACTGCAGAAGGCACAGAAGGACAACAGGTAAATTGTTCCTAAAGATATGGGTGAAAACAAACAATTGTGGCTTTCTACAATAAATGTGTCAACAACAGAGCTTTCTAACTATTAGCATAGCATTTCATTTGATTGATTGATTGATTGATTGATTGATTGATTGATTGATATAGCCACCCTACTCTGCACATGACTCAGGGTGGTATACATAACCAATAACAGTAATAACCAATAAAACCACATGATAAATTAAAAAACATAATTCAGAACAACATACAAACACATACGTGCTGGAGAAAAAAATATAGATACTTAAGTTAACTCAGCATAAACACACGTACACTTTTCCGAGAATTTTATAACCTATTCTTTTCCCAAGAGCATCTGAAATACTGTACACCTGCTTAGTAAGATGCTTAACAATTTTACAGGATTTATAATGTAGTTCTAGCCAATCCAGCTAAGCCTGAGATAATACAAGTAATGGGAAGTGAACTAAAAAAGAGCTCAGAGCAACAGAAACCAATTTGTGTACTGTTCTGCTATGTATTAATTTATATTGGCTGTATCGTTCAACTTTGTAAGTTGCTTAAAGCCAGATTGAAGCTCCATAGAATTTTTAGTAATAAATGGATCAATACACATTGTAGCTGCCATTCATCTCTGTACCCAAAGGCCAGAAGGGAAAATTACTTATACGTTAGTGCATGACGCCAGGATTTAAATGTATAAACCTGAAATGCTATAGGTACATATTGTAGTTTAGATGCTCTGCCTTAAGCATTATTAAACGCATGGTCCAGGTTCATACGTTATGCCAGGTCTAAGCATATTATATCTTAGCATGTGCAAACTATTGATTCTTTTTACCCCTTACAGATATTCAACATCTTCACTCTTGGTTCTAGAATGTGTGTTGGAGGGAGGTGTTATTCATATGTCTTGCTTTATGTCCTAGTAAGGCTGATACTGTGTTTTTAAAACACTAAGACTGATCAGTGGCTTTAAAAACTTTTAAAGAAATAATTATTTTTTAGATTTCAGTATTTAGATTTTTTTTAATCTCTGTGCTTCTTATTAAGGTTGCCATTGTGGCTCAGGATTTAGCAGCTTTTCATAGTGCTTCACCAGAAATTGG
Organism: Charina bottae; assembly: GCA_023362775.1. NCBI lineage: Eukaryota > Metazoa > Chordata > Lepidosauria > Squamata > Charinaidae > Charina > Charina bottae. Next base: position 180,043,168 of record JALMGJ010000001.1, on the reverse strand, counting down.
ACATCAGCAACATGGACATCAACTAGTCACTGCAGAATCTAGACCTGTTACTTTGCTGGCAACATCCAATGGAACACAAATTGCAGTGCAGGTAATTAGGATATGCAGTAGACATGGGGAACGTTTTATTAATCTGTGGATTGAACCAAGAGGTAGAATTTCTCAAACTGGAGAATCTGCAGGCCAAGGAAGAGGACAGGCAAATTCTACCTTTCTGCATCCTTTTATGCACCCCACAATATGCTCCTGGTGGTTCCTCTGTTTCAAAAGGAAATCACTTGAATTTTTTTATGTGGGCTCAAAGAAAAAAATTAATCACAAACGATTACAATTACATATATAGAAGTAATATTGATACGCATCTAGTCACTTGAGAAAAATGTGCTGAAAATGCTTTTAGAATGCTTGTTTTACTTTCTGGAGGGAATGCATTTTAAGCTATACTTTTGTTTGTTTCAGCTTGGAGAACAGCAATCTTTGGAAGAAGCCATTCGAATAGCTTCTAGAATACAGCAAGGTGAAACACCAGGAATTGATGATTAACTCATAGCTTGGCTAAAGGAACAATAGAATTCTATTTTATTTTTGTTCAACAAAAGTCTATGCCAGGTGAAAACCATAAAATGTTTTTGCTCACTAATACTGTGCATATACTTTACGCAACAGTGAAGAACATTTAAAGTGTATAATGTTTATGTATATGAACTTCGAGAATAACTGAATTCCATGTCTTAAGATTCATTATTCTCTACCCAGGACTATGGAATTAGGTTTTTGTATTAAATTTACTTGCTTATATTCCAAACCAGACTAGAGACAAGCAACCACCACAAAAGAAATGCTGGAATTAATTTTAAAGTCATACAAAACCAATGAAGGCATTATTGAAGATTTCAACTGTTTAAATCATAACAGCAATCATCATTCAAAAATCCTTTGAAAGTGCGAGTTTAATTGTTTCTTATATGCAGTTTTGAATTTTGAAACCTTTGTAAATATTCCATTTTAATTGTGGTTCATACACATGTTGAACATTTATTGTCTTTAGTTTCCTCTCCCATCTCACTGATTGTAAATACAGACAATTTCCAGAATTGCTATTATATTATCTTTGAATTGGATTATGTATAAAAGAAAAGCTTTGGTTGTTCAATATTAAAGGAAGTAAAACTAGTGTTTCTACTTACTAGCCTACCATCATCATGTGATATATATGAGAGACAATTTATCTAAATCTTTGTCCAGTCACTTGGAGTAGGTGTAAGCTCTACCCAAAAGGAAGAGAAATGAGATGCTAATGCTAATGCTGTGTCCCCTCCATCACCATTCTCATACTTTATGTAGATGGGTGACCGCAAGCAGCAGAAATCTCCACTCTCTCCATATGATTTAAGAGCTTGATTTTCAAGGATCAAAATTATACAGAGAGAGGCACTTTGCAACAGTCACTTTTCTTCTTTAAAGGGTAACAAGACCAAAGAAGAGAGTAAAGCAAGGGTTCTTATTCCCATTTTAATTCATTGCTTAGGGAAAGGTTTCCAGAAGTACAAAATAATATTTAGGGGAGAAAAAAGGAAATCCCCCAGTGACTGAGAATGCTTGGTTAGCAAATATTGCAATGGAGCAGATTTATTAGAAAATGTATGGTGGCTAACTGAAATACTAAACAGGAGCATTCCACTCTGTAATATTTTGCTGCTGTCCCCATATATTATTTAACTTGAAATCAACATTTTGAAATAGGATAAAATAAGAGACAATGGTTAGCTAGTTTGAATGACTGTGATTACTAAAGTATCAAGTAATCTAAATTTCCCTCATCGTAAACCTTACTATGAACTTGCAGGAAAAAAAGTGAAAACTAACTATAAAAAACATTTTCCAAACAATTTCTTTTTTCAGAAGCAGGATATCCAAAGACATAAGCCCTTCCACTTCTTCTGTTTGTTGTGAGATATTTTTTAAAAATCAACAAACAATTATGAGATTCAACAAAGACTAAATGTATTATAGCATAAACTTGTAAAGCAGGATGTACTTCATCAGACACCTACATATGGATATTAGGAAACTAAACTGTGTGTTACGACACACTAAAGTGTTGCGACACACAGTTTGGAAAGCTATGTTGTAGAGGAATCAAAAGATATAGAATAACTAGGGAAAGTAAGTAAAGCTAGATATTACAAGTCATATAAAAATATTTTTTTCTTTGACAGAGGTTGATAGATAATAACTGACTTAAGGCCTACTTTGTAATCTCATGGAATATGCAAAGAATATCCTCATTTATAGCTCTGTCACTTAGCTGGTGTGTTCTATCAACTCTCACACATTAAGAATATAGCAATGTCACAATCACATACAAATCATATGCAAATATACATTACAAAATGCTATGCACCACAATTGCAGCAGAATGCCATATAAATATGGACAGCAGCCACTCTGCAAATATACTGTAATAATCACAATTTTTCAGTCTGGAGAAATATGTAAAGAAAATATGTAAGTGGACCTAAAAATATTTGGTCTTCATAGTTCAGTATATAATGCTGGGATACAATGTTTTTGAATTGAAATGTTCAAACTAATAGATTAAAAAATGATACTAGTTGCTTGGAAAAGTTACTGAACAAGCTTACAGACGTAAAGACATCAAACACTTATAAACTTTTCTAAAGGAAGGATAGGACATTGACATTACCTTATACAAGCTATTATACGTAGTCCATCCAGGCCATTATTGTCTATGCTGGCCAATACCTGGTCTCCAGGGTTTGTGGCAGAAAACTACCTACTACCTACTACCTGAATTTTAAACTCAGGCTGGTGCCAAAGATTAAAGCACATGCAGGTACTATACTTACGTTATTATAAAACAATGGCCTTTCTTTGAAAGGATAATACTTTTGAATTAAATAGTGCCAGGGACTAAGATTAGAGTTAGTCCTGATTATGCCACAAGGGCAGAAATAAACTGCAGCCCTGGCATACCAATGGCAGCAAAATACGGAATAAGAGGCAGAAGAGAACCTTAGATTATGCTGAACATCTCATAAAACGGACTGCACAGGATTTGGAGGGAGAGAGATGGATAGCAACTCTTCCCTGGGGCCTATACATAAACAAAAGTGACTTTAGCAGCTACTTCATTTACTCAAAACTTGGTGTTATGAATTTGTTGTGCTCATTTTTTTTTCTGACAAAGTGACTAATGAATAAATCTTATCTATGTGTGTTTTAATGGAACCTTTATCCATAGCACTAAAATCATCTAGGCCTATACCCTGTTTGTATAGGTAGGTACTCAGATCAATTCACAACTGAGAACTACATGTCAAAGATGAAAATTTTGGCCTTCACTCCCTTTAAAACCAGCACAATCCTCCTGTACAGACATTATCAATATTTACTTTGTAAGATTATTGCTGCTAAAATTGCACACAGAAAACCCACCCAATGGGGCAACCATTAAATTTTAACCAACATTTTTGCTTAGTGGTGCGAATCTTCAAGTTGGAAATCAAAGGCTATGACCTCTTTACGAAAAATAAACCCAGGGCAGATAAAACTCAACTATTAATGATTGAAATCAATCCTGTGCTTTGGATTATGAGTAGTACAGCCAGAAGATAACTTTTCACTCTCAATTTGTTTTGGACAATTGTTGGACCGCCAAAGGGTGTGTGGTTATTTTTTTTTATTTTGCCCTCATGAGGGAGTTACACATGGGAGAGGAAATTCTCCTCCCCTGGTTTCAATTCCACCAGCAGATGTTTTTTTTTCCTTTCTGTTGACAGAAGCATACATTTGGGCTTCATCTTTGGTTGTCACCTAGGTGTTCTTACTCAGGAGGCAACCTATTCCATTTGGTGGGAATTATTTTTTAGTATGTAGAGTAGATGTAGCACTGCTACACTGTAAACCTACATACATCTAGTCAGACATTGACCCTACTGAATTCAATGAGACTTGTTCTCACTTAAATACATATATAAGTTTTCAAGGTTAATATGTATTTATCTGTTTTCTGTATTTATATCTCTGACTCCACAAGGAAAACATGGTAAGCTTATACAAAAAAGCCCTATGATTTTTTATTATTGCACATAGAGAGAAAAAATCAATCATACAACAGTAAAGATAGGGGAGCATGAAAGACCTAGGCATAAGTTGATTTTCAGTGGATGTATACACACAGAAGGGTATACATTCAACATGTTGACTTAATTTGTGATATATGCCTGGGCCAAATTTTCAAACTAATCTCTTGTGATTCTGCCTGCATATATAATAAATTTAAAAATGAATAGAGCTGTCAGGTCCACACTCCATTGATCTATAGAAGTGAGTATCATTTACCAGTGCTGTAAAACACATCTCTTGACTCGTTTTTGCGCTCACTAAATTCCATCAGATAGGCCTTAGCCAGTAGGCATATGTTTCAATGATATTGGGTGTTTATACAAAGTAATGCTTCCATGACCAAGCTGCATCAAGTGCAGGAACGTGACCAAGAAGAACAGTTTCAAATCATGTATCATAGAATGTGCATCTGTATCAGTAGAGTGGAATGGCCTGCAAGTTTTCCGACGTAGCCCGAAAGTTGTCCAATAGACTCTAAATTCCTGCCTGAATTTAAGAATTAAGAAAAACTGGAAATTCCAGGGGATTTAGAATATGACAGCCAGATCATATTTGCAGCACGTGACATGCATCCTGGCTAAGCTGCACTGACTTCCCATTGCCCTGCCAGTCAAATTCCAAGTGGTGGTTTTAACATACAAATCCTTTATAGCTTTATATTACTAATGGAGTTTCACTTGTCTTCTACAAGTGTTACTTGAAAGGAAGCCTGGCTAGAAACAACTAGAGACAGGGCCTTCTCAGTGGCAGCAATGCCTCTATGGAATTCCCCCCTGCCAGGGATTCAATCATCAGCATTATTTGCTGAGAAATTTAAGACCTAAATGTATAAATAAGGATATCCTTCTTAAATTAATTATTGTATAGAAGCTGGTTTAGATTTATACACGCTTTATTATTACTCGGGGGGAACTACAGAATCCCAAAAACTGGAAGAGGAATTTCTCAGCCTCAGTTATAGTAAATTAAGGCAGAGTTTCTTTGAATCACTTTTTCTCATGTCTCTCAGCTGCAGAACTCAGATTCCTCTGCTAAGACCTCTTCTCCGCTTTCCTACAACTTTCACATTCTTGTCCTGCACTGATGCCAGCTTAATTCTAAGACAGTTTAAGAAAACCTTGTACTGACTATCATGCTTTGAAGTAGCTTGCCAAGGATTCAGTCCAAATTGCAGGCTATCATTGGACAATTCTGCTGCTGCTGTGCCATTTTTTAATCTTTATTTTTATTTTTTATTAATTTTATTGCCCTTTGGTTGCAGCATTGTCCAGGGATTTATCTTGAAGATAGCACTCATCTTTTTGTTGTTTTTGCTGCTGAACAGCCAAATATGATTAGCCTTTTGGAAAAGTGGGAAAGGATTAACTCAAAACTTGGAACTCCTGTAATGCTGGCTCATTCCAGGCTAATCATGTAATGCTTTGCCAGCATGAATATAGTACGGGCAGTTATGGACAGGGTTTGATTGATTCTCCTGGCCTTGCTTCCCTTCCCATCAAGCCAGTGGGAACAGGTCCACCAGTCACTCTCCTTAATGTGGGATGGGGGAGGAGGCGAGCTTTGATAGATGGATAGACTGGCCAGTTTAGCCCTTGATCAACCTCACTAAAGTTGAGGTTGAGTTGGTGCGAGTAAAGGGTCTTTTTGAACAAGGATTTAGAGCTGTTCCAGAAGAGTGTTTGAAAGCAGCCCAAACAGGCACGGGGAGAGTTGTGCTGCAAAGTCTGTTTCTCCCACTTCATTTTGTAGCTCATCCACTTCCCCCAGCTGCCACCACTGGCTGGCTGCTGTTCCTGGTCTCTGAGCCTGGTGGGTTCAGGAGGAATGGCCAGTTTGAAAGAATGAGATGCTTCTGCTGCCCAAATCAGAATGCCCATGGAAGAAAATCCCCAGGGGCAACAGGGAGGTGACATGACTACACCAGTCTCAAGTGGCTACTATGTCTGAAGTTAATCCCATTCCTGGCACTCACCTGATCATGCCACCGACCAAATGGTCAGTGAAGTGTGTCAGACTGCACTCCCAGCAAAACTGCCATGGCTTGTTACCTGCTTAAAGGAGAAAATACTAGTTTAGTACTGGCACAGCTAAAGACAACTTTAAGCAGCCTCAGGTAATGGTTAAGGTGCTAGAAGAGGGGTATGTCCACCGTCAGCTATGGAAACTCATTGGGTGACTTTGGGCTTGTCATTCCCTCTCAGCCCAACCTACCTCACTGGGTTGTTGCTGTAGGAAAAAATTGGAGGAAGGAGTACTATGCATGATGCCTTAAGCTTCTGGTGGAAAGGCAGGATATAAAACTAACAATCAATCAAGTGAGGAAAGGCCCTAAATCAAGCATATTTTCCCAAGGGCTTTAAGAAACAGCAAAGGCAGATTCCAGCTACTGCCTGTAGCAACTACAGGAAAAGAACTAGAACAATGCCATGTTATGCTATGTTATGCCATGTTATACTAATGCAGTGCAATATTCTCCTGAGAATTGTTTAAGGACCACAGCTCTTAAGTGTATTGTTTTAACGTCCTCCATTTAGGAGACTAGAGTTGTTGAATACACAATGTTGCTGAATTTATTAGCTTTGGTTAAGATTGTTTAAGGGAAACAGGGCAGGAACAAACAATGTTATCAATCCAACAAAGGCTAAGATAATTAAATGTACAAAGGTCACATTGCAATATATCTCTAATGTTAATTTGTTTGCTAATCCCCAGGCTGGTTTTGAAACAAGGTATCATTTTCATGCTGTATTCTTGTATTTAATTCTTTGTGCTTCTTATTTGAAAACTATGCAAAGATCTTTCATTATTAGGGTGGTATATAAATACTGCAGATAAATAATAAAATGTTGGTCCTAATGTTATTGTCCAGTGCTGGATTTTGAATTTTCCCCATTGATAACATAGTTATGATTGTTGTTGTTTTTTCATAAGAATTTTATTAGATTTAAGACAAAGATAAAAACTACGAAAAAGAAAAAACTACAAAAAGAAAAAAAGAAAACTAAAAAAGTGTGAAAAACACAATATATTTTTTTTTAAAGATTACAAGAAGAGGTGACTTCCAACTTTTAACAGCAAGGATATACAACAAATTTCCATAATCAATCCCTTACTCTATATTAAACCAAAACCACATTATTTTTATAAATCATTCCATTGGCACATTATAAAAAGCACTAGATACAGTTGCTCCATCCCCTTATATTAAAAGAAAAAGAATATATATATATATATATATATATATATATATATACACATACACACACACACACACACACACATACACATAGACATACACATAGACATACACATACACATACACACACACACACACACACACACAGCTCAAAAAAATAAAGGGAACACTGAAACAACACAATGTAAGTCCAAGTCAATCACACTTCTGTGAAATCAAACTGTCCACTTAGGTAGCAACACTGATTGACAATCAATTTCACATGCTGTTGTGCACATGGAATAGACAACAGGCGGAAAGCATAGGCAGTTAGCAAGACAGCCCCAATAAAGGAGTGGATCTGCAGGTGGTGACCACAGACCACTTCTCAGTTCCTATGCTTTCTGGCTGATGGTTTGGTCACTTTTGAATGCTGGCGGTGCTTCCACTCTAGTGGTAGCATGAGACGGGGTCTACAACCCACACAAGTGGCTCAGGTAGTGCAGCTCATCCAGGATGGCACATCAATGCGAGCTGTGGCAAGAAGGTTTGCTGTGTCTGTCAGCGTAGTGTCCAGAGCATGGAGGCGCTACCAGGAGACAGGTCAGTACATCAGGAGACGTGGAGGAGGCCGTAGGAGGGCAACAACCCAGCAGCAGGACCGCTACCTCCGCCTTTGTGCAAGGAGGGACAGGAGGAGCACTGCCAGAGCCCTGCAAAATGACCTCCAGTGGGCCACAAATGTGCATGTGGCTGCTCAAACGGTCAGAAACAGACTCCATGAGGGTGGTATGAGGGCCCGACGTCCACAGGTGGGGGTTGTGCTTACAGCCCAACACCGTGCAGGACGTTTGGCATTTGCCAGAGAACACAAGATTGGCAACTTCGCCACTGGCGCCCTGTGCTCTTCACAGATGAAAGCAGGTTCACACTGAGCACATGTGACAGACGTGACAGGGTCTGGAGACGCCATGGAGAACGTTCTGCTGCCTGCAACATCCTCCAGCATGACCAGTTTGGCAGTGGATCAGTAATGGTGTGGGGTGGCATTTCTTTAGGGGGCCGCACAGCCCTCCATGTGCTCGCCAGAGGTAGACTGACTGCCATTAGGTACCGAGATGAGATCCTCAGACCCCTTGTGAGACCATATGCTGGTGCGGTTGGCCCTGGGTTCCTCCTAATGCAAGACAATGCTAGACCTCATGTGGCTGGAGTGTGCCAGCAGTTCCTGCAAGACGAAGGCATTGATGCTATGGACTGGCCCGCCCGTTCCCCAGACCTGAATCCAATTGAGCACATCTGGGACATCATGTCTTGCTCCATCCACCAACGCCACGTTGCACCACAGACTGTCCAGGAGTTGGGGGATGCTTTAGTCCAGGTGTGGGAGGAGATCCCTCAGGAGACCATCCGCCACCTCATCCAGAGCATGCCCAGGCATTGTAGGGAGGTCATACAGGCACGTGGAGGCCACACACACTACTGAGCCTCATTTTGACTTGTTTTAAGGACATTACATCAACGTTGAATCAGCCTGTAGTGTTCTTTTCCACTTTAATTTTTGAGTGTAACTCCACATCCAGACCTCCAGGGGTTGCTTACATTTGATTTCCATTGCTTTTTGTGTGATGTTGTTGTCAGCACATTCAACTATGTAATGAACAAAGTAATTAATACGAATATTTCATTCATTCAGATCTAGGATGTCTTATTTCAGTGTTCCCTTTATTTTTTTGAGCAGCTTATATATATATATATATATATATAAAATCAACCTCTTACTCAACTTCCCCCCCATAGATAACAATTATTTAATTATTTTGTTCCTACTACTATTCCATACATTTCTGTCTACTATAATAAAAATCAAACTAAAAAGCATATAAATTGTCTGCCATTATAATTAATAATACAACAATTATAATAATCCTAATCATATTAATTCATATTTATTATATGACAAAAACATTCATTATTATCATATAATAATCATATTAGGGGCGTGGTGGCTCAGCGGGTAAAATGCCAGGCTTGTCTATCAGAAGGTCGCAAGTTCGGAGGTTTGAATCCCTAGTCCTGCATGACGGAATGAGCTCCTGCACTTGCCCCAGCTCTTGCCAATCTAGCAATTCGAAAGCATGCAAATGCAAGTAGATTAATAGGTACCACTTCGGTGAGTAGGTAACAGCGTTCCGCACGTGTCATGCGGCCACATGAACGTGGAAGCGTCTTTGGACAGCGCTGGCTCTTCGGCTAACAAACGGAGATGAGCACCGGCCCCTAGAGTCGGACATGACTGCACAAATGTGTGGGGTGAACCTTCAATCATATTAAACCTAAAACCAAGAATTTATTATTATACCTTATTAATCTTAATCCAAATCATTAAAAATGAATGAAGTCAGACAAACCCTAGAAGCAATCCAGATACATATTCTTAAACCCTCACCCCACTTCAAAATAAACCAGAGCATTTACATATCCCAGAGCTTTTTTCATAAAGAAATCAAACAGCCCAACTGCCCCCCTTAAAAAATCAGACTTCTCAACAGAAAGCCTCCCATACATAATAACCCCTTCTTTTCCATAACATTCCATCAGAAAATCAATTTCACTAATGACTTGCAACTCAGTCTGTCCCTTTAATTTCTTCAACTCAACTGTCCACTCTTCATCTAGTGTTTCAACAGAAGCCCCAATCTCGCTGTTAGAAGAAACATTTTTATCATTGTTAAGCTCTTCAATTTCTTCCACGACATCCCCAACCAGATGACACACTTCAGACCACATGTTCTCCACAATGTCCTGAATGCCTTGCATAAGAACTTGACAGGAATCAAAGAGAATCTGTTTAAGGTCTCGATGAAAATCCGAGAGAGTCTGATTGAAATCCTCCATGTCTCATGCAGTAGATTATGGCACCCCCTAGGTACTTAACCAGTGAAAGTGGGAAGTAATAGAAAAATTCCGAGACATATTTACACAAGTGAAAATACGATAATGGGCAGTTCCCCAGTGAAAGTAGCAGCAGAAAGCTGGAAGTTCAGAAAAGCAGATTCAACGTGTAGGAAAATGCTAGAATCTTCAAATTTAGTACAAAAATAACAGGCAGACGATTACATACTCTCAACCTTCCTTAATATTTGGATGTAAAGGAAAGTCCAAGACTTAAAAAAAATTTTTTTTAAAGAAATTAATCACAAAAATAATGATAAGCACCAAGAGAGTGTGTTTCTCCTTGCTGTAGAAAGCCTCTCTTAGGGTATACATACTTAAAAGAAAAATAAATTGGGTGGTTTAGAAATGGGGTGGCCAGTCTTAATGTCCCTTTAAGGCTACAGCGCGGATTGGAAATGATGATGCCCCAGCCTCCCGGCTGCTCTTCCCAGTCGATCGCGAATGCTGTTTATGATCTTCTGGCTGCAAGCAGCCTTCCCGAGGACAGATGGGGTGATTCCGAGTGTTTTCCTTTCTCCGGAAAAACGCTACTGAGCTTCAGGAAAAACCTGTCGGAGCTCGAAAAACTGCTGCGTTGTCAGTTCTGCTCACGAAGCCCGCAAGCACAGCTGTTTAGACTGCCATATTCCCACCGGAAGTCAGTTATGATTGTTGTTTATATTCATTTTGAGTATTTCCTCTAGCCCAGAAGGAAAACCCTGGATTTAGTACACATTAGAATTCTTGTCTATTTCTTCAGCCTAGTTTGCACAAAGTTCTGGAATCTAATTCAAAACTCCTCCCCCCCATCCTCTCAGGTTGTAAATAACACCTGTTCCTCCTTTTATAAGTTTGCTTAGAATTTTGCTCCACTACTTTTCTCCCTCTTCCCCACTGACCTATTGATCAGATCACCTTAACAAAGCAATCTCTGTTTCTGGCTCTTGTGGTGGAATAATCTTCATCTCACTGGTGCATCCCTTGTACTGTGCCCCTGTTATGGGTGGTCGACCTGTGGCCTTCCATATGTTAGCAATTTCAAATGCTAGCATTCCTAGAGAAGTATGACTAGTAGCAAGCGATGCTGGGAGTTGTCATTCAGTAAAATCTGGGAAATCCCAGGCTGGAATCCCTACCCCTGGTGTAAGGGCTTTACTCTTAAGGCAGATCTACATACATCTCCTTAACTTTGAGGATAGTTGGCTATCTGTTATTGAAGGATACAGTACTTCTACATGATCCAGACTGTTTTTTTATCCCCAGCTAACCTCAGTTAGCCTTGTCGTGGCGAAGGGGCTTGCGTAACTCAATGAAGTCAGGTCAAGATGGACAGTTCATGACGGAGAGTTCTGACAAAACGTGGTCCACTGGAGGAGGAAATGGCAACGCACTCCAGTATGCTTGCCAAGAAAACCCCATGGACAGTATCAAAAGGCTAAAAGATATGACGCCGGGAGATGAGCCCCTCAGGTCGGAAGGTGTCCAATATGCTACTGGGGAAGAGCGGAGGGCAATTCCGAGTAGCTCCAGAAAGAGTGAAGCAGCTGGGCCAAAGCCGAAAGGACGCTCAGTTGTGGATGTGTCTGGAAGTGGAAGGAAAGTCTGATGCTGTAAAGAACAATATTGCATAGGAACCTGGAATGTAAGATCTATGAATCAAGGTAAGCTGGATGTGGTCAAACATGAGATGGCAAGATTGAACATCGATATCTTGGGAATCAGTGAACTAAAATGGACAGGAATGGGTGAATTCAATTCAGGTGACATTATATATACTACTGTGGGCAAGAATCCCTTAGAACAAGGGTCGGAAATGGCGGCTCGCGAGCCAGATGCGGCTCTTTGGCCCCTTGAGTGTGGCTCTTCCGCAGCTGAACTCACCCCCGCCCCTTCCACGTGATAGGCCCCCGCCCGCAAATCCCGCCCCCTGGCTCTCGCACTGAGCGAGGCCCGGCGTGGCACGGAGGCAGCGCCATCTCCAGCCGCAGCAGCCCCTGCGCGGAGAGAGGCAAGCAGGCAGATAAGCGGGCAGGCCTCGTTTCCCGCCCCCATCATCATCTTCGCTCAACGCGGGCGGGCGGAAGCAGCCGAGGGGGGCGGGCCCGGCGGCGGAGGCCAGGGCTGCCCGCTTACCTGCCTGCCTGCTTCTCTCCGCGAGGCCCCCGATCCGGCTTGGACCCTGGGAAGGCAGCGGGGGGCCTCGCGGAGGGAGGCAAGCAGGCAGGTAAGCGGGCAGGCCTCGTTTCCCACCCTCCATCGTCTTCTTTCTTCCACGCGGTTGTGCGGAAGCGGCCGAGGGGGGCAGGCCCGGCGGCGGAGGCCAGGGCTGCCCGCTTACCTGCCTGCCTGCTTCTCTCCGCGAGGCCCCCGATCCGGCTTGGACCCTGGGAAGGCAGCGGGGGGCCTCGCGGAGGGAGGCAAGCAGGCAGGTAAGCGGGCAGGCCTCGTTTCCCACCCTCCATCGTCTTCTTTCTTCCACGCGGTTGGGCGGAAGCGGCCGAGGGGGGCGGGCCCGGCGGCGGAGGCCAGGGCTGCCCGCTTACCTGCCTGCCTGCTTCTCTCCGCGAGGCCCCCGATCCGGCTTGGACCCTGGGAAGGCAGCGGGGGGCCTCGCGGAGGGAGGCAAGCAGGCAGGTAAGCGGGCAGGCCTCGTTTCCCACCCTCCATCGTCTTCTTTCTTCCACGCGGTTGGGCGGAAGCGGCTGAGGGGGGCGGGCCCGGCGACGGAGGCCAGGGCTGCCCGCTTACCTGCCTGCCTGCTTCTCTCCGCGAGGCCCCCGATCCGGCTTGGACCCTGGGAAGGCAGCGGGGGGCCTCGCGGAGGGAGGCAAGCAGGCAGGTAAGCGGGCAGGCCTCGTTTCCCACCCTCCATCGTCTTCTTTCTTCCACGCGGTTGGGCGGAAGCGGCCGAGGGGGGCGGGCCCGGCGGCGGAGGCCAGGGCTGCCCGCTTACCTGCCTGCCTGCTTCTCTCCGCGAGGCCCCCGATCCGGCTTGGACCCTGGGAAGGCAGCGGGGGGCCTCGCGGAGGGAGGCAAGCAGGCAGGTAAGCGGGGAGGCCTCGTTTCCCACCCTCCATCGTCTTCTTTGTTCAACGCGTGCGGGCGAAGAGCGGCCGTGGGGGGGGGCAGGCGGCGACGACAAGCGGCGCGCTTCAGGCTTTCAGCGCTGGAAGGCGGCCTCCTTCCAGCGCTGAAAGCCTGAAGCGTGTCGTTTGTCGTCGTCGCCCCCCCCCCCCCACGGCCGCTCTTCGCCACAGATCCCGCCGGAGCTGATCTCCCTGGACCCCGGGCAGCTGGGCCGGGTGGATGCCCTCTCCCGCCTGCAAACCCCGCCCCCTTCCACGTGATTGGCCCCCGCCCGCAAACCTCGCCCCCTTCCATGCGAATGGTCCCCGCCCGCAAACCCCGCCCCCTTCCACATGATTGGCCCCCACCCGCAAACCCCGCCCCCTGGCTCTCTAGCATTTCAAAATGTGCACGAGCATGTCAAAATGGCTCCCGGCATAAAAAGTTTGCCGACCCCTGCCTTAGAAGAAATGGAGTAGCTCTCATAGTCAATAAAAGAGTGGGAAAGGCAGTACTGGGGTACAACCTCAAAAATGACAGCATGATCTCAGTTCGAATCCAAGACAAACCATTCAACATCACAGTAATCCAAGTCTATGCCCCAACCACTGATGCTGAAGAAGCTGAAGTCGACCGGTTCTATGAAGACCTACAGCACCTTCTAGAACTAACACCAAAAAAAGATGTCCTTTTCATCATAGGGGACTGGAATGCTAAAGTAGGAAGTCAAGAAATAACCAGAATAACAGGCAAGTTCGGCCTTGGAGTACAAAATGAAGCAGGGCAAAGGCGAATAGAGTTTTGTCAAGAGAACATGCTGGTCATAGCAAATACTCTTTTCCAACAACACAAGAGACGACTCTACACATGGACATCACCAGATGGTCAATACCGAAATCAGATTGATTATATACTTTGCAGTCAAAGATGGAGAAGCTTTATACAATCAGCAAAAACAGGACCTGGAGCTGACTGTGGAGCTGACTGTGGCTCAGATCATGAGCTTCTTATCGCAAAATTTAGGCTTAAATTGAAGAACGTAGGGAAAACCACTAGACCATTCAGGTATGACCTAAATCATATCCCTTATATATAATACACAGTGGAGGTGAGGAATAGATTTAAAGGATTAGATCTGGTAGACAGAGTGCCTGAAGAACTATGGATGGAGGTTCGTAACATTGTACAGGAGGCAGCAACTAAAACCATCCCAAAGGAAAAGAAATGCAAGAAAGCAAAGTGGCTGTCTGATGAGGCTTTACAAATAGCTGAGGAAAGAAGGGAAGCAAAAGGCAAGGGAGAAAGGGAAAGATATAACCAACTAAATGCAGATTTCCAGAGAATAGCAAGGAGATAAGAAGGCCTTCTTAAATGAACAATGCAAAGAAATCGAGGAAAACAATAGAATGGGGAAGACTAGAGATCTCTTCAAGAAAATCGGAGATATCAAGGGAACATTTTGTGCAAAGATGGGCATGATAAAGGACAAAAAAGGCAGGGACCTAACAGAAGCAGAAGAGATTAAGAAGAGGTGGCAAGAATACACAGAAGAACTATACAAGAAAGATCTTAATATCCCTGATAAATACGATGGTGTGGTCACTGACCTTGAGCCGGACATCCTAGAGAGTGAAGTCAAGTGGGCCTTAGGAAGCATTACTAACAACAAAGCTAGCGGAGAAGACAGTATCCCAGCTGAGCTATTTAAAATCCTAAAAGATGATGCTGTTAAAGTGCTGCACTCAATATGCCAACAAATTTGGAAAACTCAACAGTGGCCACAGGATTTGAAAAGGTCAGTTTACGTTCCAATTGCAAAAAAGGGCAATGCCAAAGAAAGTTCGAACTACCGTACAATTGCACTCATTTCACATGCTAGGAAGGTTATGCTCAAAATCCTACAAGCTAGGCTTCAGCAGTATGTAAACCGAGAACTACCAGAAGTGCAAGCTGGGTTTCGAAGAGGCAGAGGAACTAGAGATCAGATTGCCAACATTCGCTAGATCATGGAAAAAGCAAGAGAGTTCCAGAAAAACATCTACTTCTGCTTCATTGACTATGCTAAAGCCTTTGATTGTGTGGATCACAACAAACTGTGGCAAATTCCTAAAGAGATGGGAGTACCAGACCACCTTACCTGTCTCCTGAGAAACCTGTATGTGGATCAAGAAGCAACAGTTAGAACCGGACAAGGAACAACCGATTGGTTCAAAATTGGGAAAGGAGTACGACAAGGCTGTATATTATCACCCTGCTTATTTAACTTATATGCAGAGTACATCGTGAGAAATGCCGAGCTGGATGAATCACAAGCCGGAGTTAAGATTCCGGGAGAAATATCAACAACCTCAGATATGCAGACGATACCACCCTAATGGCAGAAAGTGAAGAGGAACTAAAGAGCCTCTTGATGAGGGTGAAAGAGGAGAGTGCAAAAGCTGGCTTGAAACTCAACATTAAAAAAACTCAGATCATGGCATCTGGTCCCATCACTTCCTGGCAAATAGAAGGGGAAGAAATGGAAGCAGTGACAGATTTTATTTTCTTGGGCTCCAAGATCACCGCAGACGGTGACTGCAGCCATGAAATTAAAAGATGCTTGCTCCTTGGGAGGAAAGCTATGGCAAACCTAGACAGCATATTAAAAAGCAGAGACATCACCTTGCCGACAAAGGTCCATATAGTTAAAGCTATGGTTTTCCCAGTAGTAATGTATGGCTGTGAGAGTTGGACCATAAGAATGGCTGAACGCCGAAGAATTGATGCTTTCGAGCTGTGGTGCTGGAGAAGACTCTTAAGAGTCCCTTGGACTGCAAGGAGGTCAAACCAGTCAATCCTAAAGGAAATCAACCCTGACTGCTCATTGGAAGGACAGATACTGAAGCTGAAGCTCAAATACTTTGGCCACCTAATGCAAAGAGAGGACTCACTGGAAAAGACCCTGATGCTGGGAAAGACTGAAGGCAAAAGGAGAAGGGGACAGCAGAGGATGAGATGGTTAGATAGCATCACCGATGTAATGAACATGAATTTGAGTAAACTCCGAGAGACAGTGGAGGACAGGAAGGCCTGGCGTGCTATGGTCCATGAAGTCACGAAGAGTCGGACACGACTAAACGACTGAACAACAACAAACCTGAGTTTTTTTCCTGATATGATATGGAAGCCATTTTTCTATCTCTCTCTCTCCCCCCCCCCACCCCAATTTATTTGCATGATGTGCAGTGCTCCAGCTGCAATTGTGGTGATGATTTGACAGAGCCTGGATCTGTCTAGTTCCTACTGGCTGCTTTCAGCTGCTGTGGGCATATCCCTGCCTCTCTGGTCACTGCAAACTACCCTCCATGGTCATCTTGATTTGTGCTGGATTGATATGATACGAGGAGAGGAGCAGCACCACCAATATTGTTGAAGAATCCATAGACCAGAATTTCTCTAAGCATGTTCTCTTGTGATCTTGATATTAATATTGCTAGAGTAGTCAGACCAGGAGCTCAGTTATCTGCTTAGAGAGGATCTGGCCTATGGTTTTCTCTAGAAGCATTACTCTCTGTAGCAATATCAAATAGCTAGAGCAGAGCTTTCCAAACTTTTCATGTTGGTGATACACTTTTTAGACATGCATCATTTCGCGACACACTCTTACAGCAGGGCATCATTTCGCGACACACTCTTACAGCAGGGCACAAGGCAGGCACTAGGACCTGCGCGGAATCACGGCAGGTTTGGAGGCAGCCAGGCACAAGGCAGGCACTAGGACCTGTACGGAATCCTGGCAGGGCAGGTTTGGAGGCAGCAAGGCACAAGGCAGGCACTAGGACCTGCACGGAATCCTGGCAGGGCAGGTTTGGAGGCAGCAAGGCACAAGGCAGGCACTAGGACCTGTACGGAGTCCTGGCAGGGCAGGTTCGGAGGCAGCAAGGCACAAGGCAGGCACTAGGACCTGTACGGAATCCTGGCAGGGCAGGTTTGGAGGCAGCAAGGCACAAGGCAGGCACTAGGACCTGTACGGAATCCTGGCAGGGCAGGTTTGGAGGCAGCAAGGCACAAAGCAGGCACTAGGACCTGCATGGAATCACAGCAGGTTTGGAGGCAGCCAGGCACAAGGCAGGCACTAGGACCTGTACGGAATCCTGGCAGGGCAGGTTTGGAGTCAGCAAGGCACAAGGCAGGCACTAGGACCTGTACGGAATCCTGGCAGGGCAGGTTTGGAGTCAGCAAGGCACAAGGCAGGCACTAGGACCTGTACGGAATCCTGGCAGGGCAGGTTTGGAGTCAGCAAGGCACAAGGCAGGCACTAGGACCTGTACGGAATCCTGGCAGGGCAGGTTTGGAGGCAGCAAGGCACAAGGCAGGCACTAGGACCTGCATGGAATCACAGCAGGTTTGGAGGCAGCCAGGCACAAGGCAGGCACTAGGACCTGTACGGAATCCTGGCAGGGCAGGTTTGGAGTCAGCAAGGCACAAGGCAGGCACTAGGACCTGAACGGAATCCTGGCAGGGCAGGTTTGGAGGCAGCAAGACACAAGGCAGGCACTAGGACCTGTACGGAATCCTGGCAGGGCAGGTTTGGAGGCAGCAAGACACAAGGCAGGCACTAGGACCTGTACGGAATCCTGGCAGGGCAGGTTTGGAGGCAGCAAGGCACAAGGCAGGCACTAGGACCTGTACGGAATCCTGGCAGGGCAGGTTTGGAGGCAGCAAGGCACAAGGCAGGCACTAGGACCTGTACGGAATCCTGGCAGGGCAGGTTTGGAGTCAGCAAGGCACAAGGCAGGCACTAGGACCTGTACGGAATCCTGGCAGGGCAGGTTTGGAGGCAGCAAGGCACAAGGCAGGCACTAGGACCTGCATGGAATCACAGCAGGTTTGGAGGCAGCCAGGCACAAGGCAGGCACTAGGACCTGTACGGAATCCTGGCAGGGCAGGTTTGGAGTCAGCAAGGCACAAGGCAGGCACTAGGACCTGAACGGAATCCTGGCAGGGCAGGTTTGGAGGCAGCAAGACACAAGGCAGGCACTAGGACCTGTACGGAATCCTGGCAGGGCAGGTTTGGAGGCAGCAAGACACAAGGCAGGCACTAGGACCTGTACGGAATCCTGGCAGGGCAGGTTTGGAGGCAGCAAGGCACAAGGCAGGCACTAGGACCTGTACGGAATCCTGGCAGGGCAGGTTTGGAGGCAGCAAGGCACAAGGCAGGCACTAGGACCTGTACGGAATCCTGGCAGGGCAGGTTTGGAGGCAGCAAGGCACAAGGCAGGCACTAGGACCTGTACGGAATCCTGGCAGGGCAGGTTTGGAGGCAGCAAGGCACAAGGCAGGCACTAGGACCTGCATGGAATCACAGCAGGTTTGGAGGCAGCAAGGCACAAGGCAGGCACTAGGACCTGTACGGAATCCTGGCAGGGCAGGTTTGGAGGCAGCAAGGCACAAGGCAGGCACTAGGACCTGTACGGAATCCTGGCAGGGCAGGTTTGGAGGCAGCAAGGCACAAGGCAGGCACTAGGACCTGTACGGAATCCTGGCAGGGCTCAGAGGCAGCAGCAGCCAAGATACACCCAGACACTGCAGCTGACACACTAACGTGTCCCGACACACAGTTTGGAAAGCTCTGAGCTAGAGAAAGGGGTAGGGAGTTCTTGGTCTACTACTAAGGAGTAGGGAGTTCTTGGTCTACTACTATTGCTACAGAATCCAGTAGACAAGGGCCTCTCTAAAACAAACTGTAATGGTTCTGAAAGATTGTTAAAATTGTTCTGCCAAAACTTGCCTTCTCTCCCAGCATCAAACCTAGCTCATGTGAAGGGGAGCAGCTGGTAGATGTTTCTTCACCAATTGCTTCACCTTAACTGTAAGAACAGTAGCAGCACAGTGGGGGGGGGGGGGGAGAGAAGGAGGGATGGATTCAAACTAATGAAGGCAGTGTCAGAGCATCATCATGCAAGCCCCACCTCTTTTGTTTGTCCATTGCAGTGTCCAAAGTGAAAGCAGGAAGATCCTGCAAATGCCACTTTCAGTACCACTCTCCAACCTAAACAGTGGCTTAGTACAGGGTGAATACAGCCACTTAAGTAAGGTAAAGGTAAAAGTTTTCCCCCACACAGTCGTGTCCGACTCTAGGGGCCGGTGCTCATCTCCATTTGTTAGCTGAAAAGCCAGCGCTGTCCGAAGACGCTTCCACGGTCATGTGGCCATCATGACACGCGCGGAACGCTGTTACCTTCCCACCAAAGTGGTACCTATTTATCTACTTGCATTTGCATGCTTTCAAATTGCTAGGTTGGCAAGAGCTGGAGCTAGTGCGGGAGCTCACACCGTCATGCGGCGCTCGGGTCTCGAACCACCAACCTTCCAATCAACAAGCCTGGCGTCTTACCCGCTGAGCCACCACACCCCACGTAGCCACTTAAGTAGAAAGTAGAAAGTTAAAGATACATAAACATGCATGTCCCAGATTTTAGATATACATTGATCTTTATTGTGAGTGGGTGAAGGTTGTAAACAATTCAAAGGTAAATGCAGAAATCAGTAACAATCACAACAGCCATTCTCAAAATACCTGTAGACAATTACAGATGTTTTTCTCTTTGGTGTATATTATATTTGATTTTAAATAAACATACATTAGAATCAGAACTCCTGATATGTTTAATTCAGTATATCGCAACATCCTTTGAAATGCTTTGTTCAAGAACAGACTTTTAAAATCAGCCAGTTTGTCCTCAGAGGCAAAAACAACATCTCTTGGTTTCTGTATATTATTATCTCAGATTTGTGTCTACTGAGCCTGTTTTATGTGGAATGCAGAAAATGCATTTGGAGATAGTTGGCGGCAGATAGTTTATCACCTTGGAAGATGAACTAGTGAATTAACTGTTGAGCTGTGGATGCCACTATGTCCAGACATCAAACATGGGGACAGGGCTGGTTTGTTACAAACTTTGGTCTGGGGTTCCTCTTTCTTTCACTTAGTTATTTTAGGTGGGGCGACTGTAGAGGAGGCGCAGTAGCGATCGGCCCAATGGAACTGTAGCAAATGATGCGGGTGACATGACATATTCCGTCCAGAAGTCAGCCATGCATTCCAGTTCAAGCAAAACCCATCTGGGACCCTCGCTGAGGCCGCATTTTGCAAATGGTGCCTCCTCGGTGCGACGAAAATCGCACGCCCTCTTATGACAATTTGCTCTCTATTTTCCCTGCAAGCCTTAAAGTCCACCATTGCCCCTTGAGAACGCTTTCGGCTCGATTTCTTTTGGCTGAGAAGTCTGACCGCGGGCGCTGCCTGTTGAGGCAGGCGAGGGCTGTCTCGAAGCTTTTCTTCTCGCAGTCTCGAGCTTCCGTTTCAGCAGGGACGAAACCCTTTAAACAGCTCCGTGTGCGCACATTCACCTGCGGTTAACCGTTTGGAGAGTGCATTTATCACAGCGGTCCAAATTCTAACGTAACCGCAGAAAAACCGTTCCCACTGCTGTTAGCAGTTCCAGCGAGAGGGGGAAAAAAACCATGCAAGAAAACGCCTAATGAATTAGCGCCAACTGACGTGCGAGGATGCCCGTGACTGCAGCCTCGAGGGACCAGGAAATCTGCATAGAAAGCTGGGGAAAGGTCTACAGGGCGCCTCCGTTGTTTCATCACAAGCACCCCATGTAAAAGGAGAAAAGGGGAAGTTCACGTTGCAGCAGATCCACCAGTTCGGTCAAGCCGGTTTACACCCGGACCTTTGAGCCCCTTCTTTTGAAACGTATTGAGTCAACTTAGATGTGAGGTTCATTCATTCCAGCCAGATTGGCGATTTAAGTCTCAGCGTGAGGCTTACTGAGCTAAACGAGCGCTGATTCGGCTTCGCAGACTGCTTGCCACAGGCAAAGCACATCCAAAAGGAAGGAGCCCTTAAAACAACTTGGTGATTGATGACACATTATGACTACAACATGCAGTTTCGGGCCACTGTAGAGGACGGGATTTCCATCTGAGTCAGCCCCGACACCTCGAGGACTCGCTTGAAATCCTCCTTTATATCTTCTAGCGTTGTTCCCCAAGAACAAATACTAAACTTCCAGCCACGTTTACTCCTTACTCTCAGACACTAACCCCCTCCAACCCACAAATAAACCAGTCCCTCCCTCTTTCACCCCCGAATTCGCGCCAAATGGCCGCTGATGTCATCACCCAGGGCCCCGCCTCTCGCCACTGGTGTTTTCAAACGGAGGGGGCGTGTGGGATTGGCCAGTGTGATCAGCACGTGACTAACGGTCGCGGGAAAGCCGCGGAGTCTGAACGGGCGGCTGTAGGGTGGAGAGCGCTGGAGTTTGTGGACAAGTTGGATCGTTGTCGGGTGACTGTGTGAACCCTCGCCGAAGGAGTCTGACCGCAGGGGGGCAGGATTTCGGCTGTCAAGGTGCCTGTGTGAACGGAAGCCTCGGGAGGAACAGAATAGCGTGTACGATCTTGGCCATGAGTTTTCTGAGCCGGCAGCAGCAGCCGCTGGCTACGGGGGCGCGGCGCCTTACGGCCCGGCGGACTGCGGCCCCTATCCGGCAGAAGCTGCTTTTCTCGGGAGGCGGCAGCGACTGCGAGGAGGAGGAAGAAGAGGAAGAAGGCGGCTATGAGGAGGAGGAAGAGGAAGGAGGCGGCAGCGGCAACAGCACGGGGGAAGACTCGGCCTTCCAGGAGGCCGACTCGCCTCTCTCGGTCAGCCGTACGCCGGCTCGGCGGGAGCCTCCGCCACCGCATACGCCCGAGGAGGTCGGGAGGGAATTGGCGTCGACCGCCCTCCCGGGCGAGGAGGGGGACTCGTGGGAAGAGGAAGGCTTCGGCTCTTCGTCCCCCGTGAAATCCCCCGGAGCTTATTTCATGGCTGGCTCGCCGCCGCTAAAGGGTCCTCGCCGTTATTACGGGCAGTCGCCGCCGCCGCCGCCGCAACCAGATACAATCCGGTACCGGGAACACCAGGATCCCTGCTCTCCTTTGCCCGAGTATCCCGGCACACCGCCGCACAAGACTTTCCGCAAGCTGCGCCTCTTCGACACCCCGCATACGCCGAAGGTGAGAGGAGAGTTGGCGGGGAAAGGCTCCTGAGTGAAGACAATGCGGGGGGGAGGAACGCAGCCGGTTGGCCGAGAAGGAACGTCTTCCTTCTGCCGCCGGTCGAGGAACTCCCGAAGGGGTGGGTGGAGGGTTGGGAGGAAGAGGGCATTTTGCCACTTTCGGCGATAGTGCTTTCTAGATGCTGTTGGGGGCTTCCCGTAAGTTGCAAGCCTGTTTGATTTTGTTTCAACCGAGCACGTGGGTGACGTGTGATCTCAGGCGAGTTTTCGTAGTCGATCCTCTGCCAGGTGAGGAGATTACTTGGCTTCCTCCCTGACCGTGACCTCTTGGTCTTTTGTGTGGTCAGAATAAAGTTTTATTGTCTGGTTTGGAAAAAAGAACTGTCTTCAGTGAGGACAATAAGCGGCGCTCTTGGATTAAATGCCACGCCCCCTTTCTGCCTTTGTCGGTTTTTCTGCGCAGGACATTTCAAAGAGGAGATTATCCATTGGTGCCCGACAGGTCGGGTATGCTTTGCTGCGGGTACTTACTTTCTGCCCCGTTAAAAGTCTCAAATGTTATGAAGACGGGAGAAAGCTGACCAATGCCAACCTCTGTGCACAAGGCACAGACAATTTTCGAGAAGATGAATTCGAGATGGAATTTTAACCTTGTTGGGTGTATTTATTTATTTATTTTATTTATTTAATTTTTATCCCGCCTTTATTATTTTTATAAATAACTCAAGGTGGCGAACATACCTAATACTCCTTCCTCCTCCTGTTTTCCCCACAACAACCCTGTGAGGTGAGTTGGGCTGAGAGAGTGACTGGCCCAAGGTCACCCAGCTGGCTTTCATGCCAAAGGCGGGTCTAGAACTCACAGGCTCCTGGTTTCTATCCCAGCACCTCAACCACTAGATCAAACTGGCTCTCTTTAGCTGGGTCTTACTCATGTGTCTAATGATAAGGGTTACGTTCCACACATGCAGCTTCTCTCAACATGTATTTTAATGTTCTACATGCCACTTGACATGTGGCTGATATTTTATTGCAGCTAGCATTATAAAATGCAGAATAGCTCTGCTAAAGAAAGTGGATTTGAAGTCATCAGGAGGACCTTTTAAGTAGGCAGGCCTTCATCTCCCAGTTTATAAAACTGCCAAGAATAAGAACATTTTTTCCAGTGTCAGGCTGCAGTATCATAATTGTTACATAACACACTTGCTTGCCTGTTACAAAAAAGTTAGCATTTTTGGTAAGGCCTGCCCCACAGATTGTCAGTTAATATTATGTAACTGAACTACAAATTATAACAAAATAAATTTTTCCCCACACTGTGGTATGTGGTCAATCTACTACAACTGGCTTGGAAAACTAGTCTAAACCTTTATGGTCCTAATGCTGGCCTTCTGGTTTGCGTAGTGATTTTGGAGTGTTTACTTTCTAGAAAGTAAGCGGTTCAAGGATCACTCAGCATATATTAGGAAATCAACCCTTTTTTTAAAAAAAATAGAATAATAGGGAAAGTTTCATGGTGATTTTTTTTTAAAGCAAAGCATCTACTTTAAAATGTATACGCTTTTCATGAAAGTTTATGTGAATTTTACATTGTAAAGAAATCTGAGAAATGTAAAGTTTTGATAAATGAGTCAAAAAGCTTTGGGACCATAATTGTCTGCTTGTTCTGACAACGATGTGTTGATTTTTCTTAAGATAATGGTCAAGTTGTATGATGCTGTAGAATCAATATTTTTGTGACTGAAGTTAATTTTCTGTTCATATCTTCTGTATGAAGCCCTCTAAATTACTAATAACTAATAATGTTATGAAGCTGTCTTACATACTATAAAATTATTCATTGGCGATCACTCGTAGCCGAGTAAGATTGTCTTCCAAAGGTAAAATTTTAACAGTGGATCTGTAAGTGGCTATAAAGGCCAATTCTGGATCCGCACAACCTCCCATAGTGAGGGCATAGGTTTCCCGGTGGGAGACGGTCATGATGAGGGTTTGCCTGACATGCCTTCCTCTTAGCTCGTTTCTCCCTTTCGCCCTGTACTCATGCTTCTTCAAAGTCCATAGCGCCATTAATAAAGGCTGACCTCCAATTGAAACGCTCATGAGTTAGGGCTTCCCAGTTCTCAATGCTGATATTACATTTTTTTAAATTAGCTTTGAGAGTATCTTTGAATCTCTTTTGTTGTCCACCAATATTCCGTTTTCCATTCTTAAGTTGGGAGTAAAGGAGCTGCTTTGGAAGACGATGGTCAGGCATTCGAACAACATGGCCGGTCCAGCAAAGTTGATGTTGGATGATCATTGTTTCAGTGCTGGTGGTTTTCGCTTCTTCTAATACGCTAACATTAGTCCGCCTATCTTCCCAAGTAATTTGCAGAATTTTTCGGAGGCAGCGTTGATGGAATCTTTCAAGAAGTTGGAGGTGGCGTTTGTAGAGGGTCCATGTTTCACAGGCGTACAGAAGGGTTGGTAGTACAATGGCTTTGTAAACAAGCATTTTGGTCTCCCTGCGAATGTCCCAATCCTCAAACACTCTACGCTTCATTCGAGAGAAAGCTACACTCGCAGAGCTCAGGCGATGCTGAATTTCAGCCTGGATGTTGGCTTTTGTAGATAGATGGCTGCCGAGATAAGAAAAGTGGTTGACATTTTCTAGTGACACACCTTTAAGCTGGATTGATGGCGCTGCGGAGGGATTGGTTCGAACTTGCTGGTAAAGCACTTTGGTTTTTTTAATGTTAATCGAGAGGCCGAGCTTTTCATATGCTTGTTTAGGATAGTTTGAAGATCTTCCTCGGAGTGTGCACAGACTACGTTATCATCAGCATATTGAAGTTCTATAACAGAAGTTGTAGTTACCTTATTTTTTGCTTTCAGCCTACTAAGATTAGAAAGCTTTCCATCTGTTCGATATATAATTTCTACACCAGTAGGAAGTTTCTCTTCAACAAGGTGTATAATCATAGCTATATAACTATATATATATATATATATATATATATATATATAATTAATATATTGCTGTCAATATTGTATATATAAAGTAACGTATGTCTAAAGTTTCTTGAAGATGGAAGCCTATTAAGATAGTTTTATTAATATTGCAGATGAATTTTCAGGAAATGTAACTGATCTTACTATGGTAATACATGGCTTAATTGAGTTCTAGATTGGATTATTGCAGTATATTCAACAGGTAGCTTTGAAGAATCTGGGGAAACTTTAGATGTACAGAAAGTAGAAGCATGTTTTTTGTGTAGAGTTCCACGGGAAATCATAGACATATTTTTATAACAGCTCCATTTGTTGTGAGTTTGTGAAACCCTAAATGGCTTGCATCTAGGATATCTGAGTCACTTTGTGCTCCCATGCTAGCCCAGATATTTCATGGCCTAAAACAAGGGAGTGCAGTCATTTTCAGTGGAGTGTTGTGATACACATCTTCTATTTGGCCTCCTTGGTGGCAATATGGAGGTGGACTCTGAGATATTTTAAGGAGTCAAATTCTTGTCCTAAGCTTTGCAGAGGCTTAAAACACCTATTTTACCCCTTAACCTCACTTAGACTAGGAAAAGTCAACCCATTTTTGTGGTATAAAGGACGATGTTAGTGCTTTGCAAGGGTCAAAGCAGCCATTTTGCCTGAAGAATGAAAAATTGGATCTAAAAAAATTATTTGTACCCACTTTGGGGAATCACAATAGATGCTGGAGACCAAAGTTTGCCTACCCCAACCATAAAAATGCCAAGCAGATAATTCATGGTGTTCTAACAGTGGACAGGGCTGGGCTGCATGTGATGTTGCAGATACCCCTTCTCTGTAGCCCCATTAAGTTTGTGAAATAACCTATCTCTGAGATTTGTTAAAATCTTTGTCACTTGGCCAAGATTTCATTTCTTCACTTTGTGACTGCTATTTTTTCTTTAAAATTAATTTTGCCTGCTGAATTCATCCACGGTTTGTTGATTATTCAATTTTTGTTCAAGCTGGCCCTTTACTGTACATATAGATAACACTGTACCATAGAAGAGTTGTAATAATGTTGCCCACACTCAAAACAACTATTCCTATACAGGTGTAGAATCTCAGGGCTAAGAAATATCTTTATTTTACATATACAATATGTACATGTACAATATTGACAGCAATATATTATTTGAAGATCTTGGCTAACTGCAGGTAATCATAAAATGACCATAAAAGTAAAAACCATGCAGTAGTGTGACTTAATATAAGGTTCAAATTATGCATTGGTTAGAACAAATCATTCTAGTTTGGTTCTTGCTGCAATTATAAGCCCAGTGAGGCACATACTGGTTATTTTTAAACCACTCTCAAGAGGGGGATCAGAGCTTTGTGCTAAAACTTGTAATGACCTTACTTTCCTGTAGGTGGCAGTTTTTTTTTTTCATTTGTTCAGTCGTGTGTGATTCTTGGAGACTGCATGGACAAGTCCCTGCAGTTTTCTTGGCAAGTTTTTTTTTTTGCCTTTGCCTCCTTTCTAGGTCTGAGAGAAAGTGACTGGCCCAAGATCACCCAGCTGCTTTTGTGCCCAAGGCGGGACTAGAACTCACAGTCTCCAGGTTTCTAGCCCAGTACCTTCACCACTACACCAGACTGGCTCAGGTGGCAGTACTTAGTGCATTTTTGGCTGATCTCAAAAAGCTAAGCCTGTCACATCTATTTTGTACTTGGATGAGGGGCCACCAGGAAATTCTACCATTAATTGATTTCTTCCTGTATAGTTATTGTTAGGAATTGTTATACAGTATTTGTTGCTTACTACATCAGTCTTTCATTCTGTGGCTTGAATCATGTCAACTGGATTTCTGTTTTCTCAGTAGAAACGTTTCACTCCTTATCCAAGGAGCTTCTTCAGTTCTTCTTCAGTGAAGAAGTTCCTTGGATAAGGAGTGAAACGTTTCCACTGAGAAAATAGAAATCCAGTTGACATGATTCAAGCCACAGACTGTTCCACCTGGATGACTGAGAACCTTCATCGACATCAGTCTCTCATGTTTACCAAAAGGATCCAAAGCTTCAGTAACAGCTTGTATATATTACTGGTTTCTTACTATTTATAAAATCAAATAAGTAGAGGCTGTTGTATGTGTGGTGTTTGTGTACCAGAAAGGAGATGATCTTGAGCACAGAATTAAGTAATTGTCAGATTTTGAATTACAACCCTCATTAGCACCAACTATTAAGTTCTAGATATCTCCTGTTTGGTTCACCTGCCTAAAATGTAGCAGCTTATATCTTTATCCTATGGATGGCATTAAGTTTGTAGAATTGGAAAGTGTTTGAAGACACAGTTATTTTTATAATGCAGTAATGTCCCTTTAATTTGCTTCTGCCTTGTCTTTAATGTTTGAGTGTCACTAATGTGAGCAGAAACACAAATCTCTGAAATTCACAGGAACTGGTTTTTATCATGATTCTCAAAGTGTAGTGAGAAATGTGTTCTTTTAAACCCTGTTAAAAGCCAAGTTCCAATATTAAAAATAGAGCATATGTAGAAGAAAGATATACACATAAGGGTGTGCATCCTTTTTCAGCCGTGAGTGGATTTGAGTAGAATCAGAATAATATGTAATCTGATTAATATGTATTTACTTTAAATTTAATTAAACTGATGGTGGGATCTGATTTGTAACACTTCTTCTGGCCAAATCTATTACTGACAGCAGAGGTTCATGAAGATTAGTTTATAATTATTGCTGGGAATGTTATATTATTGTGTATCAGTTCTGATTATCAATATGGAAACAACTCTTCAAAGTGAGGGGGAAAACATTAAGCCTTTCTTATTTATGAGATTAGTTCTTGTCTTCCTTCAGCTATTCTAGGTTATTTGATTAAGATGAGTGGAATCCTCTGCCTGTAGTTCTGAAAAATAATTAAGTTCAATCTGGAATTAAAGCAGTCATTCAGGACATTGAACTACCCACTCAACAAGATCAATAGAGCCAGATCAATTCCCAGGGAGCACTTATTAAAAACAGACAACAGAAGAACAGAACACCATTAGTTGTCACCTACAGCTCAAGCCACTGAAACACATTATGAGTAAGCTACCGCCCATACTGGACAATGACATTGTAGTTTTTCTGGCACTGGCAGGCCCAAGCTTGCATACGGACAGCCACCAGATTCTCACAAGCAACAAGAAACAACAGGAAAAGGATGCCAACATGAGACTAGGCCATGCAACAAACCCAGGTGTATACTTTGCTCCCACTTCCACACCAACAGTACCAACAAGTACACATACAAGATTAGAAACACCTTCACATGTTCTTCCAATGTGATACATGCTATCATCTGCCAGCAGTGTCCCTCTGGATTCTACATAGGACAAATGGGCAAACTTTGCACAAAATAATTAATGGGCACAAGTTTGATATCAGGTCTCAAAACAAGGACAAAATTATATCAGAGCATTTTAACCTCCCAGGATACTCCACAGCAGACCTCAGAGTGACTGTTTTGGAAAAGCAGAACTTTAACAGTATCATTAAGCGAGAAATGGTTAAACGCACATGCATCAAAATGTTTCAGGCAATCTCAGGTCTCAAACACAGTGGGTTTTTAACACAATTGTTAATTGATAAGGTACATGTGATCTGTCTCACATGTAACCTGCATCTGCATAACCAACCTATCTCTCCCCCCACCCCCCCCCACCCTGCTTTTCCCCAGTTGAATCTTATGTCAGTCAGGCCATTTTATGCAGTTGATGAAGTGAGCAGCAGCTCACAAAAGCTTATGCCTTTTAATAAAATTTGTTAGTTGAGAAAGATGCTACTAGACTCCTGATTTTTTTTTTGCCAAAATTTGCCTGAAATAGTCATTTTTCGTTTCTTGGAACAGATACTTTTATTGTGGAAATATTATTATCCTACATTCAACTTTAATTTAATTTAATCATGGGGCGTGGTGGCTCAGTGGGTAAGATGCCAGGCTTGTCGATCAGAAGATCGCAAGTTCGGAAGTTCGAATCCCTAGTCCCGCGTGACGGAGTGAGCTCCCGCGCTAGCCCCAACTGTTGCCAACCTAGCAAATTGAAAGCATGGAAATGCAAGTAGATGAATAGGTACCACTTCGGTGGGATGGTAACAGCGTTCCATGTGCGTCATGCAGGCCACATGACCGTGGAAGCGTCTTCGGACAACGCTGGCTCTTCGGCTAACAAACGGAGATGAGCACCGGCCCCTAGAGTCGGACACGACTGCACAAATGTGCGGGGGGGAACATTTACCTTTTTACATTTAAACAGTAGGAATGGTGATTAGGAATTCCTTCCAGTTGAGACAGAACAAGAAGGAGAGAGTAACAGTTGTAAAGGATATGAACTCCTTCTGCAGTGTAGAAACTGACTGGCAAAATCTGCTACATGTCCAGATGGAAATTAAATGAGTTGGTGGAGAAGGCAGACAGTGCCACATGCCTTATCAGCCAGCTTGCCCATTTATATCCTGATTTTTTTTAATTAGCCTATGTTTTA
Organism: Charina bottae; assembly: GCA_023362775.1. NCBI lineage: Eukaryota > Metazoa > Chordata > Lepidosauria > Squamata > Charinaidae > Charina > Charina bottae. The sequence goes on along the minus strand of JALMGJ010000001.1, from coordinate 180,013,284 downwards.
CATGGAAGAACCTTCTGATGAAGAAAAAGCAATCTGGATTTTATTGCTGGATAGAAACTTTTAAAGGGCTTAATAACAAGCATGTACTGTTGATGTTTTTTACACCATACATTAGCTTGAATTCCAAGAAGTGCTGATAGAAAATGACTTCCCTGCCTGCTAAGATAGCTAAAAATCATGGCTTTGTCTGTAACTTAAGTCTGAATATATCTGACTATTCCACAATATTTTCTTCCCAAAATTATTTCTTTTGTTCATTGTCAGAGGAGTTAGGAATAACACATGAGAAGCCAATTTATGCTGTAGTGTGTCAGAAAGGAAGCACAAGGAGTTGTTTATGAAGAGAATACAGGTAGTCCTCGCTTAACAACCATTCGTTTAGTGATGGTTTGGACTTACGACGTTGCTGAAAAAACTGACTTGCGGCCGGTCCTCACGCTTATGACCATTGCAGCATCAGCAGTTTCATGGTTTGCTTAACACCCGCAGTGATTCACTTAATGCCTGCCGCAAAAAAGGTAGTACAATCGGGTCAGATTCGTTTAATGACCGCTTCGCTTAGCAACCAAAATTCCGGTCCTAATTGTGATCGTTAAGCGAGGACTACCTGCATGGATGTATTAGATTTTAAATGCTCAGTAGCTTGTTAAATCAGATCTGTCATAATTGGTTTTTCAGAGTCTCCTTTGTCGAGCTGAAGGAATGGGCTCAAGTTCAGCTAAACTTCGAGGTGGCTCTCTCTTTATGAATGTTGGAAAACTAGCAAAACAGGAATGTGATATGGGACAAGCCCCTCATGTGAACATTAATCCCTTTACTCCGGACTCTGTCTTTCTTCAATCTTCAGTTGGACAATGTCGAAGGAGAAAGAGAACACACTGGAATGAGTGAGTATCTCAACTGATCTTTGACAGACTATTTAAAAAAACCATGTTATTAAAACAGTGAGTTGGTATAATCTTTTAAAATATAATTCTGCAACTTGGTATCTTCCACATGTGTTGCACAATCTGTATTATATTTAACTACTGTCTTGGCTAATTGGATTTGCTATACGTATATTTAAATGCAATTGTCACAATCACCAGCCAGAGGCCCTACCTTGAGAAAGGAAATGGATTTTCTTAGGGTTAGGGTTAGATGATAAGATGGTAATCTTACAGATTCATAGTGAGTAATGAGTAGTAAATAGGCTTTAAGAACATGAAGGTTAGAACTAAGGTAGATATGAGCCTGGTTTGGATGATTATGTTGTGTTTTATTTAAATCCTAATCTATGAAGCTGAGATCAATTATTGCTGGCTTTATTTATTTATTTATTTATTTATTATTTCTAACTTATATCACCTCCCATCTCCCCCCACAAGGGGACTCTGGGTGGTTTACAATAAAGTCAGCGATTAAAAACATATAAAATACTTTATACAATCAATTAAAAATATAAAAATATAAAAATATAAAATCCAAGAGGTTGTATCTGATATTTACGAACCGGACTGAACTTTATGGTGCGAGCCATCTCCAGGAAGAGCTATTACTCATCCCGTCCCAGGCGAGGTGGCAGAGCCAGGTTTTCAGTTGTTTCCTGAAGGTCAGGAGTGTGGGGGCTAGCCTCACCTCAAGGGGCAAGATGTTCCAAAGGGCGGGTGCTACGGCAGAGAAGGCACGCCTCCTGGATCCCGCTAGATGAAATTCTTTTACTGATGGGATCCGTAGCATGCCCTCTCTGCATGACCGGGTGGGGCGGGTCGATACTCTGGGGATGAGGCGGTCTCTAAGGTAACCTGGTCCCATGCCATGTAGGGCTTTAAAGGTAACAACCAACACCTTGAATTGGACCCGGAAGCAAACTGGTAACCAGTGCAGTTCACGCAGCAGAGGTGTCACGTGTGCCGATCTTGGGGCACACATAACTGCGCGCGCAGCCGCATTCTGGACCAGCTGAAGCTTCCGGATATTCTTCAAGGGTAGCCCCATGTAGAGTGCATTGCAATAGTCTATATGGGAGATGACCAGGGCATGAGTGACTGTACGGAGGGCATCTCGGTCCAGGAAAGGGCGAAGCTGGCGTACAACTCGAAGTTGCACAAAAGCCCTTCTGGCCACGACTGCCACCTGCTCTTCAAGCAGGAGTCGTGAGTCCAGAAGGACCCCCAGATTCCGCACTGAGTCTGAACGGGGTAGTGCCACCCCGTCCAGATCTAAAGATGACAACTCCTTGGATCCCGAGGCGCCATCAATCCACAGCCACTCCGTCTTGCCAGGGTTCAGCTGAAGCCTGTTGTTCCCCATCCAGACCCCCACAGCCTCCAGGCACTGAGAAAGGGCAGAAACTGCATCACTTAACTCACCCGGGATGGAGATATATAGTTGAGTATCATCAGCATACTGATGATACCTCATCCCGTGTTGGCGGATGATCTCACCCAGCGGTTTCATGTAGATATTATATTTATACATTGATTTATACATTGCACTAAACCAAAATGGCTTAATTGTTAACAAATTGTTAACAAATTGTTGGCTTAATGTGTTGTATAAACCCAGCCATTGTTTATAAAATATGGTTTATGACATTATATGTGAAATCAGCCAATGTTTATTGAATCATGGTTTCAGCGTTAAACCATGACTGAGCAAAATATGCAAACCATCTGTTCTTCAAGTAACAATGACTTAAAGTATCTTCGCCATGAAGATTTTGCTTTCTACTAAGGCACAGTTTTCTATAACGAGGAAACCAAAGCTAAATGTTAGTTAACAGACCAAGAAAATAGACCCTATATAATATATAATAACATAATAGGGAATAATATATAATAATATAATAGGGAATTCTGGCCTAAACCAGAATGGAAAGGGACAAAAAGGAAAGAAGGTATAGTTCATGAAGCCAGGAGTGATAACCCAAACAAAATCATTATGTTAAAATGTGTCCCTGTTACCAAAATTGCTGCATGTTTAGCTTTTTTGCTTGTGTTATTGATACCGTGATTTTCTATGTTTGCTCTAAGCCAGTGCTTTCCAAAGTGCACGCGCACAGCGGCGGCGCAGGAGGGGCGTGCGGTGGCGCGCGCGCACGGTGGCGGCGCGGGAGGGGCATGTGGTGGCGTGGGGGGCATGCGCCGGCACGCGCGTGCACGGCGGCCGCCATGCACGCGCGCGCCGCCGCTTCCGGGTGGTGTGGCGACACACCACGCTGTGTGTGGCGACACACTTTTGTGTCGCGACACACAGTTTGGAAAGCTCTGCATTTAAGATTCTCTGCACCCTCCTAGCATTATTCTTGGCCATACACCCTCTATTTATTTTGCCTCTGGATGAGTGATGTATTACTTAGGAAACTCTCTTGGAAAGTTAAGATCTCATTGTATTTTTGTATATTTTTATATTCTTAGCTCCTGTGATGAGGACATGGAAGCAAGTGATGGAGAACTTGAGGATGAAGCTGTCAGACCTGCCAAGGTAAGAACAAACAAACAAATTCCGTAAAACCATATATTTCTAAATAAGCATATTTCAGTGACGTTGAATTCAGCTATGTTTGTGTCTACACAATTTTAGCGGATCAGCATAACAGAAAGCAATATGAAATCACGATATGCCACAGAATTTCATGAATTGGAGAAGATTGGCTCTGGAGAATTTGGTTCAGTATTCAAATGTGTGAAAAGGCTTGATGGTTGCATCTATGCAATAAAGCGATCTAAGAAACCATTGGCTGGCTCAATTGATGAGTGAGTATTAGCCAAAATTTAAATGCCAAGTATCTTGTATTATATTTTGCTTCTGTGGGCACAGCTCATTTAAAAACATAGAATACTGTTTCTACAATTAGGATAATGAATTGTTTGTACTTGAAAAAAATGACATAAAGTTGTGCATACCATTTTTTGTATCAAAATATTTAACATAGGTCCACTAATATATTTGGAACAATCCTAAATAGAGCTGGGTCTGCAGTAGCTCCTTTCTAGGGATGTGCAAAATATTCCATGAACAGATCAGCCACTTTAAAGTTTTCTGGGCATGGATACAGAACACGGATGTTCTGGGCTAGGATAATGGGGAAAAGGCACGGCTATTGGTGGTGGGTAAGGAAATTGGCTGGAAAGATTAGGGCAGGGTAGCTGGGCCAATTGGGCAAGCTGCGCTTTAATACACGTGCAGCTGCTAAAGAGAAGGAAGGCTTTGGACATATTAAGGGGTGGGGGCAGGTTGGCACATAGGCCATGCAAAAGAGTAAGGGAAAGAGGATTAGGAGCACCAGCCTTGCCCTACTCACCTCATCAGTGTCTGGGTTTTGGTTTGGCCAGGCCACAACCTGCCTGGAATGGTCCAGTCATATCTTTGAGCCACAATTTGTTTGCTTCATGCAAGAAACAAAGAACATTGTTTCCTGCACACTCCTACTTGTTTGCTTGAAGTTTTGCCTAAATTGCATGACGTGGTTGTATTATGCAGCATAATCCAATTTTTTTTTATTTAGTAAAATGAACAGAAATCTGTTTATTTGACAACTTAATATTCCATAATAACAGCTTAATGCTTCAATAAAATTATGATTTTGTTCACATTATAATTTTTTTTCAATATCATAGGCAAAATGCTCTTAGAGAAGTTTATGCCCATGCAGTTTTGGGACAGCATTCACATGTAGTCAGATACTTCTCTGCTTGGGCTGAAGATGATCATATGCTTATTCAAAATGAATATTGTAATGGTAAGTAAGCTTTTGTTCTAATGAGTGTGGAAAAATAACTATAGTAGGTTGCTAAGCAAATGAAAAGCAGCTTTTCAGCTCAGCCAATGGAGAAAGTCAGATAACTGGCACTATAAGGCATCCATTGATGCATCTATAATGTAAAATAATATAAAAATAGAGGAAGCTTTTGTAGAATTTGATATAAAATTAGATGGGTTGTACAAAGCAAACTTGACTCTTAATTTACCCAAAAAGAAACGTTTTCTTTGCATATAAATATTTGTTAAATATTCCAAATGCTTTATATACAGATTCATAAGCATCACTGAGACAAAATCTAGTAGATAGTATTAATATCTCCATATTACATATGAGTTAGAGTAGCCTAGAAACAGTAGCTTTTCTAAGATGATTATTAGTTCATAGTTGAGTCATTCTGATTCATAGTTTTAGTTCCCACAATATTCTTTAAAAGCTTAAAAAGGATTGAAGTCCTTGAGGCTTATTCACATTTGTGTGCATTTTGTAGTTCAGTTCATTGTGAACTTGTATTTGGAAAAATAAAGATTTTCTCTAACACTATATAACAAGTTTTCTTTGTGGTACTTACATCTAGAGCTAGCATTAATATAAAGTCTTAGCTATAATTCCTATTTTGCCTTTATTGTGAGCTCAGTAGTGATCTTAAGCAAACCTGCTTGGAGCTGTTTTGGGGTAGATTGTCATAGAAATACCTGCAACAAACAAATCCATGCTGTAAACCTCAGGCTCCTATCTACATTTTGAAGCTAATTATTTTTTTTATTATTTAAGAACAATTATTAAATATTATATACTGAACAAATGGCAGGGTGCTTTTTTATCCTTTAATGTGATTTAATGTTGTATGCAGGTGGCAGTTTAGCTGATGCCATAAGTGAAAACTATAGAAATATGCGTTACTTTGGTGAACTAGAACTGAAAGATCTGCTACTACAAGTTGCTCGTGGTTTAAAGTATATCCATTCAATGTCACTGGTGCACATGGATATAAAGCCTAGTAAGTACTCTAAAATCTGATGTCTTCTGCATTGTAAGGATTTAATATTTTCCACCGTGAACATATATGTAGTAGCAAAATGAATAGTGAACCACACCTTAGCAACTGAAACTTTTCAAGTCTAAATACAGAATACAGTGCAAGAGATCTGTTTTGAAACATGTGGTTGGCCAACTGTTGTTGTATTTGTTTTGGAAATATTTTTGTGGGATTAAGTTTGCTTGCTTGTCTTAAAATTTGGCTTCTTTCCAAGAGAGCTGCTACTACTGATATTCATTACCTAAAGAGGCAGCAATAGAGCAGTGAGAATTCTACTAGCTCTGATATTAGTTTATATTTTGATACAGTTCTTAAATTTTATTTCTTGGTAGGTAATATCTTCATATCTAGGACCTCAATTCCAACTACTATATCTGAAGAAGGAGATGAAGATGAATGGTCATCTAGCAGAGTTGTTTTCAAAATAGGTAAGAAATATAGAAGTATAACTATTAATGCAGGCTTGTTTTAATTTTGAGAAAATAATTTTTTATCCTTTACTGTTTTAATAAAGGTGATCTTGGTCATGTCACTAGAATAGCCAGTCCTCAGGTGGAGGAAGGAGATAGTCGTTTCCTTGCCAATGAAGTTTTACAAGAGGTAAACTAATGCATTTTAAATTACGCCAAAATAACTAACTTTGAGTATCACTCTTGATTAGATTTTACTTTTTCTTTATAGAAGGAGGATTGTTGTTGTAGATTTCTGTCCTATGAACAGAGCTGGAATGTAGGAAAAAGTTTGTTTAATCTGGTGTCTTCTGTATGGCAATTAAATTTTAATTATCTTTTTCAGAACTATAATTACTTGCCAAAAGCAGATATTTTTGCACTGTCATTAACTGTGGTATGTGCCGCTGGGGCTGAACCATTGCCTGCCAACGGGGATCAGTGGCATGAAATTCGGCAAGGAAAACTACCCAGAATTCCACAAGTCCTTTCTCAAGATTTATTAGACTTGCTAAAAGTAAGTTGAAGCATCTATGGCAACAAACTACATATTTTTGCCATATGTGGAGATGGAAAGGGTAATCAAACATAACTTTAATCTATTTCAGGTTATGATAAACTCTGACCCAGAGAAAAGACCCTCAGCAGTTGCTTTAGTTAAGCATTCTGCATTGTTATCCACTGCTAGAAAGAGTGCTGAGCAGCTACGAATAGAACTGAATGCTGAAAAGTTCAAAAACTCTTTGTTGCAGAAGTAAGTCTAATCTATGCCAATTTTAGTTTCAAAATACTGAGGAATAATATTGATTGCAAACAACTGTGCAATAAAATTAAGGGTTTTGCCGTTTTTCTGAAGCACAAATTAACACACTGGGATCTGAAATAGAATAAACATCAACATTTTGGCTTCAGGAATATGATATGACTTAGGGTGCCAGTACAGGAGGTTGGAGTGAAACTGTGATTTCTAAGTGCTTAAGGTTAATAAGTTTGTTAGCTGTGAAGAGATCTTTGCACTCCCAATAAGAAGTAAATGTGTAGTTTTCTCTGGAAGAGGCATGCTTATATCTTATTTATTTATTTATCATACTTATATCCCACCCATATCCCTCCCAAGGAGGGACCCTAGGCGGTTAAGAATGCATGTAGAGCAGCGGTCCCCAACCTTTTTGGCACCAGGGACCGGTTTCGTGGAAGACGGGATGGGCGGGCCACGTGGGCCATGGGCGGAGCTCGATGCGCGGGCTGTGCGTCCCGGTTCCTAACAGGCCACGGACCGGTGCCGGTTAGCGGCCCAGGGGTTGCGGACCCCTGATGTAGAGGACATGCAAAAGTCCATCCTGGCTTTCATCCTTGGAAGATGTTGGTTTCCTAAGGCATCATCAGTGTAGCCAATGAAATAAAAGTCCAGAGATGATTTACAGAATATAAGTAGAATATCAAAAGGAAGGGAAGAATTCAGTGAATGCTGTAGTTGAATGTGAAAATCACCCAGTATGAGTGACATACCAGGCGACACCATGAAAATTGAAAGCAACCGTTATCTGTAGTTTTACTCTGTAAATGGAGCTTGCAATTGATAATTTAAAGGAAGTGCCTCCAGTGCCAGAAATAGCATGCCTTTCAATCCTAATAGATTGGGATTATTACATGGATGGTGACATCTGTACAGAGTCTTGTTCAACAAATTTAAAAAGCTGTGGGATTTTGGTAGGGAATATCCCCCTCCCGCACATATCCTGAGAATCATCCCACTGTCCATTCATTCATCTGCTGTTTTGGTAGCAAAGGATCTTGTTTTTCTTTTAGCTTTATTATAGGATTCTCCCCCTATTCTGATTTTTTTCTGTGATTCATTTAATTTTTTTAAAAGAAGACTTAAGGGAGACCTGACTCTTGTCTCAAAATTGCAAAGTTCTGTGGGCTTACCGCCACCCTCCCTCCTTCCTTTTTGGAAATATGTTAATGTGGTGTAAATAGGTACCACTTCGGTGGGTAGGTAACAGCATTCCGCATGCATCATGCCGGCCACATGACTGTGGAAGCGTCTTCAGACAACGCTAGCTCTTCGGCTAACAAACGGAGATGAGCACCGGCCCCTAGAGTCGGACACGACTGTGTGGGGGAACCTTTACCTTTTTAATGTGGTGTAAATTACCCACTGCTGAGGAGCATTCTGTATGTCTAGTTGTTGACTTGATGACTCTTGCCTGTGCTTTTGGAACTGCTTGTCCTTTTGGAGCAAAAGCATTTATTTCTACCACAGTTTTTTTCTATTGCATAGCATTAGCCTTAGACAATACAGTCTTCAAAGCCAATACCATTGGCTTCTGGTCACATACTTTTTCTCTCCCCATCAAGACAAGTAAACATAAATCCAAGTTTTTGGTGTCTTGTCAGTGCTAATGTTCCACTCAGGACCAAGAAGGATAATAGGGGGTTATTATCTTAGCTTAAGTTTCATCCCCTCAACGTTTGGAGTTAACCAGGACAATTGTTATGCTACTTACACTTTGATACTTACCTGTGCAGCCGCCATTTTTTCCCCCTGCCATTTGGGCATAACACTCATTGCAGTAAAATTGGGGACCTGCCACAAAAACATTTGGATCATTTAGCTTAGGAAGGTGAACCCCAGGCATCTCTATCCGCATCCCACCCCAGGCAATACATATCAACCTCTCAACAGATTGAGATTTGGATACTTTTGAGAGAGAGACATGATGAGCTGTCCTGGTATGTTTTATAAACTTAGACAGCTGTTAAATGTGATTTCCCAGCACTCTTATAGATTGCCTCAGTTGGCACATGGTATATTTATGGTTGTAGACCACTGTCATGATTACCTCAAAGGAACCATACACTTTTATGTACCATTTGGTTCTGCCTCTTCCCACATGGCAATAGACATGTTGGTCCATTGTGAGCTGTGAGTGGGGAAATGTGCTATGATGGGCTAGTTGATTGTCAGCCCTCCCAGGTAAACCAGACAGGAAACACGATGAGATGAGCTAATTCTACTTAATTGTAAGGCTACATTAACAGAATCTAGCAAGTCTGAAAGTACAAACCTCCTGCCCTCCCTATTTACCGACTGAGTATTTAGGGCGGGTCCTTCCTAAGTTTCTTTCTCTGGCTGTTACTCTGTTGTGGGCTCCTTTCTCTTTTATCTGATCATTCCCTAGGTGGCATCTCTTTCCCCATCTTCCAAGGTCACCTTCACATTCCATCACATTGATTGATTTGTATTTCCTTCTGTATGGGTTCTTATTGTTAGTTGTGTATGTGTTAAGGATGGGATAAATTTAGATTGAGGATGAATTTGAGAATGGAGTGTAAAGCAGAGTATTACAGAATGCGCAAAACAGAATGGTGGGAAGTAAAAGTAGAACAACAAACTATAGCATTGGAGTTAGTGTGGGTATAGGCACAGATGGCATGGCAGTTGCTTGCAGCCTCACGAAGGGCTGAGCCACAGTAGCATTTCAGTTACTTTGATCAGGTGATCTAAGTTAGGGCTAACCCCTGGAAGCTTTCCATTAGAGGCTGGCAGTCCAGGGCAAGTAGGAAGGAATTGAAGAAATTGGTGACAGGCTTGTGTTTGGAACCTGCTTGAGAATGGAGTTGGACTTGGTTTGGAAACTGGGATTGAGTTCTGTGTAGAGCCTGCAGATATTTAGAAGATCTCTGGAGTTATAGCCAGGGTGGCTTTAGTTTTGGACTTCATTGGTGGATTAAGAGAGAAAATTGGTTCTTGGTTATCATCCTTCGTGTGAGAGGTGGAGGGATGAATGGGGAATTTGGAGGGCCCTTCTGCAATGAGAAGATGGGCAGGGGGTCCTGCCTCTCACCTGAAAGTTCTAGAGGTGGGGAGTCTGTTTTGTTTTTAATCAGGGTTTGGTATATTGGGGGAGAGTTGAGATGAGAGGATTATATTGAGAGAGGTTGGAAAGGATTGTGGCTGGCCATTCTATTTAAATGGCCAGGAAGGTGTGTTAATTGTGTAAGGGAATGGTGGGGTGGTTAGGATGAGGTTGAATGTGTGAGTGTGATTTTGGGTGTTCAGGTATTATTTATTGTGTGAGTGGATAGTGGTAAGAGTATGATTGAGGGAAGTTTGTTCTTGGGGGTGTGGGTATGAGACCACAGTCTGGTGGGTGAAGACTGTAAAACTGGTTGGGAAGGGCCAAGGGAGATAGGGTGGGGGTGCTGCAGGAGTCATTCCACAGGAAGGGAGATCAAAATTTCAGTTGGTGTGAAAAAAGAGGCAGCACAGCCCAAATGTTGGGGCTGTGGGAAGGAAACAGCTTGCTATAAATTTGCTATAAGTCTGCTGAGAGAGGTCATCTGATGGTTGGGGGTTTAATACCATCAATTTGCTGATGATATACAGCTTTATATTGCCATCCTGGACCTAGCTAGCAATGCTGTAAAAGTCTTGTCCTGGTGTCTGGAGGCTGTTGGGGCCTGGATAGGACAAAACAGGCTGAAATTGAACTCTTGTAACACGGAGTTGTTGTTTATACATTGTGGTTCTATACTAGCTCCAAAGCACTTCTCACTTTGAAAGTGAATACCTGCAGATTCTTACTATTGAAGCTGTACTAGCTAGAGCAACAACAATTAAAAAGTAGCTAAAAACTTATTAGAGTTGTTGTTGGTAAATAACCATTTCAAACTGTTGGATTGTGTGATTCATGTGCACAGTTGTTCTGAAAAAATTAATTTCTGAACATGTATCTGCAGTTGAGATAATGTTAGTATTTTGTCTATCCAGGTTCATGAAACTTAAGGAATAGCAAAATAATACTTAGGAAACCATGAAGTATCAAGGTGAATTAACAGATACGTTGAATAAAAGTACCTATTGAGTCCTTGCTAATGGTCACGCAAAGCGGAAATGAAAGCAGGAAATGTGATGGAGTCATATTTCAATGTAATTTTGTAATTATTTAAAAATCATTTTCATGCACATTTCTCCTTTTGTACACTTTAATGCACATGTTTCTCTAAATATACATGTGAGTTGCACAGCAGAATTAGAATAGTGCAGGTTTCAACATATGAGTTCCAAGTCCTATAACCACCTTTAATGTTTTGGGAGGAACCACACAGGGAAAAAAAAACCCCGTAGTACTGAAATTTTCATGCCAAGATTTGGTGGTGTGATCTTAAGATATTGGGGGGCATATGCAGTTCATGGCTTGCCCTCCCCTAATGTAGCAGGAAATAGCTGTTCAGGGACAAAATCTAACATTTTGCTCTTCCTCTGGGGCATGTCATTCTGGTTGATTCAGGGATTGTCCTGCCATGGAAACAGCCTTGCTTAGATTGTAATATCATGTCCGGAATGTTATGAATTGCTCCAATTCCAATTAATCATGTTGCAGATGAGGCAGAATAGGTTTTGCATGATTCCACTGTTACAGAATAATGGAGAAATGTTCTGCTCTCTGCTATGTTTGAAGTAGTAGTTCCATTTACATTATACCAGGGCTTTCCAAAGTTTTCCCGCGGCGACACACCAACCACCGTTGGTGTGTCACCGCGGGAAAACCCGGAAGTGCTGCTGCCGCTTTCGGGTTTTTGCGCACCGCGGTTGGTGTGTCACCGCGGGGAAACCCGGAAGGGCTGATGATGATCAGCGCTTCCGGGTTGTGTGGCGACACACCAGACTGTGTGGTGACACACTTTTGTGTCGCAACACAGTTTGGAAAGCTCTGCATTATACCTTCGTTTCAGATTCTTTTTAATGATTTTGGATGCAATTTCTGTAATATCTGAAGGGGAAATAACAGATTTTTACCTCTTCGCAGGGAGCTAAAGAAAGCACAACTGGCAAAGGCAGCAGCTGAGGAGCGAGCACAGTTTACAGACCGGATGACAACTAGATCTACAGCACAGAATAGAACTGCTCGTCTTACTGGGAAAAAAATGAACCGTTCAGTTAGCCTCACAATATACTGATGACTGTATTTCATAAACTGACAAAGGAGGATAATTGATTATTGCTGGACTGAATTAGGAACATAAGAGACAAGTCTGTTTCTAATTTTCTATTTAATCATTGTCAATGGTTTTATAAAGAAGCCTTTTGCAATTTGAATTTTACCAGATGCAGTTAAACAATTACCTTTTTCTCTGTTTTCCCCAACCTCTAGAAGTTATGTTCAAGATCTTCATTTGCTAGGAAAATAGTCACCACCAGGTGAAATGAATTTCTCCTCAGTGCTGTGCACTCCCTAAATTTATTCCAGAGGGTTTGGTGTTGTAGGGGAGGAGATTCTCTTGAGTAGATTTGGGAGGTGTTTTGGGGAGGTGAAGAAAAGGAGATGCCATTGCACAAAGGAAGGCTGCTCAGAGAACACTGGATGGAGCCCTTATTGAACAAGGCTTTTGACTATATTATATATTATATCATCCAGAGTTAACCATTGGAATGGTGTGCTGCTTTTTAGTTTTAATGCATTGTTATGAAAGGCGTTTTCCTGATAGTATAAAGAATTACTTTATAAATTGCTCCATCTGGCATGGAGAGAAGAAGTGCCATGGAGAAAGTCTAAAGGACAACAAGCCAAACCATACCTGGTGTCAGGTAAACCTGTTGTGAATTTTATTCGTGTATTCAACTGGGAGCACTTTGTTAGGCATTGTTGCAAACCACGGGAGTAACCTTGTGGATACATGCCATGTGAAACTGCTGCTATTTTTAGTTGGTCCTTGCTGTAAACTGTAGCATTAAAACAATCATTGTGTTAGTGGGTTTTCTTTAAAAAAAATTATGTGAAAAAAGACCAGAGCTGCTCTAGTGAAAGCAGCTTCCTTCTTTGAAGCTAGTGTACTGTGTACAGAGACAGCACACCGATTTTATATTTGAATTACATTATTAGTGTAAATGTCTTTTTTATAATTGTTTCTAATAAAAGTTTTCAAGTTAATTCCTCTCCCTTCTCCACCTTCTCTTCCCTTCTCTATTAATATGTGAATGTCATTGTTCATTTATTTTACTATTTGTACATAATAAGTATACTGTTTTAACATTTTTCAAAATAATTGTATATAGCTGTTATACTGTATAACATAAAAGCTGTAGTTTGCAATGCCAGAAGATCCTATTCAAATTTATTTCAACCTTAGTTAAGAGAATAATATAATCAGTCCCCTAATAATCTGTTCCAATATTGCCGAAATAGATGCTATCTATTACTGGCTTTTTGGTTTAAACCAGTTTCCTACTTGAATGTTTCACTTTGTTTTTAATTAGCATTGAATCAAAATATTAAAGTGCCACTTGGAAATTAATATTGTCTTTTTTTGGGAAGTGGTCAGTTATGAAGATCACACATCTACAACCCTGGAAAAACATTCTTAGGTCTGGTTATGCCTGTTGATGCAATCCTGTTCTGGACAGTATGTCTGCTGAGGAAATGCCTGATGCTTTTGAGGCAGTGTGTGTATTTCAGTACTTCTCACTTCATCCTGGATGTGTGCCAGTACACTGTACATACCTCCTAGTTGGCTGGATGCAGGCAATAGTAGGTTACCTTCCCAAGATAGTCTCTGATTAGAAATCCTTTCATAGAATAGCATCAACATGCTTGGTTATGCTTGTATACTACCTAAAAGATGCCAACACTGATTAGTACTGTCCTTATTGTTAGCGGGATGATCAAGTCATAATGGGTGGCAGAGATCAATATCTATAGGTCCATTGGTTGATGTCCATGGCATATGGAAAATTGCTGTTTGGAATGTAAGGGGAGTAAAGAGCATGACTTAAAAGTGAAATGGAAATAAAAGTGAAACTAAAGAGAAGAATGTAACAGACATGACTAAAATCTGATGTGGAGTGGGATATATATATATATATATAGAGAGAGAGAGAGAGAGATAAAAAGAGCAACATGCATATAATCTAGGTGGCTGTGGGTGCATACTGTATGAAAGTAGGAATTCCTAGATTGGTGATAGTTGTTTGTTACACACCAGTGAATGGTGATAATGAAAGAACTTCCAGGGGATATTTATTTGATTTATATCCTGCCTTTTATACATAAGCTAAAGGCAGCTCATTGTTACTCTGTTGGATGATGCAAATGCATGGACAGGAAGATGAGAGTGTACACAAAAACTATGGGCCAGTTCAAGCCCCAAGAATTAATGAGAATAGTCATTGGTGATTATCTGCTTAGAAAAAGGTCTGTTCCAAATAGGTGGTTGAAGCACAAATATGTTAATGTGTGCATGAGTAACCTTGGAAAAGGAATGAATAAAAGAACATATTTCAGCTTATGATGAAATATTGAAACAATTAATGAAGGATAAAAGGGTAATGAGATCCTAATTGTTGGACAGACTATTTAGTAGCGTGGGGACTCTGTCTTCGGAAAAATGACCTGGAGGAAGTGAAAGAAATGAGTCGCTGTAGAATAACTTCAGGAAAAGAAAGTGTGAGAGGATTCATTTCCCAACAGGGTGAATAGAAGTTATATGTAAGAAAAGATGTGGAAGCTGCTTGGAACAGATAGGAAAAAACAGTGCAATAGAGGTTAATGGACTTATGCTACTGGTAGGTAGGAAAAAGGATTTGTTTATTTGTTCAGTTGCTTCCGACTTCGTGACTTCATGGACCAGCCCATGCCAGAGCGTCCTGTCGGTCGTCGCCACCCCCAGCTCCCCCAAGGTCGAGTCCGTCACCTCCAGAATATTATCCATCCATCTTGCCCTTGGTCGGCCACTCTTCCTTTTGCCTTCCACTTTCCCCAGCATTAACATCTTCTCAAGGGTATCCTGTCTACTCATTATGTGGCCAAAGTACTTCAGTTTTGCCTTTAATATCATTCCAGGAAAAAGGATGCTGGATGTAATTATGAAGTGAAAGAGTCTCTATGAGAAAAAATGCATATGCGGGTATTTACCGACTACAATTGGGACCAGCAACTTGCTAAGCAACGTGGTCGTAAAGTGAAAAGTCACATGACCGTGCCCGACTTATGATGTAAATTCCAGTGACAGTTGTTAAGTGAATCACGGGTTGTTAAGCAGAACATCATGTGACCATGACTTGTGACTTCCTGCCAGCTTCCCCATTGACTTTGCTTGTTGGAAGCAGGCTGTGAAGGTTGCAAATGGTGATCACATGACTGGGAGACGTGACTCGTAAATGCGTAATGGTTGCCAAGTGCTCAAATTGCGATCACATGACCGCAGAGATGCTGTGATAGCTGCAACTTCAAGGACTGGTCACAAGTCTACTTCTTTGGTGCCATCGTAACTTTGAACAGTTGCTGAATGAGTGGTCAGTAAGCAAGGACTAGCTGTAGGAGAATGCTGCAAAAAGGAGAAAAAAATACTGTATAGTGTGCATATAGAGAAAAAAGCAAAGAAAGGAAATGTTAAGATTAAAAAAGAAGGTGCAGGAGATAATTGTTTTGGAAGTGGATGAGGGGTAAACAAGGAGACCCCAAGTGCAAATGAAATTAAGAATGATATAATGATTTGGTCCCATCACTTCCTGGCAAATAGAAGGGGAAGAAATGGAAGCAGTGACAGATTTTATTTTCTTGGGCTCCAAGATCACCACAGAGGGTGACTGCAGCCATGAAATTAGAAGACATTTGCTTCTTGGGAGGAAAGCTATGGCAAACCTAGACAGCCTATTAAAAAGCAGAAACATCACCTTGCCGACAAAGGTCCATATAATTAAAGCTATGGTTTTCCCAGTAGTAATGTATGGCTGTGAGAGTTGGACCATAAGGAAGGCTGAGCGCTGAAGAATTGATGCTTTCGAACTATGGTGCTGGAGAAGACTCTTAAGAGTCCCTTGGACTGCAAGGAGGTCAAATCAGTCAGTCCTAAAGGAAATCAACCCTCATTGGAAGGACAGATACTGAAGCTCAAATACTTTGGCCACCTAATGCGAAGAGAGGACTCCCCTGATGCTGGGGAAGACTGAAGGCAAAAGGAGAAGGGGACAGCAGAGGATGAGATGGTTAGATAGCATCACCGATGTAATGAACGTGAATTTGAGTAAACTCTGGGAGACAGTGGAGGACAGGAAGGCCTGGCGTGCTATGGTCCATGGGGTCACGAAGAATTGGACATGGCTGAATGACTAAACAACAACAACAATGATTTGGGGACTCCGAGCCGGACTGGCAGCTCAACAAGTCAGAATTTTTCAGAGTGCTGAAGACCTGGCAGGCTTTTCTCTGTTTGCGGGGGTCTATAGAAAATATAAGACCACTGAAGTTTCTCCCTGAAGAGGAGAGAACCAGAAGATTGCTCACTGGGTCGTTGGAATTGCCCCCTCCTGCTTTTTTTGTAGTTTTCCACCACGGAAAGGCAGGGGTTGGAGGCAGTGAAACGGCTGGAGAAAGCATCAAGCTCTACAGAGAATCGTAAGTCTAAGAGACACTAGAGCTAAAAGCCGGCTTTTAGACCACTTTTATTATTTTTTTTCTAGATTAGATCGTTTTAACATCTAAGGTCTACCTTTGGACTTTGCTCAAAATGTTGGCAAATTTTGTGCTTTCTTTGCTATAATAATTATGGTGGAAGTATGATGGATTTTATATTTGAAACAGTGAAATGTCTGCATTTTTTTTCTTTTACCTTTCTACTTTACCAGAGAGGAGTCTGTATCACTTGGATGTATAAGAGTTTTTATTGAATATCTTTTGAATATACTTTGTTGGACTAACTATTGAGGAATTTGTTTTTATAAACTTTATGAAATATTGCTTCTTTCCTTATTTTTGATTATTGGACTTTTTTATCTTCTACTTTAAAACCTTTTTGTATTTAGGATTTTTTTTTTCTTTTTTCCTTGTCTTTTTTATATTTTTTATAACTGGAAATTATTTGGGATTCAATAGACTCTGCTGGTAAGTTTCCACTCAGTCGTCTACTCCCCCTCTGAGAAGCTGTTTGTTTTGACTAGAGATAAGCCTGAAGAACGAAGAGGGGGTGGGGAAAAATGGCATTTTCAACAGCAATTCAAGAATTTAAAAAATAAATTAGTGAAGCTCTTTCAGAAATTAAGAAAACACTGGAAATTTTATTAATAGATTGGCAAGGTCAGAAGCAAAAGACTGAATTTGAAACAAGAAAATCTTTTTGAGATAGAGGAGAAAAAGGAGGTTCAGAAAAACACTCTGACACCCTACACGAGCCAGACAACAAAACAGGCTATACATTATAATCTTGACATAATGCAATTTGATAGATATTGTGAAATATGGGGAAAAGCCCAGAAAAATACTTTGACATTCTACATGAGATAGATAATAAAACAGGCTATACATTATAATTTTGATATAACCTGAATAGGAGATTCAGTTTAATATGAGACATAAGGTTAATGGAACCATGGATTCTAATCGGATATAGAGTTTGCAAATGTAAAAATTGATTGAGAAATTGTATGGATGTATAAAAATGTGATACTTTAACTGTAAGATATAAGGTTATAAAATTAGAGATATAAATATAAATTGATACTATAGATTATATGCAAATTAGAAATTTTTCTATGGAGATATAAGAATGAGAAAATATATTATTAAGATGAGATGCTGAGTTGGAATTAGAATCAATGCTATTACAAGATGACTTAATTTTATAATTACTAATATGAATATTATTGAGAATTGTTGGGTTATGTATTAGTGGAATAGGTAGCTATAAAAATTTGTTAATTAGATAAATATGTAGGAAGATGTAGAATATGATATAATTATAGTCTAAATATAGATTATGTTTAAACTAGTGCTATTTTTTATGGATATATATGAAATAGAATATATTTTGTTTTAAGGCCTTTCCTTGTTATATATATTTCAAGACTAATTGGACTTTATTAAGGATATAAATATAGATGTAAAAATGGAAAGAGTGAATAAAAAATATCAAACAGATGCAGCCAAGAACACTTAAATTGACATTAAGGAGTAGAAACCACAGATGGAATATTGGAGGATTGCAAGAAAGGTGAAACCTATATGAAGATCAGAAGATTGGATTATAGAAATTAAAGTGTATATGACAAAGAAAAGTTCCTGTGTATTGTATGAAAGACTAACATTTAAAGCAAATTATTGTACTTAATGACCAAAGATAGATTGGAGGCTATCTATCTTTTATATTTCTTTTGTCTATCATTTTTCTTGACTTCACTTTTCTTTTACTTTTTTCTTACTTTGTATTTCTATTTTTATTTCCTTTTCTAACTTTTAATATGTATTTTAAAATTCAATAAAAATATTAAAAAATGATTTGGGATAAAACTGAAGTGAGGGAATTCTGGAAGAAGTATTTTATAGATTTGTATAGGAATTGCGTGTTGAAGAGTAGAATCAACATGAATGCTAAAAATGTATCACCAGGATAAAAATGATGAAAAAGAAGTCAGAGATATGAGAATGTTGGTAGATAAGGTATGGTGGTAAACCTGCAGGGATAGATGTAACTGGAGGAATGTTAAAATATGGATGTGGTTTGCCTATGGAACAACTGTACATCTTGATTAATGTGCATTTGCCAATCTGAGCCTGAGGATTTAAAGAATGCTCCTTTTGTTCGCCTATACAAAGGGAAAATTAACAAGATTGAAAGCAAAAACTACAGAAGGGGAGGCATTTAGCAGAATTCCACCTGAAGGGTACGTGAGGTGCCAACAAAATTTGGGCAGTGCAGTGCAGCGTCATGCTAGGTAGCAAGTGTGCAGACCAGAATTTCGCTCTTTGACAGGTTGTTGAGAA
This sequence comes from Charina bottae, assembly GCA_023362775.1. Lineage (NCBI taxonomy): Eukaryota > Metazoa > Chordata > Lepidosauria > Squamata > Charinaidae > Charina > Charina bottae. The sequence continues at coordinate 179,994,291 of JALMGJ010000001.1, read as the reverse complement.
ATCTATGATTTTAAGAAAAAGTTGTAGTTCATTAAGAGAAATTGGATAAAGCAAATAGGCTTGAATTGTGGAATGTTTTGAGCAAATGAGGAAGTGAAGTTTGGTTGCTGCATATAGTAAGAGTAGGCTGACCATATTTCCCTGAAGCGGAAACGGGACCCTAATGCGTGCACGTGTGTGTGCCGGCATGCACACACGCACGCCAGCACACGCGCACGCATTCCATCCCTTAAAAAACGGGACAAAATTGAGTTTTTAAAGAAAAAGATGGTCTGGTCCGGAAAAGGTAAAAAAAACGGAACTGTCCAGTTCAAAACGGGACGTAAGGTCAGTCTAAGTAAGAGCAGTATATGAAGTAAAGCATATGTGAAAATACATGAAATAGTTCAACATTAAACACGGAGTAAAAGAATGATGTGTGATGTTCCCCTCATTGCTTAACAAATTTATGGATAAATGTTTGGTTGCTTGTAGTGAAGGTAAAGGTTGTTTCTTTGGGACATGTATGTATGCATACTTTTTATGTGAATGATGCTATGTTGGCTGAGAACCTGATTTGTTTGCAGCAAATGTTAACTAGAATGTATGATGCTATATATAAATGATGAAAAATTAAAGCAAGTAAATTAATTGGGGTACGTTAGAGAAATTGAGAAATTTTAAGATGTACAAATGGTAGTAGAAAAGTAATAGTATGTGGTTCGTCAAAATAAGTGAAAATGTGTTTTATATAAGAATCTGCTTCTGCCCACTTTGTCATATGGAAGCAAGAGCTGGGTATGTTAAGAAATATAGAAGTACAGTGAATGCAATAGGAATGAGGAATTAAGAAGTATATATGATAATAAAATAAGAATAAAAGGGTTAAGAAAGTATTGTGCAGAATGAATAAACATATTGAATATAAAAGGACTGGTTAACCACTATAAAAGAAATATGTTGAGGTGATGTGATCATATAAAGAACATGAAGATTGCAAAAGTAATATATAAAGAAGAATGAATGGTTTGAGAGGAAGAGGAAGACTGAAAATGTATGGTGGATCAAGCTAATTAAATACTAAAAAAGAAAAAGGGAAAAGAAAGCAATGTATGATGCACTGCATGGACATGATGGAAGCAAGGATGAAGAGAGGTATAGTGAGTTGTATTAGTGTACACTAGATTTAGGTATACTTTCTTATATCTTTAACTTCTTTAACAGCTTTTTCCTTCCCTCATGTACAATAATGTACCATATGTATGTTTATTCAAGTCTCTGAAATGTGACTAAAAGAAGTGTAAAATAGTTCAACTGGAGACAAATGTATATAATTTAATGAGTAGGAAAACTAATTGTACAATTTAGGCAAAATAGATTATTGCAGATATTCCATATTTACAGAAAAGGCAAACTGGCAATGCTACTGTTAATTCCTCAGGAATTATCTGAGCTATAAGCACAACTGGGAAGTAGGAAAACATCTAAATGAATGAAGGTTTCTAAGAAATATCTGGAAAATTTGTTTATCAGCTATATGTAAGGTCCTGGAACAGAACCTTCCATGGAGGAACTGGGGGGAGGTCACGCATGCCAAAGTTTACGTGACCACAGCTAGCTTCAAAAGACAATGGTGAGGGGAAAACCAGACAGCCAATCGTTAGCGCCCATTAACAACAATCCACAAGGAGAACCCTGAGTGAGACGGAGGAGGAGCTGGGCAGCGCGCCGATGACTGAAACTGACATCACCGCCAAAAGACTGACGGGAAGAATTAATAAAACGAAACGGTTTGGCAGGGAACGGGTACTCAGATCTTTGAAACTGTTTTGGATTAATTGATTCCTTATTAAAACTCTATCTGCAACACTTGCATTGAGGAGTCTTTATTGGGACATAGAATCTGAAACCTTACAGAAAGATCTGAGTACCTCTACATCGATTTTTCCCGAGGCTACTCCTGAAACTTCAGAGAGCCCTACTGTTGAGAATTGATCCCACACTTTGGAAAGTTCAAGAGTAACATGTCCCATGCAGAAGTGATGGAGGGACCAAGCTCATCGACACCGAGGATTGGGGAGGAACGGCCGGGCTTGTTCCAGAGGGGAGAAGCCACGCTGCAGGAGAAACAGAACCTGCACCCAACCTGAAGCGGGGGGAAAGAAAAGAACTCACAAGACCAAGGGAAGCGAACCAAGACACCCTGTAGAAACCTCAACTCCACGCACCCAGCCAGTGATGGCAGAATGGTCTCAAGGGATCGGAGCTGGCGTGCATGCAGCGAAAGGCAAATGCAACTCGAAGCTGTGGATCCCACAAACCCAAAGGCTGGCATCACTGGAGGACAACATCCCGCCTAGAGTCGTAACGGGGGGCCATAAATCAACAATTGGCGATGATGCGAATGTCGCTAGAAAAGCTCCTGAAACCCCATGGGGGGACCGTAAAGCTGACAGAGCATCCTAGTTCCCCCCTCACATCCTCTGACACTGAGTCCACCGAAGAGAGCGAGGGGGAGAATCATGATGAGAAGATGAGCAACAACCAAACTTCCACAAAAAGGGATTTTACTCATAGACCGTGGGGGGAAGAGAGAGAGAGGCGAACCAAAAATGGACTATGCTTCAAATACGGCAAGGAGGGTCACTGCATGAACAACTACCCACAAACCTCGGGGGGAGAGCAAAAGAAAGCAGATGGGAAACCCACAAAACCACCCATCCCCAAGCATGCCACTGTGAAAAGCACAACGGCGGCAGGGAGACACCACGACTCATTCACATCCACAAATGAGTCAACTGATGAGTTCCTGCCAGCGGGAAATGCCAACTGTCTGCCCTAAAGTGCACCAAGGGACAGACATCCAGGAACGAGCACACCAACTATAGGGTAAGTGGAAAGCACCCCACCATGCGAGTAAAACTACTCATTAAAAAAATGACTAAGGGGGGGGGAACAAGTGGGAGCCTTAGCGATGATAGATTCCGGATGCTCCAGATGCCTAATCCACCCAAAACTTGTAACAGGACTGGGACTAAAACTATTCAAAGTTAAGAGACCCATAAAATTGGATAGTTCAAACATGAAAGGGGGTCCAGTAGAATTCTATACTGAACCTGTAAAAATGAGAATGGGGGTGCAAGAAGAAACCCTAAGGTTCATAGTGGCTGCAGTTGCCAGCTGACCATTAGTCTTGGGTTTGAACTGGCTAAACAAATGGAACCCATTAATTAACTGGGTCTTGGGGAAAGTGCAATTTACTGATGGGGACTATGGAGAAGCAGCTGAAGCAGACACAGACAGGCAGAATGGGGGGCCGCGGGAATGGAGGACTGAAACTGACTGAGTGTGGAGAAGTGGACATTCCCGCACAATACAAGGACATAGAAACAGTATTCGATGAGGCAGAGTGATCAATTACGCCCCCACCACTCCGAGAACTGCGCCATCGAAATACAGCCTGGAGCCACTTTCCCCAAGACCAAAATATACTCAGTGACCCACAGGGAATTAGAGGAACTAAGAAAGTTCATTGACAAAAATCTGGCACGAGGTTTCATTGAACCCTCAACTTCCCCTATGGCTGCGCCGGTATTATTTCGCAGAAAGAAAGACGGATCATTAAGACTTTGCACAGACTACAGAGAGTTAAACACAATATCTGTCCAATCAGTACCCATTACCCCTAACGAAAGACATGCTAGCACAGCTCGCAAAAGGGAAAATCTTTACCAAGCTAGATTTAAGGGAGGCGTACTTCCGCGTGCGCATTAGAAAGGGGGATGAATGGAAGACAGCTTTTAAATGCCAGCTTGGTTGCTTTCAATACCGTGTGATGCCATTTGGGCTTTCAGGTGGGCCCGGTGCGTTCATTGCACTAATTAACGAGGTGCTTCATGAATTTTTATATAAAGGCGTTATTGTATACCTCAACGACATTCTAATCTATACGGCAACAATGGAAGAACACGTGAATTTGGTGCGAGAGGTATTAAAAAGACTATTAAAAGCTCAACTGTACATGAAACTGACTAAATGTGAGTTCCACAAAGAGAAGCTAGACTTCCTCAGATATCGCATATCCAATATGGGCATTGAAATGGACCCCGCGAAAGTCTGGGATGTCCTGGGCTGGGAACCACCAAAGACCCACAGACAATTACAATCATTCTTAGGGTTCACAAATTTTTACTGCCAGTTTATCAGCAATTTCGCACAGATCGCCATTCCCCTCACTGACCTCCTTAAAACCAAGACCGGGGGGTGAAAACAAAGAGACCGGGGGCACCCATTAAATGGACCCCGGAATGTCAAACCACTTTTCAAAAGCTCAAGGTGCTCTTCACTGAAGAGCCCATCCTAAAGCATCCAGAGTCAGAGAGACCCTTTGTGGTACAAACGGACGCTTCAAACGGGGCGGTGGTATCAGTGCTCCTACAATGAGACGATGACATCTTGAGACCCTGCGCATACATCTCTCAAAAATTTTCCGAAACAGAGACGGTGGCATGTGTGGGAGAAAGAGGCTTTTGCAGTCATCTACGCACTAGCCACATGGAGACATTTATTGGAGGGCTCCCCCCACCCCTTTGTAGTATGGACAGACCACCAAAACATGCAAGCATTAAGGGAACCAAGAAGATTGAACCCCAAACAAATATGTTGGGCTGAATTCTTCAGTAGCTTCAATTTCCCGCTGCAGCACGTCCCAGGGGAGCAAAACTTCCTAGTGGACACATTGTCTAGACTACCCCAGCACAATATGCAGAGGGGACGCGGTAGCTCAGCGGGTTAAACCGCTGAGCTGTTAGTCTGCCGACCATAAGGCTGGCGGTTCAAATCCGCGTGGCGAGGTGAGCTCTCGTCACTAGCCCCAGCTTCTGCCAACCCAGCAATTTGAAAGCTAAGGCAAGTAGATAAATGGGTACCACTTACGTGGGGCAATTTGCTGGCGTCCTTCCGGGGGTCGCCCTCGAACCGAAGGAAGACCTGGTTGATACCCGTGGATAACGGCGGAGGACGGCGGATCCCGATGACAACTTCCTGGACGTCGGCAGCCGGCTCGGAAGCGAGGCATACTGGGGTATGTAGTCTGATGCCTGTGGAAGAAGAGTCAGTTCCCTCACCCCCTCCCTAATGCGCGGTAATTGTTAAATATATGATGTATAAATATATATGTATTCATTGATTGTAAGCCGCCTAGAGCCCTCCGTCTAGGGAGGGGATAGGCGGGGTATAAATACGTTAAAATAAATAAATAATAAATAAGTAATTACAGATACCATAATGTCTCCCAAACAACTAAACATGACCACTAACCCGGCTCCATGTTATCAAGCCGGGCAAGCGGCAATCACAGCCAGACAAAGAAACCCCCCACACTTACAGGGAATACCCTGGAAGGCCAATTGAAGGCAGAAGTATTAGCGGAACCCTGGTGGCAAACAAAAATGCTTTACAGGAATTAAATGGGTTTTGGTGGAAAAGCAACACCTTGTATGTACCTACAACACTACGTAAAAAGATCCTGGAACAATGCCACGATGAAAAAATCGAAGGCCATTTCGGGTTCGTAAAGGTTTTGCATTTAGTCCGCAGACAATTCTGGTGGCCAACTTTGAGAAAAGATGTTAAGGACTATATAACAAGTTGCCCAGTGTGTGCCACAGCAAAACGGGCTCCTGGGAAGCCCAAGGGATTACTGCAACTGGTAGCCAACCCCTCCTGCCCATGGAAGCAAATCGCCATGGATTTTATTGTAGAACTACCAGAAAGCAAAAAACAAACCACAATTTGGGTGGTGGTGGATATGTTCTCCAAACAAGGCCACTTTATTCCCTGCAAAGGCATTCCAACAGCAAGTCAATTAGCAAAACTCTTCATCCAACACATTTACCGTGCTCATGGGGTTCCCAAGTGGATAATTAGCGACCGCGGCAGCACTTTCACATCAAAGTTTTGGAAAACCTTTTTGAACTCTATAGTAAACAAGGCTTAAGCTCTGCATTTCATCCGGAAATGGATGGATCGACTGAACGATTGAACTCTATAGTAGAGCAATATCTCAGGTGCTATATTAGCCACCATCAGGACGACTGGGTAGATCTTTTACCCATCACGGAGGCCTATAATAATGTCCTGCATCAAAGCACAGGATTTTCCCCTTTCATGATCACCACGGGTCAGGAGTTTGTACCCATCCCAAACCTCCCTGCGGGGGCCCTAAAGAAAAATGCCAGCCCAGGCACAACCTACGCAGCAGCAAAAGACTGGATCACGAAATTAACAGCAACTTGGCCGGTCATGCAACAAACTCTACAGGAGGCAAAAGACTCATATAAAAAATATGCGGATCGGAAACGGTCCCCTGAGTGGCAGCTGGAAGTGGGAGAGAAAGTATACCTTTCTACAAAACACCTATGCACCACTCAACCCTCAAAGAAATTAGGACCAAAATACATGGGACCGTTCCCAATAGTGAAAGTCATTAACCTGGTAACAGCACAGTTGCAATTACCAAAGAACTTTAGTAGAATTCACCCCGTATTTCACATAAGTTTGTTGAAACGGTACAAAGCATCAGAGACATGGCATCCAGAAACCCTGGAGCCCCCCCCCCCCCTTAACAGTAAACAGAGAACTGCACTTCGAAGTGCACAGTATCCTGGACTCCAGGCGCTGTAGAGGAAAGTTACAGTATCTAATTCGCTGGAAACACTTGCCTCCCAGCTTCAATGAATGGGTGGATCAGCATCACGTTCAAGCACCAAAACTGGTCGCTCAATTCTACCACAAATGGCCTGACAAACCTAACTAACATGTACATAATTATGAATGCCCATATTAACTTGTTTCTCGTTGCAGGTTGGGAGCTCGAGACACTGAAGCGCACATTGGTTGGCATTTGCTTTTACTTCACTATCACTTTTATTACTATTGTATAAATTTACCTTTAAAAGTATATTTTATTGTATAATTTAGGCAAAATAGATTATTGCAGATATTCCATAATTACAGAAAAGGCAAACTGGCAATGCTCCTGTTAATTCCTCAGGAATTATCTGAGCTATAAGCACAACTGGAAAGTAGGAAAACATCTAAATGAATGAAGGTTTCTAAGAAATACCTGGAAAATTTGTTTATCAGCTATATGTAAGGTCCTGGAACAGAACCTTCCATGGAGGTACTGGGGGGAGGTCACGCATGCCAAAGTGTACGTGACCACAGCTAGCTTCAAAAGACAATGGTGAGGGGAAAACCAGACAGCCAATCGTTAGCGCCCATTAACAACAATCCACAAGGAGAACCCTGAGCGAGTCGGAGGAGGAGCTGGGCAGTGCGCTGATGACTGAAGCTGACATCACTGCTGAAAGACTGACTAGGGCGGGGGAGGAATTAATAAAACGAAACGGTTTGGCAGGGAACAGGTACTCAGATCTTTGAAACTGTTTTGGATTACTTGATTCCTTATTAAAACTCTATCTGCAACGCTTGCATTAAGGAGTCTTTATTGGGACATGGAATCTGAAACCTTACACTATAATAGAAGCAGTTCCTTTACTTGACAGCATATGTTTTTAAAGTTTCAATACCCTCAGGGCTCCTTGAGGATTGTTGAAAATGACTGATGCTCACAAGTCACAAAACTTTTAGTGGGGGTGGGGGGGATGGGGGGAAGGCAGTCAACATCTTGGTAAAGTAGGAATGGCTTATAACTGCTCATATTATTTAAATGAACTCTAATCGTTACTTTGAAATTGTCCACAACAAGTGGCAGCACTTAGCCAACTTTGGCTGATCTCAAAAACCAAAACAAAACAAGAAAAAAGCAGAGCTAGACATGTACTTGGACTACCAGGAAACCCCAAGATTGTAGGCTAGACTGGGAAGATTAAAACAAAATCTCAAGGGGAGACAGTGGCAAACCAGTCCTATACTGATGTGTAGACCATGAACGTGTCCATCTTGCAGGGCTTGACTTAAGGACGACATCATCATCCTTTTTCTTTACAGTACCTTTTTTTTAAAACTGGAAATTACTACTTTTTATCACAGTGATTTTATGTGGTAGAAGGTTCACATTAAATGATCCCTATTTCGGACAGAATTTGAGGACTCAGGAGCTCTGAGCCCTCGCTTCCTCTCCAGTACATCTCCATTTTTTCTTTGTTTTCTATCATTTTATTATTTTCTTTTACGATTAACTTGCATTCTTTCATTTAATTTTCATTCATTCTACATTTGTCTCCTCTTATCTCTTTTGTTCCCCAGAATGTATTCTGTTAAAATACTAATATTTTATCTTTCTTTAATTTCCTTCAAGTATCTTTCTTGCCCTTTTCTATCACAGGAGGGAGAATTTCCTTGACCCCACATGAAATTCGGTGACTCCCACACAGTTTTATCTCTCTCCCCTCCCTGCCCCCCACCCCCCAGTGTGTGTGTGTACAAACAGGTTCTTCAGTTCCCACTCCCATTCCCTAAACCAAGATGTTCTGGTGCAATCCATATGTTACTGTGGTTTGCAGGGTAAAATATTGAACTAATATAAGTACAATTAACTTTTAACTTCTTGTTTTTTTCTTTGTTGCTCTTCATTCCGTAACATTCACATCTTGCAAACTGAGATTGCAGTGTTGGAAATTTATACCGAAAGGCAGCAGCAATATAAATAAGTTTAAAAATATTTAAAAATAGTGCAGATGTTAGGCTACTGAGAGTATACAGTAAGTGTCTGTTCCTAGTTATAGCAACAGTCCTGGGTGTGTTGAAGTTCGGAAGACCAGATTTAAAAAGTGGATTTGATATTATGTCCTAAACAAGCTTTATGCAGCAATAGAGTGTTTAAGTGGTGATCAGGTTCTTTTATGGAAGTGAAACGTTTGTAGAATATAATGTACTCAGGATGTTTTTATTCAAAAGGCTGCAGCAATGCCTGCTAGTGAAAGTAAAAATGCTTTCTACTACAGGATCTCTTCAGCTTTGAGACAGTTTACTCATATGATGTTGAAATGATGGTTAATTTAGACTTGAGCACTGATGGATATATTCTGAACATTAAATTCATTTTTTAAAATATTATTTTTCCAAATTTGGATTGACAATTTTTTTCTGTTTAGTTACTCACTATGCAGAATTTTCAGCTGCAGTAACTGAAGCAGCACCCTATTGTGAGGGGAGTAAGGATCAGTTTCCTGTTAAAAGCTCCATGTTTCCTGTTTGTCCTTGCAACTGTATATTTGGGCTGCAAATATCAGGGTGAACACTACTTGACAGCAAAGAGATGCAGAAAGTTCTAAATCTTGCTGTCTGGCAATACATTTTGCCGGGAGAAAATATGTTTTGAGTTGTTCTAATCTAAAATATTAATGGGTTCATATCTTCACAGAAAAAATAAAAATATTAATTAGGTGGGTTAGATGAAATAAGACATTGCCATTGCCATTTAAATGTACTAAGTTGTATCCAGTGGGGTCATTACACTGCTGGATGTGAGGGAAGAAGATTAATTGGAATATCTGCAGTGGGAGCAGATGCCTGTTCAATTATCTATGTAGTCTACTTTTTTGCACTCTAAATCCATGATACATAACCTATCCTGAAGCTCAAATAAATATGCCTAAACCAGTTGAAATAACAGTTTTGGTGTGCTTTACTCTGCATACAATGGACAACTAATAATTTCCCTGCACTGGGTAGAGAAAAGCTCTTCCAGAATTTATTTAGTCAATTCATTATATTATTGACACCAACTTTAGAATATTAGCCCTGGATATGACCTGGTGCTGATTAAACTATGCACAGTAGTTAATCTGTGCATAGGCTAATGATTAAGTAAACCTGTGAATAAGTAAACTCATGAGCTTGGCTCCAATAATACATCTATATAATCCTTCAGTGCTTTTTGACACTGGAGGTATAATGCAATTCAGTGAATCACATAGTTATATCTGGAAATGCCTGACATGCTAGTGATGTTATTTGGCTATTGCTGGTTTGCTGCTGCTTAGGATTTGGCCTTACTTCTTATCACGGAGATAAAGTTTCTAGAGGGCTAAACCTCTGGAATTATATTTACTTGTCACCACATCACTCTGTCCTTCAGCTGTAGAAACCTTCCCTCATACTATTTGTTTCATCTTAAAAGTATTCATTAAAAAGCTTTGTTATTCCCAACAGAATTGTCAACATAGTTTATAGAATAAAATATGCCCAGCCTCTCAGTTCCTCATAAGGCCTCCAAGGCAGCTTATAAATTATGAAATTCATAAATGGGTTTTTTTTTTTGCTAAAAACTACCAATTTTTAAAAAAGATAATAAAATGGTATAGGGGAGAACTAACCCCAATTAAAGGCGCAGCAGAACAGACAGACTCTAAAATGGGATCAAATAAATTGTTACATCAACAATCGGGACACTGCACAACTGAAAAGATTTGTTCCACCAATCAATTGGACTTCTAGTGTCAATGGAACCAAGGCGCACACACTCTATAAATACCTAGCCTTATGTGTGTGTAAGCAGATGTTCAAATATTCTGTTCCTAAATGATACATGTATAACTAGGGTTTTTATTTTAGATGACTCTCACATTCAGGCTGTGCTGCCAGATAACGTTCTGCCTTCAAGGTTCATTTTGGCTGCCAGAGAAGAGCTGAAAATAGGATGTGGAGATAACAGACAAGAATGTTTTATCTAAAGTAGTGATCTTAAGATGACAATGAATTAAGCTCAAAAAAGGCCCTACCAATCTAATTCTAAACATACTCAGTGGAATCTACCATTATCCCTCCTCCCAAAATGAGCAATAGTACTTCATCTTGCTCTCTTTCCACTGTGCTACCCTTCCCCCACCCCTACTAAGGATGTGCAGGGAAGGTTGCAAGGAAGACAGATCATACTGCTAGAAGATTTATACCTTCCGATAGCCTGAGGAAAATCTTCTTTCATGAATGGAAATATACCATCAGATTCCATCCATTTACTCATGTATTACTCATGTGCAAGCCCCTAATAAGTGTGCAAAAGACAGAAGAATTCCTAACAATACCTTAAGGCATATATTCTTGGGTACACAAAGAGTTACAGTACTAAGTTTAAGGACATTTTGTTTAACTAAATAATGCATTTTCTGATAATTAAGCTGTTCAGAGGAAAGTGATTGTCATCTGCTATGGCTTAGTGAATGTTTCCTCCTGAAGATATGAGTCACCACTGAAAGATGATGAGACCATTTCCCTGGCCGGTACTTAAAAGGTCAGAGTGCAAATAAACTCCCTCTCCCCCAAATGACTGATTAGCAGAATTAACTTTCTGCCTTTTGTGCCAGTGTAGTGTGCTTACTTAAAAAAAAACGTGTTCATTAAGAATATCTGCATTTGTATGTTATGTTAATGGAAGCACAATTCTGGCTATTCTAATGGGGAAAAGGAGGAGGAGGGCAAAGTGTGTCTTTGCTAGCTCAAATGTGGGCAGTACCCAGCCCACGAGATAGCTATTACATGAATGTGATGCACATTTCACCACCTCTAGTTCTTTGTATTTTACCATCTTGAAGATTCAAAAGTCAATTTAAACATATTGTAATATTGTAGGCAAACCAGGGTTTAAACTCAAACAAGAGCTGCAATGGGGTCAGACAGAACAGGGGAAGGCAAGGCAGCATTTCCTAGCCAGTTTGTGTTCTTTGGGTTAATTAGTTCTGTCCCAAAAGTGATAGCCACAACAGTTTGGTGATCATGAGCCCAAAGGAAAGGATATTTGGGTGATATATCTATAAATTTATCTTTTAATAGCAGTGACCAAGTGTTGACTGGATAAAAAGCTGTAATTATTTTGTCAATTTGGAGAATATTTGAGTTCCCCTGCCTTCAAGTCACTCTTGACAACAAGTCCATGCAGTTTTCTTAGGAAGTTTTTCATAAGTGGTTCAGCATTTCCTTCTTCCTAGGCTGAAAAAGGAGAACTGGCCCAAAGTCACCCAGCTGGCTTTGTATCTAAAGCAGGGTTTCTCAACCAGCGTTCCGTGGAACCCTAGGGTTCTGCGAGAGGTCATTAGGGGTTCCCTGGGAGATGATGATTTATTTAAAAAATTATTTCAAATTCTGGCAACTTCACATTAAAGAGGTAAGTTTCTTTATTTTTAGTTTAAGAACACTGTTAATGCACATACAGTATACAGGCCTACACATGAAACGAATATAATACTTTTGTAACTTCTGGCCTATATTTGAGCCTGAATGTGCAGGGGTTCCCCAAGGCCTGAAAAATATTTCAAGTGTTCCTCCAGGGTCAAAAGGTTGAGAAAGGCTGATCTAAAGCCAGACTAGAAATTGAGGTCTCCTGATTTCTAGCCTGGTGCCTTAAACCACTACACCAAACTGGCTCTACATGGGGCTACCCTTGAGGAATATCCGGAAGCTACAGCTGGTACAGAATGCAGCCGCGCGGGCAATTCTGGGTGCACCAAGATCAGCACACATAACACCTTTGCTCTGTGAGCTGCATTGGGTGCCGGTTTGCTTCCTGGTACAATTCAACGTGTTGGTCATTACCTTTAAAGCCCTACATGGCATGGGGCCAGGATACCTTATCCCTATAACATCGACCCGCCCCACCCGATCATGCAGAGAGGGCATGCTCCGGACCCCATCAGTAAAGGAGTTCCATCTGGTGGGGTCCAGGAGACGGGCCTTCTCTGCAGTAGCACCCGCCCTTTGGAATATCTTGCCCCCGGAGTTGAAGCGGGTTTCCTTGCTTCCGGCCTTCCGAAAAAATCTGAAAACCTGGTTCTGCCGCCTAGCTTGGGACGAGAAAGGTAACAGCTCCTCCTGGGGATGGCTAGTACCATGATTCCCTCCCTATTTTTAAGACCAATTCGCCTAGATTGGATTTTATACTTATTTATTATATTGTTTATTGTAATATTATATGGTATTTTTAATTGTATTTTTAATTGTAAACCGCCCAGAGTCCCCTGACTGGGGGAGATGGGCGGTCATATTGAAATAAATAAATAAATAAAAATAAAACAACAACAACAACAACAAACCCAAGCAAAAATATCTGTCTTGATAGGGACAAAAACACAGCCCAACTTGGTAACGGTAAAGTAGGCAGTAGAGCTAAAGTTTTGACTATTCCCCTCCTCAGTGTTTCTGCTAGAGTGTGTTATTTCTGTTCAAAGACTACCCCTGGAAGAAAATACAAAAATAATTGACTCCATCTCAACTCCTTGCCACTTCATGGGTAGAATCGTGCACTTTTCTCAGCAGCAGTACATGAAAATGGTTTGCAGTTGAGTGCTTTTTGGTTTCCAGTCTAGCTAATGAGCCTGGAGTGTCTGCATGGAATCAAAAATGTAAAGATGACAACTGTGACCACACAGTGGAAGCCATGCTGGCTTTTTACATGCCCGTGACATGTTAAAGAGGGGCAGAGCCTTAATTACACAGTCATACCTGCTATCTTGACTATTCTGACCCAGTTGCCCCTGGACCCTGGTATTCCCTCACAGTGTCCCATCCAAGTACTAACCAGATCTAACCCTGCTTCCAAGCACAGACAAGTTTGGCCAAGTGCTACTAGCTCTCTCTCTCTCTCTCTCTCTCTCTCTCTCTCTCTCTCTCTCTCTCTCTCTATTAATCAAACTTTTTTCACCACCCATCTCCCTCCACCGGAGGGACTCTGGGCGGTTTACAACAAGATAATAAAACAAAAGACATAAAATATACATACAATATAAAAATACTAGGTTATAAAACAAGATTAAAATCCAAGAATAGTAAAAAGATCTAACTCAATCCAATGTAGGAGAGGGGCTCTCTAAGGTATTAGCCATCCCCAAGAGTGGCTACTTCTTCCTTGGCCCCAAGCAAGGCGGCAGAACCAAGTTTTCAGGTTCCTCCGGAAGGTCAGGAGCGAAGGGGCTAATCTCACCTCCAGGGGCAAGTTGTTCCACAGGGCGGGAGCTACTGCAGAGAAGGCACACCTCCTGGACCCCGCCAGATGGAACTCTCTTGTAGATGGGGTCCGCAGCATGCCCTCTCTGCATGATCGGGTGGGACAGGTAGATGTATTGGGGACGAGGGGTCCTTCAGGTAACCTGGTCCCATGCCATGTAGGGCTTTAAAGGTGATAACCAACACCTTGAATTGGACCCAGAAGCAAACTGGTACCCAATGTAGCTCACGTAATAAAGGTGTTATGTGTGCTGATCTAGGGGCACCAACAATGGCCGTGCAGCTGCATTCTGGACCAGCTGAAGCTTCCGGATACTCTTCAAGGGTAGCCCCATGTAGAGAGCATTACAGTCATCTATATGGGAGATAACAAGGGCATGAGTGACTGAAGGGCCTCCCGATCCAGGAACGGGTGTAACTGGCGCACAACACAAAGTTGTGCAAAGGCCCTTCTGGCCACGACTGCCACCTGCTCATCGAGCAGGAGTTGTGAGTCCAGGAGGACCCCCAGATTCCGCACTGGATCTGTCTGGGGCAGTGCAACCCCATCCAGAACCAAAGATGATAATGTCCCAGACAGGGAAGGGCCATTAATCCACAACCACTCCGTCTTACCAGGGTGCAGCTGAAGCCTGTTGGACCCCATCCAGGCCCCTACAGCCCCCAGGCACCGAGAAAGGGCAGTCACAGCATCACTTATCTCACCCGGGACAGAGATGTATAACTGAGTATCATCAGCATATTGATGATATCTTACCCCATGGTGGTGGATGATCTTGCTGAGGCAGAAGAAAAATAGCTGCAAGTTAAAAAAAAAATCCTGAGAAGAAAAAGTATACATGTGAGATTGATTTCCTCCTCCCACTACTAATGTATGCTTTTAAATGCACTGCCTCTTACACACACACACACACACACACACTAGCAAATTCTATCATTTTATTTATTTATTTATTTATTTTTATCCCACCTTTATTATTTTTTATAAATAACTCAAGGCGGCGAACATGCCTAATACTCCTTCCTCTTCCTATTTTTCCCACAACAACAACCCTGTGAGGTGAGTTGGGCTGAGAGAGACTGGCCCAAGGTCACCCAGACGGCTTTCATGCCTCAGGCGGGACTAGAACTCACAGACTCCTGGTTTCTAGCCCAGCACCTTAACCACTAAACCAAACTGGCTCATGCTGACTAAGAAGCTAGAACGGAATGCCATTTGAACCAATCTACTCGGCTAGATTGGATTGTAGAGTCCACCTATTGAGTAGTATTCATAAAGCACTCCATCCCTGTCTGAGATGGCAGAAGTGTGAAATAACAATTCAATGGACATTGCTTGGATCTAAAGTCCCATTTCATTCATGAAGAACTTCTATTCACTGAACCGTTTCTACTCTAGCAGATAAATGCTGCATGAGAAAAGTGGTCTCTGAGTCAGATAAAGGCTTATTTTGGTGCAAGCTTCTGCACCAGCTCTTTTCACACACACTGAAATGCACATGCTATAGCTTGTACTTTCTTAATTCCTCATATGTTTTGCACCAGTCTTTTAAAAGTGTGGGACTGCATTGTGAGAGACCATCCACTAGGTTGCGCAAGAGTTTATGGAATACTATACTACTGTACTAAGATATTTTCTCCTGTTCAGAGGTTGGGTTCAAGTTGTTAAGTTTTTTCTTTTGTTTTCTTGGTTGCAAGTACTGTAAGTGCTGCATTCATTTCTAGACAAGGAATGGCTGACTCACCTACACCCTGAATCACCATGGTCCATCAAAGCTGACAAAGCAAAGATTTTGTTTAACAGTTCAAACCTACTGTACTTAGTATCTGTTCAGTAGCTTGGGAAACCACTCTTACTTATGAATATAAGCAGGGATGCGGGGAGGGGGGAATGTCAACATGGCAGCCACAACCATGTGATCAAAGCCATCCTTTTTTATGTGCATCACCACACACGTAAAAAAGGACACCATCTGGACTTTTTGGACACCCCTGAATATAAGAGCCTTCTTGTTGAGTCATAGTTTTCACCGGCCACCTAGGCAGCATTCTTTGCCAGAATCTAAGCAACCAGCAGGCACTAGATCAGGGATAGCTGCTCCATGGAACTTATAGTTATATATTAAATAAATAAATGAATACTTAAATTGCTTTAACAATGGCTAAGGAGATTGTTCAGAAGAAATGCATGAAAGCCTTAGCAGACAGGATATGTTCTCCTATAGATCTTTGCTTTCCTATTTGTAACCCCTCACCTGAGAACTAACTATTCCAAATCAGTTAGATATATTAAAACAACGAAGAAGCAACATTATATCAGGCAGGCTGTTCCAGAAGACAAAAAGGTACAATCAACCATTCCAAAATATTTTAATCAATTCTAAAATATTTTTGAAATTTAAATGAACAAAGTCTATTATTTTGTTTTAAAGCTATTCTGGATAATTTTTGTCAAATCTTTCATAAACCTAAACATTATACAGAGACGAGTTTAAGCAACGTCACTGTTCATTGTTGTTGTTTATTCGTTCAGTCGTTTCCGACTCTTCGTGACTTCATGGACCAGCCCACGCCAGAGCTTTCTGTCGGCCGTCACCATCCCCAGCTCCCCAATGGTTGAGTCCGTCGCCTCCAGAATACCATCCATCCATCTTGCCCTTGGTCGGCCCCTCTTCCTTTTGCCTTCCACTTTTCCTAGCATCAGCTTCTTCTCCAGGGTATCCTGTCTTCTCATTATGTGGCCAAAGTACTTCAGTTTTGCCTTTAATATCATTCCCTCAAGTGAGCAGTCTGGCTTGATTTCCTGGAGTATGGACTGGTTTGATCTTCTTGCAGTCCAAGGCACTCTCAGAATTTTCCTCCAACACCACAGTTCAAAAGCATCTATCTTCCTTCGCTCAGCCTTCCTTATGGTCCAGCTCTCGCAGCCATAGGTTACTACAGGAAATACCATTGCTTTAACTATGCGGACCTTTGTTGTCAGTGTGATGTCTCTGCTCTTAACTATTTTATCAAGATTTGCCATTGCTCTCCTCCCAAGAAGTAGACGTCTTCTGATTTCCTGGCTGCAGTCAGCATCTGCAGTAATCTTTGCGCCTAGAAATACAAAGTCTGTCACTGCCTCCACTTTTTCTCCCTCTATTTGCCAGTCATCAATCAAGCTCGTTGCCATAATATTGGTTTTTTTGAGGTTTAACTGCAACCCAGCTTTTGCACTTTCTTCTTTCACCTTCGTCATAAGGCTCCTCAACTCCTCCTCGCTTTCAGCCATCAAAGTGGTATCATCTGCATATCTGAGATTGTTAATGTTTCTTCCAGCGATTTTAACTCCAGCCTTGGATTCCTCAAGCCCAGCATGTCGCATGATGTGTTCTGCGTACAGGTTGAATAGGTAGGGTGAGAGTATACAACCCTGCCGTACTCCTTTCCCAATCTTAAACCAGTCCGTTGTTCCGTGCTCTGTTCTTACCGTTGCTACTTGGTCGTTATACATATTCCTTAGGAGGCAGACAAGATGACTTGGTATCCCCATACCACCA
Organism: Charina bottae; assembly: GCA_023362775.1. Classification (NCBI taxonomy): domain Eukaryota; kingdom Metazoa; phylum Chordata; class Lepidosauria; order Squamata; family Charinaidae; genus Charina; species Charina bottae. Next base: position 179,976,811 of record JALMGJ010000001.1, on the reverse strand, counting down.
AGAACTTGCCACAATTTGTTATGATCCACACAGTCAAAGGCTTTAGAATAGTCAATAAAACAGAAATAGATGTTTTTCTGAAATTCCCTGGCTTTCTCCATTATCCAGCGGATATTGGCAATTTGATCTCTAGTTCCTCTGCCTTTTCTAAACCCAGCTTGTACATCTGGCAATTCTCGCTCCATGAATTGCTGGAGTCTACCTTGCAAGATCTTGAGCATTACCTTACTGGCATGTGAAATAAGTGCCACTGTTCGATAGTTTGAACATTCTTTAGTGCTTCCCTTTTTTGGTATGGGGATATAAGTTGATTTTTTCCAATCTGATGGCCATTCTTGTGTTTTCCAAATTTGCTGGCATATGGCATGCATCACCTTGACAGCATCATCTTGCAAGATTTTAAACAGTTCAGCTGGGATACCGTCGTCTCCTGCTGCCTTGTTATTAGCAATGCTTCTTAAGGCCCATTCAACCTCACTCTTCAGGATGTCTGGCTCTAACTCACTGACCACACCGTCAAAGCTATCTCCAATATTATTATCCTTCCTATACAGATCTTCCGTATATTCTTGCCACCTTTTCTTGATCTCTTCTGCTTCTGTTAGGTCCTTACCATCTTTGTTTTTGATCATACCCATTTTTGCCTGGAATTTACCTCCGATGTTTCTAATTTTCTGGAAGAGGTCTCTTGTCCTTCCTATTCTATTGTCTTCTTCCACTTCCGCACATTGCTTGTTTAAAAATAATTCCTTATCTCTTCTGGCTAACCTCTGGAATTTTGCATTTAATTGGGCATATCTCCCCCTATCACTGTTGCCTTTTGCTTTCCTTCTTTCTTGGGCTACTTCCAGTGTTTCAGCAGACAGCCATCTTGCCTTCTTGGTTTTCTTTTTCTTTGGGACGTTTTTTGTTGCCGCCTCCTGAACAATGTTGCGAACTTCTGTCCATAGTTCTTCTGGGACCCTATCTACTAAATCTAGTCCCTTAAATCTATTCTTCACCTCCACTGCATATTCCTTAGGAATATTAGTGAGCTCATATCTAACTGATCTGTGGGTCTTCCCTATTCTCTTTAGTCTGATTCTAAATTTTGCAATAAGAAGTTCGTGATCTGAACTACAGTCAGCTCCAGGTCTTGTTTTTACCGACTGTATAGATGTCCGCCACCTTTGGCTGCAAAGGATGTAGTCAATCTGATTTCGGTGTCGACCATCTGGTGAAGTCCATGTATAAAGTCGTCTTTTAGGTTGTTGGAAGAGAGTGTTTGTTATGCACAGTGAGTTGTCTTGGCAAAATTCTATCAGCCTATGTCCTGCTTCATTTTGTTCTCCCAGACCATGCTTGCCTGTAATTCCAGGTGTCGTCTGACTACCCACCTTAGCATTCCAGTCTCCTGTAATGAAAATAACATCTCTTTTTGGTGTATTATCCAGTAGGTGCTGCAGATCCTCATAGAACTGATCTGCTTCTTCAGCATCTGTGGTTGGGGCGTATATTTGGATCACTGTGATGTTAAATGGCTTACCCTGAATTCGAATTGAGATCATTCTATCGTTTTTTGGATTGTATCCAAGACTGCTTTAGCCACTTTATTATTAATTATGAAGGCTACTCCATTTCTTCTGTGGTCCTCTTGTCCACAGTAGTAGATCTGGTGGTCATCTGATGTGAAGTGGCCCATCCCAGTCCATTTCAGTTCACTGACACCTAAAATGTCTATATTTAATCTTGACATCTCACCAATAACCACATCCAATTTGCCCTGGCTCATAGATCTTACATTCCAGGTTCCTATGGTGTGTTGATCTTTAGAACATCGGATTCGTCGTTCACCACCAGCACCGTCGGCCGCTAGCCGTCCTTTCGGCTTTGAGCTAGCTGCGTCATCACATCTGGGGCTAGTTGAACGTATCCTCTGTTCCTCCCCAGTAGCATTTTGACCATCTTCCGACCTGGGAGTCCCATCTTCCGATGGTATACCGACATATCTTTGGTTGTACTGATCCATTTAGTTTTCATGGCAAGAATACTGGGGTGGGTTGCCATTACCTTCCCCAGGGATCGTATTTAGTCTGACCTCTCTGCCACGACCTTCCCGTCTTGGGTGTCCCTTCACGGTTTAGCTCATGGTTTCATTGAGGTGCTCAAGCTCCAGCACCACGACAAGGTAACGATCTCCTTTGCTGGAGGTCACTGTTCATATGCCATGGCAAATAAAAAGAAAATTTGTATGTGTGTGCATGTACATGTTTAGGGACATCTTTCTTTCTGACAATAATTATTTGCCAGAGGCTCACCTTTTTACTATCTTGGGAGTCTTTTTCACAGAATCTTAGGACAATGTAATATTTTTTCTGCATTTTTTTTTTGTCCATCAAAAACAATGGTTCAGTAAGGAGTATGTGGGGGAATCCAAAATGCTGAAATAACTCTTGGGATTACTTCAGATCCTAACTTTAGATCAGGATTCTTCCATGTGTGAGTCATGAGCAGTTGTTCTCCCTACCCTTCACAAAAGATCATGGGCAAAAATTCAGCTTGCCCTAGCACAATGCGAAAACATGTTGTAAATAAGACTCTAAGACAGAGCAGGGCAGGGTCATTCCCAAGGGAAACAAATATTCCTTGATGAAATATTGCCTACTAATTCATAATGAACTCTGCTACAATACCATTTGTTTCATGTGAAAATTATTTCCAACAATCCACATTTTTACCATGCTATAAACCACCTCCTGATATGTATATATTAGGGCATGGGTCCCCAACCTGTGGCCTGTTAGGAAGTGGGCCGTGGGGCTCCATCCTGCAAACCCCGCCCCTCGGTGCGTGCGATTACCCCACCCCCAGCGCGCACGATTGGCTCCTGCCTGCAAACAACTGCCCCCCGGTGTGCGCGATTGGCTTCCGCCTGCAAACCCCGCCCCCGGTGCACACAATTGGCTCCCGCCTGCAAACCCTGCCCCCCCAGTCCGTGGAAAAATTTTCTTCCACGACTGGTCCCTGATGCCAGAAAGGTTGGGGACTGCTGTATTAGGGGACACTACTTGTTTGCAAAACATTCCTCCATAGAAGCTACTATGAGGGCAGATGCAAACAGGTGATTTGTGTTTTTTTAAACTAATAGTTCATGCAGAGAAGCTCCTCAAACATTTTGCCCATATGGCCCCATATCAGCTGCCTACACTTGAGGAGGCAGTACATAGCCATCAATATTAACAGCCATTGAAAATTTGGTCCCCCACGAACCTGTCCAATCCTCTCTGAAAGCCATCCAAATTGGCTTTATTACTAGAATTGCTGGCAGCGAATCCCACAGTGTAATTATGCATTGTGTTAAAAGTATTTCCTTCTGCTGCTCCTGCATTTGAATGGACGACCTTGAGTTCTAAAATTATTTATTTTTAATTGCATTTAATTAATAAATTGACAAAACATGGTCAATTCTTATCGCAAAATTTAGGCTTAAATTGAAGAACGTAGGGAAAACCACTAGACCACTCAGGTATCACCTAAATCATATCCCTTATGAATATACAGTGGAGGTGAGGAATAGATTTAAAGGATTAGATCTGGTAGACAGAGTGCCTGAAGAACTATGGATGGAGGTTCGTAACATTGTACGGGAGGTAGCAACTAAAACCATCCCAAAGGAAAAGAAATGCAAGAAAGCAAAGTGGCTGTCTGATGAGACATTACAAATAGCTGAGGAAAGAAGGAAAGCAAAAGGCAAGGGAGAAAGGGAAAGATATAACCAACTGAATGCAGATTTCCAGAGAATAGCAAGGAGAGATAAGAAGGCCTTCTTAAATGAACAATGCAATAGAATGGGGAAGACTAGAGATCGCTTCAAGAAAATCGGAGATATCAAGGGAACGTTTTGTGCAAAGATGGGCATGATAAAGGACAAAAAAGGCAGAGACCTAACAGAAGCAGAAGAGATTAAGAAGAGGTGGCAAGAATACACAGAAGAACTATACAAGAAAGATCTTAATGTCCCTGATAAATATGATGGTGTGGTCACTGACCTTGAGCCGGACATCCTAGAGGAGGAGTGGGCAACGTCAGGCCCGTGGGCCGTATAAGGCCCGCGGGGCTCCCACCTAAGGCCCGCGGGGCTCCCGCCTGCAAACCCTGCCCCTTCCACGCAATTGGTTCCCGCCTGCAAACCACGCCCCCCAGTGCTTGTGATTGGCTCCTGCCTGCAAACTCCGGCCCCCGGTCCATGGAAATCCCAGAGACCCCGCCCCCTGCCCCCCCGGTCCCTGGTCATAATTATCCAAACGGCCCTTGGCAGAAAAAAGGTTCCCCACCCCTGTCCTAGAGAGTGAAGTCAAGTGGGCCTTAGGAAGCATTACTAACAACAAAGCTAGCAGAGAAGACAGTATCCCAGCTGAGCTATTTAAAATCCTAAAAGATGATGCTGTTAAAGTGCTGCACTCAATATGCCAACAAATTTGGAAAACTCAACAGTGGCCACAGGATTGGAAAAGGTCAGTTTACGTTCCAATTCCAAAGGAAGGCAATGCCAAAGAATGTTCAAACTACCGTCCAATTGCGCTCATTTCACATGCTAGCAAGGTTATGCTCAAAATCCTACAAGCTAGGCTTCAGCAGTATGTGAACCGAGAACTCCCAGAAGTGCAAGCTGGGTTTCGAAGAGGCAGAGGAACTAGAGATCAGATTGCCAACATTCGCTGGATCATGGAAAAAGCAAGAGAGTTCCAGAAAAACATCTACTTCTGCTTCATTGACTACGCTAAAGCCTTTGATTGTGTGGATCACAACAAACTGTGGGAAATTCTTAAAGAGATGGGAGTACCAGACCACCTTACCTGTCTCCTGAGAAACCTGTATGCGGGTCAAGAAGCAACAGAACCGGACATGGAACAACTGATTGGTTCAAAATTGGGAAAGGAGTACGACAAGGCTGTATATTATCACCCTGCTTATTTAACTTATATGCAGAGTACATCATGAGAAATGCCAGGCTGGATGAATCACAAGTCGGAGTTAAGATTGCCGGGAGAAATATCAACAAACTCAGATATGCAGAAGATACCACCCTAATGGCAGAAAGTGAAGAGGAACTAAAGAGCCTCTTGATGAGGGTGAAAGAGGAGAGTGCAAAAGCTGGCTTGAAACTCAACATTAAAAAAACTCAGATCATGGCATCTGGTCCCATCACTTCCTGGCAAATAGAAGGGGAAGAAATGGAAGCAGTGACAGATTTTATTTTCTTGGGCTCTGAGATCATCGCAGACGGTGACTGCAGCCATGAAATTAAAAGACGCTTGCTCCTTGGGAGGAAAGCTATGGCAAACCTAGACAGCATATTAAAAAGCAGAGACATCACCTTGCCGACAAAGGTCCGTATAGTTAAAGCTATGGTTTTCCCAGTAGTAATGTATGGCTGTGAGATTTGGACCATAAGGAAGGCTGAGCGCCGAAGAATTGATGCTTTCGAGCTGTGGTGCTGGAGAAGACTCTTAAGAGTCCCTTGGACTGCAAGGAGGTCAAATCAGTCAATCCTAAAGGAAATCAACCCTGACTGCTCATTGGAAGGACAGATACTGAGGTTGAAGCTCAAATACTTTGGCCACCTAATGCGAAGAGAAAACTCACTGGAAAAGACCCTGATGCTGGGGAAGACTGAAGGCAAAAGGAGAAGGGGATGGCAGAGGATGAGATGGTTAGATAGCATCACCGATGTAATGAATCTGAATTTGAGTAAACTCTGGGAGACAGTGGAGGACAGGAAGGCCTGGTATGCTATGGTCCACGAGGTCACGAAGAGTCGGACACGACTAAACGACTGAACAACAACATATTAATAAAACCCAGACAAATTAAAAATTGGGAAAGAAGGAAAAAACATGTTATCTTTGCCATGCATATCTTCATCTTACTCTTTTTGGTCCACATCTAACAGGCACCACTGGCTGTAGTCTTGTGCTTTTTTATACCTGCTCTAGTTCTATAAAAGATGGAACGACCAGTATTCCATTGATATAAGGGGCTTATTATATTGGCCGTTCTATTTCCAATTCCTAATGATTTCAAACATGGAAATTCTCTTTTTTTACAGCAGCTACATTCTGGGTTGACATTTCATCAAGCTGTCCATAGCAGCCTTTCTCAACCTTTTGACCCTGGAAGAACCTTGAAATATTTTCCAGGCCTCGGGGAACCCCTGCACATTCAGGCTCAAATATAGGCCAAAAGTTACAAAATTATGATATTCGTTTCATGGGTAGTCCTGTATATATGCATTAAAAGCGTTCTTAAACCAAAAATAAAGATTGAAACTTACCTCTTTAATGTGAAGTTGCCGGAATTTGAAATAATTTTTTAAATAAACCATGATCTCTCAGGGAACCCCTAGTGACCTCTTGTGGAGCCCGAGGGTGCCACGGAGCCCTGATTGAGAAACCCTGGTCCATGGTGTCTCCAAGATCACTTTCCTAGCCATTCACTGCCAGCCGAGCTGCCACTAATGCACAGATTAAATTTAGAGTTTTTGTGCCAGTCTGTATCACTTTACATTTGTTTACACTGAACTGCATTTGCCAGGTTGGAGCGATCTTTCCAGAGCTCTTTGTAATCCCTTTTGAATTTACCAACCTGAACAGTTTGGTATCAGCAGGCACAGTCACTCAATGCTCTGCCTGAACTCTGGCCTTATGGCTGTAATAAACCTGAATTGAAATTGCCTGAACTCCAGATCATTTATGTGTTAAATAATACTGGTCCCAGCACTGATCATAGGGGATACCACCTTGTACATCATGCCAATGTGAGAATTACTCATTTATTTTATTTATTTATTATTATTTAAATTTATATGACTGCCCATCTCCCCCAATCGGGGGACTCTGGGCGGCTTACAATAAAAACTACAATTAAAATACCATAGAAAATTAAAACAACAATATAATATAATATAATAAATAAGTATAAAATCCAATCTAGGCAAATTGATCTTAAAAAATAGGGAGGCCATTATGGTACTAGCCTTCCCCAGGAGGAGCTGTTACCTTTCCCGTCTCAAGCTAGGCGGCAGAACCAGGTTTTCAGATTTTTCTGGAAGGCCGGAAGCAAGGAAACCCACCTCAACTCTGGGGGCAAGATATTCCAAAGGGTGGGCGCTACTGCAGAGAAGGCCCGTCTCCTGGACCCCGCTAGATGAAATTCTTTTATTGATGGGGTCCGGAGCATGCCCTCTCTGCATGACCGGGTGGGGCGGGTCGATGTTATGGGGATAAGATGGTCCATCAGGTATCCTGGCTCCATGCCATCTAGGGCTTTAAAGGTAATAACCAACACCTTGAATTGGACCCGGAAGCAAACCGGCACCCAATGCAGCTCACGGAGCAAAGGTGTTATGTGTGCTGATCTTGATGCACCTAAAATTGCCCGTGTAGCTGCATTCTGTACCAGCTGTAGCTTCCGGATATTCCTCAAGGGCAGCCCCATGTAGAGCGCATTGCAGTAGTCTATATGGGAGATGACAAGGGCATGAGTGAACGTTCGGAGAGCATCTCGGTCCAGGAATGGGCATAACTGGCACACAAGCCGAAGCTGCACAAAGGTCCTCCTGGCCACGACTCCCACCTGCTCTTCGAACAGGAGTCGTGAGTCCAGGAGGACCAGGTTCCGCACCGGTTCCAAGTGGGGCAGTGCCAACTCACCCAGAACCAAAGATGACAATTTCCCGGATACCGAGGGGCCATCAATCCACAGCCACTCAGTCTTGCCAGGGTTCAGCTGAAGCCTGTTGTTCCCCATCCAGGCCCCCACAGCCCCCAGGCACTGAGACAGGGCGGCGACCGCATCACTTACTTCACCTGGGATGGAGATGTACAATTGAGTATCATCTGCATATTGATGATACCTCATCCCATGGTGATGGATGATCTCACCCAGCGGTTTCATGTAGATGTTAAATAGGAGAGGAGAGAGAACCGAACCCTGTGGCACCCCACATAAGATTTGGATTGATATTAAAGCTTGTATGATTCCATTTTTCTCTAATGATTTAAAGTTTGTTTGATATTTTAAGATTTATAAGATATAAGATAGATATAAGATATAAGTGTTTGGTTTTAAGTTTAATAAGGTTAAGATTGTTGTAGCACTATTAAGTATAAAAGTAGATAATTTAATATTGTTATAATTTCATTTTTATTATAGTGGCCAGAAATATGTAGAATAGTGGTAGGAAGAAATTACATAAATAAATGGGTTCCTTTTGGGGGGGGGAAGTTGATTTAAAGATTTATATATTTATTTATTTTTAGATATATATATATAAGCGGAGGGAGCAATAGTCTTTAGTGATTTTTATAATCTGCCTATGGACTGATTTATAGAAATAATATGATCTTGGTTAGATTTAGAGGAAGGGGTTAACTATGGAAATTGCTGTATATTCTTGTTGTTGAAAATCGGAAGTCATCTTGTAATTTCTTAAAAAATCTTTTTTCATTTTCTGTTTTTCCACTTTTCTTTTCTTCTTTTTTGTAGTTTTTTTTGCTTTTTTGTAGTTTTTATCTTTGCTTCAAACTCAATAAAATTCTTATAAAAAAAATGACTTGGAAAAAGTGCTTCAAACCTCACATGAGCACTTCTCTGCACTACAATTCAAGCAGCTTCTTTTTTCCCCCAGACATCTGTATCAGCCTGGACAAAAAGTCTGGCTGCTTTAAAGAGTCAATTCATTAAAGTTAATGTGACTCCTAAAGCAGCTGCACCTTTTTTATGCACACATGGAAGTCTGAAAAAAGAAAGGTGTTATGATGAATAACAGAGAGGTGCTATGCTCGCATCAGAATTAAAGCACTTCTTCTTAATTAGTTTTGAAGCTTGCATGGCTCTAGCGTTTAGGTCACTGAGTCCAACTTCATGCTTAGTGCAGATGGCTATCTAGTCTCTGCTTGAACACATCCGGTGTAAGGGTTAGCTTAGCTTAACCAACGCCATCTTGCTTTTGGAACCTGCTTGCTAAAGGGAACTAGGTTATAGGAGATTGCAGAGACCTTGCTGCTGTCTCTAGGGCAGGGCTTTCCAAAGTGCTGCCGCCGGCGACAAACCAGTGGCGGCAGCGGTGGCAGTGCGGTGGCGGCGTGCGCATGCACGGTGGCGGCGTGGGGGGGTGCACATGCATGGCGGCGGTGCGGGGGGCGTGCGGCGGCGCGCGTGTGCACGGTGGTGGCGCGGGGGGCGTGCAGCGGCGCGCGCATGCACAGTGGCGGTGGCAGCGGCGGCAGCCTCTGCTAAAACGCGGAAGCACTGATGCCGCGCCGCTGCCGCTGCTGCCGTTCACACGCGTGCCGCCGCTTCCGGGTGGTGTGGCGACACACCACGCTGTGTGTGGCGACACACTTTTGTGTCGTGACACACAGTTTGGAAAGCTCTGCTCTAGGGAGATAACACTCTCCAAGGATTGTTTACAATACCAGGAGACATGCAGACTGCCCCTGGAGGTTTCTAAGATGCTTACTGCTAGCAATGCTGATTCAGGAACCTTGCCCTCTGACTAGAAGGAGAGTTCATTATGCTTTCTTACTGAGCTTTGCAAACCCTATATAAGTACTGAACTTGTGATGTGTGTGTGTGTGGATCTTCCCAGGCATTTTACTGTCATGATGTCTGTGGAGACCTCCACCCAGCTTTGTCTTGGCCAAAATAAATGCTGTTATTTTATATCTCCAAGCCTCGACTCAAGACTGTTATTGGTAACTTCAGGAACTTGGGTAAAACAGTGTAAGCAGGGGCCTTACATGGAAAAGGGATTTCATCACATCTTTAGATAATTATTTCCATTGTCAAAATGCTGTGTTGAGATGTTCTTCCCAACATTCATCCAAAATCTGTCTTCCCATAAATAAGACGTTCTGTGGTGAACAGGTCTTGGACTTCTTCTGTGTGACATCAGTCCAGGTACTAGGTCATATTGTTGTGGTTCCCCTCAACTCTAAACGTATCAACTTTTCTTTTGGATATATTTCCTATGTTGCCTTTCGCTGAACCCATTCCATTTTATCTGAGTGCATCTCCACACAAAGATTTTATCCCTTTTCAAAATTGGTTCTCGACCTGATAGGATGACACCAGCTAGCTTTGAGAGATATTTTATTTTATTTTATTATTTTATTTTGTGGCTTATAAGCCACTCCAAAACCTATTCTGAGCAGCCTGCAATTCCTACTTTTGTAACTTAAAATGAATAATATAAACAATAACAATCCAACAATCTATATAACAACAACATGTAAAAACCAGGATTATAACAATCAATGGCCCCAAATTATTCCAGTCCCCTTAGTCTGATGCAATGGTGATGTATTTATGGACTGTCTAAAAGCCATAAGGGAAGGGATCATTCAGATGTCTGGGTTATTCGAAGTCCTTGCAGATGGTAGCCTCTGAAGGAGGGAACCTGACACAAGTCTGCCCTACTCAGTTTTATCAGGCAAGCAGATGTTATGAGGAGAAGGCAGTCCTACAGAAAGCTAAACCTGAACCACGAAAAGCTTTAAAGCTGGCAACCAGGGCCTTGAACTTTACTTAACCAGTGAAGCTCTAGAAGTAGAGGTGTTACATGTGTGTACTGAATCACACCCATAACTACTCAGGCTGCTGTGTTCTGAACTGCTATAGCATAGCTTTCCAAACTGTGTGTCGCGACAAATTAGTGTGTCGCGACAAAACCCGGAAGTGCTGGTGGCGCGTCCCCGCTGCCCCTGCAGCGGCGCATGTGGTGACAGCAGTGGCATGTGCGGTGGCGAGGGCAGTGGCACGCCATCAGTGCTTCCGGGTTGTAGTGCGAAACATGAGGCCGCCGCCGCTGCCGTACACAACGACGACACGCGCACCGCCACACCGCCGCTGCCGTTGGTGTGTCGCCAACGGCGGGACTTTGGAAAGCACTAAGCTATAGCTTCTGAATGCTCTTCAAGGGCAGCCCCATGTAAAGCACATTACAATAATCCAACTGAGAGGTGACTAAAGCATGAGTGACTGCAAGTAAAGTCTCCCACTTCAAGAGGCATTGTTTTCAAAGTGATTATAGAAATATTGATTTATAATCTGCTCTGGAAACTTTCCAATGATCTATGTTAGATTGTCATTGCCTGGTCTGCAGTTTCCTGAAGCCTATTGCTTTATCTTTTTGAGGATATTTGCCCTCCTCAATTATTTGGCACATCCTGTAACATAATGGATGTAGTTTGGACCAGACTGTTAGCATGCATCTAGGATACTATTTATCTGTCCCTGGAGATTTAAATTTACTCAAGATAAGTAGGTGTTCTCTGATCATGTTTCTGTCAACTCAAGCTGAAGCATTATCCCTTCAACCTGCTTTTCCCATAGTTGCCTAGTCAAATATATATACTCTTGTTGGAGAAGCTCAAGTCAAAACGAGTTATGTAGTTCTACCTTTTGTTATCTATTAGCATTCTACCATCTTCACTGAGCAGTTAATATACCATTTTTCCCTCATCTTATTATTTTAAATATATTGCATTTATTTATTTATTGGCAGCCTTCATCAGCCTCAGTTCATTCTGAGCTTTAGCTTTCCCGGTATGTTCTTTAGGATTCTTGGTTATTTATACAAACACTTCCTCGGTGACCTCTCCTTCTACCTTCTGTATGTATCTATTTTAATTACATTTTTTACATTACATTAATTACATTTTCTGTGTTGCTATATTGGTTATCTTCCATTCCCCTTTCTCCTTGGGACAGTTTACAAAGTGCTTTTAATATCTCTTTTTTAAGGAATTCCCATCAATTTTGAGTTTCTTTTCTCATAGTTTCTCTTGCCATAGAAATCAACTTAGTAATGACTTTATTAAAATCTGCTTTCTTGAAGTCCAAAGAGCATGTCTGATTATATTCACTTTTACTTTTCTTTAAAATTGAGAACTGAAACATTTACACCTAACCATGGCCCAAAGAGGGGGCATGGTGGCTCAGCGGGTAAGACGCCAGGCTTGTCGATCGGAAGATCGCAAGTTCGGAGGTTCAAATCCCTAGCCCTGCGTGCGGGGTGAGCTCCCGCACTAGCTCCAGCGCTTGCTAACCTAGCAATTCGAAAGCATGCAAATGCAAGTAGATTAATAGGTACCACTTCGGTGGGTAGGTAACAGCGTTCTGCGCACATCATGCTGGCCACATGACCGCGGAAGCATCTTTGGACAATGCCGGCTGTTCGGCTAACAAATGGAGATGAGCACTGGCCCCTAGAGTCGGACACGACTGCACAAATGTGCGGGGGGAACCGTTACCTTTTTATGACCCAAAGATGTCCTTTTTTTTTTTGCTATGTCTCCCTGAAGTTGTCTTCATCTCATCCTTGGCCCATGAGTTTTCATGTTTGTTGAGCTCTCAACACATCTCTGAATCTTTTTCCTGGTTAATTGAAGACAGCTCAGACTCCATCAGTCTATATATGAATTATTATTATTTTTTGTGGTGGTGGGGGGAGTCCCAGTATGCATCACCTTTAACTGCATTGCATTTACCATCTGGGTGACCATTCACTTTTCAGGAGGTCTTCACAATCACTTTATCACCCTGAATAGTCTCATCCACAAATGTGGCCCACTTACCCCTGAGTCAAGATCTTTTATGAAGTTATAAAATTCTGATCCCAGAATTGATCCTTGAGGGCAGAGCTTTCCAAACTGTGTGTCGTGACACAAAAGTGTGTCGCCACACACAGTCTGGTGTGTCGCCACACAACCTGGAAGCGCTGATCATCATCAGCGCTTCCGGGTTTTCCTGCGGCGACACACCAATGGCGGCGCACAAAAACTGAAAGCGGCAGCAGCGCTTCCGGGTTTTTGCGCACTGCCGCAATGGCGGCACTTCCGCAGCGACACACCAACGGGCGGTTGGTGTGTTGCCGCGGGAAAACCCGGAAGTGCCGCCATTGCGGCAGTGCGCAAAAACCTGGAAGCGCTGCTGCTGCTTTCAGTTTTTGCGCGCCGCTGTTGGTGTGTCGGTTGGTGTGTCGCCGCGGGAAAACTTTGGAAAGCCCTGCTTGAGGGATTCCTGTGAGAAAATTGCCCATTTTTCAGTATTCAATATTCCTACTGTTGACTTTCTGGTTTTTATTGAGTTATCAATGCATACAAGGGCTGCTTCTCTTATTCTAGGGCTGTTTAATTTACTCAAGAGCTGTTGATTAGGGTTTTTTCAAAGACTTTTTGAAAATCCAAGTATGCAATGACAACAGGGTCACCTTCCTGCATGTATCTGTTGATACACTTAAAAAATTACAGTAGCTTAGGGAGGGAAGATTTATTTTTTGGGATCCATGCTGATTTCCTTTAGCTAGGCTTGTTCCTATGCACTTAGTTATTTTTAATTTACCATTTATATCCATTTGTCCTGAATAGATGTTAGACTTTCTCAAATTTCCCAAATCTTTTTCTTCTGGGTCCTTTAAAAAAACTGGTACCACACTGGCTATCTTCCAGCCTCTGGCACAGAGCACAACTTAAGGGAAAAGTTAGATATTTTTGCTAGATAGTGAGCAATTTTACATTCCATTTCCTGAGGTGTAGATGAGTAGATACTCTCAGTACCTGGAGATCTGTTATTGTGTAGACCCTCAAGATGACCCAGAGTATTTATCTGGATATCTCAATTTGCTTTAACTGCCTCAACTCCCTCCCTGAAAAAATACAGGTCATGTTTCTACCTTCTGTCGTACAGACAGGTGGAAAGAATTCATTCGGGTTCTCTCCAATCTCCCTATCTTCCTTTTCTTGTCTAATGGCCCAAAAGCTACCCTGGCAAGTTTTCTGATTCAAATATATTTAAAGAACCAGAGTCTTAATATGCTGGTATAATAATAATAATAATAATAATAATAATAATAATAATAATTCCTTATTATCAACTCAAATACTTTTTTTCTGCCAGAGCTTGTGCTCCTTTTTGTTCTCCTGGTAGAATAGGCTTTCCATTTCCCAAAGGAAGTCTTCTTAATATTTACAGCTTTCTGGATACTAGTGGAAAGCCACGTTATACAACAACCAGACGCCAGGGTAAGTTCATAGTTCTTTTCTGTTATCCAGTTTGAAGACATGTAACAAACACACTCCATACTCACAGGATTCCCTTCTTTCTCCACCGTAACTCCATGAATTCTCCCATACAACTCCTAGCCTCACCCCACAATCCCAAACCATGCTGGTCTCTTCTTGGACCTGGTTGACTCTTTTTTATAATGAGGAATACATTCTAGTTGAGTTTCAGTTGTGATTTTAAATAAACTTTTAGGCATTATGGAGGGACCTGGGCTTGATTTGTCCTTTCAGTCTCTTTTTTACCAGTCCCTCATTTTTTAGAACTTTTCTATAGTGTAGTCCAGGGCTTTCCAAACTTTTCCCGTTGGTGACACATTAATGGCGGCGTGCGAAAAAACCCGGAAGCGCCGCCACTGTGGTGCTTTCGGGTTTTCGCGCACTGCGGTGGTGGTGGCGGTGCTTCCGGGTTTTTGCGCGCTGCAGCGGTGGCGGCAGCGGTGTTCTGGTGTGCCATGCAAAAACCTGGAAGCACTGATGGCCTGCCGCCGCCGTGTGCACGGCCACGCGCGGCGATGGCGTGCCATCAGCGCTTCCGGGTTTTGACGTGACACACCTGGGCCCCGCAGGCGACACACAGTTTGGAAAGCTATGGTGTAGTCCAGTGCTTTCTAAAGTGCTGCCGTTGGCGACACAGCAACGGTGGCAGTGGCAGTGGCGGTGGTGCAGCGGCGCATGCGGGGGCGGGGGCGTGCACGGCGGCAGCGCGGGGGCGTGCGCGGGGGTGTGCATGGCAGCGGCGGCAGAAGCCTCCGCTAAAACGCGGAAGCGCTGATGGTGCGCCGCCGCCGCCGTCGTACATGCTCCCGCTGCCGCTTCCGGGTTGTGTGGTGACACACCAGACTGTGTGTTGCGACACACTAAAGTGTCGCGACACACAGTTTGGAAAGCTGTGGTGTAGTCAAATGTGATTCTGAACTCTGCTGGTAGTTTTCCATTGGCACATATGCTATATGTAATAGCTTTAAGGTCACTCTTTCCCATTGGTTCCACACCCTTGTCAATGGCGACCAAAGAATCTCAGGATTTTGTCCAAATGAAAAAAAAACAAGCGAAAGGGTGAACTAAGCTCCACCCCATAAAAAAGGGGCTGAGTTTGTGTTGCCACAGTGAGATACACTTTTGCTATCCCTCCTCCCCCATGGATGCTCTGCATTTTGCCTCAGATCATGGTGGTTACTATTTAGGATTAAATAGAAGCTTGCCTCCTCTTTGGTTCCAAGACCAACTAGACTAAGGCAGTCTTTAGGGTAGTGTTTCCTAAACTTTTTGCTCTCAGGACCCTTTCCCACTTTTAAAAATTATGGAGGCCCCCAAAAGAGTTTTTGTTTGTATGGGTTATATTTATCAATATTTACCATATTAAAAATTAAAATTGATGCGTTCATAGAATATTTATATATTGAATCATGTAAAAATAACTATATTAAACATATTAGATATTAACATAAATAAAATAATTTTCATGAAAAAAACTATATTTTTAACAAATAAAAATAATAATGAGAAGAGTGTCATTGCAAGTATCTTCAATATCTGGCAAATAATTTTGATTTCAAGGACCCCTGAGAGGGTCTTGGGGACCCCCAGGGGCCTAGGACACTTTAAGAAACACTGCTTTAGTCTATTTAGAGACGTGGTTTCCTTGTTTTTGCCTGAGCATAAAACAAAGTTTTGTTTTTAATTTCCATATCATCATGGTTTGAGGCATAGCATAAGTATGCAGCTGTGCAGTGTGCAGTTTTGGCATCAATATAGTTAGTTTATGATTAAGGATGTGCAAAATATTCTATGCAAGTACCATTTCATGAATGAAATGAATATCATTTCATTTCATAAGGGGGCATGGTGGCTCAGCGGGTAAGACGCCAGGCTTGTCGATCGGAAGATTGCAAGTTCGGAGGTTCGAATCCCTAACCCTGCGTGCGGAGTGAGCTCCTGTACTAGCTCCAGCTGTTGCCAACCTAGCAATTCGAAAGCATGCAAATGCAAGTAGATTAATAGGTACCACTTCGGTGGGTAGGTAACAGCGTTCCGCACGCGTCATGCCAGCCACATGACCGTGGAAGCGTCTTCGGACAACGCTGGCTCTTTGGCTAACAAACGGAGATGAGCACTGGCCCCTAGAGTCGGACACGACTGCGCAAATGTGCGGGGGGAACCTTTACCTTTTTACCATTTCATGCACAGAACAGCTGGTTTGGGGTAGTTCATGGCTGAATCAAAGCAGAATCATTTTGGATATATGGGACCATATACAGAACAAAATTGTTGCCTATCTTAAGCAGTTTGGCAGAACTTCTGGAATGCAATGGCTTGTTCCAGATTCAATACAAAACCCATTTTTGTTTTACACACAGCCCTGTTGTGCAAGTTTTGTAATAGATTTCAGAACCAACTGAAAATCTGTCTTCTTATGTATTACCAAACTGAATGTTCTAAGTTTTAATCAAAGCAATTAAAGAAGGACTTTAAGTCCTGTTAGAAAATTTTTAACTAAGATAGGTTGAACAATTTCTTTTCTGTGGGGCCTTGCATAGCAAAGCACATGTGTGTGATCATGGTAGGTAGGTAGATATTATCCAAGAAGCAATAGTGGTATATGCATAGCAAATGAAGTCCTTTATTATAAATCCACCATGTTCCTTCCAATTTACACTGGGCAGGGAACATCATATGGTATCTTTCTTTTCCAATTTCAAATATTTTCCATTCATTTCCCAACCCCTTGTTTTTGTTCGTTTTGTTTCTTTCCCTGTAAAGTAAAACGAAGACGAAGGAAAGCTTTTTTGAGATCAGCGCCGCGTCCCACGAAGGCTGCAATTATGTGCCCCAAAGGAAGTAAACGCGAGACCGAGGCAGACTGCGTGGAAGGTCAATGCTTTATTTAAAGTAGTCAGAGTTCTCCAGAATTTGAGGAAGATCTGCCCTGAACTTCTTTGCATTTTTTCTTTGGAAAGGCTTTGCAGTTTAGTCCCGCCCATCGTCACAGATGAAGTCAGAGTTTGGCCTGGGAGGAGGAGGACGCCTGGTTCCCTCCAGCTGGGTCTTCTCTCAAAAGCCACGCTCCAGGCCGGGGGCCGGGCTGAGCCGGAAGCACAGCTGGACACCACTCTCGTAAACCTCGCGGTGCGTAGGCCGCTCTCTTCCTAGCTTGGCGCTACCGCCGGCCTGTTTTGTCCGTCTGCCGGAGGCAGCCGGGAGTGCGCAGGTCGCGGCTCCGGCGGCACAACAGCTCCTTCGGGGGAGGCGCGCTTTGAACGAGCCGCCGGGAGGCAGAGGAGGAGTGCAGCGGCGGAGCTACCGCTGGCGGGCCATGGGGAGCCTGAAGGAAGAGCTGCTGAAGCCCATCTGGCACGCTTTCACCGCCCTCGACTTGGACAAGAGCGGTAAAGTCTCCAAGTCGCAGCTGAAGGCAAGTCAAGGAGAGATGAGGAGAGCGCGCGCCGTCGACGAGACGCGGGGATGGGACGGCTGGGGCCGTTTCTGGGGGACCTCGGTGGGAAGCCCTTTTGCTGCCCCCGGTGGCGCCTCGCTAGGCACTTCCCCATTTTGGCGGACGCGCTGCTCTTAGCGTCTGCTTCCCGGCTGGGGCAGAGCGGCAGGGAAGGCGGCGCAGAGTAACGGGCTGGGGTAGCCCCGGCTCCACTGCTCAGCCGGGTTATCAGACCCAACTTCTTCTCCACCTGGAAAGGCTTTTCCTTTGCTTTTCACAGTGGCAGAGGAAAGAGGTTCCGGGAGCGTTTTGGGCTCAGAGCTAAAACAGATTTGGAGCTTCCCTTAGGAAGGGAGATGGAGGTGGTAGAGGCCGTTCTGGTTCCTCCCAGGTGAGATGCTTTCATTTGCAGAAAGGCTCCCTTTTGGGTGTACTTCTTGCAGGACCTTACCTAAGAGCTTTGTTCACATTAAGCCATTGGTTGCTTTGCCAGAGTTTATTAAGTAAGCCACAATTGTGTGGGTTCACAGGACATGCTGAGCATAAAGCATGTTTTTAGGTCCCAGAGGCTGGGTTCAGACAATACTTGAGGCCAAAACCAAATAAACCACATAATTACTTAGTGTGATATTTGAACTCAGGCGGGATTTGATCAGTCTTGGTCACAGTAACCTTGGGCTCAGTCTGGGAGAATCCAGAAATCAAAGTAAGTTCTTCTTTCAAGGTGGGCCTCTGAGGGACCTATAGTAGTTCCCCATGAGGGGAGATGTCATATTAATTAAATAGTTAGTTAGTTAGTTAGTTAGTTAGTTAGTTAGTAACAGTCACCCCCTCCACCAAGCCCAGAATTTTGTTTCTATTGGTTGGAGATTGAACATGTTTTTTTTTCTTTAGATGAGGTTTTATTTTTTATGGGTCCAAATAAAATAATTCACTGGCACAGGACCCAGCATGCAGGTTTCAAATTATTAGTCCATCTTTATCAAGAACCCTAGAGGAAATATAAAAAGAGGAAAAAAAACTTTTTTTCCCCTTGATATCTGAATAAGGATATTATGTGGTAACTCAGATGCTATTTTGTTTTGACCAGTTTAAAGTACTTGTAAATGCCATACTAGTTTCTTATATTATTTTATGTGTATTTTCTATGCAGCATGACTCTTAGGGGCACTTGGCTATCAGCTATGGTGCGTTTAATGTAAATGTGATGATGTTGGATAGCTAATTTTGCTGTGTGCCCATTTTGTAATTTAGGATGAGTTCATTGTCCATTCAAATATAGGCATGCTAATGTTCTGTAAATGCTGAAATAGCTAAATGTGCATGTGGGGTGGAGTTATATCCCAGACAGCTTACATGCCAAATGTATGCATTATGCAGGTGCTTCAGTGCAGATTAGAGGTTACACACATGTACTCATATTCTCAACATGTTTGATCTTGTGGATAGACTATTCAGAGACAATGTTATACCACTAGGGAGAGAGAGCTGATTTATCTTAGATGGCCAAATCTGACATACTTTTAAAGGGCAACAAACTCTTAATTATTGATTTCATTGTGTCTGTGTAAGAGACAAAATCTGGGGTAGAGTGCCCAATTTGCATGGAAAAAACAAGGTTCAGTCCTTGATAGTTCCACATAAAACTTGGGAATTCCCCTGTCTTGAAGAGCCACTGCCAATCAGATAGACAAGACTGCTTTAGCTGGATTTTTTAAAATACAATTTTTATTAAAACTTTTAAACAAGAAGATAAGAACGCGAACTAATATAAAGTAAGAAAGAAAAAGGAAAAATAAATCAAAGAAAAAGCATAAAGTGCAAGGAAGAAAAAAAAGTTGAGGAAAAATAGAAAAGAAAGAAAAAAAGATATAAAGAAGGGGCTTTCGATATTCTTCACAGCAATTATAAGTAAAATATATTTTAACCTCTCTAACGGTACATCATATTACTCTTCTTTCTATAATATATCCTGTCTAATAAAACCATAAATAACAAGTTCATTTTTTTCATTTTTATGCAAAAAGTCTATAAGAGGCTTCCGGTCACCAATAAATGTAGATAGTGTTTTGTCTAATCAAAGAAGTCCATTTATCCATTTTAGCAAAATCTGTCAACTTTACCAACCATTCCTCCATAGTGGGTAGTGTCAAATCTTTCCATCTCTGTGCATATATTAAACTCGCCACAGTACTCGTATATTGAAACAATCTTCCATGGCTTCTTTCTAACTGTCCATTACTCCTAAAAGTAAAAGTTCTGGCTTCAACTCAATATTGATCTTTAAAATCCTCTGTATCAAAGTATGTATTTGAATCCAAAATTTTAAAACTTTTTTACATGTCCACCAAGGATGATACAACGTCCCTTCATGTTGTTCATATTTCCAACATACATTTGAAATGCCTTTATACATTCTAGATAATTTATATGGCGTCATGTACCAACAATACATCATTTTATAAAAATTCTCTTTAAGATCATAACATAATGTAAATTTCAACCCTTTTAACCTCATCTTATCCCATTGATTCATCTGTATATTATAACCAAAATTCTTAGCCCACTTTATCATACAATCTTTAACCCATAGCTTTCCAAACTCTGTGTCGCGACACTTTAGTGTGTCGCAACACACAGTTTAGTGTGTCGTGAAGCGGCGGTGGGGGCGTGCACAGCGGTGGCGTGGGGGCGCGCGCGGTGGCGGCGGCGTGCATGGCGGCAGCGGTGCGCCATCAGAGCTTCTGCATTTTAGCGAGGCCGCTGCTGCCGCCGTGCACACTGCCACTGCTGCGTGTGCCCCCGCGCCGCTGCCACTGCCGCCATTGGTGTGTTGCCAACAGCGGCAGTTTGGAAAGCACTGCTTTAACCTGTTCTTCCGCCATTTCAAATTTCAACAAAAGTTTATACATTTTAGCAATTACATGTTCATTATCAGTACACGATTGCACTTCAAATTCTGTCTGTCTTTGCTCCATACCATAAGTCTTTTTATCCATTTAAATCTTTCAAGTAACTGTAAATGGGAAAACCATTGAAAACTATATCCTTCTGCTATTAGTTGTTCTCTTGATTTGATTTTAAATTCCCCTTGATAGTTTTCCAATAAGTCCCAGTATGTCAACCATTTATGTTTATCTGTCATTTGTCTTCTATAAAATGCTTCTTGAGCTGAGATCCATAAAGGTGTTTTTGGGCACAACCTGGGTTTATATCTATTCCATATTCTCAATATGGCACGTCTAATAAAATTATTTTTAAAGTCCACATAAGACTGCTTTAGTTGGATTAATGCCTTGATTTGGAGTAAAGTAATTGCCATTGTTTTCTAAATTTTTGCAGCTTTGTTAGGTGTTATTTGTCTACCTCAGATATCAACATATTTTGGGCATTTCTAAGAATAGTCCCTAATACTGCTTGTTGTGGGTGTAGATATGTGAAAGTGAATCAAATAAGATAAAGTTGGCCTTGAGTTGAGCTCAGGTCCTTGGTGACACAACCATGCTGACATGGAAATAATATGCAGTTTTCTTGGCGGCAGTACTGGAGTGATTTTGCCATTTTCTTCTAGGATGTTTTTCAACTTCCCAGTACAGCCTATATAGGTCTGGTATTTCCTAATTGTCTCAGTCCAAGTACTAACCAGGCCTGACCCAGTTTAGCTTCTTAACCCAGACATGGTAGATCTGTTTAGACCTACTGAAAGTGAAAGGTTCTTATTCTAGAGTTGCCTCTAATTTATTCTAGTCAATAGAATTTAGCTTGAATTTCTGGAACAGATTAGGAAGATATAAAGCTGCCCTACAGAAACAGTATCTTATTCTAGTCCTTGGGTAAAAAGTAAAGAATCTAGAGAGAGCATGAGCTTTCCCTGTTTCTGGACACACATCCTTTCCTTAGTTGCCTCTGATTTATAGTAAGGTAAATTAAACTTAGTAGTTCTAAGGTGGAAGAAGGTGGATGGGGAAGGAAACCCATGTATATGGTTTTTAAAAATGTATTTCATTCTTGAGGCATCCACTTTTGGTTTTACCATACCTAGTTTTGTCCTTGCCCTGATTTCACGAGTTCCCCAAACCCCCCCATAAAACCCACTTTATCCTAAAATGGTTTCGGGCAATGATCTTTCACATCACCGTTATTAGAGCCTTTTAATTGTCAGGGATGGAACCCAGATCTTCTACAAAGTTCTGCCACTGAGGTGTGGTCCCTCCTTCAGTATTTCAAATAATGGGACACAAAAAAGTTTGTTTGACAGTATGTTTTGAAACAAAGGCATAATTCTATCATTAGTTTGGGATGTGGACCTCCCCTGTTAAAAATTTGTTAAGTGATTAAGCACAATTATATCAGGCACGAACAACTATTGAGCTAAAAATTAAATTTGGCCTAGAAGACTTTGCCGCATTTGCTGTAATTGTCTGTTCAAATATTGCTGAATTATAATTGCTCATTACTGTAGATCTTTTTGTGCCATGTAAATTAAGAACATATAATCTTAGCTATCTCAGGCCATGATTGGACTGCCAGGCACAATTGGAATTAAGCTAATAGAGACATTTTTATTATAAGAATTATTCCATCTTTGTATTTTATATTTAACTTAATACTGCAAAGCATAAAAATGTAGCATGTCCCACCCCTTCCTTTCAGTTGGTGGTGGTTCTTTCTACTCCATTGATCTACAACATTCAGGCACCCAGATGAAAGAACGGGGTTTTGTTTCAGCTCAGTGTGGAGCGGAATGTGCCGAAGGGAGGCATTCTATGCCCGAGTGCAAATAGGACAAGTAGTCAAGAGCTCCATTCTTGCTACATACTCTGAGGAGCGTTCACCACAGCGCTCTTGCACAGCTTGTAGATCTTTGATCTGCAAATCTGGGCATATCCAGCAGGCTCTCTTGGCCCTCATTTCCTCTGGTTGAGCCAACACTAAAAATGTTTTGAATAGGCTTCTACACCTGTGGAACGCCTCAGATAGTAGATCATTGTAACATCAGTTTGGCTGTAGTCTGTGCTGGCAACTCTGAGTCCTGTTAATAATTCACAGCAGTATAAAAGATTTAGGCAGCAGTGAATGCAGTCCCAGAATTCCTTTCTGTATTCTGCAAATTGTCATCTCTGGAATTTTTATAAACATTTGTGGGAATCGTACGCTGTTCTTCAAAAGTGTTCTTCTGTCTTTTTACTTTAATTGAGATTGCGGGTGGTAATCCTAAATCAAAAGCTTAAATATGAGATTGTTGCCTTGGAATTTGAGAGTAGATTTAATATCATGGAGTAGATGGGCAAGATTAATGAAAGTATCTTGTGTTTCCTGTTTCCTATGGTTCTCTGTCATGTCCAAAATATAACACTTGCATCTTTCTCTCTCCACCACCACAATGGTGCCATGGAAGCTATCATATCCTCATATACATGCACTGCTTACTACAAGGAAAAAACATTGCTCTAGTTTGGATATTGTGGAGAAGAATAAGGAATAGGAAGAACCAAGCATGTGTCTTCTGTTTTTTCTGCATTACATTGAATAATTTCTAGCATAGTGGATGGGGTATCAGTTTTCTGTGTGAAAGTGCAGTGGAAATTTATTAACTTTACATTGACAGTTCCTAGGGCAGAGATGCAGCAGGCAGTTATAGAAGCTTCTGTAGTTTGAGTAGTCAAAAGCTTATGAGTTTTTTACTTAAGGTTGTAGCATGCCCGCTTTTACCGTACTGTACCCTAAGATAGTTGCATCATGAAGTTTATTTAGTTTTTCTGTTTAATCAAATTTTAGATTGTTTTAAGCTTTGCTGCTCTACTGTTTTTGAAATTTTAGGCTTCAGTATAAAAAAATCTTCTGGATATTATTATTGCATGTATACCTTGAATCTAAATATATACAGTTTTTTCATTTAAAACTTTGTAAAGTTTTTGCTTTGCATGTGGCAGGTTCAAAACCTGATGGACTGCTTTCTGGCTTGAGGGAAGTGGAAGATAATACTAGAAAAGATTTAGACATGTTGAGACATTATAAACCAAATCTGTTGTGTCTTGCATTTTTTTTTAAACCCACAAAACATTACAGTAGAGGAAATCTAATAGTGACCAGACTTTTGTGAGGGGAGGGGAGTAGAGACTCTGTCCCTTGTTAAATTAGCCTACCCATTCTGCAGCGTACATTGCCAGTTCAGCAGAGCCTCCATTTTGTTCTAAATCATCTTCATGCTGAGAGATGGATTCTTCAAAATTGTCTGTCTTCTCCCTCTTATACTGCAGCATCCTACCAAGGCAATACTATAAAGAAGTCCGCTGTATTTTTTTGGCTCGGGCCCACATTTTTTCCTTTTTTATTTTCACGGGTTTTATCTGAGATTTAATCCATGTATTTTACTGCTTTTTAAAAAAAGCAGGAAACTGTACCATTGTAATTCAGTTTGTTGCTGAATTTTGGTGGCAAGATCTTGGAAGGACCCCCTTCTTCCCCAAAAGCTGTGTATTGTCCATCTTTAGTCTATAATATAGTAGATATTTTAACACTGCAAAAGAGCTGTAGGGTAGGCAGCCTCAGCAGTTTTAAGGCAGTTCTTAAGGCTAAAACTTCTAGTTCAAAGAGGAAATGGTGTAAGTATTAGAGCCCAGTGAAGCAAGGCATTGTAGAAACGGAGGAGGAAGTGCTACAGTGAAAAACTAGTGGAAACTTAGTAATGTTTGGGACAGAGCTGTATTAAACTCTGTTAAGCAAATATTGTTCAGGATATCCTTATGTTACTTGGAATGAATGAAACACCTATAACTCATAAATTACAAGATTCTGTCACTGAACTACACAATTTCTGAACTACATATGAATTTCCACAAGGAGGATAGCTCTAAGTAAGATCTGCTTAGAAAAACCTGATTCATGGATGGATGGATGGATGGATGGATGGATTTATGCATGCATGCATGCATGCATGCAAATGGATTCACTCCAGTTATGTATACAGTGTGAACTGTGAGGGTGCCTTGTTTGGTGAGAAGAACTCAGGCATGGTGGGGATAATGCTGGGAATTTTGAGGGCCACCATATCTGTAAGGTTCCAAGACGGGGAAGGGTGCTTTGTGGGATCCTCCAGATTATTTACTGGAATTTTTAGTTGGCTGCTCTAAGAGATACACTCCTTCAGCATTTGGGAGCATGTGGGGGGAGAGGAGGTCCTTTGGTTTCATTGGCGATCACTCGTAGCCGAGTAAGATTGTCTTCCAAAGGTAAAATTTTAACAGTGGATCCGTAAGTGGCTGTAAAGGCCAATTCTGGATCCGCACAACCTCCCACAGTGAGGGCATAGGTTTCCGGGTGGGAGACGGTCATGATGAGGGTTTGCCTGATGTGCCTTCCTTTTAGCTTGTTTCTCCCTTTCGCCCTGTACTCGTGCTTCTTCAAAGTCCATAGCGCCATTAATAAAGGCTGACCTCCAATTGAAACGCTCATGAGTTAGGGCTTCCCAGTTCTCAATGCTGATATTACATTTTTTAAAATTAGCTTTGAGAGTGTCTTTGAATCTCTTTTGCTGTCCACCAATATTCCGTTTTCCATTCTTAAGTTGGGAGTAAAGTAGCTGCTTTGGAAGACGATGGTCAGGCATTCGAACAACATGGCCGGTCCAGCGAAGTTGATGTTGGATGATCATTGTTTCAATGCTGGTGGTCTTTGCTTCTTCCAATACGCTAACATTAGTCCGCCTATCTTCCCAAGTAATTTGCAGAATTTTTCGGAGGTAGCGTTGATGGAATCTTTCAAGAAGTTGGAGGTGGCGTTTGTAGAGGGTCCATGTTTCACAGGCGTACAAAAGGGTTGGTAGTACAATGGCTTTGTAAACAAGCATTTTGGTCTCCCTGCGAATGTCCCAATCCTCAAACACTCTACGCTTCATTCGGGAGAAAGCTACACTCGCAGGGCTCAGGCGATGCTGAATTTCAGCATCAATGTCGGCTTTTGTAGATAGATGGCTGCCGAGATAAGAAAAGTGGTCAACATTTTCTAGTGACACACCTTTAAGCTGGATTGATGGCGCTGCGGAGGGATTGGTTCGAACTTGCTGGTAAAGCACTTTGGTTTTTTTAATGTTAATCGAGAGGCCGAGCTTTTCATATGCTTCTGCAAAGATGTTTAGGATAGTTTGAAGATCTTCCTCGGAGTGTGCACAGACTACGTTATCATCGGCATATTGAAGTTCTATAACAGAAGTTGTAATTACCTTATTTTTTGCTTTCAGCCTACTAAGGTTAAAAAGCTTTCCATCTGTTCGATATATAATTTCTACACCACTAGGAAGTTTCTCTTCAACAAGGTGTATAATCATAGCGATGAAGATAGCGAATAAGGTTGGAGCAATAACACATCCCTGTTTAACGCCGGATTCCACTTTAAATGGATCGCTTTGAGAGCCATTGTTATTCAGGATTGTTGCCATCATGTCGTCATGGAGTAGCCGCAAGATGTTCACAAATTTATCAGGGCATCCGATTTTCAGAAGGATGGTCCAGAGAGCAGTACGATTTACAGTATCAAAAGCTTTAGTCAGATCAATAAACGCCATGTACAGAGGGCGGTTTTGCTCCTTGCATTTTTCTTGAAGCTGTCGTGCAGTGAAGATCATATCCACTGTTCCCCTGGAAGGGCGGAAGCCATTTTGCGTTTCAGGGAGGATGTCTTCTGATACAGATAGGAGACGGTTTGCGATAATCTTTGCCAGGATTTTGCCTGCTGTGGCTAGAAGGGAGATGCCTCGATAGTTTCCACAGTCTGCTCTATCACCCTTTTTAAAGAGAGTGATAATTATGGCATCCCTAAAGTCTGCTGGAATCTCCTCCCTCATCCAGATTTTTTCGATGAGCTTATGAAGTTGTGTAAGTTCAGGCCCGCCTTCTTTAAAGACTTCAGCAGGAATCCCATCAGGTCCACTAGCTTTGTTATTTTTCATTTGTTTAGTGGCTTTACTGACTTCCTCCAAACTAGGGGGTACTGCAAGCTCATTTCTTATTTGTTTTTGCGGGATTTGCAAGAAGACTTCATCAGCCACAGTAGAGTGACGATTAAGGAGATTGTAGTAATGCTCTTTCCAGCACAGTGCAATAGACTCTTTGTCCTTTAGAAGTTTAGCACCATCTACTGAGCGTAAGGGATTTGTACCATGGTTTGTTGGTCCATAGATGGCCTGAACGGCATTAAAAAAGCCCCGTGCATCATGAGCATCTGCAAAATGTTGGGTTTCTTGGGCTTTTTTTATCCACCATATGTTCTTAAGTTCTCTAGTTCTTCTTTGGACTTCTGCCTTTGCACTGGCATAGATTTTTTTCTTAATGGCACAGTTAATATCTTTTTGCCATATCCGGAAGGCTTTCTTTTTCTTGTCAATAATATGTTCAATCTCACTATCGTTCTCATCAAACCAGTCCTGATGTCTCTTAGTTTGGTATCCGATAGTTTGTTCACAGGCTGAAATAATAGAAGTCTTCAATTTAACCCAGTGTTCCTCAACATTTTCAGGAAGTTCCATAGGCAGATGTTCCTTGAGAGTTGATTGAAAGCAAGCTCGTTTAATAGAATCTTGAAGGGCCAGTGTATTCATTTTACGCTTTGGTTTTCTTCCTTGGAGCCTACGATGAGGGACAATCTTTATGGCCATTGTGGATCGAATTAATCGATGGTCTGTCCAGCAGTCATCGGCGCTCGTCATGGCTCTGATGAGAAGTACATCACGGCGATCTCTAGCACGGACAATTACATAATCTAAAAGATGCCAGTGCTTCGACCGTGGGTGCTTCCAAGATGTTTTAAATTTATTTTTCTGGCGAAAGAGTGTGTTAGTAATGACAAGGTTATGCTCTGCACATTTAGTCAGAAGTAAGATTCCATTCATGTTGCTGTTGTCAACTCCTTCTTTCCCAATGATCCCTGGCCACAAATCAAAGTCACGCCCAACTCTTGCATTGAAATCGCCCAGGAGGATAATTTTATCCTCCTTTGGTATCTCTGATAAGATGGTGTCCAGCTGGGTATAAAATTTTTCCTTGATATCCTCATCTGCATCTAGTGTTGGTGCGTAAGCACTTAGGATAGTTGCCTGTTGGTTTTTGGCGAGTTTTATTCGGAGAGTTGAGAGCCGTTCGTTAATCCCAGTGGGAACTTCTGACAAGAGCTTCACAAGGTCGTTTTAGATAGCAAAGCCTACCCCATGTATTCGTCGTTCTTGTTCAGGCAGTCCTTTCCAAAAGAAGGTATAACCTCCTTTTTCTTCCTTCAACTGTCCTTCTCCTGCTCTTCGAGTTTCTTGGAGTGCTGCTATATCAATATTAAAACGTCTCAGCTCCCTTGCAATAATGGCAGTCTTACGTTCAGGTCGTTCACTATCCATATTGTCTTGCAGTGTCTGTATATTCCATGTTCCAAAATTCATGTGTTTTTTACGACCGCTAGATGGTGACCCCACTGGTCGCGGTAATCCAGTCAGGGAGAAAATGAGGCAGACTATGTTTAGGGCACCTTTTCTAGCCCCCTCCCCATATGGGGTGAGCAGAGTGGATCCTAAATAGGGCTGCTCAGTCGTGGATACAGCTGCCGAACTACTCAACTGCCTCGATCCTTGAGTCAGGGCGACTGAATCCGTATCCACCACCCATGTGCTGATCCATGACTAGGAGCTTCCGGATTTCACAGTCCTGCCCCCGTTGCCATTCGTCAATCGCCATGGGACTTTTGGTTGTTTTGGGTTTGGTGTGGTTGGAAGATGCCTGTGCATGAATTTGTTTTACGTGTGGAGATCGGTGCACAACGATCAGCACACAACCTTCACAGAAAAAGGCTCTAATCCAATGGCATGGATACCATGACGATTGGTGACCTTTTGTCTGCTGAAGCCTTCATCCGCCTTCGCAGCCGTTGTAACAATACACCTTGTTATCTTCCGCCTGTTCTGCCGTTGAGGACTTTCTTGGATCGTTCTTTGTCTGGTTCCTCTCCCTGGACCTTACCGTCATGGGTGACCCTACCAGGAGTACATGACTCCCGATGGCTTCGCTCACAGGGTTCATTGGGAACACACAAGCCCACTCACCACAACAAGGTGACGATCCAGCGAGTGAGTCCTTTGGTTTAGTTGATAATTCACTGCAGATTGTCGTTTACAGCTTCTCCTGTTAGAAACAGTCTATAGTTTGCAGCCAAGAACATCTTAGCTCCAGGCATTAAAATCTAAACCATGTAGATTGAATGGTAGTTCTGACATGAAGGTGGATTGTGAAATCTGCCTTTTTTTTTTTTTTTGCTAAAACAAATTTACTTAATAACAATGTGAAAAATGATGGTTACTGTTGAAAACTTTGTTACTATTTGAGACAGGTTGAAGCTTTAAAATATCCCATTAAATTGCTTTCAAAAATTATTTTTGCCAATCAACATAAATTAAGTGTAAATCCACAGAGGTTGAATTTCTTTGCTTCAGGCATAGGTAATAGAGGATTGCTTAGGCAAGACATCAGAAGTTATCACTCTGTACTTTTTTAATTAATTTTTTTTCCTCTTAATAGTACCTTACTGCACCTTATACAAATGATTGAAGGGATGATTGCTCTCATGCTACTCTGTTCTTTTGTAGTATTCTTACTTTTGGTTTTTGCTGCTTGCATTGCGAGGATGTTTTGTGGTCACTCTGGTCACCGTGGTCTTGAGTAGCTCTTAAGATTATCTGTAAATGCTCAATCTGTAAAATAAAAATGAGCATTGATTCATGTAAAAATAGACAATCATCCAACTCTTTAAGGTCTTCCTATCCTGATTTCCGGTGAGGATATGGTGAGTTAGACATTCCTGAAGGAGTGGGGATGGTGTTTATGGCGGAGATTGGCAGCTGGATGCTGGATTTTGGCTGTTGAAATCTCTCCAGAGAAAGGAGTGATTGTGAGATCGCCCACATCTACTCTGGACAGCTCCTCCTTGTGAGTAGACTGCAGGAACCGAGGTTTTTGTGGTTGGCTTACGAGTCGAGCAGCTGGGAGTCAGAGGATTCCATCTAAGCTCACAGTCATAACGCAGCCTATATGGACATAAAGCTCGACTGAACATCACTTCTTAATCACTTTTGGAATTATTTTTTATTGCTTTTCAAATATCAAGAACCTTTGGAATGGCATGTTTTTATCACATTCACTGGGTGATTCTCCTTCTCCTTAGCAAAATAATTTAAGTACAAGTTTAAGGACTTCGAAAAAATTTACTTTTTGGAATAAACAGCAAAAGGGTGTTTAGACTGTTGATTCTGGAAAATTAAAAATGGACTAAGGGTCCAGATGGATTTGAAATAAGACTTTGAACTTAATTGTAAGAATCCTTCCCGTGGGAGATTGCTGTTGTTTGGATTCCATAGGGGGGGAAAAAACATGGTAGGATGGGACTTTGAAGGTTGGACACTAGATGGAACTAGAAGAAACTAAAGATTACAATTAAAGGAGAAGAATACTAAAGTCGACTCGTTAACACAGAATGGAGCAAGCTACTTTAACATTGGATGTTTTGAAGGATATTTGTGAACAGTGGACTCAGAAGTTAATTTTAAGAATGGCATCAAAAATATATGGTGTGTAAATGATGTTACAGAAGAGGAACGAGCTCTACCGGGCAAGACTGAAATTGATTTGAATGTGGATTTAAAAATGACAAGTTACAAGAATGATACAGAAAAAGACGATATACTGGATATACAAATGAAATTGGTTGATGTTTTAATAATTAAAAGGGACATACAGATAACAAACCAAAAGAGTGATTTGGATAACTTTTATATACTGGACTTACAAAAGAGACCTGTTAAAGTTTTGAAGGATTTTCTGAGAAGGGACAAAGAAAAAATGAAAAGAAACAAGTATTAGGACATCATTTGAAGGGATTAAAAACCAAGATTGTTAAAAGTATATAAAGTTGGTTTATTTGATCAATGTTAAAATAGATATGTAGTTATCTCTGGTAACCCTTAATGCAGTGCTCCCCAACCTTTTTGGCACCAGGGACCGGTCGTGGAAGACAATTTTTCCACGGACCAGGGGGGCAGGGTTTGCAGGCGGGAGCCAATCGCAGGTTGGGGACCCCTGCCTTAATGGACTTTTGCTGACCAGGAATGAATGTAATCTTTAATAAAATTATTTTTTTTTTTTAAAAAAAACCTTCCTATCCTGCTTCTTCAAAGTGCAACTTTCCCTTCCATAGAGTGTCACAGGAAATACCATGGCTTGCATGATTCTGATCTTGGAGCAGGTGAGCCTCCATATATTCATAACAGAAAGGCTACCATAGAAATGGCCTATCTCTCTTGCTAGCCAATGTGATAACTCTTACTTGACAGCAAGTTAGAAGCCCTATGTTAGGGCCCAGGGCAGATTCATACAGATGCAGGCAGCTTTTCAAGTTATCTGGACCAAACCCATTTTGGGCTGATAAACACAGTATTGGCTGGGAACCTGGTACAGAAGCAATGTTATTTGCTTTGATAATAACCAGATATTTGAATTCTGAATTACCTGAAGCTCCTGGACCATCTTCAAAGGCAGTCTCCATACAGACTTTTGTATCTGCCTTGTCTCATAAAAGGTACTATCCGTAGAAATGGATAAGTATATAGAATACTAGCATTCTACATTATTGACATTGTTCTAGCCAAACTATAAATGATGCAGGGCATTTGTGAATGATATTGTGAGATGCTTTGGAACTTAAAGGTAGCTGTTGAAGAAGGGAGTCAGTTCAGGATAGCAGGGTTAAGTGAGCATTAGAGAGAATATTTGTAGGATCTGAGGGTTTCTGAGAGAGGAAACTCTAGCATTATTGGTGTGTGCCTTGATGTCTCACACCAAGATTATTGTAATAGTCTGGCCGATGTTCCCAATTCTTCCTTTGTCCTTTGAACTTGGTCCAAACCATTGCTTGGGCTGATCTGGGCCCTCCATGTTATTCTCATGTCTTCAGTTCAGCACAGGACTTTTCAGCGGGTAGTTATTCAAGCCAGTTTAAACTACTGGTGCTTGTATTTAGGATCCTCAATCATAAATGCCATGGTAACTATCTGCCCTTCTTTCTCTTTACAATCCTGTTTGTTTTTTACATTCCTCTAAACAGGATCTTCTTTTAGTTTCTCACTTCAGGGTCACAGGCTGCAGGTTTCAGGACTCTAGGGACTTAGCCACATGAATCTTATCCCTTCTTCCTTTAGTCTCTGTGGAAATACTGTGTCCTTTAAAAGGGAGTTAAAGGCCATTTATTTGATTAGTGGGTTAATGAAGGGGCTGGTTGTTCCACCCCACTTTTAACATCTGTTTTATGATGGATGGATGTACACTTGGTCTTATGCCAGAGCTTTGTTTTAAATGTAGGGACAGAACCAAGACCGTGTCTGTAGCTTGAATCATGTCAACTGGATTTCTATTTTCTTAGTAGAAACGTTTCGCTCCTTATCCAAGGAGCTTCTTCAGTCTGAGCAAAGTTGGTAAGGGAATCCTAAATATGTTCCTAGGTAGCTGTGTGACCTTACACCTGGGGCTAGGTCATGGTTATATTGAGATGTAATTTTTAAGTCCTTTTATCATCTAAAGGAGGGTCGTTAAAATCACCATGCTGCTGTTGAGCTTCTGAAATGGTCTTAATCTTCCTAGGCACAGAAGACAAAACGGGGAGGAAGATGGGGGAGAGTTTGTGCCTGAGGCCCCCACCTCTATTCAAGGAAGGATTTTCCAAGTTGGCATAAATGGATTAATGAAAATGGCATAAATGGAATCCATTTATGCCAACTTGGAAAATCCTTCCTTGAATAGAGGTGGCTAAGGAGATTGTTCAGAAGAAATGCATGAAAGCCTTAGCAGACAGGATATGTTCTCCTATAGATCTTTGCTTTCCTATTTGTAACCCCTCACCTGAGAACTAACTATTCCAAATCAGTTAGATATATTAAAACAACGAAGAAGCAACATTATATCAGGCAGGCTGTTCCAGAAGACAAAAAGGTACAATCAACCATTCCAAAATATTTTAATCAATTCTAAAATATTTTTGAAATTTAAATGAACAAAGTCTATTATTTTGTTTTAAAGCTATTCTGGATAATTTTTGTCAAATCTTTCATAAACCTAAACATTATACAGAGACGAGTTTAAGCAACGTCACTGTTCATTGTTGTTGTTTATTCGTTCAGTCGTTTCCGACTCTTCGGGACTTCATGGACCAGCCCACGCCAGAGCTTCCTGTCGGCCGTCGCCACCCCCAGCTCCCCCAAGGTCGAGTTCGTCACCTCCAGAATATCATCCATCCATCTTGCCCTTGGTCGGCCCCTCTTCCTTTTGCCTTCCACTTTCCCTAGCATCAGCATCTTCTCCAGGGTATCCTGTCTTCTCATTATGTGGCCAAAGTATTTCAGTTTTGCCTTTAATATCATTCCCTCAAGTGAGCAGTCTGGCTTTATTTCCTGGAGTATGGATTGGTTTGATCTTCTTGCAGTGCAAGGCACTCTCAGAATTTTCCTCCAACACCACAGTTCAAAAGCATCTATCTTCCTTCGCTCAGCCTTCCTTATGGTCCAGCTCTCACAGCCATAGGTTACTACGGGGAATACCATTGCTTTAACTATGCGGATCTTTGTTGTCAGTGTGATGTCTCTGCTCTTAACTATTTTATCGAGATTTGTTATTGCTTTCCTCCCAAGAAGTAAACGGCTTCTGATTTCCTGGCTGCAGTCAGCGTCTGCAGTAATCTTTGCGCCTAGAAATACAAAGTCTGTCACTGCCTCCACTTTTTCTCCCTCTATTTGCCAGTTATCAATCAAGCTGGTTGCCATAATCTTGGTTTTTTTGAGGTTGAACTGCAACCCAGCTTTTGCACTTTCTTCTTTCACCTTCGTCATAAGGCTCCTCAACTCCTCCTCGCTTTCAGCCATCAAAGTGGTATCATCTGCATATCTGAGATTGTTAATGTTTCTTCCAGCGATTTTAACTCCAGCCTTGGATTCCTCAAGCCCAGCACGTCGCATGATGTGTTCTGCGTACAGGTTGAATAGGTAGGGTGAGAGTATACAACCCTGCCGTACTCCTTTCCCAATCTTAAACCAGTCCGTTGTTCCATGGTCTGTTCTTACCGTTGCTACTTGGTCGTTATACAGATTCCTTAGGAGGCAGACAAGATGACTCGGTATCCCCATACCACCAAGAACTTGCCACAATTTGTTATGATCCACACAGTCAAAGGCTTTAGAATAGTCAATAAAACAGAAATAGATGTTTTTCTGAAACTCCCTGGTTTTCTCCATTATCCAGCGGATATTGGCAATTTGGTCTCTAAATCTCTACCGCCCATCTCTACCGTGGTATTATCTTCTCAATCACCTTCCTTCCCCAAAAAGGGGAGGTTTGATACAGGACGAAAATTGTCCAGTATAGTAGGGTCCAGCGATGGCTTCTTGAGGAGGGGGGGTGAACCAAGTCCTTCTCAAGAGGAAAGGAACAGCCCCCTCACTCAAGGAAGAATTCACCACCCCTAGAACCCACTCACACAACACCCCCCGGCTTGCTTTAACAAGCCAGGAATGGCATGGATCTAAAGAGCAGGTGGCTGAGCTCTCAGTCCTAAGGACCCTGTCCACTTCATCAGGCCCAACAGATTCAAACTGTTCTCAGTACCCGGGCATGACTCCTTCCAGACCTGCAACAAGGCCAGTGTCCAACTATGAGTGAATTCAAGCGACTTTGTCTGACAGATGCTGAGAAAATTCTTCCGCATGCACCTGCAAGGGGGTTCTCCGAGCCCCCTCTACCCAAGAGGGTATGTGTTACCTGAAACAGGGCTGCAGGAAGGCTATCCGCAGATGGGATAATGGCGGAGAAGTATTGATGCTTTGCCGCCGTTACCGCCACAAGGTAGGCCTTAATAGTGGCTCTAACCCATGCCTGGTCGAGTTTGTCCCCTTTAGAACGCCAGTGATGTTCTAGACGTCGAGTTTCACGTTCCTCAGCTCCTCCGTGAACCACGGGGAGTGACGAGATCCATGAGAGGGGGAGGTTGCATAGGCGTGATCCGACCTAAAGCTTCAGCTACCCCCTTCTTCCAAGTAGCAACCAAGGCTTCAGATGGACTGTGCAGCAGGCCAGCAGGAACAACCCCCAGGTCCCTCTGAAACCCATCTGAGTCCATAAGTCACCGGGGGTGGACTGATCTAATGGGTCCAGCTTCCCTGCAGTGGATAGTCGCACCAGAGAATCCCATAGTAATCAGGACAGGGTCTGACGATGACAAAGGGGACACCGAAAGCTCCCCCAGTTTCAGATCACATAGCCACTGCTTTTATATGTGAAAAGAGAATAAAAGAAATGTATTCAATGCAGGGCTAAGAATGCCTAAATAAAATACTTTAGTTAAAAGTTAAATTAAAAATTAAAAAACTAGTAATATTTAACTTAACTTTATAACTCTATTTGCTAAGTAACTTTTAATGTAATTTATTTACTTACATAAATTGTAATGGGGCAATGGCTCAGTGGTTAAGTCCCCAGGCTTGTTGATCGGAAGGTTGCAAGTTAGGTGGTTCGAGACCCTAGCCCCGTGTGACGGAGTGAATTCCCGCACTCGCCCCAGCTCTTGCCAACCTAGCAATTCGAAAGCATGCAAATGCAAGTAGATAAATAGGTACCACTTCGGTGGGAAGGTAACAGCGTTCCGCGTGCATCATGCCGGCCACATGACCGCAGAAGCGTCTTTGGACAGCGCTGGCTCTTCGGCTAAGAAACGGAGATGAGCACCGCCCCCTAGAGTTGGACACAACTGTGCAGGGGGAACCTTTACCTTTACCTTTACTTAAATTGTAATGTATCTAATTACATATGCAAATTAGCAATTTATTTAAATATGTAATAATAATGTAATTAATTTTTTAAAAAATCATTCAAAATAGCTATTTTACCAGCAAATGTAAAATAATTGTAAAAAATGAAATTCTTATACATTATTTTTAGTGAACTTAACTTTTAACTTTTGCTGGATATGAGAAAATAACTTTTAACTTAACTAATTTACAAAAGAAAATAACATACCCAAGAAGAATTCAGTGGGATCCCTGAGGTTGATGTTTTTTAACTAAAAGTTCAATGTTTGATGTGGCATTTAATTCTAATGTCTCCCCTTGAACATATATCAATTATGTTTCTTTCCTTTCTTAATATATTATTTACCTAACTAAAACTATCTTCATCCATATAAGATATATTATTTACTGAACTAAAACTATTTTCATCCATATAAGATTTGGAAAACAAGTACATTTGCCATTTCAGACCACAATAAACAAAATCCACAAGGCAACTAATGGTAGCCAATGGGCACGCACAGGCCACCTCTTATGCTATGACTTTGAAGTTGAACAACCGATTGAGAGACAGTCCTCCAGTCACAGCCATCTACTTGCCATAGCTTTGTAGTACTGATCTTGCATACATTTAATGTATCTTCCATGAACTCAGAATCAACGCTACTTGTGTGATACCCAAGAAAACCCAACAAGAGAAATGACATACTAAGGAATAAAATTTTGTGGAGTCCTTGATGCTCTCTGATCTCTTGGTTGTTCGCTTGTAGATGTTTCATTACTAGGCTGACCATATTTCCCTGAGACGGAAACGGGACCCTAACGCGCGCATATGCGTGTGCCAGCACACTGGCATGTGCGTGTGCGCGCAGGTATGCACACGCGCGCGCACGCATTCCATCCCTTCAAAAACAGGACGAAATTGAGTTTTTAAAGAAAAAGACGGTACAGTCCGGAAAAGGTAAAAAAACGGGACGTATGGTCAGCCTATTCATTACCCAACTAGGTAACATCATCAGTGCAATGTTACCTAGTTGGGTAGT
The DNA here is from genome assembly GCA_023362775.1 of Charina bottae. Classification (NCBI taxonomy): domain Eukaryota; kingdom Metazoa; phylum Chordata; class Lepidosauria; order Squamata; family Charinaidae; genus Charina; species Charina bottae. The sequence continues at coordinate 179,940,373 of JALMGJ010000001.1, read as the reverse complement.
GAAATGTCTGCAAGCAAACAACCAAGCTCAGAGAGCACTAAGGACTCCACAGTTTAACCCTGAGCTACATATATTCTCCTCTATTGGAATAAGATTTTGATGGGTAGGGTTGAGTTTTGGAGGGCCACAAACCATTGTAATATCTAAGATTTTTTCAGCCTCCAAGAACCAATTTTCACCCCCTTGGGGGCAATATCATTCCCGTTGAGAATGCATGCAATAGAATGTTGCAAAGAAATTATGTAAAGGGGCTTAGGAGCCTGTTTATGTTGTTTATCATTCATTGGGATTACTCTACAAACCTGGAATTAAATAGAACCAAATTTGGTTGTGGGGACAGAAGCCAGCAAAAAAAAAAAAAAGATTAATTCAGCAGCATTAGTAGAAAACTGTGATGATGGCAAAATGACAAGCGCTCAATGATACTAATCTTGCTAATTCGACTCTTGTGCTAGGAGGTATGATGCAAGTATGTAAGTCATGGCATTACATACATCATTATGATGATTACATCATCATGCACATGCTGTTATTTGTCCCTCCCCATGTTGCTCCCCACCCCCCCAGCAGATGGACATGGATTGAGTTTGAAAATGGGCCAGATCTGGTCTGGGATTCAGGAAAAAAAATTTCACTGCTCATTCCCCCTATGAATCGTATGGGAGAAACATTCAAGCAGATGTTCAAAATGCTGCTATATGCTCCATTCCAAGACCCCTTCTAAGACCCCCTTCTTCTTCCCCTCCTCCTTCTGGTCACGTCGCCTACAGTGGAACATATGCAGCCACCCCTGTGATTCCCAGGGCATGCACAAGCATTCACATACACAACACCAGGGGAAAAGTAAAATGCAAACAGAGAGACCCTCCAATTAGTTTCTATAGAGAAAGTACATATTTATATATACAGATACAGACACAACATGTTACTTGGTTACCCAGAAGAAAATACAGATGGCTGCTGCAGATAAAGAGGTTAGAAAGAATTCTAGAAATCATACTTTCCCTACCTTGTGGTTCTAAGAATTTAAAAATCATCAGCTGTAGGAGTGCTGCTCTGGAACTGTTCCCAGGCTTTCAGTACTAGAGGTGCCCCTTCTGCACTTGGTGGGTTTTAAACTCTTTAATATGTTTGCTGAATCTGTTAGCTGTAAATATGCAAATCACTGTCTTCTAAATCACTGTCCTCTATAAATTCTTCCTTCACTGACAAAGAGATTAGGTTGTGTGTGTGACTCTATTAAGCATTGATGAGGAAAAATGTGAGCATCAGTTACTAATTCTGGAATGAACAAGGAAATATCATGATGACCCACTTGTGGAACAGCGTTTTTCTTCATTTATATTTCAAGCCTAGAGTTGAAATAAATAGGTTTACGTGGCCATTTTCAAGCCAGTATAGTTTTTTTGTGTAATAATTATATCTGCATGAACTCCCAAATTTTACAATGCCGGTATAGCCAAATGGCCTTGCTTTTTGTCATTCATGTATCTCATTAATTCCAATGTTGTCTGTATTTTCTCAAAAGTAGTATTGCAGGTGCTCCCCTCACTCAGCACCAGAAATTATATTCTTCATTTTACATGATTGGTTTATCCATCTGTTTGGAAGAAAAAAAATAAAGACAGCCTAAAGTTAATATTTATTTCAAACTGGCCAACCTTGTCTGACCTCAGAGCTAAACAGCGTTGGGTCTGATTCATACTATAATGGGAGACCTTCTGAAAATACAAAAGCTAGGTAGACTAAAAAGTCAAAAAGCATCCCAGAAAAAGATAATGGTAAACTGTATCTGTATTGTTGCCCAGAAATCTAGACAAACAGGTATGGAAAATAACAATGAAACCGTCTTACTGATAATTTTGTCTCTCTTTTTAGGTCCTTTCTCACAATCTGTGCACATTGTTGAATGTTCCTCATGATCCAGTGGCCTTAGAAGAGCATTTTAGGGATGATGATGAAGGACCTGTTTCTAATCAGGGATATATGCCTTATTTAAATAGATTCATCTTGGAAAAGGTATGTGTGTCCATTCCTAACAAATGTGGTGAGTTTTCATTTAAGTTTTTGTTCTTTCCAACCCAACAAAATATTGGAAAGAAATATGTAGAGGTGCCTTGGAACTCTGTCAATCACGAGGATAACTCCAAAAAATGAACAGAATGGGACCAAATTTGGTATGGCAGGAAACACCAGCAAAACAAAGATCAAGTTTGGAAATGGGAAGGATCCAGCCAGGCGCTGAGGAGGAAAAAATTTCAAACAAATAAAAAATTCCCCAGGGCTTCCCTATGGGTGAAGAAGTTAGCTCAGAATGTTGCCAGTTGTCTCTCTCCTCCCTCCTGATCATTTGACCCAGAGCCTTTGCAGTCTACCCTGTGGTTCCCAGTTTACATGTACAGATAAATATACTCAGATGGAAGAAGAATAGGGGAGAACAGAAACACCTACACACAGATTCATATACAAATGGAATACATATACAACACATTACACAGATGATTTACAATAGATATCTACCTATTGCTAATGCTGGTATAGTGGAAATAATTGCAGAAGCTGTGCTTTGCATGCGTTCCCTATCTTGTTTATTTCTTGAGTGATAATTTATTTAACTGTTATCTAGGAGTATTTATTTAACTGTTATCTAGGAGTATTTATTTAACTGTTATCTAGGGGCGTGGTGGCTCAGCAGGTAAGATGCCACGCTTGTCGATCGGAAGGTCGTAAGTTCAGAGGTTCGAGACCCGAGCCCCATGTGACGGAGTGAGCTCCTGCACTCGCCCCAGCTCTTGCCAACCTAACAATTCGAAAGCATGCAAATGCAAGTAGATGAATAGGTACCACTTTGGTGGGAAGGTAACAGTGTTCCGCGTTCGTCATGCCGGCCACATGACCGTGGACATGTCTTCGGACAACACTGGCTCATCGGCTAACAAACGGGGATGAGCACCGGCCCCTAGAGTCGGACATGACTGCACAAATGTGCGGGGGGAACCTTTACCTTTACCTAGGAGTAAAAAGTACAGACACTTTAAAGCTCAGCTGAATGCAGTACAGAAAAGGAAAAATTGAATAGAGCTAGTGTTCAAACAATTTGTTGTTGTTGTTGTTCAGTCGTTTAGTCGTGTCCGACTCTTCGTGACCTCATGGACCATAGCACGCCAGGCCTTCCTGTCCTCCACTGTCTCCCGGAGTTTACTCAAATTCATGTTTGTTATATCGGTGATGCTATCTAACCATCTCATCCTCTGCCGTCCCCTTCTCCTTTTGCCTTCAGTCTTTCCCAGCATCAGGGTCTTTTCCAGTGAGTCCTCTCTTCGCATTAGGTGGCCAAAGTATTTGAGCGTCAGCTTCAGTATCTGTCCTTCCAATGAGCAGTCAGGGTTGATTTCCTTTAGGATTGACTGATTTGACCTCCTTGCAGTCCAAGGGATTCTTAAGAGTCTTCTCCAGCACCACAGTTCGAAAGCATCAATTCTTCGGCGCTCAGCCTTCCTTATGGTCCAACTCTCACAGCCATACATTACTACTGGGAAAACCATAGCTTTAACTACAGTACAGAAACATGTTAAAGATAATTTATCCAGTGCATAAAATTACTTTTTACTTACCAAAACAAGTAGGAGAATACAGAGCAAGGAACTGATGACAAATTAGAAAAGGACCAGCAGTTGACAATGATTGGCATTTGTTATTCTGTCACAAATTAAAACAATTTTTTAATGAGAGAATTGAGTAAATTTCAACAAGAAATGCATCCTATTGAAGATAATATAATTGAATTAATTCAGCAAAAAACAAGGCCTAGAAACAAAATTGTATTCTCTTGAGGTTAAAACATGACAAATTAACAACCAAAATAAAACAGCATGATAAAGAAATTAAAAACTTACAAATTAGACATCAAGAACTATCTTCAGACCAGAGAATTCAAAGGTCAGAGATAAAAAAGGTGAAGGACAGATTATAAACAGCCAAAGCAGAATTGCATAAAAAACAATACAAAGTTCAGAGGTATACCTGAGGATTTTGCGAAAAAAGGTTTGGAAAGAGACATGAAAAACTTACTCAAAGTTTATTTTGATGAGACTTTGGAATTCTAAGATATCTGCAGAATAAATTCATGGGCAGAGCGAAAAAGAAAATTGCAACTTAATATGCTTATTAAATTTACATATTTCAAGATGAAAGAAAGGGTATTAGAATTGAAAAAGTGATACTCCTTTAAAATTGAGAGACACAATAATTGAGATAAGATTAGATATAGGTGGACAACTACATTCTCTCTGTACATCTTTATGGATGGTGGTAAAGCTTTTGTATATTCAGTCGAGGATGCCAATAGAATCCTCAAGTCATTGGGAGTGACAGAATAGGGGAAGAAAGACCAAGAAGATAGAAGATCAGAACCTGGGTCAAACAGTTGCTGTTTCTTCATAAATTAGTTTGATAGTTGCCATCATTGATCAAATAAAAATATTTTCAACTAATATTAACAGGTTGAATAACCCATTTAAAATGAAAAATATTACTCTGAAGCTAAAAAAAGAAAATGTACACATGTATTTAAGAGACTCATATCAAAAAGGACAGTGTAAATTCGTTGGAATGTAAACATCTTGACCAGAATTTTATGGTCTTAGAGAAAAAAATGGATTAATTATATGTTAGAAACCTACCATGGAATTTGCAAAGACAAATTCAAGATGAAAAAGGGAGATGTATAATATTATGATTTCAGACTGAGTATAGGAAAATAGCAATTGCTTCACTTTTATGTTCCAAAAGATAAAAATAAATTTTATGAGATTTTTTCAGTCACTCCTTGAAATTGCAGTGGGAGATACTTTGATTCTTGGAGATATAAATGGGTTTCTTTCTCCAAACATAGACAAATCTGTTTTATCCAGAAGGAACTGTGGCAAACTCCCTCAAAATGTTTTAGATTTTTATGCATTACTTTCTCTTTGGCATGCTTGGAAACACAAATATCCTGCAGATAAAGAATGTACCTATTACTCTTCAGTTCATAACACTAATGAGAATAGATATGTGCTGGATTTCCAATTTATTGTTAACTAATCTCATGGTCTTGGAATTTCCAGCTCTTATGCAGATCATAGTTAAACAGAGGAATCTCTAGACCTAAGAGGTGGAGACTCAATGGACTATTATTACTGCAAGAAGATATCAATAAAATATATCCAGTTTGGTCTAGTGGTTAAGGTGCTGGGCTAGAAACCAGGAGTCTGAGTTCTAGTCCTGCCTTAGGCATGAAAGCCGGTTGGGTGACCTTGGGCCAGTCGCGCGCTCTCAGCCCAACTCACCTCACAGGGTTGCTGTTGTGGGGAAAATAGGAGGAGGAAGGAGTATTAGGTATGTTTGCATGCATAAATCAATCTCTCTCTCTCTCTCCCTCTCTCTCCCTCTCTCTCCCTCTCTCTCTCTCTCTCTCTCTCTCTCTCTCTCTCCCCCTCTCTCTCCACCTGCCCCATGTGAGAGAGGGAGAGAGCGGCTGTCTGCTTGACTGCTCATGTGAGCGCTCACTACCACCTTGGGCGACCATTCTGTTGACGGGTTCACATACTTATTTCTGTCACATGTGAAGCAACTAAGTTGAGTGCAGTCACTTACTTTTGTGACAACCATGGTGCAAAGGTTAGAACTATCTTGACTACTGATGATATTATGGTTTGCCATCATTATTAATTTGATACTTTTTTAAAAATTAGAGGAGATACAACACTTCAAAGAGCCTGTTTCTGCCCCTTTAAAAATGTGAGTAGGAAAATCTGGAAACAGAATGAGATGTAAATAAATCACTTAATATTTAATAAAGCTAAATGTTTTTCTCAGTGAAGACAATGTGTTTAAACTGTGGAAAGTCCGAAAGGTGAACTTCCTTGTTCTGTACTTCTAACTACAAATAAAAGCCCCTGAGTTTTATTTTTTTAATATTATTTGATCATTTTACTGAAACTCAGTGATTGGCTGAATATACCAACTTGGAAGCCAGTAATGAATACCACAGGGTTCTTATTTCAGGTATGAGGAAGCTGTAGTATCAGGTCACGCTCCTCTGAATATCTAATGTGTATTGTGCAAAATGAGTGGATTTTCTCCTATGCACAAAACTGGTTGATTTTAGGAATCTGCCTTCATACTAAGTTGAGAGATTGGTCCATTTAACCCAAGGGGTTGGGGGATAAGAATCAGACTGAGGGCTGAGTTACTTCCTTCCAAAAGGCCAGATGATGCGTCTGAGTAGGACTGATTTCTCCTATAAAGCTACACACACTGGAAAGCAGTTAGTTTTTGGAGAGGAGTTAGCTTAGTGCCTGGTATCGCTTTAAAGAAGGGATCCCTGAATAGCCAGCTTCATCTGCTTCTTATCTTTGTCTTTGGAGGAGGTGAGAAATATGCAAGGTCCTAAGATGATGTTGTTTCTCGGAACTGAGAAAGCTTTGAATTAGTGATTCCTAGGAAGCCAGGGGCATGAGGGGGCGTGATGGCTCAGTGGTTAAGATGCCAGACTTGTCGATTGGAAGGTCGCAAGTTCTGAGGTTCGAGACCCGAGCACCGCGTGACGGAGTGAGCTCCCGCACTCACCCCAGCTCTTGCCAACATAGCAATTCAAAAGCATGCAAATGCAAGTAGATAAATAGGTACCCCTTCGGTGGGAAGGTAACAGCGTTCCGCGTGTGTCATGCCGGCCACATGACCGTGGAAGCGTCTTCGGACAACGCTGGCTCTTCGGCTAAGAAACTGAGATGAGCACCGGCCTCTAGAGTCGGACACGACTGTGCGGGGGAACCTTTACCTTTTTTAGGGAGCCAGGTGAGAACCAGTTTGGTGTAGTGGTGTAAATCATCAGGCTAGATGGGGGTGGAGGGGACTGTGAGTTCTAGCCCTGCCTTAGGTACAAAGCCAGCTGGGTGACTTTGGGCCAGTCACTCTTTTTCAGCCCTAGGAAGAAGGCAGTGCCAAAAAAAAATTGCATGGACTTGTCCAAGCAGTTGCCAGGAATCACAAATGACTTGAAGGCACACAAACACACAAAAAGTCAGCCAGGTAAGATTTTCTGTGTGCCACTATTATAGCCTCTCTACAGGATTCTTTCCTTCCTAAATATGGGGGATATCTTCCCTAGTCCTGCTACCCAAGATAATTTGCAGTCAGAGATTCAAAGAAGCAGTTTTGAATCATTGACATGATAGGCATGTGTGTTCTGCACTTATGGTTAAACAACACATCATCTTTAAATGTAACATGCAAATGTGTCGGTTCCTGTTTCGTATGCAAAGATAGTGGGAGATGTAATTTAGATTGGGAAATTAGCATGAAACAGAAATTAACTTTTTGCCCTTTGGTCCCAATCAAGAGTAGATTCCCTGCAATTTGTATAGGGGAAAAGAAGGCGTTCACTGGTTTCAGGGTAAGCTTGTTTCCAGTGCAAATTACATGCCTGGTGGTCTGAGCCAGGTTGGGAACACCGGGGGAGGGAAATGACAGCCCCATTTCTTCCCATATTAGTAGTAGAATATGGTTTGCCTTTTATCATGTCCTTTTTAGTATTTGCTGTGTAGCTTCTTACTGTATATGGATCAGTCTGAATGAATTGGTTACTAATTGCTTGCATATTTTGCTTGGGGGTAAGATGCCAGGCTTGTCGATCGGAAGATTGCAAGTTCAGAGGTTCGAATCCCTAGCCCCGTGTGACGGAGTGAGCTCCCGCACTAGCCCCAGCTCTTGCCAACCTAGCAATTCGAAAGCATGCAAGTGCAAGTAGATTAATAGGTACCACTTCGGTGGGTAGGTAACAGCGTTCCACGCATGTCATGCGGCCACATGACTGTGGAAGCGTCTTCGGACAACGCTGGCTCTTCGGCTAACAAACGGAGATGAACACCAGCCCCTAGAGTCGGACACGACTGCACAAATGTGCGTGGGGAACCTTTACCTTTACTTTTAACATAACAGTTTTCTGGGCATACATTCCAAGTATCAGTGTATTGTGTTAATATAGATATAGTTTCTTAGGCAATGAAATTTTATGGAAAGAAATCACATAACGATATATTTTACCAGTTTTCACATACATTTTCCTTACTGCTTGCTTGCTTGCTTGCTTTGACAGAAATCTAGAAAGTTTATCTAGCTGTATTCAGGGTACTGGTTCTATGCTGTCTATACGCAGATGATTCAAAATAATTTTCCTGTGACAATCTATGCAAGAAAAGCAGTAAACTCTTGGTTTCACATGAAATCTGTTATCCTGTTTCACATTTCTCTGGTAAAACACCTTGACCATACCAATCAGATTCGCAAAATACTTCCTCTTATGCTCTAGATTGCAAATGAATTAATTATCTAGCTCAGTGGGGAAGTCTCAGCCTTTAACAAAGTCTGCATTGTTGAATTGAGAGTGCAGTGGAGGCTGGCAGTTTAGCAAAAAGAAGCAATGTGTAGTACAGTTCTTTTTTTAATTACAGTCTAGATTTTGAATCTGAAACTTCTAATTAAGAGTAAGTTATGTTACATCAACAATTTTCTTGAAGATGTAACATAACTTACTCTTAATTAGAAGTTTCAGATTCAAAATCTAGACTGTAATAAAAAAAGAACAGTCTAGATTTTGAATCCGATTGGTTACGATTTTGGAAAACTCAGATTCTACCAACGATACAAGAATGGTTGTTAAAATTGATGGACATGGCAGAAAATGATAAACTCACTTGTTTATTAAAAGAAAGCTCAAGTTGTCGTTATCTCAAAGAGTGGAAACCACTGGTGGACTATTTGTGAAATGCAGGAGGGGCGAAGCTTACATGGGGATTTGAAGATTAGATATAAATATAATGGGGTATATTAGACAAAGAATTATTCTTATCTATTGCATGAAAAACTAGCACTTAGGATGGATTTTTTTGTTTTCATGACCAGGGATAGATTGGAAGTTACCTATGTTTCATACTTTTTCTTTTTTTCTTTTTCTTTTTCTTTTTCTTTTTCTTTTTCTTTTTCTTTTTCTTTTTCTTTTTCTTTTTCTTTTTCTTTTTCTTTTTCTTTCTTTTTCTTTTCTACACTTTTTCTTTTCTTTTCTTTTCTTTTGTATTTCTATTTCTATTTCTTTTTCTATTTCTAACTTTTAACTATGTATTGTAAAATTCTAATAAAAAATTATCAAAAAAACCCCAATTATCTTGAAGGTTCATGGTTTTAAACAATTACTGCTTAAAGAAGTATTTTTATTTATTTATTTATTTAATTTTTATCCCGCCTTTATTATTTTTATAAATAACTCAAGGCGGCGAACATACCTAATACTCCTTCCTCCTCCTATTTTCCCCACAACAGCAACCCTGTGAGGTGAGTTGGGCTGAGAAAGAGTGACTGGCTCAAGGTCACCCAGCTGGCTTTCATGTCTAAGGCGGGACTAGAACTCACAGACTCCTGGTTTCTAGCCCAGCACCTTAACCACTAGACCAAACTGACTCTGGTTCATGGTTTTAAACAATTACTGCTTAAAGAAGTGTACTCAACGTTTATTTAATGTGACCTTGAGGGCAGAAAGGAAGCAAAAGCAGTGATTGCTATAAGAATGAGTAGCATATAGAGAGTGAACAAAAGATCACTAGAATTTTTGCTGGTATTTTCAGTGTAATCAAGGAAGCAGATGAAGTGCAATGTTTAAGAGGTGGAGAAGGTGGTCTTTGAGAAGGTCCACCCAGCAGATGTTCTGTTTAGCTTTTAATTGTCTGAGAAAATGCTCCATTGCTGCTGGTTTAGGAGTGGAATTCAGGACATCTTTCCACTGTTTGTGTTGTCATCCTAAGTGTATTGTTGTATCTTGTACCATATTTTTATGTTATTTACATCATTTTATTTTTATTTAGGTTCAAGACAACTTTGACAAAGTTGAATTCTATAGAATGTGCTGGACTCTGAGTGCCAAAAAGAACCTCACAAAAAGTACATTACTCCTTACTGACGATGATGCTTTTAAAGTGTGGGTCATCTTCAATTTCCTGTCTGAGGACAAATATCCATTAATCATTGTGCCAGAAGAGGTATGAAATAGTTATTTCAAGTATCCTAATATTCTTCTTTGAGCTAAGTAGAACTGATGACTGCTGGGTCTCTGCAACCCCCTGAATTTAGAGGGGATAAGATTTGGAGTGAATGGAGACACTTATGGTGTGCCTGTTAGAAACATTTTAAAGAAGCTGCACCCTTCCTTGGACTTGTGCATCATTCTCAGAATCACTTTTTCCTCTTTGAATCCAGATTGCTGCATAGCCATACTGGTTACATTTATCTGTCTTTTTTTCTATTCTGTTGAAGTGATTTGTCATAATGATTAGTCATAATGATTAGTCATATTGTCTTGGTAGTAGTACTTTTGGAATGTAACTCCTCTAAGGTTTTCCCTTCCTCCTTTGATTTCCCAAGCATTTCTGGTCATTTTGATAAATAATATGATATAGACAGCTTAACCAAAGAAGAGTCCAGTCATAGCCTAATTGCACTTTTTGTTCCCCTTGGTAAATCTGCCCTTCATGCAATATAACAATTAAAACTTGCTTCATTTTCAAAAGCAGTTGGCTACGTATCTGCTGCTCTTGAATCTCATTGAATATCTGCACCTAGTTTTTCATAGTTCTTTGAGTCAAGGTCATTGTTACAGTGACACATTTTAGATTAACCTTCTACAATCTGGTGCCTTATATTTGATTACAGCTCCTAAACATCCTAGCCAACATAATCCAACATAACTGGAGGCACTAGGTTGAGGTCGAGGTTTTAGGCTGTATGTCTGCAATGACATAAAGTGCTTTAAAAGTCCCTTTTAAAAATCATTTAAAAAAACCCTTGCAGTTCTGTGTAATTAAAATAGTTGGATGTTCCCTTGGATCGGATATCCCTATCCCTATCCCTATCCCTAGTGAAAATCTGCATGAAATAAGCTGCTCTTTTCCCCCATGTGCTCATGCACATTCTGAATCTTCACTCCCAACTTAAGAATGGAAAACGGAATATTGGTGGACAGCAAAAGAGATTCAAAGATACTCTGAAAGCTAATTTTAAAAAAATTAATATCAGCATTGAGAACTGGGAAGCCCTAACTCATGAGCGCTTCAATTGGAGGTCAGCCTTTATTAAAGGTGCCACGGACTTTGAAGAAGCACGAGTACAGGGCGAAAGGGAGAAACGAGCTAAGAGGAAGGCATGTCAAGCAAACCCTCATTGTGACTGTCTCCCACCCGGAAACCTATGCCCTCATTGTGGGAGGTTGTGCGGATCCAGAATTGGCCTTTACAGCCACTTACGGATCCACTGTTAAGATTTTACCCCTGGAAGACAATCTTACTCGGCTACGAGTGATCGCCAAGAAGAATAATTATTATTTCCAAGGCCAGGACCATATGCTGGAGAACATGTAGGAATGTACAGTTGCCTTTCATATCTGCTTATGGCACCTGGATAGCCATTGGGAAATGCAGCTGAAGACAGATGGTCTTAAATTTCTGAACTGATTTGGTTCAGGAATGCAATTTATTAGCTTGAAAACGGCTTTATTTTGGAATTTTTTAATTCCAAATTTAGTTCAGCATGTGTTTTCTTACATAGTTTTCACTTTTTCTTACTCTGGCCAATACTTTTGGCCAAATGGATGGTACAAGGAGAGCCAGTTTGGTGTAGTGGTTAAGGCACCAGGCTAGAAACTAGGAGATTGTGAGTTCTAGCCCCGCCTTAGGCACAAAGCCAGTCACACACACTCAGTCCTAGGAAGTAGGCAATGACAAACCACTTCCAAAATCTTGCCAAGAAAACTACAGGGGCTTGTCCAGGCAGTCGCCAGGAGTCAACACTGACTTGAAGGCACCCAAAAAAATAAATAAATGGTGCAGTTGTGCTGTGTGAGAGATTTTAGAGCAATTGTACAGTAAAGGTTTTCCTGCGCTTATTTGTTACATTCATTCAGCTCTCGTGTGTCTTTTTCTGTACAGATTGAATACTTGCTTAAGAAGCTGACAGAAGCAATGGGATTAGGTTGGCATCAAGAACAGTTTGAACATTACAAGATTAGTTTGGATGCCAATTGGGAAGGTCTTTCTGCTTGGGAATTGATTGAGCTCATTGGAAGTGGTCGGTTTAGCAAAGGGATGGACAAACCAACAGTGTCCATGGGCATTAGTGAAGTCTTCAGTGAACTTATATTAGATGTGTTAAAACAGGTAAGCTCGGCATACATACGTTGCACTAACCTGAATTATTTATACCGCATTTCTTATGCCTCATAAAACTATATGGAAACAAGAACCTTTTTCATTTAGAAAAGTTGTTTGGTGAGTACATTTTATATGAAGGAAAGCTAAAATTCTCTGTATAAAAATAATTCAAATTAATGTAGCTTGAATATATTTTCCTTTTTCTCATTATTTTAACTTGCAGTTCATAAGAAGTGAACTCTGATAACTGAAAGCCTTTTGCTGTCTTGTCTATGACATCAAGCATTTTATTGAAATGTTAAAGTCAACATCCTTATTAGATAGATATTCGCTGCTAGAAGAGTTACTTATGAGTTTTTAAAATGAAAGTTAAAATTCTAGAAATTATGCATCAGTGTCAGTTTGGGTTTTAACTGAGGGTACAAAATGCATCATAGAGCTTCTATACCCATATATTCTGTGGCACAATTTCTGACTAAAACATGAAAAGTATAACACAGATTTTTTAACCATTACCAAATATACTTAATTGGGTCCTGGGAGGTAAACATGCCGTGTGAATTTTTTAACCCACAGATTGGTTATATCTAATCAGAAAAAATTACAAAAAGAAAAAAATAGATTTGACCTCCAAGTAGCCCCAGCCTTGTTTGGGGCTAAGCTAACTTACCCCAGGCATCTAAGTCCTCCAATGTCATGCAAACCAGGTACTGAGGATTTGACCAGCCTTACTCCCAAGACTGAGATGGTATCTTAGAGGGGCCATGTGAAAAAGGAACTTCTCTAAGAACTCTCATATCTGTTCCCTTGCTAGTTTTCTCACAGGAGGCTGCAACCACATGGGGTGGGGCTGAAGAAAGGAGCAAGAAGGGAGGGGTCTGGAAAGGCATCCCAAGTTTCTTACTGGCTCTTACCGTTGGCACCATAGATTTTTCTCCCTTCAGAGGGGAGAAAAAAAATTAAAAAGGCAGGAAGTGAGAGAACTGGCAGCCTCACAGCCTCCTTTGTGGTCAAAAAATGACATTTATTTTATGTTGTGTGTTGCTGGCACATAAAAAGTGAGTGTTTTGACTGGAGAAGTGAATGGTGGTATCATACATGTTTGAGGTACATTGATTTCAGTACTATTTACTATTAGTCTTTTATTCCTTTTATCTATGTACGAAGCCTTAGGAAAGCTTGTCTTTAAAGGTAGGTCTAAAGGTAAAAAAAAGGTAAAGGTAGGTCTAGCAATATTGTAAATAAATAAATGAGGAATTTTCACATATTAACAACTTTCTACAGGTTGTGAATAAAGGAGAAAAAAGACAGGCTAATAATTTTATTTTTATTATGTTACAATGCTGTGATGATCTAGTTCAGATTATGTCATTTTCCAATAACTAGGTTATTAAGAAGCATATTAATATGCTGATTACCACAATCTAATTAGCAATGTGGTATTAAGCATCTTAAGCAAAGAGAACCCACGTTTTGCAGGATTTCCGTTGGTTCATCATGAGTGAACTTACATTCTACAAAAATGTATATGCTTGTTTCGTTAAAGCCCTGTGGTGTCTGAAGTTTGAATATGACATGAAACATGGAGCCATGTGAGGGCATAAAGAGGAAGCAAAAATCTCAGAAGCCCAGGTGCATGGGTGGGAAGGGGGTAGCGTGGGAAAGGTTTGCTTAAATTACATGTCAGTAGTAGTTTAGCCTTAGTGAAACCAAGGCAGTTAAAGATTGCTGCACATCTGACCCAGTGCTGTCAGGTGATGCACTAACATTTCCCAAAGAGTAATTTCCTTTGCATGGTATTGTGATTAAATGTCTTTTGAGCGCTTAGGACAAACTTCTGATCAACTGATAATAAGATAGATCATAGCACTGGATAGAACCAAATTACATTGCTACCTGAAGCTGTGATATTTTATGCCTAAAGCATTTAAACATTCCTCACTTGCCTTTCAAGAAACTTCTCTTGTTATTTAGGAAGGTTGTCACACTGCTACAATTGTTCTAAGACACTTAACTTACATTTAGTTTTCTTTAAGTTTCACTCACTGCTTTAAGAAGATTCACCAGCGATTGTGTTTTATTTTAGGGATAATAATAAACCATATATCCCTCTTCCAGTAAAACATTGGAGAGCTTTTATCTTTAAACAGATGGAAGTGTGTGTTTGTTGTATTTCTGTTGGTGAATTGGTATATTTTCATTGATCCTATTAAAAACAGAATAATTGCATGATCCTGGCCTGTAAGCTCTTTTAGAACTGATTTAAAAGCAACATTACAATTCAGACTTCTGAAACCAAGTAAAAGGGAAAGGGAACAATAATTAGTGAGGAAACTGTGAATTAGTTAAGGTTCATAAACATTTAATTGAGGCCTGTAGATTGCCCAGAATGAATGTTCTGTTTCAGCACAGTAGAATAGTAGAGTCAAGGTTAGGTAAACAACTGAATTAAAGGATTAGTGGTTGGTGATATCTTGAGCCTATGTACCAAACACCTGCCCCTGGCTTATGAACCATTCAACCAATGCTGTGTCTGTTCTTCCATATGTTTATGATTCTATGCTTTGGTAGAGGAGTATGGAGATGGCCTTGAAAAAGTTATTCAACAGCTGTTAGGTACACACCAGCTTAGCTCTGAAAGGGAGGGAGGAATAAGGAAGAAACTCAAGATTGTCCTACCTTGATTCTCTTGGTATAAGAGGGAGAAATCTGAGAGAATCTCTGTCAGATTTTTCAATATTCTGTGATTATACCCTGCAACAATAAAGTAGTTCTTGTGGAATCCGTTTCCTGACCTGGTCTACCTTGAAGGGCTGATGGCTATACAATTAGATGACTGGAAGAGCAGGAAGTACCAGCTTCTTGGCAAAGAGATTGATTTGCTTTCCCACTTAGAGCTGATAGCAGGAAATTGAAAATTCAGAAACAGGTGAGGTTAGTGAAATATGCTAACAATAATAAAAAAGGGTTTATTTACATATGTTCAAAATAACAATCAATATCCCAGCTGATCAATAATGATTGCAAAATTCTTATAGATAATAAAGAAAAGGCAGAGCTACTGGACTCCTACTTTGGTTGAGTCTTCTTCAACAAAACTGTTTGTGATGTGTCAGGATATTGTGAAGACCAGAACTGAAGGAGCTTGAGATTGACAGAATAAAGGACAGGGATATTTACCTGTTTGGAATGAATTTAAACATCCAGGACCAGATAAATGGCATCCTAGGGTATTAAAGGAACTAATCTAGCTAAGCCCTTATGCATTATCACTGAGAAAGCCTGAAGAATTTGTGAAGTGCCAGGTGACTGGAAGATAGCAAGTGATGTTCCCATCTTCAGAAAGGGGAAAAAGGAAGATCCAGCTGACTATATGCTGGTCAGTCTAACATTAGTACCTGGGAGAGTCAGATGTATGCAACTTGTCAGCCTTCTGTAGGACATTAAATACCTGGCTCTTCCCTCAGACATTAGGTGAGCCTGTTTAGTGTGGTGATTGTCCGTTTATTTGGCTTTGCACTATGCATGCAATGTTCCTTTATTTTTAATGGTATTGCGGTTATTTTATTGATTTAACATGCAAAATTCTATTAGGATACAAAAGTCATATGCACCAGGTATAGGATGTGAAATATCTGGCTTGGTAATAGTACATGTGAAAAATAACTTGGAGTAATACAGGTAGTTCTCGCTTACCGACTGCCTTGTTTAACAACCATTTGAAGTTACAACGGTGTAAAAATAACAGCTTTGTGACCAATCCTCGTGTTTACGACCGTTGCAGCATCCTGAGGTCACGTGATCGCCATTTGTGTGCTTCACAACCGGCTTCCGACAAACAGAGTTAATGGAGAATGCAGAAGTAAAATTACAAGTTGCGGTCACGTAACGTCTTGCTTAATGACCAAATGGGAAGTGACATTGTAAGTCTGTCACGGTCACATGATTTTTTGCTTAGCAACCACGGCACTTAGCGATGGAGTTGCCGGTCCCAATTGCGGTCGTTAAGCAAGGACAACCTGTAGTTGATTGTAAACTGAATATGAGCCAACAGTGTGAGGTGGCAGAAAAAAAAATACAATTTCAGGCTGCATCAATAGAAGTATAATTTCCAAATCTCAGGAAGTAATCTTTCCACCCTATTCTAGTCATACCTCATCTCAGTACTGTGACCAGTTCTGGGCCGCACACTTTAAGAAGGATTTGAAGAAACGAATATGTTAGAGAAGGACAATGAGTAAAAAAAGTATTCTCTTTGAATACTTGAAAGGATATCACATAGAAGACTCAGAAGTCAAGACTTGTTTACTTCTGATCCAGAGTGCAGGACATGAAATAATGAATTTAAGTTACAAGAAGGCAAATTCTGCTTGAATGTTAGGGAAGGAAAAAGCCTCTTAACAGTAAGAACAGTTTGACAGCGGAACCAATTATCCAGAGAGATGGTAGGTTCCCTTTCATTGAATCAGTTCAAGTGGAGGCTGGATGGCCATTTTTCTGGGATGCTTGAATTTGGATTCCTTTATAATTAGGGCAGTGGTCGGCAAACCGCGGCTCGCGAGCCACATGCGGCTCTTTAGCCCCTTGAGTGTGGTTCTTCCACATTGCAGGCGCAATGGCAGGCATGCTGGGTGTGGCGGCAAGCATGCTGGGCATGGCAGCCGGTGCGGCAGGCATGGTGGGCATGGTGGGGGCGGGCATGGCAGCCGTGGCAGTGGCGGCCGTGGCGGGGGCAGGCGCAGCAGCGGGCATGGTGTGCGTGGCGGCGGGCATGGCGGCTGTGGCAGCGGCAGGTGCAGTGGTGGACGTGGCGGGGGCAGGTGCCGCGGCGGGCATGGTGGGGGCGGGCACTGCAGTGGGCATGGCGTCAGCAGGCCCTAAGTGTGCGCGATTGGCTTCCGCCCGCAAACCCCGCCCCCTTCCGTGCGATTGGCTCCCGCCTGCAAACCCCGCCCCCTTCCACGCGGTTGGCTCCCGCCTGCAAACCCCGCCCACTTCCGCACGATTGGCTCCTACCCTCAAACCCTGCCCCTGGCCCTCGAGTGATGTTATAAATGTCAAAATGGCCCCTGGCATAAAAAAGTTTCCCCACCCCTGAATTAGGGTATCAAACCTGATGCTTAGGTGGCCATTTCCACAAACATTCATCCATCCATCCCCCCCCCCACACAGATATTGGTAAATAAAACAATAACATTATCCTAAAGGGATTTAAAAATTATAAACTTCTCTTATAGACCCCTGTCAAACCTGGGAAGGATATAGTATAACAGCTGACATGGCATGTACACACCAAAGCATAAAAGAAGTTGAAAAATAGCCAGTAGTTAATGCTGAGCCTGAGCTATTTCTGGCTATCCATACTCAGGCAGGTTCAATTGTTCTTAATTATTCTTTGCCTGATTTTGCATGCTGCCATGCAAAACCTGGCAACCTTGTGTGTTATTTCAGGGTTGATGTCAGAAAGTAGAACTTGCTTATACTGTTGATTGTTGTTTCCTGTTTTGCTGGTCAGGAGTGGGGTTATAAATATTATAAATAAAATAAATAAATTAAGGTGTTTCAAAGTTCTGTATAAAACTGGCAATACAGAAGAACACGTTCGATAGTTTCTACCTGTCCTGTGTCGCAAGGACATACTCGTAATGCTATTATTTACAGAAACACATTCATAGCATTTTCAGTGTCTTTAGTGTTTAGTAAATTTCATGTTAAATAGTAGAATGAGCTGTCTTTAAACGGGAATTTCTCTCTGTATCATACCATTTAAATAGCTTACAAAGTGGATGATTTCTAACAGGTATGTGCTCCTATCTTTTAAAATGTACAGTAGAGCCATTTGATACTAAATGATGGATGATGAAGATAATTTGTGCACTTCAAAGGCCAGTTTTGCTTACATTGTGTAAATATATTTAAAACAAAGTTCCAGTAGGGAGTGGAAGGATGTATATCTCTTGCTCTTCTGTGCCTTAGAATCAGATCTGAGAGTGAGCTGGACAGGTATTAAGGAATTGCTTAAGAAATTTCACGGTCCATCCATACAGGGTTTTATATGTTGGGGTTTTGCTATCTTCCGAAGTGTGGTGGGGCACAAGGAGGCAGGTTTATGCAGAAGTGTTGTTTCCATGACATATAGCGAGATTCTGTGGTGATTCAGAATTGTTTGAAGTGGTAGCCAGGAACCTTGGTGAAACCCTTTGCAGTTCCCTGCCAAGAGTCCTGATCTGAGGCATGGCTATTCCCACCTTTTCAAAACATACACATTGGTACAGGTCTTGTACTAATGTATAATTACATAGGGTTTGTTAATACAATTTTTGCTACTTCAGAGTTTTCAGATGGAAATTAATAATTTTCTTCCTAAATTTACAGTCTATAAGTGGGATTGGATGGGAGAATGAAGTGGTGAATCCTTTTCCATTTCCAAATTTCTGCTGCTAAATTAGACTTGGGAACTGGTTTTTCAAATGGACTGAACTTTTGGGGTTTTTAAAAAATATAACAAGGGCCCAATCAACTGGTAAAAAAGAGCTTTAGATCCAGTGAATTCAAACCTGGTTGGGTAACCAGAATGATGTATTGTGGAGCCTATTGCTGTTTGGATTCTGGAGGCAGAATTTTTAAGCTAACAAAAATTTTCATGGGTTGAAATGGAGGCTGAGGGCCACCTGTACTTAATGGTGGAGAAGACTTCTTGCACATCCAATAACCATCAGGGTGGGGTGGGAGATGTATTTTTTGTCTAAGGATTTACACTTTTTCTCATTGAAGATAAAAGTTGAATTACTCTGATGGTTTTTCATAATCTGTAAATGATGTTTAAATGCCTGTAGTGATTGGATTGAAAAGTCTGATCGATATCTGTTGAAATAAATAGACGTTTATTAATTGGGTCTGGATTTGGGATCAGAACTTAAACATTGCAAGTTAAAATAATGTAAAGTAATAACTTCATTATTTTTATAGGGTTATATGTGGAAGAAGGGTCACAAAAGGAAAAACTGGACAGAACGTTGGTTTGTTTTAAAACCAAATGTTATATCGTACTATATTAGTGAAGATTTAAAAGACAAAAGAGGAGACATTGCACTGGATGGCAACTGTACTGTAGAGGTAAAAATAAAATAAAATAAACAAATGCCTGGAAAATAATATTTTTCCAGATGATGTATATGAAGATAATTTAATTTATAGATAATTGATTCAACCTGTTGGATAAATACTGGGATTTCAATTTTCATGGAAGATATATAGAGTGCTAACAATTGTACTCATGAAAAGAGAGAGGAAATCTTTATTTTTTGAAATGTTCCATTCAGATTTCTTTCTTAGTTTATGGAATATGTATCTCTTTTTTGCTAACCAGTGGGCAAGAGCAGTATTCTGTATGGACTACAGAGCTGATTTTTTCCTCTGAAACATATGCTCACGATCATGAAAGAAGCTATATAGGTTTAAATAAATCAGCAAGATATTTTTTTTAGTTTTAAATTTCCACTGATACCAGTTCAGCGTAAGTGCCTAATGCAAGCAATTACACTTGTATCACCCTAATAATTTTAGAAATACTATTGGGCCAATAAAGATTCTGTCTATTGATGCAGGAAAAGTATACATTACAGAATGTCAACAGCAGGTATTCTAGTCACACATTTCTAGTTATAATTAATGTTCATAGCAGAATACAGTCTCTCTTATTCTTGTGAATCAAATATGCTAAGCAAAATGAAATTAGTAGAGTATATAACATTTTTCACATCTTTAGGGCTTGAAGTGCCTTGTTTTCACCTTAAATGGGCTCTTCCAACTTCAAGGAAGTGTTATGATGCTATTCTGATCTTATAAAAGTGTTCTGAACCTGAAATGGAGCATTTTGAGCCTTTTTTTTCAAATTTAAATTTTCATACCTTAATTTGATTATGTCTGTCCCTACAAAGGCTACATTAGAAGTGGGATATGTTTTGCAGTGTTTTCAACCATGAATCAGAATTATTGGAATGAAAGGGTGCCAACCTATATTAACAATACTGATTACATAGTATTCGTCTTTATAAAAATGAAAGTGTTCTAAAAATGCAGGCCACTCAAATATTTTCTGTGAACACAATTACCTATGGCATGTTTTCTTCCATGAGATTGGGAGAGAATTTGATTGCCCCAAATATGCATTGCTAGCTTGTTTTAGGAAAAAATGTGATGCAACATTTATTGAACTTTTGTGCATGGGGATATTATTGTTAGGATATATGTTTCTCTAAACTGTATTAAGAGGCTCTGAACTAACAAACAATATTGTGAGTATCAGTGCAATGTCGTGCTTGCTGTGTTTAATAGGCCGCTAAATCTATTTTCTCTTTATTAGGCCTTGCCTGACAAAGATGGCAAAAAATGTCTCTTCCTTATAAATAGCTTAGGGAAATGTTTTGAGATTAGTGCCTCTGATAAGAAGAAGAAACAGGAATGGATTCAAGGTAAACTTTTACTGCTGTTTTACTGACAATTTTTAAACAATATATGACTATTAAAGAAACTGACCAGAAATTTGTATTACTGCTGGATTATGAAGTGAATTTTAGCATCTCAGTAAAACACTTTGAAATGTGCATTCACATCAGATGCTTATGCCATTATCAAGCAAAAATGAATTTTAGCCGTTAGACTGGCAAAGGAATAATTTATCCTTGGAGTAAAACAAAAGATTTCACTTTTTGATGTATAATGTGATCTTTCTATCTCTAATGAAATTCCCAGACAGGTTTTCTCATTCGCAGAAAAGTAGATGATTATTATGTTTTGTATATAATATTGGCTTGAGATTTTCAGCTAGATCTATAAAATGTCATTTACTGTTAAGGAAGCAATACATTTGCTATTGTTCAAACAGAAACATGACACTACCCCTGGAGGTGCTACCTATTCAGTGGATTTCATTTTTTTTTTCACATAAAGTTTATGTCTTGTAAATTGAGCTTTTTCATCTCTGTTCTTGGAGCAAGAATGATAAAAATGTAGAACTATCAACTCTTCATAACTGCAGCAACCCAATTTAGTAAATCATTTCTCAGATTGTAAATGGTATTTTATATTTGTGTACACACACACTTTCCTGCTGTCTCATGTAGAACAAAAGTACAGAAATAAATTAACATTTAGGTTTTATGATAGAAATGCCACTTCAGCTATAATTGATAAATGAACAACTTAGCAGTAGAGTATGCTGGACTTTCAGTAATGCAGACAAAACAAACTTAAATTTAGAAAGTTTGGGAACTGAATGGGAATCATGTTAAATAACGTTGGAAGATTTTGGTATCTTTGTGGGTGTTAAATATATTTATAGTTTACTGGAAGAGAAGCTATATATATCCAATAAATTAAAGTCCTCCTTCATATATATCTCCTGGAAGAGTCTATGGCACTTACAAGTCCAAAATATACTTGGAATTGAAAGGCCCAGGTTCATGTCTTTAGCTTTCTCTGGCATATCTTGATAAATGTCCCCTTTGAGGGAGGAGATGGGTGGTGATAGAAGTTGGACAAACAAACAAACAAACAAATAAATAAATATCTTTAGTTTCCTGTTACATGCTGAGCCAATATGCAGCATACCAGTCCTAAGTCACAACAGAGTATTTAAAATTCTGTTTTCTATTCACTGGCTTAATGCACCCTCCTGCTCATGTGCCTGTTGTAAGCTGAAGTAGCTTGTAAATCTGACCACTAATAAGACTGTAGATTGTCTTACTAGCTTCAGTCTGGTGAGTTAAATGATTCTCTAATTATTTATTTATTTATAATAAATTATAATTAATTAATTATTTAATTATAATTTAATAATTAATTAAATCTAATTAAGATTTCTGTTTCTCTTTTCTCCGGCCAAATGTTTTGGTTCCATAATACATGACTGATGGCACATCTAACTGGCTTTACCACAGTCTGACCACCTGTGAAGTGGTTGGGTTTGGTGACAAAATGTATTTCATTGTATGGAGAGCTGGTATTATTGCAAAAGACAAATTATACTTTATATTGCAGTTGTTGTTAACGGTTTTCATTCTGATATTTCAAATACTGAAATTATGTATCTATATTGCAGTATTGATTACACTATACTATGTTTTATTTGCAAACAAACGTTTTATTTTTAAAAGTACTGATGAAGGCCTAATGTTAGAAACTGAACAGCATTGTAAGACTGAAAGAGTAATAAAGGTATTTATGGGCTTAAACTAGAAATATTATTGTGGTTATTCTCATTACTCAGCCATTCAGACAACTGTAAATCTGCTAAAATTGAAAAGCCCTTCACTTCATAAAGAAGCACGCCAGAAACGGAAAGAGTTACGTCAAAAACTGCAGGCTGAACAAGCAGAATTGGAGAAGCAAATGAAGGAGCTCCAAATAGCAAACGAAAATAAGCAGAAGGAACTGGAAACCGTCCGAAAGGTAGGTTTGAGATTTTGTATCATTCCAGATTGTAGAATTAATACTTTGGTTGTAAATTGTATGTCTGAGGGCATAGATTTTAGGGGACTGTGGTAACAGTCATTGTTCTTAGTTGTTGTTGTTCTTAGTTGATGGTGTTCTTAGCATTCGTCCTGCTTGGTTGTAGGGTCTGCTTCTTTTATGCTGTGCTTGCTTAGTTCACACAGCAGAGCTGTCAATGTAGGATGCCAGGAGGGGGGTTGTATTTCAGGCGGCTCATTGAAGCCTCAGTGATTAGGGCTGAGAGGGAGTGACTGGCCCAAGGCCACACAGCTGGCTTCTATACCTAAGGGAAGACTAGAACTTGGGCCTACCCACTCCTTGTCCAACACCTTAACCACCACACTGTGCTGGTTCATGACTATAGCAATGTATAGATTAATACACAGCTTTCCAAACTGTGTGTCACGACACAGTACTGTGTCGCCTGCGGGGCCCAGGTGTGCTGCGCAAAAACCTGGAAGTGCTGATGGTGCACCTCCGCGCAGGGCAGTGGGCCATCAGCGCTTCCGGGTTTTCGTGTGGCACACGACACCGCCGCTGCTGCCGCTGCGTGTGAAAACCCAAAAGCACTGCGGTGGCGGCGGGCAAAAACCCGGAAGCACCACTGCTGTGGTGGCGGGCGAAAACCCAAAAGCGCCGCCAATGTGGTGGTGCGCGAAAACCCAAAAGCGCCGTGGCGGCACGCGAAAACCCAAAAGCGCCGCAGTGGCGGCACTTCTGGGTTTTCACCCGCCACCATGGCGCTTCCGGGTTTTCGCGCGCTGCCGTTGGTGTGTCGCCAACTGAAAAGTTTGGAAAGCCCTGGATTAATATATAAAAATAATATAGTTGACTGTCCTGTTGCTATGTCCTAGGAAAGTGCGTCAAAGATAATTGTCCAAAATCAAGCCTTCAGGGCATCCAGAGAGCAAAACAGGTTGGGGAAGTTCCTAAGATTTCTGTTATGGCATTGCCACAGGGAATTGGTAACCTTGCATCATTCTTCTTAAATGTTCCTGGAAATGTTATGTTATGGAAAACTAAGTGGGCAGGAGAAATTGATTGTCCCCACAAAGACCAAGGTCGAATATAGATCTTGTACTGGATTTAAAGAAAGAGTTGTTCAAAGAAAAATGTCATGTACTAAAACCACAGAAGTTCTTGATTGGAGTGATAATACAGAAGTGTTTTTTCCAGTAATTTGCACATTGCTTATCTCAGTTGTTTTACAGTCAAGGGGAGGTTTCTTGAATGGTGCCAGGCACTCAGTTCAGCTTAAAATGAATTTACAGACCAGGGAAATGATAAGAGTCTCTGCTTTTTTTCTCCTAATGCTTTCATATGCATGGGTATCTTATGCATATGAAACCATAACTGTCTTTAAATAATAATTAAGATGCCTGACCCTCACTGACTGCTATGATCACTGCAATGTCAGAATTGTTAGGATATTTTCACAGCTAAAATTTGACGTTGTTGTTGTTGTTTATTCGTTCAGTCGCTTCCGACTCTTCGTGACTTCATGGACCAGCCCACGCCAGAGCTTCCTGTCGGCCGTCACCATCCCCAGCTCCCCCACGGTCGAATTTGACATAAAATACCTTTAATGGTGATTGTAGAATGAGATATATTTTTCCATCTCATATGTGAAAACAGAACCTGGGTACTTTCAGTGTAAAGTGAAATGAGTGTTCAAGCAAAGAATAAAGATTCAAGAACAGAATATAGCGGCATAAAAGCTATGCTTTATATGTTTCAGCCAGACTCTGAAGGAACAGTTCTAGTATTAGGCAAGGAATGAATCCAGGAAGATTGGAAGTACTTGTTGTGAATGTGAGGCAGGAATACTGTATCACTCTGAAGTTCTAGAAAAAACATTCTGTCACAGATTACAGGATTTGGGTATGTGACAGTAATGGTGGTTTGCTGTATTTTTTTTTAAAAAACAGCACATTAGTTCAACAAAGACAAGAGTTCAAGTTTGTTGAGTCAAGTGTGTTAATTCAAATCTACAGTTTCATTGTTGATAGAACGAGATGCCAGTTCAGCCGAGCCTGAGTCCCCCAGAAATTGATATGGGCCTCCCTGAGTTCATAATAGCAGATTGAGAGAATTGTGGGACCAACAGTAGTGCTACTGTAAACATTAAATGTTGCACAAGTACTTATTTTTATACTACTTCCTTATTTTCATTTAAACAAACAATTCAGAAACTTCTAATCAGACATGCCTCAAAATTTCTGGGTATTGTCTTACTAGAGAAATTCAGTCCCCAAATTTCTCCTGCTTCTCGTATAACATAATACTTCTGGTTTACTTACTTTGACAGAGCAAGTTTGAGCTAAAAGGAATAGTTTTTGCATGAGTCTTGAGCAATGTCTAACTCTGTTTCTCAACCTTGGCCACTTTAAGCTGTGTGGACTTCAGCTCCCAGAATTCCCCAGCTAGCTGGCTGGGGAATTCTGGGAGTTGAAGTCCACACAGCTTAAAGATGCCAAGGTTGAGAAATACTGGCTTATCTTATCTCCAGCTCAACAGAAACCTATGTAGAGTTATCTTTCATCTGCTTTTTATTGTTTAAGCACTATTTTAGAGTGATAGGGATTAATCTTTTCAGAATGTTTTACATGAAGCCTCAGTGGAGACTTGGAGTCCTTCTTACTTTACCCCTTCATGAATCACACAATTCCTTTCTTTTTAATTTTGAATATATATTTTTCTCTTTGATAAAATGTTTGCTTTTATGAAAAAAATATAAGAAGTATGTTTACAGCTACATTTATTTATTTATTTATTTATTTATTTATTTATTTATTTATTTATTTCCAACTTATATCACCGCCCATCTCCCCCCACAAGGGGACTACTAAATATTTGATCTGTATTTCGATATATACATAAACCAGGAGCAGGTGATCATTGCTTTCTTTCTTTGGCCTAGCAACTAGAAGAGGCAGCAGCTCGAGCTTCGGAGGAAGAGAAGAAACGTCTGCAGACTCAAATGGAATTACAAGATCGATTCAGTCTTGAACTGGAGAGAGAGAAAATGGTATATGTCAGCAAAAGAATGGGCAAACTCTGAAGTGGTTTCTTTGGTGAGATATTTATAGCAGGTGTATGTTTGGACAAAAAGGAAAAAAGGAAAAACCACAAACTTTCCCCTCTCTCTCTCATAGAAATAGGAAGCACTGCTTGTCGTGAAGGATAATGAAGCATGCATTCATTTCATATTTCTAGGTAAGACAGAAAATGGAAGAACAAGTTGCTCAGAAATCATCTGAGCTGGAGCAGTACTTACTGAGAGTCAAGGAACTTGAGGAAATGTATAAGCAGCTACAGGAAGCTTTGGAGGATGAAAAACAAGCACGTCAAGATGAGGATACGGTCAGGAGACTTCAGGCCAGGTCAGTGTGTAATTTGATAGAATTGGATGCTGAGTGTAAGGCTGGCACTCATTTATGCTGGAGAAGGAAGGATGGAAGAGACATAAAATTGTAGGCTGCCCAAGTAACTTAAATATCACTCTTACATTAAAAGAAGAGTCCTCCATCCTTGAACCTTTCTGAAGGATTGTTTCCCTCTTTCTGCTTCTAGGCATATTATTATTATTATTATTATTATTATTATTATTATTATTATATTACCACTCATCTCCCCTATCGGGGACCCATATTACCACAGAATGACTGTAAACAAAATACGTCTTGCGGAAGTTGCTTGTAGATCAAGTAATAAGTTCAGTTGAATCAGATGGATGAAGCAGATTTAACTGAGCTAAGATGCTAAGTGGGGTAATGAAAAAGGAAACAACTCACCTTGTGTAAGGGATGCTTTCATTTCCGAGTGTGGTAGCTTGATTGACTTGAAGCACAAAAGCAAGAGGATTTCCATAGACCTGTTTTAGGCTAT
Source organism: Charina bottae (assembly GCA_023362775.1). Lineage (NCBI taxonomy): Eukaryota > Metazoa > Chordata > Lepidosauria > Squamata > Charinaidae > Charina > Charina bottae. The sequence goes on along the minus strand of JALMGJ010000001.1, from coordinate 179,913,755 downwards.
GCTTTCTTGACTATTTAGTCCATGTTGGACATGGCATACGAGTTGTGTCAGTCCTGAATCGTGTTATCTTCAATAAGTACCCTTGGTTACTTCAACCTTTTCTAGGCTACTAGAAGAAGAGACAGCTAAGAGAGCAGACTTGGAAAAGTGGCACTTAGAGCAGCAACAGACCATTCAGGTGACTGAGGCAGAAAAGCAAGAGTTGGAAAACCAGAGGAAAATGAAGGAACATGCTCTACAGGTTGCCATGGAGCAGTTGGAACAACTGGAATTGGAGAGGAAGCAAGCCTTTGAACAATATGAGGTGAGCTAGTGTAGCCTTCCTAGGATTATACAAAGTATATGAAGGGACACTTTTCAAAATAGGTTAGTATGAATGAAGCACCCTTCCTTGAAGGGTCAAGGCAGCTGCATTCCTCAGAAGGCTCAGCATGTGTGCTGTAAAGCTCTCCCAGGTCATCTCGATAGGCATGTTTGCGCATAGCAGCTTGCCAGCAGTCACCTAAACGTATTCAAGTGCTGCTAATAGGACTAAGTCATTTGATCTACACCCTCTTTACACCTTTCTATCAGTTTGTAGTGGCTCTGGCCAGTCACAGAGCTGAATCTGTTCTTATTGGGCATTTATGTTTGCACTGTGTAAGCAGACATCATCATAGACATTAGCAGAAAATTATCTATAGATAATTACCAGGATTAAAGTATTATTGTACCAGTTTGGTACGATAATAAAACCTGCAGAGATGGAGCGGAGATAATTGTGTCCAAAAAACACATCAGGAATAGATTTAGGAAGTCGCTGGAACTTGGCAGTGTAATAGCAGCTAAGAAATCATACCTATAGAGATATGTAGCTCTGTCCACAGGAACTTAGGGGTAGTTCAGCAGCAGCTAAAATTGGCTTTTGCAGGCCCTGTGAATTACAAGTGTTTGCAATTGTGTGCTCCTTCATGTGCTGACCTTGCCTGATCCCTGCTGATGTCCAGTTAAAGCCCAGCCTGATGTGATCATGTGGAGTGGTGTACTTTTTGTGGTGTTTTTAGAGTCTCTGTTGCAAAAAGAATTTGTTTCTATATATTGCTGATGTTAATTCTGTTTTAGGAGGTACAGAAGAAATTGGAAGTAGCAGCAAGCAAAACCAAAAGTTGGAAAGATAGAGTAGCTCATCATGAGGGTTTAATTCGATTAATTGAACCAGGTAGGAAACAACCCTTTATTTTGTGAATCAGCATTCATGCTGTTATTTTTATCTTAAATAACCCATTATGGTTTCCAAGAAGTCTGAACTATTACTGAGTCAGCCTGGGCTGCACTTCCTGTTTAGTGTGTGCTATTGTCTGGAGAAACATAGTTGAACCAAATGCTGAACAGAATAAAGGAACGTAGTGCAAACACCGCCAGCTGAGATTTTAGGTGCCTGCAAGTCAATTTTCTCATTAGCCTCATCATGACATAAAACTCTGTTGGCCTTTCTTCTTGAGGCTTATTTATAACATTTACATTAGTTTGATTGTTCTGCCTTTATATTTATTACTGTCCAATTATAAGTGCTCTATATGAGATGCATTTATGCTGCATGCAGGTAATAGAATTATGTATGTGACTAGGTTTATTTGCATTTCTTACCGTTTGTCTTGAAAAAAACAATGTATGTCAGTTTCAGTTTTTTAATGGAATTCAACCAAGCAAATGTGTATTCACCAGTCACTGATTGTATCTACAGTATAAGGAGCATAAGCTCCTGGTTCAACAGGACAGTCAAGTGAATTATGGTAAAAATGATGATGTTATTGTAGTTGGCATTTAGAGTATAATAGCAGCATTATCATCTGTAATCATAGATTTCCCAGAAAAGATCTTGAGAGCAGCTTTGATATGTCACTACTAAACATGCTTGTTTTAAGTACATTCCCAAGTTAAGATGCTGGGGAGTAAATATTTTCCATAGTGCATTAAATAAGTATTAAATTAAACTTGGACAATATTTTTTTGCAGGGGAAGGACACCTGACTGTCCATAATAGAGTAGCCATTTCATTACTATGGTAACTAGATATAGTATTACTGTCTGTCTTATAAACATAGCAAGGTTGTAAATAAGCCTGAATATTGCATATTCCAATAGCCCAATAGTGCATCATCTGGGGGCATGAGTTAGGAAGAAGGATCTTTCCCAGGTCTGTTTGCTTAGATATATACTATACTACCAGCATAGGCTGGAAAGTTCAGAGAGAGAAAATTCCTTTTATCAATAAGGAATCCAATAGCTTAGAGGAGTTTGCTCAGCTAATGATTTTGAGTATGTGTAACTTTTATTGGGACAAATACATAGATTAGATGTCTGATGATGTACTGACTATTGTCTACTTATATTTGTAGCGGAGGTGACTTGGGAGATCGAAACTGAGATCTCAAGTATTCATAGTACAGTGTCTTCTAAAGGACAGATCTGGAGCTGGTATTTCCAGCTGAGTGACATATTGTTGAGCTGAAGCTAGGGCATTTCTGTGTGATTCCACTGTCATAGCAAGTGAGACAATTTCCTGGTGAAGTTTCAATTGGCTGTTGCTTAATTCCTGTTGAATGGGTAGTGTCCTATTAAAATGAGAAACGTGTGAAATCCAAATAATTCTTGAATATTCTTTGGAAGGTTCTTATTAAGAGGGCTGGCACTCCTGTTGAAACTTGGTCTTGCTAAGGAACAATGAGGTGGAAACAATTATTCTCAAGCATCCTCTTCTACAGTGTAGAGTCCAGCTATGTCTGTGAGGAAGCCCTGGGCTCTGAAACAGCACAATGGTTAGAACACAGATAATGCAAATTGTATAGTGACTATGACTAAACACATGTACGTAAGAATACATTAGGCTTTTAGCATCTATATAAAGACACTAGATGAGGTCGTTAGAAAATCAAAGTAAAATGTCAGTAATCTGCAAACAGCAATCAGTTCTCTTTGCCAACTATCTAGTCCTTTATATAGCTGTAGATCAGAATATGAACTTGAAAATGGACAGAATGAAAGCAGTGGACTGGGGGTGATATATCATAACATAGAGTGCTGTGCATTCTTGGAATTTTTATATCCAGAAGATAGCTGAGCAATCAGTTTTAGACATGTCACTTACTGTAGATGTATTTTTGCATCCAACGTGATTGGTGGGGCCCCAAGTGGCTTCAGCTTCAGTGGTACCAATGACCTCTTACCAACTTTGGCTGGCTCAACAGTTACAATTCATCCTGAGCAGGATAGTCTGGTCACAGAATCAACGTGTTTATAACCACTTGATTAGACTATTATAATGATTTATATGTGGGCCTCTCCTTGAAGGTCTCCTGGAACCTTCACTTAATGCAGATAACACCATCAGGATTTAATTGGTGTAGCCAGTCTTTGAACGAGGTATATTTAGAGTCTAATTGAACATGCTGGTTTTACTTGTAGACCCTAAGTGACATGGAACCCCAAATATGAAGGCTTATTTCTCCCTACTTGGGTCTCAGGAACTTTGGAAGGAGGTCATCTCAGTTAAATCTTATTAAGGGAAGTGCATTATATGGTAAAAGAGAGAGAGGAGTCAAGATAGAGACTTATTTTTATGGTGTTTTGGTTCTAGAACATTCTCAACCCTCCATACAAATAGAACTGGCAGCGGCATTATGATCTTTTTGGTACCAAGTCAAAATTTATTTATTTGAAAATTAATGCATTGTTTGCTTGGACTGTTTTATTAAGATTCTTTGGTTTATTTTATGGTGTATTATTATTCATTTTATTTACGTTTATTTCAAACCATCTTGGTATACATAAGGCATTTAAAAAGTATTTATATTTAAATGCTTTTGATGGGGTGCATTTTTAATATATTTTCCCCATCTATATTCTCACACAACTAACCATAAAGCAGAGTTAGAACTAGATTGTGACACATGTATTTAAATTACTAAACCTAAAATATTATGTCTTATAGGTTCCAAGAATCCTCTTTTGATCACTAATTGGGGACCAGCAGCCTTCACTGAAGCTGAACTTGAGCAAAGAGAGAAGAGCTGGAAAGGGAAAAGGGACACTTCTGATTAGTGAACATGGCTGAAATACATTGGGGGCAGTAGAGAGCAGAAATCTGATAGTTAAATAAAATATTGTTATGCCAATTTATTGCATCTACTGCAAGTTAGCTCAAGATATATAAAGAAGTTATATACAAAACAGAAATTCTACTGCATGCCATGAATTATAACAGAATTTGTGAGAGTGCTAAATATCTGCATAAATTGTTTGAATAATTGTGTGCAGTTAATGAACATTTAAATGCTGTAATTTGAAGTGTATTTTTTTATTTGGAATTGGACAAGTTGAATGAACTAGAACACATTGGGAATATTGTGAGCCTTTTTACCCATGTTGTTATCCTAGGCTGATTAGAAAGCTATGAATTTACCCTACTAGTTTTATATTTGGGGCAATTAAAGTTTATGTGAACGTAGGAGGATTGTTATCTTTGGTAGATCCAGGCCGAAGGTGCGTGGAGAAACATTCCAGTTTGGATCAATGGGTCAGTATATCAGTGGCTCAGTGTATCAGTGTGTGACTGAAATGCTTTTCTCATATAAATATAGAAGATACTCTCAAGTGGTAATTTCAGAATCTTAATAATCCTGTAGTTTGAAAGGGAGAAAAAGAAAGAAAAAAATTGAACAGCCCGCAGCCTCCTTTTGATTATTTATCATTACACTAATAGCCTGAAGAGAACAGATAGCTGAATATAATTTTTGATTTTGTTGAGTGGTAGTTAGGATCCTGACTCAGAAAGTCATAGTCCAATCTTGGCAATATGAGAGTTTTGCTTATGAAAAAACACGTATAGGGTTATAGTTTCGGTCAACCAATTGATTACAGATATCAGCTCATGCAAATTAATAATCTAGCTTTGTTCACCAAATTTCCTTGATTTTCTATACAGTCCAAATACAACTAATAACTGCTAAATTATTTTGAGGTAAATGTAACATTAATATATTAGACTTAAAAGTATTTAAGCTTATAATATTATCAGTAGATTCTCTATAGCTTAATTATTTCTGGAATAAAATATTACTTTGAAAAAGAGCCAGCCAATCAATTGTGGAAATCATTAGGAGAATCATGCAAGTTCTGTCAAATGAGTCCCCATTCATTTAATTAAGAATTAGGAATTCTCATATAAGCCAACTTGAAATTAGCAAAATGTGCAGCAGCAATAATGCTGACCGAGTTGGGAACCTCAAAATTTGGGCCTTTTCAAGAGGAGAAGCAGGTAGGTACGCAAAGCTCATCTCAGACATCATCTTCCCAGGAGGAAGGAATCTTGGATTACTTGTTTGTTTTTGTTTTTAAACTGTGTTGTGGTTTTATTAATGATGGTGGGTGTCTCTTGTAAGAATTTGTGTCCGAAAAGGCAAAGGTATGAAATAGTGAAATAACTTTCAAAATAAGAAATGAGCAAATGTATACAGATTATAACAGCATTAGCATCTTTGTGTGGTTAGTTCTGTTTTTTGGGAGTGATACTGCATCACTTCGTGGAGCCGCCTTGACTCTGATCACTGGAGCAACTGATAGCACCATGTATCAAAGGAAAGCTATGGGATTTGCTTTGGGGTCCCCAGCAAAGCATAGAAATAGGCCACTTCACATTAATGGAAATGATTTCTGTGTATGCAAAGTAACCAGTCAGATGTGGCATCTGGAGTGGGGGACTGTTTTGTTTTATGGAGCTACATCAGAGGGAGACATCACTGAAGGTTCATCAAAGGGAAGCATCAATTTGAGGCTTTGCACAAGCCTTCATTTTTGTTTTGTTGTGTTTTGCCAGCTGAAAAGTGTTTATAAAGTGACTTCAACCTGTTTATGAGTATTATTAATACTAGGTTTCCTTAAATGTGTAGTTACTGTACAGTAATCAATTCTTTTTATGCTGTTGATATATAAACATCCTAGTTGGATAGGAACCAACAGTACTAGGAGAGTTGTATTCTGGTGCATTCTGAGAAACCAGTTGAGATATATTTATCATGTCCAAACTACCAAGTCATTACTGTTAATTTACATTAGTTAAGCTATTTTTTGTGCTTATTACTGTTGGACCAAATTAAGGAACTGCCAGTTTTTCATATGTTCCATTTTGTTTCTGCTTTAGTATTTGTTAAAATAAATAATAACTTTAATATTTGCACATTTATTTCATCTTATGTTTGGCTGTGGGTTGAACAGATTGGGTTATTAAATGCAATCTTAAAGATTTTTTTCCTGTTACAGCCACACTTTCTTTATGTTACTTAATATTCTTGGAGGAGAGGAATGCCTGAATTGCATGCTCTCCCTCAGGACTGCATAGGCTAAAATTCAATAACAAAACAGTTATTTTTGATGGTGCCTTTCTCCACAGCTTTTTATAAAAGTAAGCTATAGGGTGCATTAAGCCACTGTCAGGTTTAACATCCCCCCTTTTTTTTGCTTAAAACCCTACCACCTATCCTGAAACAGGGAACGTTTTCCCCCAAAACAAGGGGGGGGGGGAAATCAGTTGAAAATTTCATGCCTCTTGTAATAACTTCACTACTGTGTTCCCTGTGGCCTTCAGAAATGATTTAAAAAACCGGGATCCCAATTACAAAGAATTTTCCTTCCTGTTGTAAGATATATAAGAATTGTGTTGATATATTGATATACACATATACTTCCACCTTAAATGACATGAATGAACACATATCAAACAACTCAGCCCCCTATAATATGGATTCCCACAATCTCAGACCTTAATTCACAGAGGCATTTTGTGGAAAATGATATCAGATAGATGGAGAATACATGAAAACTATTTGAGGAGGCAGTTTTTCTGCCATTATTATGGGTTGTGATCTACAGAGATCCTTCTTCCTCCATCTGCAGTTTGGTCAAATGTCTCAATTCTTCCAATGAGTGAAATACTCAGCTATACATTAACAGAGCATATTCTTTGTGGGTGGAAGATAGTCAGCCACATCCAATTAAATGATTTCAGGAAATGGATCTGTAGTTGAAAACTGCGGTCTGTTGAAGGTAGGCCTGAGATAAATAGAGTAACATTCTCACTCTATATTAGGCCAGCTTTATGACAGTGGCTCAATACTCTGAAATTTGCAGGACCGTTAGCTCCACTTGCTTTCCTACTTGCTTTCAACTTTACTTTCCTGTTTAACTTAGTTTTAGTCTGATAGACATTGCTAAGCTCAATTGAGTCATCTGGATTATGTCTTACTCAGAAAGGGGATGTAGCTCTTTAGTAAGCCCTTTCAGCATGTCAGTTCTGTGAAGATCACACCAAATGACCTCATGCCCTACTAGGCATTGTGCATACTGATTAGTTCATTCTACCACAAATTTGACTAGTCTATTTTGGATTTTCCTACCCCTGCAGAAAAGATGTACTGAATGGCTTTACTGCCCCCTAGTGGTGTTGTCTAAATAGGGAGTACACAGGCCAAAACTATTACAATTGAAACACAGATAAAAAACAAGCCAAGTGCAATCCAGCCAGAATTAGTAAGTGAGGAAATCATTTATGAAACAAACCTTTGTCACAGAAACTGTTTCTAATCATGAGACCTACAAGACTGAGTTGAAAAATTGAGGGATTCTTTGGTGGGCCTCTTTATGCATATATTTTATTTATTTGCTTGTACAAGCTGGGTATTACAATTTTCAGAAGGAGAGGAAAAAGAAATAATACTAATACAAGTACAAATTTAAAAGAATATCACAAATGGTACAGATAATATAAAGACCCAATGAATAGCCAACAAATCTGAGATAAGTCACGAATTTAAAATATTATGCAGCGAATATATTCTAATATACCATTAAAAGCTTGAAGTACTGTTAAGACATTTTATAACCAATTTTATGAATTTTACGAATTTTTTTCAGTAGTTTAATTCTGGGAAACTGTAACAGAAGTGGTCATACAGTACCTGAATATCATCCTCATGTGTACATGAGAGTAATATTCTCTAAGCTAAAACATTTAGGAGAGCCACTTTGGTGTAGTGGTTAAAGGCACTAGGTTGAAAACTAGGAGATTATGAGTTCTAGTCTTGCCTTAGGTAAGAAGCCGTTTGGTTGACTTTGAGTCAGTTACTCCTTCTCAGTCATAAGAAGGAGGCAATAGGAAACCCCTTCTGAGAATGTTGCCAAGTAAACTACAGGGACTTGTCCAAGCAGCCACCAGGAGTCAAGACTGACTAGAAGGTACAAAAGAAAAAAAAATTAGGGGTAGCAGGACTGCAACATTGGCATGATCCAGACAAAAGGGTGAATCATCTTCCGTTTAAGTAAGACTTGGAAGTACCAAGCAAGTCTCTTGCAAATAGTGAAGGGTCAGAGTGAACTGCTAGAGTTGATCTTTTGTATAGGAGGTTTCACATGGTGCTTGTGTGTGTGTATGTGTGAGACTCAATCCTCAGAATTTGAGGGGGGAAATGGTCCGAAAATTTCACCTCTGCCCACTTTGTTGATGTTGCCACATCACTACCACGCCGCCCTTGGCCCTTGGAGTTTGAATGTATCTGTATATTCATACTGTGTGCACATATGTACATACGTACACACAAGGGCCTCCTCCCAGCTAGAAACGTTGCCCATCCCTGGTGTAAAGAGCACTTGATGGATCACTGGCCTGGCCTGCCTTGGTATAAGGCAGCTTCATATCTTCCTGAAAATCAAAAGCATTTGGAGCTTGCTTGAAAGCATCTGAAACCTTGGGAAAACCACTTACTGAATTTTAAATGTGTTGCATGTTGTGGTTTATGTTTCAGTGTATCTTGTGAACCCAGAAAATTAGGTTGAGTAAACCATAATGAAATTAACCATTGTAAGCATGCTAGGCAAAGACAGCCTTAGAGGAGGCAGCAGCTAATGCTGACATTTAAAAGGCTATGGAGTAACAAAAAGCACCTGGGAAGGAGTTTGGGCTTTGTATGTATGTCTTCCCCATATATGGAGGATTCCCAGTTGGGGAAGGAACTAAACTCGGGTAAGAGAGACCTGTTTAAACAACCCTCTTTCAGTAGCATAAATCCTGTGAGGACCTGAATGTTTACTACAGAGATCAGACATGAAGGTTTCTTTCTCTCATTTAAAACTGATCTATCTTGCTTGGCTTGTGTAGCCCCCATCCAAAGCATATTTATTAGCCATCTGTGTCAAAGGTAATATGTCTTCATCCAAGAACTTTGCTAGGGCATTCTCTATATTCTCTGCTTGCATTACAAGAAGGCTGCTTGCCAATTTTTGCTATGGCAAAGCCATTAATTGCAGAAAACACCTACCAGCTGCCTGTACTAGTTTCTTTTGCCTGGCTGCAGGCTCTAGAATGTTACTAGGGGAAAGGTAATGATTTGAGTTTAAGTTGTATTTTTTAAAAAATAAGCACATTTCTGTGTTTGAATTTGAATCTAAAATAGGGTAGAACCTGGGACTCCCCAAAGTTTGGATGTGGCCCCCTGAGACAATTCCAGAGTTGGCGCTAAATTGTAATTTTTGATGTGAAAAAAGGGGCAACTGATTCAGTAAGTAATCATATTTCTTCATCATCATCCTAGTGTGTGTGTATGTATGTATGTATGTATGTATGTATGTATATTTATTTATCTATTGTGCTATTTATACCCCGCCTATCCCCTCCCTAGTGGAGGACTCTAGGCGGCTTACAATCATATATATACAATTCAATTATACATCAATTCCAAATATATACAATTCACCACTCGTGAAGGGAGAGGGGTAGGGGAACCAACTCTATTAGGCTCTGGACTACAATTCCCAGGATGCCTTGAGCCGGCTGCTGACGTCCTGTAGCTGTCACATCCGGGTCCGTCGTCACCACCACTGTTTGATCTTCCTCCGATCCTTTGATCCTCTCCTCTCCGGTGGAGCTGACTTCCCGACAGGACGCCAGCAAATTACCCCACTTTTTAAGGTGGTACCCATTTATCTACTTGCAAGGCTTTCGAACTGCTGGGTTGACAGGAGCTAGGACTAAGGACAAGAGCTCACCTCATCCTGCGGGGGTTCGAACTGCCGACCTTCTGATCGGCAGCCTACAGCTCAGCTGTTTAACCAGCTGAGCCACCGCGTCCCTTTTTCCCGCAAGTGCTGGGTCCGCTTTTCATATCAACGAATGCCATTTCACGCGATCAAACGGAGCAACCAGGTCCAACTGGATGATTTTCATGTCTGCGTTAATTGTGTCCTGCCACCTTTGCTTTGGTGTTCCGCGTGGTGTTTGCCATCCATGCTAAAGTGGTAGGCGGTGCAGGCGATGGTGTAGGCCAGAGCTTTCCAAACTTTTCATGTTGGTGACACACTTTTTAGACATGCATCATTTCGCGACACACAGCAGGGCACAAGGCAGGCACTAGGACCTGCACGGAATCACAGCAGATTTGGAGGCAGCAAGGCACAAGGCAGGCACTAGGACCTGCATGGAATCCTGGCAGGGCTTGGAGGCAGCAGCAGCCGCCACAAAACACCCAGACACTGCAGCCGACACACTAATGTGTCCCTACACACAGTTTGGAAAGCTCTGGTGTAGGCTAATAATAATACATAAGTAATCATATTTATTGCATTTAATTTTAAATTAAATGAAAACTAAATTTAGGTTTTGTTTTTGCTCTACTAATTCTTTATTGTGTTCCCTCCCCAGCAAAGGCTGTATACAACCTTCAGTCTTGCAAAAAATGTGCACCCCAAAATTATAGTACATGGACTCAATATGGTGTAATTGGGGTGGAGGGAGGGAAAAATGTTCCCATTCAGCCTCCCTGCTTTTTGCTTAGGCAGCACTCCTACCATCCTCCCTTTCCTAAACCCTGTATCCCTCTGTCCATGCTGCCAAGAGTCAGTGGGATACAAACGTAATAAATAAAAGCCATAATGGGAACATTCTTAACAACAATGGAAATGAGAGCTTTTCCCAGCAAGCCTTTTAAGAGAGCTTCCATTGACATTAATGTGCAGATTACTATCTTTGCAAGATAATTAAATCTATAAATAACAATGCACTTTGTTTGTCCCGTCTTGCATCACTCATTCCTAGTTCTTCAAACTGAACACCATTTCCACCCACCTTCACCAAACACCAAGAGGAGTAAAGGCATTCTGGAACCACCCTTTCCTTTATTACTCACAGAGCTTAGCAAAGGAATTAAAAATTAGTATACTGGTGAAGCCCAGAAAGTTTTCCTCTATTGCATACTCTCTCCACAGTTTGGATATTCAGATTATTTGGACAAACATCAAAATACAGTGACGTTTTTATAATATGCTACATTTCCATTCCACATCATGATGTCAGAACCGTAAAATTGGAAGGGCCTATTTTGGCCACTAAATCCCATCTTTTGCTCCATGCAGGAATTGAAATTAGCATCAGCAACCAATGGTTGTCCAGACTTTGCTTGAACATATCCGGTGAAAGGGAGCCCACAATTTATCTTGGTTCCACCATCAGACTGTCTTTACTGTTAGGAAGTTTTTCATCACTATTTTTTAAAAAAATTATCATGCCTAAGGCGGGACTAGAACTCTCAGTCTCCTGGTTTGCCATTGGCTCCTTCCTAGGGCTGAGAGAGTGAGTGACTGGCCCAAGGTCACCCAGCCAGCTATCATGCCTAAGGTGGGACTAGAACTCTCAGTCTCCTGGTTTCTAGCCCAGCACCTTAACCACTAGACCAAACTGTTACCATAATCTGCCTTCCTGTAATTAAATAGTTCATTTTATGTTCTGCCCTTTGGGATGATAGAGAACAGATCTCTGTCTTCTTCTAGGTAATATCCTTTCAGGTACTTGAAATGTGCCAGTGGATTCCCACCCAGTCTTTTCAATCACCCAGTCCTTCAGTCTCTCTTTGTTAAGACTTTGTTTCTAGTATCCTGATCATCCTCACTGACCTTCTCTGAACCTGTTCTCTGTTCCAGTTGGTTTGAATTCTTCATAAACCATGTCTAGTTTAAGGTGAGGTGAGGTCTGATGAATGCAGTGTAAAGTGGAATGATTACTTCCTATAATTTGGAAAATATACTTCTGTTGTAGAACCCAAAATTTCATTTCCCTTTTTTCTGCAGCCACATCACCCCGTTGACTCATAGTTTTAACTACTATTTCAATATCTTTTTCCGAAATACTATTTCCAAGCCAGGTAGCCCATATTCAGTATCTGAGCATTCAGTTTCTCTTGGTATAACTTTGCTTTTGTTTTTGGTAAATTTAATTCTGTTAATCTATAGATTGGAAAAGATTTCTCTTCAACTTCTCAGCGAAGTCATTTGGTATTGATTGTTTTTCTTTCCGCACTGCTAAGCAGTCAAGACAGCTGACAAAACTTTATAACCAAATGACATACAGTATCTAAAAAAAGAAAAGCAGTACTAAAAGCATTGATATGAATATTAATATGATCATATGAAACATTATAATTTAAACATGAATTGTTTTAACAGTTAAAAGCTCAGTGAAGGAGGATGTCATTGCAGAAAACAATATATTTGCAACTCATGGGCAAATATATTCCATCATCAGAAAGATAGAGATCTTCAAATGGGCCTCAATAACAGAGAAGTACAGGTAGTCCTTGTTTAGCGACTCCCTTGGACAGCATCCATTTGCAATTACAATGGTGATGAAAAGGTAATTTTGTGACCAATGACCACATTTATGACCTTTGCAGCATCTCTCTCTCAGTCACATGTTCGCCATTACAGACAGTCAGTACACATCCTGTGCCTGACAAGTTTTTTCTTCTCCCTCCCTCCCCGCAGAATGGAGAAATTGCCTAAACAAGCTATCTCTTCCTGAGCAGCTTTTCTCCACACTGCAGTGTGTCCCTAAAAAGTGCTAACTGCAAGTCAACAAGCTCAGCTCTGGGACCTTAATTTGCTGGCTGGCAACTGCTGTCTGTAACTGACAAGTCCCTAATCGGTTTCACACTAAAGGCTTTTGTTTGCCTCCTAAGTGGCTCAGAGCTGGGAGCGCACTAGGCAATGAGCTGGCGTTAGCGCATTCCTTTCAATGTGTATTCCCCATTGTGTGCTTGCTTACTCTCTTGTAATCCCTTCCTCTCCAATGAATGTAAATACAAACATTAATTCCCTTCTTGCTAATTATCTCAGTGCCCCCAGGGTGAGCATTCCCAAGGGCAGGGGAGTGGGGAAAAAAGGCTATGAGTTTTGCCTTTTTACCCAACTTCCTCATGAGTCGAGTTCTGGAAACCTTCCCCGCCATTTGGGCTCGCCCAGCTGTTTGGGGTCATATCCTTCTGATGCTGTAAAGCAAAGGAAAGCTGAAGTAAAATTGTAAGCACAGTTGCGGTCAGATGATTTTCAGTTAGCAACTGCTTCACTTAATGACTGAGTTGCCAGTCCCAATCGCAGTCGCTAAATGAGGACTACCTATAGTCCTTTACAGAGTCAGGTCCAAAGCCATTTAGGCTTTAAAGGTTAATATCAACATCTTAAATTGAGCCTAGTAAACCACTGGCAACCAGCGCAAATTGTTAATATGTGATGTTTCTCCCTTATTCCCTTAACTGCTGCAAGTTAATTTTGCAGGGAGTGACCAGGTACAAATTTGGAGTAAACAAACAAATAAAAAATCCATGGCTATTCTTACTATTCATTTATTTATTACATTTATATTTTTGCTTCTATCTATCTTTACCCCAGTTACTCTACCCACCCTTCTGGCCTTCAAGAGAACCATAAGCCTTGGGTTAGGGTGTCTGGTGGGCCTGTCTAGGGTGGGTATGATGTGGGGGATTTCTTTTTTATAGTTCCCCTGGGCCATTTGTGCTTTTTTATATCATACTGTTTTTAATTTTGTGAAGCCAGCCAAAGTCTTTTTTTTAAGATTTTTTATCCCGCCTTTATTATTTTTATAAATAACTCAAGGCAGGGATCATACCTAATACTCCTTCCTCCTCCTCTTTTCCCCATAACAACAACCCTGTGAGATGAGTTGGATTTTTGGAGTTGGATGGCTTAGAAATGGGACAAATAAATAAAATTAGCACCAATCACAACTTCTAGATCAACCTTTCTCAGCCTTTTGGCCCTGGAGGAACCCTTGAAATATTTTTCAGGCCTCAGGGAACCCGTACATATTCAGGCTCAAATATAGGCCAGAAGTTACAAAATTAATATATTTGTTTCATGTGTAGGCCTGTATATGTGCATTAACAGTGTTCTTAAACTAAAAATAAAGAATGAAACTTACCTCTTTAATGTGAAGTTGCCTGAATTTGAAATAATTTTTTAAATAAATCATGATCTCCCAGGGAACCCCTAGTGACCTCTCGTGGAACCCTAGGGTTCCACGGAACCCTGGTTGAGAAACCCTGTTCTAGATGCCTTTCAAGATAGAATGTGTTGCAATAAGATAGGAAGTAACCAAAGCACAGATAACTATCGCCAAAACCAACTACTGTAGCTTAGGAAAGATTGCAATTGGGGCACTAGATGCAAAAGCTATTGTCTACAATCCAGCGATAGCTGGGACTGAAGGGTCACTTCTAGATATCTTGCCCCCTCTTAAATGTCCAATTCAACTACATTAGACAATGCCTTGGTTCGGTTTTCGGTTGACTACCACTATTTCCATTTTATCTGGATTTGTTACCTCATTCAGGTCATTGTCAAACTTAAGCAAGTTTAAGCATCCCAGTTGCTTCCTTGGAGCTAGATGGAAAGGGACAGGAGAGCTGGAGGTCATCAGCAGATTGATAGCACCCCCTCCAAAACTCCAGATGACTTCCCTCAATGGCTTCTGATAGACATTTGATAGCATGGAGGGACATGATGGAACTCTCTATGTACATTTAGAAATAATTACTGCAAGGCAGTGACTAGGTGTGTTATGTGCCTGTTCCAACTGCTGTCTATGTCATACCTACCGGTGGACAATTTCAAGGCCCCCGTTCTCCTTTCTGACTGTTCTTTATCTTAAATTGGACATGGACTAGACTAAGCCTGCACAATTTGTGGAGGGGAAAGGACCACACTGATAAATTAAAAATCATCGTGGGCAGCAAAGGAATACGTACCTGGCAGGCTGATCAGCTTTATGGCAGATAGTGCAGTGGGGGTAGTGCTGGAGCTGGTGGCTGGAGTGAAGCCTACAGGTATTGGAGGCACTCAGCAACACGTTTTTTGGGGCGGTGGCAACAGTGGTGGTGAATTTATTGACTTTCAAAAAAAGCTGACGAGCCACACAAGGCTGCTTGGAAATTAAATCAGTCATATGGGTTTTTTAAAAAGAAAGTGCTGCTACAGTAAAGTGGCGACTGGTGACTTGAATGGAGTGATCCTACATTTCCTCCATCCTACTTTGCCGTCAGGAGACCAGTCAGATCTAAAACCAGGGCAAGAAACAAATCCTGGGCTTCGGAGCCTGAGGCCTTACATGCCACTTGCCGTTACAAGGGTGGAGACACCAGTGCAAATTTCATGCCCCACTCTAAGCTTACTTTCTTGAAAATAAGTTTGAGTTAGCAGGAATTGTCTGTAGCTTGAATCATGTCAACTGGATTTCTATTTTCTCAGTGGAAACGTTTCGCTCCTTATCCAAGGAGCTTCTTCAGTCTGAGCAAAGTTCAGTTGAACTGAAGAAGCTCCTTGGATAAGGAGCGAAACGTTTCCACTGAGAAAATAGAAATCCAGTTGACATGATTCAAGCTACAGACAATTCCACCTGGATGACTGAGAACCTTCATAGACAGTTAGCAGGAATTGTTTCTCACTTTGCACACCCCTTAGATGACAGACTGAAGAATCTACTGCGGTTTTTGGGCACTAGATGGCACACACAGCCTACAGAACAGGAGCAGCAAACTTGGTTTGAAGAAGTTTTGAATGGAAGTAAAACGTGGCTAATGGGCTGGTTTCCTCTTCACAGAATGAAAATAGTATTTTTTCCTGCACTTCATATTTTATTTTTGAATGCAAAATTCTCTTCAGCTGCTGAAATTATTTCAGAATAAGGAGCAAAATAAGCAGTTTAAAGAGGGTCAAAAAGTTTAAAATATAAACTTAGTACTGGAAAGAAGAGTGCTGAACAAGCTATAATGTCAATTGAGCTCCTTGTACTCTCATTTCTTGAAATGAGAAAACTGGGTTTATTCAGAAGGAATGAAAGATAGTTCATCAAAATGGAAAAGGAGGGGTTGAATGTGAAAACTGCTACCTGAGATTTCCAGGCCATTCTGCTGGCATCATTTTACATATTGTGGCTTTCTGTGCTGAGTCCTGATATATTTTTTCTGGTTTTTCCCCATTTTAAAAATCAAATTGCCCTTTTTAAAGAAGCAAGAAGACATAAACCATGAACCAAGAAAAAAAACAGTTCTTCAACCAGCCAGTAACATAAAAGACCATAAAATAATTACCACGTTCAGCATAATTGACCAAAGGCCCCTATGTATATTCTTTCTTTCAACAAACAGAATAATGTTTTCTGTGGGAATGAGATGACAGATTTAGGCACATTTCCCGAAGGAGGCTGTCCATCTTTTTTTCAAATTTCAGGAAGAGTCACTTAGAAAGCAAATGATTGGGATTTTCAATAAACTTCTGGATCCACTGATTTTCCTCAATGCCCAGCTAGTTCTATATCCAACTTTAAGCACAAAGGAGATTAAAATAAATATTTGGGTATCTATGAATGAATTTCAGTTTCCAAACATGGTAAATTTTACTTCATTCACTGTCACATTTCACCAACCCTTCTGTTACTAAATGTCTTTTGTAAGTTTAGCCAAATACTTGAACGCCTTACAAGCTCTACTATTTAAAAATACTTCCTTGTATTACAGTTGTAAAGTACAATGCAGAAGGAAAGGGTAATTTGCATTTATTACATTTTTGAGTTCCTCTGCTGGCAGAAATCACTTGCTGGCACCTTCCAAAGATTGAGGCAAAACATGGATTTGATGAAGGACTCCATTTCTTAGTGTTTGTCCTTGGAATTCACTGTTAGCTGTCTGGGGAGTCTACACTGGCTGAAACATTTCCAGAGTTGAGTAGTACTTATAAATTAAATTCCATTCTATACTGCCATGAACTTCTATAATACGTTTCCTAGGAGTCCCTTACATCATTAGGACATTAAGTTAATAATTCTCTCCTCCAACATGTTCTAGTCTTACAAATGAAACATTTTTAGAATACCTTGGTTATTCTAAACCAAAGCATCCCAGAATATACTTCAATTTTGTCTAAATGTCAAGATATTTTTGGTTACATTGCAAAAAGGAGAAGCAGCCCATTTCAGGTAAAAAAAAAGTTATGTACTGTATCTGAATTAAATTGGTTTCATTTGATTTATCATTTTTTCTCTCAGAGTATTTAGTGCATATTTAGTTCCTTCCCCTCCTTCTCTTATACAAAGAATTTGTTTATAACAACATACAAAATAAAATTTAACTGTTCTCAATGAATCAGTCAACAGGTCCTTTGCAATCACAATATTCTTCCTGAAATAATAGCTGAATTTATTAGCTGGCTGATTGTTTCTAAGAGGTAAGGTGTTCACAATGATAGTTCTTTGGCTTTTTTGCCATCTTTTTTTTTTAAACTAATATTTTATGCTCCATTTATATTAATAAAACTGGAAACTTAGACTGAGCATTTTTTTTTTCAGCGCTGGAATGGCAATGGTGTCTCTCAGGGAGCTATAGGACTCCATAATAATTTACCACAATCAGTTACAAATAGACTGAAAATGATGATTCCAGATTGGACTTAATATAATAATATTTTCCTCCAATGCTCATCCTCACAGTTGAGATTCTTCTGTATTGTGTCTTAGAAAGTAAATCCCATTCCGTAGGGCTCCTGTGCTACTAAGTAATAACTTCCTTACTGAAGTATTCCTTACTTGTTCACACTGGTGGCAACATCAACTAATGAATGCCCTCTTAATTTTCTCTTAGGCACTCAGTTCTTATTCTTTCTTGTGCTTCAATTACAGATCTAACTAAAGAGGAATAAGTGGAATAGTATTTTGTGATATTGCTTCTATGCTGTTGAAGAGGAGTTCCTCACCCCCTCCCTAATCGCGCGGGTATTGTATGATATGATTGTATAAAAATTGAAGCACATGATTGTAAGCCGCCTAGAGCCCTCCATTAGGGAGGGGATAGGCGGGGTATAAATAAGATAAATAAATAAATTATAGAGCCAGAGTGCAAGGAAGAATTATAGGTATACTGTATTCTGAAGAAGGAGAAGGAGAAGGGAGAATAGGAAATTTGACTGACAATTCTAGACTATTTGAAGATGGCAAAACACCCAGTGACGGCTCATAGGGTTTAGTGGCAGAGGCCATGTCATTTAAATCAGTTTAAGATTTTATATAAATATGATGTAAATTCTACTGTAAAAAGGTAAAGGTAAAGGTACCCCCCGCACATTTGTGCAGTCGTGTCCGACTCTAGGGGCCGGTGCTCATCTCCGTTTGTTAGCCAAAGAGCCAGCGTTGTCCGAAGACGCTTCCACGGTCATGTGGCCGCATGACACGCGTGGAACGCTGTTACCTACCCACTGAAGTGGTACCTATTAATCTACTTGCATTTACATGCTTTCGAATTGCTAGGTTGGCAAGAGCTGGAGCTAGTGCAGGAGCTCACTCTGCACGCAGGGCTAGGGATTCGAACCTCCGAACTTGCAATCTTCCGATCAACAAGCCTGGCGTCTTACCCGCTGAGCCACCACGCCCCCAAAAAAATGTCATTTAAGAAGAAGAAAATATTGAAAGAAACTACTCTTTATTCCAAAGATATTAATACACAAGTCTCTTATTCCCATTGCCCTATTGGATCTACGACTTGTCTTCTTTAAACCGAACATGGTTCCATTACACTCTGGAGGGATGTCTGCCCATAAAATTCCATCACTGAATGAGACACAACAGAAGTTGGAAAAAGGGAAAGAAGGAAAAAAGGGGCAGTATAGGGAAAAATATCTTCTCAAGTCTATTATATGCATGTGTGTGTGTGTGTGTGTGTGTGTGTTTTGTGAATATAGAGATGTGCCTGTCCATTAAATAAGATGACTGTAGGCCTCTAATATCCATTGGATCAATGGACAGAAATGTGAGAATTTACTGGGATTAGTCACAAGGCCAGCCTTCTCTACAGTATTGGAGTTGAAATCCAACTTCCATTGTCCATGCTGGTGAAGGGCTATGGGAGGTGGTCAAACTTAGAAGCCGGCAGGTGGATAAGGCTGCATTAGGCAACTCATAGGAAGTTCTTTAGGCAATTTAACACACAGTGTTGTGGTTGGGCAGGTGTGTGCAAATGTGTACCTTTGGAACACCACCTATACATTTTTTCCCCAGGGTTAGGACAAGGCTTGGACGTTCTTCTGCAGTGAGACTTGTACTTTCACACAGGGAAGAAAAGGCAAATGCTACCTGAACTGCAATGGCTACTTTTATTCCATTGCTCCTCTGGCCTCGCTCAGACTTGCTCAAGATTAACTCTGATAGCGTGCCCCAGACGAGTTCAGACAAATAGTTTTGGCTGCAGATTATCTGCAACTATACAAGAAGGAGGAATGATTTAGGGATACTTGCCTGCTTTGATTATTATTCCCACTAGCGACAGACTGGCTGTAAGAATAAAACTTTTTCATGCTCTAGAAATGTAGTATTTACTCAAAACAATATTTATTTGCCTTGGCTTCCTCTTCGTGCCATTAAGTGATAGCCAACATGGAGCACTTACATAGCCAGCATGTGCATCTGAGTCATATTTATTATCCTTGTTATAAAAGGGAAAAAAAGAGCAAGAACACATTTTTGTTGTTTGGTGCAATCAAGCAAGACTTGAAGCTGGAGCACGTCTTGAGCATCGCCTTTCTCTGCAATCTGCAGAGATTTGCCATGCTCCGTATTTAGACCTTGTGGGTGGAAGGTTAGGGAAGAGCCAACTTTTTATGCCATTACATCACAGGAATCAAGAGCGCTATGCTGAGGGATCCAAGACAATTAATGAAGAGCAGCTGCCTACGTTTCAGTAACCAACAAGAAGTAATTATTAATAAAAGTGGCTTGATTAACAGGAGGATCATCTTACAATGCAAATGAAATATATCCCCCCCAAGATAAACATTTGCACTGAGAGAGGAAAAACTCAACAAAGCTCTAGCAAACTGCTTAGACTTTTCTAGTTAAGCTGTTGATAAAGCTATAGCAACCCATTTCCTACCCAGCTACCTGTTTCTATGTTGTATTAGTACGTTCCCCTTCTCTGGTTATACATTTAACAACACCTAATTTATTTCTGGTTCTCTGGAACCAGAATGCATTCCAGTGGTCTTCTGTGTCTCAAATACAGAACTGGGTTCTAGTGGAATGGCTTATATGCCTTGTAAAATAAATAAAATAAGAATAAATACTGCTTCAAGCCAAAGTGGTAATGTAACTTGAGTTTGTTTTGGCTAATGCCTGTCTAGAAAACAAATCATAGCAGTCTGTCTCTCTACAGAAGGCTGGGTTTTCTTAGACAGATGGTCCAGCTCAGTTCAAGCTAGCCAATATCCTTTACTGTGTTAGCAAGATCTTACCTGATTTTTAGGATAAGTGTTTAAATTTATTCATTCCCTTTTCATTTATAATCTGTTGTCACTCACTGAGCAACATGCAGAACCAGTACAGGTCTTTCAATACATACTGCAACCAGTTAGCAGCCCAGCTGCCACATTTTGTACTAACTGGAGTTTCTAGACAGTCTTCAAGAACACCTCCATGTAAAATACATTGTCTAAATGTGATATAAGCAAACTAGGGATAACAGTTGCCAAATCAGACCAACTCAGTAAAAGTCATCACTGGTATCTAACACAGAGTTGTACAAATGCGCACCACTTAAAAATCCAAGGATGGATAAAAATAAAGAACATCTACTTCCAGAACAAGTTAAATCCCAGTCTTTCAGTCAGACTTTCTGTATCACTGTGTTGTCAATATTTAATTTCAGCTTGTCCAGTCCACCTTCACATTTAGGCAACACTGAAAGCTATCAACAGTCTCCTTGGTATTAGATGACAAACTGCTCTACAGCAATAAGTTTTCCTACTGCTGATGAAAGGTCAGATTAGACTGGCATTCTGTTAGGAATAATGACCAGCCAGATGCTTCAAGCAGATAGGTCTGATCTGCAACCCATGTGTCTCAAAACACATTGTCAGAGTATTTCTACTAAGTACTAGAGGACTAAGCTAAAGATACACCCAGTCTTACTTTAAAGGAGAGACTCAATGGCATTTTTGAATGGAAACAAACCAACACTAGAGTTAAAATTTCATGAAAAAATCTATTAAACTTTCTTGAAAAGTTTCTGGTTTATAAGATTCCTTGGAAGGTGAAATTAGTACACAATTAATATTATATAGAAGAACAATGTATAATAAAATTCTTTGAAAAGAATGTGATGTGAGAATATTGATTCCATTCCTGGAATCTTTGAAATGCTGATAAATTCCATCCCTTACTTTGTTACAAAAAACAACAACAATTATTTCTGAATAATAGAAGCAAGAAGGATCCCATTATTCCTTAGGTTAACTGTCAAAAAATTGAAACAAACATTTGTCAACTTTGGCTATTAACAAAGATTAGGTCCTGTTTCTTGCCATTGGATGAAAATGTCAGTAGAAGTAAATGATCTGAACCTGGAAATGGTTATGCTTAATTGGCAGTGGGGTTTGGGGAGGGCACATGCAGAACATGATTTAAGTGGTATAATGCACTAGAGGAATACTGCACATTTGACAGCCAGCACTGCTGGCTGGAATTAAAGGATAAATGAATGGCAATAAACTTGCCCTTCAAGGCTTAAATAAGTACTACATATAAAGTCAACAGTAAACAGTCATGTGGTACCTGAATAACATCAGACTTATTATGGCACACATTTTGTGCGCCATATCTACATATTGTTGGAGATTCTGGCAAATCCAGCATGCCTCATCAGCATATGGATGGCTGCTCTAGGATGCAAGCTCTCCATGCTTTTTGAGGAAACTGTTTGTGGCCACTCCCACTTTCTCTCTCTCTCTTCCTCCTTGGACTGGGAGCAAGCACATGGCTGTGTGCTGCTCCATTCTAGGCCATGGATGGGCCTAGGAGATTTTTTCCCCCTTTCTACATGCATCTCTTGCAGCAAGCAGGGTAAGAGGTATTAAGTTTAGGGAAACAAAGAAGAAATGGAACATCATTTATCTACCGAAAATGCTATACCTGCAATGAATAAACGTAAGGACACTTTTGTACTTACTTTTCATATCTGCCATGTCTAATCGTGCATTTCTTTATGCTTGGGTGGGCCAAGGGTGTAAGACTAACCTGGATATCTCTAATATGCTCATGAGCTCTGTTTTTAAACAATATTCTTTTTCTGTACACGTGTTTTGCAGCTCTGCTCCATTTCAGTAGTTCTAACAGACTGCTGAATGGGCTTCAAAGGGTTACAGGCCCAGGATTTAATTAATTAATTAATTAATTAATTAATTAATTGGATTTATCCCCGCCCATCTCTACCGTGGTAGACTCTGGGCGGTTATTTTGCAGAAATAGATTCTGTGTTTTAAATAGAAGGAATTTTTCCTTTTTCCTTGTTTTGTTTTTTGAGCAGAAATTTTCTTTTTTGCTGGTTTTGCATGAACATTGTTGTTTTTGTGAGAGAATAATTCAGTCTAGCTACTGAAGAGGTTACTTACACCAAAAAAAAATAGCCTTAAGCATAAAGGGAATAATTTTTTTTTGAAGTGATTTTTAAATCATTTTTGCTTAGACAAGATGGACAGTGTGCTCCTGCCTCACAGTCCAGTGATTCTTAAGCTAAAACCCGGAGAGTTTTATCCCTGGAAGATATGGGTGGAAAGGCAGGCAAGGATTTTTAATCTGCACAGCATTTTGAATGAAAATCCTCCTAGTCCAGATTCAACAGCATATACAAGCTGGATGGCCAATGATCTTAAGATCCAATGCTTGATCATGAATTCCCTAAGTTCACAAATGCTGGTTCAAATCCAGCACAGAGATACTGCAAGAGGGATGATGGAGGAATTGTTTAAACTCTATGGAGAGGGAGGTGATTCCCAAGTTATTAATTTGGTGAGGAAGTTACCCAATTTAAAATTCCAGCAAAATGGAAAGATAGATGAGCATATTTCTAATTTTCAATCATTGCTGCAAAAGCTTGTTTGCAATGATGTGATTTTGGATAACAGGATCCAAGTGGGATTTTTATTAGGCTCTTTGCCTCAAAATTTTTCTAGCTTTGCTGCTAGTTATAGAGGATCAAGACAACCTCTTTCAGATTTAATTCAGGAATTAAAGTCTGAGTATAGCAGGCAGGCCTATAGAAATTTCAAACAGACCAACAATAAGGCAGTCTATTTTTCTAAGATGCCTCGGGGCAAAGATGGTGATCTGCAGCAGAGGAGCCTTTCAATAACAAAGAGGCCCATCAAGTGTCATTTTTGTGGCAAGAATGGTCACTTAAAGAAAAACTGTTGGGCCGGGAAGGGTGATCAGAAAGGCAACAAAGAGAAAGCTCCAGATGCGAGTCTTCTGGCATTTTCAGCCATAAATAAGAACTGCTCATCTTTCATATTAGACAGTGGCTGTAACACGAACATGTTTAATGATGTTTCTCTCTTCATCTAATTGAACCCAAGTTCAAAGGAAGAGATCAGCTTAGCAGATGGAAAAGCAATCCCTGTGCAAGGAGAGGGGCGTGCTCTCCTGAGGTGCGGAAATGGCACCACCCAGAAGGACTTAATTGCTACTAACGTTTTGTATGTTCCAGCATTGAGCCTGAATTTGATAAGCACATCTGCACTCATGAAGAAAGGCCATACCATTCGTTTCAAAGGTAATAAATGTGAGATAATGAACCAAGAGGGTGTCTTTCTAATAGGATACCTAGATCAAGGTTTAATCTTTCTCAATTGTGAGAGGCCAGACCTGGCATGCGTGGCCAGTCACCGAGAAAAGGAGGATGATAGTGCCATCCTCTGGCACAGACGATTTGGACATAGAGATTTGAATACAATTCTTCAAATGAAGAAAGATGGATTGGCCAGCAATTTGGAAATCAAAGACTGTGGTAAGACTGATGCAAAGTGCAAAACTTGCTTTCAGGGGAAGGCCACAAGGCCCGCAATACCAAAACAAAGCACCAGGCGCTCCAGACAGCCCCTGGAGCTAATTCACACTGACCTGTATGGGCCAATTCAAGAATCTGTTGGGGGTAACAGATGTTTACTAACTATGATAGATGATTTCTCTAGCTACTGCATGTCTTATCTGCTAAAGGAGAAGTCGGAGACCATGGACAAGCTACAGCAGTATGTGGCAAGGATGGAGAACAAATTTGGAAGGAAACCCCAAACTCTAAAGTCAGATAATGGGGGCGAATTCACAAGCAATAAAATGCAGACATATCTCAAAGAGCAGGGCATAAGACACGAGCAAACCATAGTTTACACGCCTGAACAGAATGGTGTGGCAGAGAGAAAGAACAGATCTATCATGGACATGGTCAGGTGCATGCTCATGGAGGCTCATTTACCCAGGAAGTATTGGGGGGAAGCAGTAATGACAACTACCTACCTACAAAATAGACTACCAACAAAAGCAACAGACAAAGCACCATTTGAACTGTGGCATGGTAGACAACCAAGTGTTAAACACTTGAGGGTGCTTGGATGCAAAGCCTACATCCACATCCCAAAAGAGAAAAGAACAAAATTAGGTTCCAAAGCAAAGGAAGGAATCTTACTGGGGTACCCACCGGGTAGCAAACGATATAGAGCTTTAGATCCTAAGACTGGCTCAATCCACACTTGTAGAGAGGTGCATTTTGATGAAACAGAGCCAAATCAAAATCCTCTAGCCAATAGCACTGCAGAAGGGGGAGGTGAAGAAGATTTGTTCAAGGTACCTTACCCAGTGTTTCCAGATGCAGCGAGCAGGCAAGCCCAGAGAGAAGACTTAGAGACGGAAACTCTGCCTGAGTTAGACGATGAGGAACCAGGAGGGACAGAAGGGGGAGAGATGCAGTACAATCCAGACCCGACTCCTGTTCCGGACCTGAGATGCTCATCGCGACCCAACAAGCGAGTTCCGGCCAAGCGACTGTCCTACCTCACAGGAATGGTGTTGCCGATGGAGCCTGCATCATGGAAGGAAGTGCAACAGCTGCCACAAGCTGAAGCAAGTAAGTGGAGGAAAGCAGCTCAAGAAGAATTTGAGGCTCTGCAACACAACAACACTTGGACACTCACAAAGTTACCTGTTGGCAAAAAGGCCATTGGTTGCAAATGGGTCTTTAAGGCCAAAGAGAATGAGAGAGGTCCAAGGATATAAAGCTAGACTGGTAGCCAAGGGCTATTCACAAAAGTATGGGGAAGATTATGACGAGACCTTTGCACGAGTTGTGACCCACACAACCATTCGACTTCTTCTAAGTCTAGCTGCAAGCAGAAACATGCAAGTGGAACGGTGAGAAATAGAATAAATAAATAAATAAATAAATAATAAAAATAGACATTAGAACAGCGTTCTTGCATGGAGAAATTCAGGAGGAGTTGTACATGCAACAACCTGAAGGCTTCACTGATCCAAAGAACCGGCATTTAGTGTGCAGGCTTCAGAAGGAGATCTATGGGCTTAAACAAGCAGCAAGGGCCTGGAATGTGAAACTAAACCAGATGCTAATAGAGCAAGGTTTCACTCAGGGCAAAGCTGATCCCTGCCTTTACACACAACACAAAAATGGCAGAGATGTGTTCATCCTGACATTTGTGGATGATTTGATCCTCTGTTATGAGGATCAAAGGGACATTGATGAAATTGTATCCAATTTGAACATTGAAGTAGAGGTGAAACGCCTTGGAAAGGCAACCTGCTACTTGGGGATACAAATTGACAGAGAAGAGGATGGAAGTTTTCTCCTCAGTCAGAGGCAAAAGATTCTAGAGTTATTGGAGAACATGGGACTGGAAAATGCAAACACAGTTCCAACTCCAATGGAAGCAGATTTTCACAAAGTCAAGGACACTAGTGAACTGTTGCCTCAGAACAATGGCTACAGGGAGGCCATTGGGAAGCTGTTATATCTGTCCACCACAACAAGGCCAGATATTTCAACTGCAGTGGGGATCCTCTGCAGAAAGACCAGTGCACCCACCCAGAGGGACTGGACAGGCGTTAAGCGGGTGGCAAGTTACCTGAAGGGGACTGCAGACCTGAAGTTTAAGCTGCCAGCAACTGATTCTCCTAAACTAGTGGGGTACACCGATACAGATTGGGCAGAGGATGTAACTGATCACAAATCCACTAGTGGGAATGTGTTTTTCTTTGGGGGAGGGGCTGTGAGCTGGGCTAGTCACAAGCAGGCTATTTTGGCGCACACAACAACTGAAGCGGAGTATGTCTCAGCAGCTGAGACATGCTCAGAGGTGCAATGGCTCAAGTATTTACTTGAGGATCTGGGGGTCAGTGTTCCTGCTCCAATAAGAGTCTTTGAGGACAACCAAAGTTGTATAAGACTCTCTCTGTCACAGAAGGTGGGAGGGCGGACCAAGCACATGGATGTTCACTACCAGATAATTAGAGAGGCACAGGAGACAGGACTAATACATTTGGAGTATTGTCCCTCAGAGAGGATGATTGCAGACATCCTTACAAAATCACTTGTGAGGGGTGTCTACCAAGGCCTACGTAGTGAGTTAAATCTTGTGTAGGCATGATGCATGCATGATTTGAGAAGGGGTGTTGGAGATTCTGGCAAACCCAGCATGGCTCATCAGCATATGGATGGCTGCTCTAGGATGCAAGCTCTCCATGCTTTTTGAGGAAACTGTTTGTGGCCACTCCCACTTTCTCTCTCTCTCTTCCTCCTTGGACTGGGAGCAAGCACATGGCTGTGTGCTGCTCCATTCTAGGCCATGGATGGGCCTAGGAGATTTTCCCCCCCCCCTTTCTACACGCATCTCTTGCAGCAAGCAGGGTAAGAGGTATTAAGTTTAGGGAAACAAAGAAGAAATGGAACATCATTTATCTACCAAAAATGCTGTACCTGCAATGAATAAACGTAAGGACTCTTTTGTACTTACTTTTCATATCTGCCATGTCTAAGCGTGCATTTCTTTATGCTTGGGTGGGCCAAGGGTGTAAGACTAACCTGGATATCTCTAATATGCTCATGAGCTCTGTTTTTAAACAATATTCTTTTTATGTACACGTGTTTTGCAGCTCTGCTCCATTTCAGTAGTTCTAACAGACTGCTGAATGGGCTTCACATATGTCATTGGTTATTCTATGTCCTTTTTTTTCAAAGAACAAATGTTTTTGAAGACAGGCAATTTATAGCAGAGATGCTCAACCCAGTGGAATCCAAATCCATGCTTGCATGAGTGAAAAAGTATTAAGACAAATCTTTTGAACTTGTTCTTTTGAATTCCTTTCAGTGTTTTATTGATTTAATTATTTTAAGATGCTTTACTTGTTTTTTCTTGTTATGTCTTATACACTGCATTGATTGCTTCTTAGCAGATATGTGCAAAACGTTAGTGTTAGTGTTAATTATAATAATGTAGATGTATTTAAAACCTAGACTAGATTAAGTAGATTGGTAGGTATCTGGAATGGAAAAACAGTTCTGTGTCCCCTCTATTCATTCTCTATTCTATATTATCATATCATGCTGATTTTATAAAATTAAAGACATATCAACATTCTCTTAGATTGTTTGGCCTATAACATTCAGGTATCTTCAATGCACATCCCTGCTGACATAGTCTTAGACAAATTCTTATAGACTGAGCCTTTTTTTGTTGAGGCTGGGTCACAATCCACAACCAGATTATCCAATAACTATGCTAAGAATACAAATGAAACCACTATGAGAAATACATATTTTTCAATGTGAATGAAGATACTTGGAATTGTTACATCTTATATGACTGGAAGCTTTTTTTAAATTTAAAAATAAATAATGTATAGGGTTTATAGGATGAATATTGCATATAAACTACATTTTGCTTCCTACTACTCTCTCTGGTCTTATAAAAATTAACTCCAGAAAGTTGCATTATAACAAAAACACAAGCAGAAATGAAGTTATGAGGGAGCAGAGCTTGGCTCAACTATTCCAACATTGAATATCATAAATGCTAAAATTATGAGCCTGATTCACTTCCTGTTGTTATTATGCTGCAGAATTTTGAAGGACTGGAAAATATTAGGGTTTGAAACTTTGAAGTTGATAATTGAATTTGGAAAAAAAGAAATAAAGGAAATAATTGTGGAATGTTTGGTATTATTAAAGCCTAAATAATATGGATTATTTTGTTTGTTAAGTTCACTATTTAATTCTAAGGAGTCCAGAAAACAAACAATGTTTATTGTGACAGAATGAACAGAATGTACGATGGAGAAAGCATGACTCATATGTCCATAGAACTCCTGTTGACTGTCTTGCTTGAACATTGCGCCTCTTAGCTGTGGTTTGTTGTACAGATTGAGCTTGTCTTGAATGGCTTGTCACCAAAAAAATTGATAATTTAATCTCATGAAATGTGCCTTCTTTGTGGACATACTGTTGAAGCAGTCTCAGGGCAAATGTCCTCATACGTGACTTGATGCTCTCTGGTTGCATTTGTAAGCAAAAGACCATAATGCAATGGTAGAGCTCATGTAGAAAGTGTAATTCCAATCCATAGCATCTCCAGGTAAGGTTGGAGAAAACTTCTAGCCAAAAACTTGGAGACCCTTTGCCTGTTGGTATCTGGAGTAACTGTTGCTAGGTGGACCACTAGTTTGGTTTGGTATAAGACAGCTTCTTTGGTTCTTTTGTCCTAATACATTGTTTTCTGAAGAACAACCATCAACAGTCAAGAAATATACCTCAGACTAACACTTGGTAGAGCAGCCATGAATGCCTTGGAAAAAATATTTAGATGCCATGATATGTCTATTCCCAAAAAGATCAGAATAGATCAAGCCATGGTATTCCCTGTGGTACTCTATTGAAGCGAAAGTTGGACTTTGAAGAAGCAGGATAGAAAGAGTATTGATGCTTTTGAGCTTTGATGTTGGAGAAAACACTTGAGAATACTGTGGACAGTGAAGATAACAAACAAATGTATCATTAAACAAATCAACTCGGAGTTCCCACTTAAGGCACAAATGACCAGACTCAAATTATCCTATTTCAGACACATTATGAGAAAACCTAATGCTCTAATGCTGGGAAAGGCTCTAATAAGGTGGAAGGAAAGAGAAGAGGACAACCAGCAGCAAAGTGCATGAACTCATTTACAGCAGTGATGGATACACCATTGGAAGACCTGAAGGACCAGGCCAGGAGCAAATTGTCATGGAGAAAATATATCTATGTGGTTGCTAAAAGTCAACACCGTTTTCATGGCACATAATCAATCAATCAATCAATCAATCAATCAATCAATCTAATGCAGTGTCTTTAGCATTCTCTGAAAGAGAATGTTTGCTGCCACTACCTCCTCTTCCCCTAAGTGCTTTCTTTTTTATTCCCTAGTGCTGATAGAGCGGTCAAACATGCAAGAAAAGTCAGCTTTCTGCCATCTTGATTTCTGCACAATTGTATTGTGTTATTAGCAAATAAAATGGTAGTGTCAGAAAGTCCATTCGTGTGAGCCTAGCATGCCTGCAGCCAGGCCTGCCCTGCTTGGCTACTTTTTGTCCAGTGAAGCCACTTAGAGCAAGCACTTTTTCAAGGCCTCCCTTAAGGCAATCTTGCTACCATTTAACCAGCTGGCTAGCTTTGTCTGACCACTTGGGTAGTGGATATAATATAGAAAACAAGGAATTATTGCAATAAACCTTCAGAAAACCTTTCCCTCTAACAGTATGGAGTACGATCCCAGAGGTCTCACCTATTGTAAGATACTCTCTAGTACACAGATCAAAAATTGCTTTTGAAAACTAGCAGGTCCTGAGATCTAAACCCAATATTGGCATCAGGTAGTAAATTGGCTGCTGTGCACTTGCTCTGAACGATTCTTTCGGTACAGTAGAGACATTCCATTCATGGCTTTAAACATTCTATGCTGTGTCACGAGATCTTTCCTTTATAAATGCTCACATTCCAGTGTTAACTAAGCTTATCTTGCCTGGTGTCCCCTGAGACTTGTGGATTTAGTTTTCATGAGAAGTTGGCCTGAATGTTGTCCAGTAAGACTTCATCTTAATTGATTAGGATCTGGAACATACTTCCTTAGACAAATTATATTCTGATGAATGGTGCACTCTCACTTACAGCTGGATTGCCAGAAAGCCAAAATATTTTCTTCTGTCTAGCACTCATCCCAAAGCGACCCTTACATAAAGTTCAGAATCCAATTTTGTTTTTAATTCATTTAATTCCATTTCATACATTTCATCACTATGCAGTTGAAATATGATTGTTTATAAACATTTTACCTTGAAATTGTTCCCTATAATGCCTTCAGCCTGCATTGACAAAACGTTTTTCCTTATAATTTTTGATGTGGTAGTTAAGGAATGTTGTTCTCCCTCAGGTAGCATGACACAACTACTATCCACACTAAAGGATGAACATGGAGTAATCTAAATTAATTTTAAAAGTTTATGCCAAAAATCTGTGGTCAAGCAGAAGTCTATGCTGAGAGTTTCTCCAATATTTTATAAAGCATTCTCTTTCTATTCATATTGATTTGCACCTTATCATAATGTAAAGTTCTCTGGAACATTTCTCATGAATTTTAATACAATTTAAGACCTGAAACCAAATGCACAAAATAAAAAACAGCAAGGAAAAAATCACATCAACAACAATATAGAATACAATGAATATTAACATTAAGATTAAAAACTGAAATGCTAAGATAGCTGGAAAAAAATAAAAAAAATATCCTGGCACTAAAAAGAGTACAAAATAGGTACAAGTTGAACCTTTCTGGGCCAGGTATTCTGTCCCATCTGTTGTAATCACTAACGATGCCATTTCTCCATAAATGCCTCATTTGGCACAAACATTTAGAGTAGGCTGACCATATTTCCTTCAGACAAAAACAGGACTTTTGGGATGGCAAAACGGACAGGGTCTTATGCCACCATGCCGGCCTCCAAACCCCGCCCCCCAGTCCACGCAATTGGCTCCCACCTGCAAACCCCGCCCCCGCCCCACACGATTGGCTCCCGCCTGCAAACCCCGCCCCCATCAGCATGATTGGTTCGGTTTTTAATTTTTTTCCCCTCGATTTTTAAAGTTTTTTTTTCTTCTAGCAGTAAATGGTGCGGCAGAGCTGGTGTGTTTGGGGGAGGCCGGAGTACACACACTGTGCACACAGCACCGTCATCGGCTGGGGAACAAGGGGCGGGGATGGAGGGGATGGAGGCCCACCACTGCTCCATCCCCCTCGGGCTTGGCCAAGGGAGGGAGGAGAGTCGCTGCTGCTGCCACCGCCACAGAGCAGGAGAAGCAGGAGGAGCCGGCTGCGCTCGGCTGCTTCAGCTACACCACTCCGGCCCTTGCTGCCCGCTGAAGCTCCCCAGGGTGGCCGGCTCCTGCTTCTCCTGCTCGGCGGCCCGACAACTCTCCTCCCTTGGCCAAGCCCGATCAGATGCACACACACACACGCACCCCACACCCTCTTTCTCCAGCCTCCCCATGACCAAATGCACCCGCACCTGTTGCAGGGAGGCTGGAGAAAGAGGGTGTGGGGTGCGTGTGTGTGTGTGTGTGTGCGTGATTACGCTGAGCAAGTAATCTGCACGCACACACACACACACACACACACACACTCTTTCCACAACCTTCAAGTGCCTGCTTTCCCTGGCCTCACCACTGCTGGTCAGACAATCTCAGGATCAGGTAAGGAGGCAGGAACCTGGACTGTGGTGCTGCTTCTGCTGCTGGGCTCGCACGTGGCAACTGGGCTTCCAGTTGCCACGCTGATAGGGCCTCTTCCAGGCTGCCTCCAATGGCAAGTCCGGCTCCAGTCCTCCTTCCTGTCTTCCTGTCCTCCTTCCCGCCGGGTTTAAAAAAGGGACAAAATTGAGATTTTGATCAAAACGACGGGACGGTTGAAAAATGCTAAAATAACGGGACTGTCCCGTTCAAAACGGGACGTATGGTCACCCTAATAGAGGAAGACAATCCACCTGCCAGTATGTTAGGAAAGAAAAGAAGAAATTTCAAATACAAAGTTTAAGATATTATGCTAGCTGCATAGTTACAATGGAAAGACTGTAAGAACTTCAACACACAACTCTATAGCCTGAATATGCTTCTAGCATAAATATGGTTAGTAAGATTCTGAGACAATTGTAAAGTATTTTGGAGCTAAGTCCCCAACAGAAATGATTAACTGCAAGAAAATATTAAAATGGTTCAATTTTATAAGGGTTCATTATAATCTCAGTTATAATGAATTGGTAACATCCAAATGAGAAAGTGGGAAATGTTTGCAGATTATGCCCTTTCAATATTAGTTTTAAGGGGTAAAAAGTCATGTAAGGATACATGTCTGGAATGAGAGATAAGGCTGGTTTTTGGAATGTTTTGGTAGTCACAGACATGCTCTTTATTTACATTGCCTTATAATCTAAAGCAAGTGGCTTGAGGTGATTCCAAAGAAGAAGCAGAAAGTAGGAAAAATGGCATTCTGGCTGAGAAGCAGAATGGTTTCAAGACATCGTCTAAGTTCCCTTTCAACATACTAATCCCTGTTGTTGACAGCCATGTATTCTCGAAATGGATGGATGGGTCTGAGACAGAGAACTGCAGCAGTCAGCTTTAAGGCAATCAAGAAATAGCCTCACAGCATCATATTTTCAGATATTGAAAAATGCAAAAATGCTATTATTGCAGAGGAGTCGGTTATGTCTGGTGGCTTTTACTGTAGTATGCCTTCCTGCATTCCCAGGCATCTCATGGCAATTTTTACAATAAAATCTAATCTATGCAAGCCTTAAAAGGTTGAACTGGCTACCCACGCTGAGTTCAAAAAGCTGGAAACAGAGACATTATGTTCTATGTCTATGAATGAGATTTAACTAAAATAAGTTATTTTCAGTGGGAGTGTGCATATGGTTGTAAAATAGCACTGATCTGATATCCATATCCACTATGTACTTCAGAGAAGAAGCATGAGATAGTTGCTCCTAAACACAGCGGAGGAAGTGTGTTGATCAGTAGTGCAACCTTCTTCAAAGAAGAGTGTGCTTCCTCTCTCACACGTTTTTGTATGGGTTTATCCCATGTTTTATGATGCCCCAATTTCATAGAATGAGGGAGTTGGGAGGGACCATTTAGGTACTGGGCCTAGCCCCCTGCTCAGTGCAGGGATTCAGATTGAAGCATCCCTGAGAGACAACTGCCTAGCCTCCGTGTGAATATATCCATCAAAGGGAAGCCCACCACTTCTCTGGCTAATGGGTTCCACTGTTGAATGTATCCTACTGCTAGGAATGTTTAAAATTCAACTTGTACTTATTTAATTATTTTTTAATAAAACACATTGGCTGCTCTACTCCCAGTGATCTGGGCAGTTTATGTTAGAGATATTGGGATTCAACCAAGCACGTCTCACACAATCTTGAAGGAGGAGGCAGCCTCTGCTGTAACCTAATCTTACGTGCTTTGTGTGGGAGGGGCTGAATCCCGGTTTCCTGTTCCTGTTCCCTTCTCTTCTTCCCTTTCTGCTCGAATCTCCTACCAAGGAGGATGGCAGCTATGGCTGCCCACCTTGCTCATACTTCCATTCAGGTGGGCCACATTAAAGAAGCATGTGGGTCACGTCAGAACCTATTGCTCGCACGCATGGACCGTTTCTACTAAGGAACTGTGAGTTACAATAAAATTTTATCCCTGCTCAGTGCAGGGATTCAGATTGAAGCATCCCTGAGAGACAACTGCCTAGCCTCCGTGTGAATATATCCATCAAAGGGAAACCCACCACTTCTCTGGCTAATGGGTTCCACTGTTGAATGTATCCTACTGCTAGGAATGTTTAAAATTCAACTTGTACTTATTTAATTATTTTTTAATAAAACACATTGGCTGCTCTACTCCCAGTGATCTGGGCAGTTTATGTTAGAGATATTGGGATTCAACCAAGCACGTCTCACACAATCTTGAAGGAGGAGGCAGCCTCTGCTGTAACCTAATCTTACGTGCTTTGTGTGGGAGGGGCTGAATCCCGGTTTCCTGTTCCTGTTCCCTTCTCTTCTTCCCTTTCTGCTCGAATCTCCTACCAAGGAGGATGGCAGCTATGGCTGCCCACCTTGCTCATACTTCCATTCAGGTGGGCCACATTAAAGAAGCATGTGGGTCACGTCAGAACCTATTGCTCGCACGCATGGACCGTTTCTACTAAGGAACTGTGAGTTACAATAAAATTTTATCCCTGCTCAGTGCAGGGATTCAGATTGAAGCATCCCTGAGAGACAACTGCCTAGCCTCCGTGTGAATATATCCATCAAAGGGAAACCCACCACTTCTCTGGCTAATGGGTTCCACTGTTGAATGTATCCTACTGCTAGGAATGTTTAAAATTCAACTTGTACTTATTTAATTATTTTTTAATAAAACACATTGGCTGCTCTACTCCCAGTGATCTGGGCAGTTTATGTTAGAGATATTGGGTTTCAACCAAGCACGTCTCACACAAGCTTGAAGGAGGAGTTTTTATGTTACTTTACATTACCGTGTGAAGTGTGTTTATTTTGTGTTTTGAAGCCTTGTGCAAGTTTATGGGAACGCTTCTACTCTGCTACATACTAATAAGAAGCTGCGTGGAGTTCTGGTATTACCATCCCAGAATTCCTACAGTTTACAATTAAGTGTGAGAAAAAAAATACAAAAAGAAGAAATCCTAAGTGGCCTGAAGGCAAACGTATACCCCACCCCAATCTCCCATTCAGCAGGGGCTCAGCCATCACCTTGCCCCAAAGCCTGGGAGAATAGGCAGGTCTTTAATAGCTTCCTGAACATCATCAGGGTAGGAGTCACCTGGATCTCTGGGGTTGGGGGTGGGTGGGGTGGGGTGGGATTCTCATTCCAGAGGGCAGATGCCATGACAAACCTTTCTAGTAATCAGAAATGGTCTCTGCCTTCCCATAACTTGAGTGGATTATTTTGTGCCCTGTACTCTGGAATGGTGGAGATCAGGGATGGACTTCTTCTGGGTGACATTTTTTTCAGGAAGTGCTATCATATCTTCCTTCAATCTTGCCTTCTGGAGACTAAACACTCTCATTTCCGTGGAGTCATTCGTGCTCTCTGAGCTTGGTTATTTGGAGGGCTTTAGTTGGTTTGTGTGCTACGGTGATGCCATGTGTTTGTAATAGTCTGTTGGTTGTTTCTGAGATGTTTCTGATGTATGGCAGTGTTATCCTTTTCATAGCTTGTGTTGATTGTGCTGTAGTGGGTTGAGTGGTCAGGCACTTTTTGATAAATTGTGTGGGTATCCATCCATTTTGTTGGAAGATGTTGTATAGGCTGTCTGTTTCCTCTCATTTCCTTCCACCCGCATTTCCTTCCATCTCTCTCCATAAGACTTTTCCCCTAGTTCTCTGATCATCCTTGTTGCTCTTTTCTGAACCGGTTCCAATTTATTGGAATAAATTAAAGTATTGTGCCCAGAACTTCATTTGTACTGAGTTCTGATCAACATAGGATTAAGTGGAACTATTACTTCCCATAATTATGAGACTATACCTCTGGAGATTCTAAGATCTTTTCCCCAGGTACTATTGCTAAGCCAGATATCCCCCTCCTATACTTAAGCATTTCATTTTTGTTTCCTAAATGAAGAACTTTGCATTTTTCACTGTTAAATTTTATTTTGTTATGTTCAGCCATTTCTCTAATCCAGTGTTTCTCAACCTAAGCAACTTTAAGATGTGTAGACTTCTGGCTGGGGAATCTGGGAGTTGAAGTCCACACATCTTAAAGTTGTTAAGGTTGATAAACACTGCTCTAATCTATTAAGATGGGTTTGAATTTTATTTTCATCTTCTACAGTAGAGTATTAGCTGTCTTAGCCAGTTTGCATCATTGCTGATCTGATAATCATTTCCTTTATCTCTTCATCCAAGCCGTTAATAAAAATGTTGAAGAGTACACGATTCAGAACTGAACCTTGCGGCATCCCACTTAATACCTCTCTCTAGTTTGGTGAGGAACCCTCTTGGAGTATCGTTTTTGAACCACCATAGTAGCTACTTTATGGTCACGCTGTCTGGACCACACCCAACTAGCTTGCTATCAGAATGTCATGGGGCACTTTGTCAAATGCTTTGCTGAAATAAAAATATGTTATACCTACAGCATTCCCACAAGTAATTACACAGTGACATGTAAGAGAACCCTTTGTGCAGTCCTCTTTCTTATTCCAAATTATTTCTTTTCTTCCCTTGAATGCTCAGAACTTATTTTATCTGCAGGGGATTCAAAGTTGTTTCTGTATTCCAGCAGTGCAGAACATTTTCTATGTCTTTTGTTTCTGGCAGTCACTGTCATTTCCTGGGTTTC
Source organism: Charina bottae (assembly GCA_023362775.1). Classification (NCBI taxonomy): domain Eukaryota; kingdom Metazoa; phylum Chordata; class Lepidosauria; order Squamata; family Charinaidae; genus Charina; species Charina bottae. Next base: position 179,877,123 of record JALMGJ010000001.1, on the reverse strand, counting down.
CTCCTTTGTTTTATTCTCTTTCTTCTGGAGAGTTGCTTTCCTGGTCAGTTTCTGCCATAATGCTGCCTTTTTTAATCCGATAAATCTGTACCCTCTCTCATCATCCAAAACATGTTCATTTGCTGTTCTAATCCTCTTATGTATTCTTTAAGCACTGCTATAAGCTTGCCTTTGCTACAAATTTCAGGAATACAGGTTTCAGGAATGCATCTATGTCGTAAGTATTGTAGATCATGACTGCAGGCTCCACTATGTCCACTTTTATTTTTATTTCTTCTTCCTGCAGCCTTCACAGATAGGGTGTTGTGGCAAAGAGAGCAAATACTATAAAATCATGCAATTGTTCTCTGATTCTGCTTAGTTGCCAGTTCTGACCTTTCCCACTGCTGGCATGTGGCTCTTGGATATTATTCCCAGGGAAATGCAGAATCAACAACACAATAATAACTTTGTTCCCCACCCATGTTCTATAATGAGGCTTCTTTTTCAGAATGACTAAATCGTGCTATAATGTAAAATGTTTTGCATTTTCCAGTTTCCTTCTAATATTCCACATTGTAGTCTTTCCCAAAGGCCATGCTAATTACAAATTCTGGGATCTGCAATCCTATAACATCTGGACTGTACCAAGGGGGAAAAGTAAAATTTGGTGCTGTGCTTATTTGTGTGAGGTATTGCCACAAATAGACTTTGCATGACAGAGCAACTTGAAGATCATTCAGTGGCCTGTTAGAACCAGTGAATAGAGCAGAGCTTAACGTTGTGTAAACTCGTGGGCAGAAAAAGGAATATTGTTTAAAAACAGCCTGTGAGCATGTTAGAGAGATTCAGGTTCTTATTCTTACACTTTTAGCCCACCCAAGCATAAAGAAACACATGCTTAGACATTGCAGGTACAAAAAGTAAGTACAAAAGAGTTCTTACATTTATTTTGTCCAGGTACAGCCATTTCAGTAGAAAAAAATGATGTTTCAGTTCTTCTTTCTGTTCCCTAAACTGTATACCTCTGGCCCTGTTTGCTGCCAGAGGCTGCGTGGAGAAAGGGGGAAAAGCCTCTGGAATTGAGGCCTAGCACATGGCCTCTCCATGGAAGGAGCTAAGGCACGTGTGTCGTACCCCATCAGTAGAAGAATCAGAGAGAGAGAAGAGGAAGTGGGAGGGGCAACAAGCAGCTTCCTCTAGCACAGAGTTTGCCTCCTAGAGCAATCACCCATATGCTAATGAGGCATGCTTGATTTACTGAATTCCAACACAACTAAAGATTCAACTTTTTGGATTGTGCATGTCCAGCAGATCAGGAAAGAAACCATGCCCCAAACTTGCTGTTCTTTATCAGTGATCTGGTCCTCAGCTGAAAATGATATTGAACTAAAGTAACTGAACTGAGATGACCAAATCCATGCATGGATGTAGTATCTATCATTGATGTTTCAAATTGTATTTGCAATACTAAGAACTGGGCAAGAGCTAATATAAACAAAATCATGTGGTCCACTGCTGAGGTAAAACAATTGCTGGGCCTAATAGAAGCCCTGAGATTGGAAAGAACAGTCCACTAATACTACCCATGATTAAATTTTAGCATTTATAAGATATGACAGAAAGTATTTGCTTCTGGCTTCAAAATGTGAGATTCTGGCAACTCTGTTCTCAGTAAAAGTCTGTCTCATACAAAGAGATAGAAGTCCATTAAAGGATAATGTCAATAAGGAGTAATAGATGCATTTACATCTGCTGCTGCCTGATATTTCATTCTAAGCCTAATCAATATCTACCCAAAGGTGGTTTGGGCTGTTTCTCTTCTTCCTAATTTTACACTGTATTTAAGGTTTGTTATGAGAAAGAGGCAGGCTGAGTACTTGTGAAGGACATGAGGAGGAGGAGGAATAGCAGATGTTGGTTTTGTCTGTTTAAGGAGAAAGTAGCTTCCCATAGAAAATATATTATAGGATATAATTTTTGCTTGGCTGGAGGCCCAGTGGAGACAGATTACAGCATGGGTATTCACAATTGCTCCCTTGAGGATCTGCATAGGCAGAAGCAAAGAATACTCACATCAGAAGAAGCAGAAAGATGACAGAGTCACAACAAGGCAAGGCACTGTCAGCCTAGCAAGGTGCTAGCTGAAGTATTCTTTCTGAAGGAGAGATATTGTCCCAGCAGAAGACTGCAGCATCTGAAGCCCAAGAAACACTGCCATGGCTGGGTGTTCCAGTGGCTTCAACCCTGCTATATCCCTATTGTAATTATTAAAAGGTCACCAAAAACAGAAAAGAACAGATGTTGTAATAATTTACATTTTATTACTCCCAGTGCTTTTGGGATGTTCAGGATATGGAACAAGGCCTCCCTGTTTACTTTTTATATAGTACAGTCTCAATTGATAAAGAACAAATCGTTTGAAATGTGTTAGGAGAGATAAAAATCTCCAAATTATTATTGCAGGTGTGGGTACATGTTGGTTGTTATTGTTGAGTGCAGCTGTTTTGGTTCCCTGTTGATTTTTAGTTGTTAAGGGGCCCTAGGCTATTTCTAGGTCTTTATTTTCCTGCATGGCTAAGGATCAGGAAAAACAGTAGTGAAGTTAACCTCCGAATCTGACATTGAGGAAAAGGTTACATCTTCAATAGGTTTAGAGGGAAAATGGAAGGAACCCATGGCTTATACAACTCTTAAGGTCTCCTGGGGGTGACCCTTAAATCCTCCATACCAGGCTGTGACAGAAGATTGAGATGTTCTTTTCCCATCCTTTGGCTGTTAAGGAAACTCAATGACCAAAACAAGGCAGGGTTACAGATTCCACAATGTCAGAACAGAAGTACCATTTCCAGATGCACAATAATGTGGACTCTTGACACTGGCCTTGTAGTGTACTGGTAGCAACAGGACAGTTTAAAGGTGGTTCAGACATTCAGATAAAGATCAGAAACACATATGGAACGAACTGGATATGCTCAGGAGTAATCTTACTAGGATAAACATAAAGATTGTAAATCAGTGCCAAAAGCATTGATTAACTAGATTAGGAGAACCAGAAGGCTGATTTTTGGCATCCCTGAAAACTCCATTGTCTTGTTGCTCTAAAACTGTCTTGGATTTTTATTAAAGCCTACTCTCTATGGCCAACTGATGCATATCATATCTGATTGAAAAACCACAGTTCCTGCATCAGTACAGGAATTCAGTGACAACTATTAGTTGTAATCCTGCAACTAAACTGCCAAAATCCCTTTCCAAAACTGGATCTGTTGACAGGCCCTAAATGTAGCATGAGCTGTAATATATAGATATGTGCAGTTTGGCTTTCTAAAACAGCTGTTGTGGCTTGACATAGAATTATTTATGATAAATACAGTAAGATCCATTGAAACTCTCAGAGTCCTGTGTATATCACCTGGCAGATGGACTGCATGCTGGAATGTGTAATTGGACAAGGAGGCCTTGTGTTGATGCAAGTGCTGCCACGCAGAGGCTTTTTTTTGTTTTACACCAAGAGCAGTTTGGTTGACCCCAAGAGCACTCCGGACATTGAGCACATTATGCCTGACATAGGGAATGCTCCACAATTGCTCCCTTGAGAATCCCCATTCGAGGAAGCCAAGAACAAATTCCATTCTCCCAAACTTGCAAAATGGCTTATCCTAGTACACATTTTAAAGAAGGAAAAGAAAACAGGGAGCTTCAGTGACTGCCCTCTTGCAGCCAAAGTCATGATCCATAAGTAAGTAAATCTCCTTTGGTTACGATGCTCTTGTCTGATAGACACTCAAAGAACTGCCATGTCCTTTAATAAGCTCTAGCTTCTGCCAATGGGGGCTCATGTTTTCCATATTCCTTTACTATGGTTTCTTACTGACTACAGAAAATGCTGAACAGGCAGGGCAACTCCCCCGTGAGGAAAGGTTGCGATGTTTTGGGTTTTTTAGCTTAAAAATAAAAGAGAGACTTAGGAGAACATAACAGAGAATTATGGAATTATGCTGGATATGAAGCAACTTGTTAGGGAGAAGTTTTCTTCTTCTTTCTTAGTATTAGAAGAACCCATTTCAGTCAGGTTTCAGGCTGGGATTCAGCATGAAGACAGTTTTAGTCATACTTGTTGATGACCCTGTGGCAAATCTGGGATGGAGCTGGTGCATCTATTCTTGTACTTCTTGATCTCTCAGGGCCTTTCGATAACATCATCTATGGTATTCTTCTGAATCAGCTCCAGGGGTTGGAAATTGGGAGCACTGTTCTGTGGTGGTGGTTCTCTTCCTTCGTCACTTCCTAGGCCTCTCCTTTGTGGGGTGCCTCAGAGTTCAGTGCTCTCTCCCCTCCTATTCAGAATCTACATGAAACCACTGGATCTGGTCATCCACCAGTTTGGAGTTCAGTATCGTCAGTATGCTGATGATACCCAATTATATCTTGGGTATCATCAGCATACGAGTGAGGCTGTTCCAGTGCCCGGAGGCTATGTGGGCCAGGATGGGAGGAAGCTACCAAGCCTGAGTGGCTGTGGAGATTAGGGTCCCCTAGATTAGGGAAGATTCCAACTTTAATCTTGGGTGAGGTTCCACTTACCCATTCAAGCGTAGTGTGCAATCTGGGGTCTTCTTGGACTCACAGCTCCAGCTCAGCTTCTATGGCCAAAGAGGTCTTTGCACAGCTTAATCTGGTGAGCCAGTTGTACCCTTTACTGAAGCAGGAGGCCCTTCAGACAATCATTATTGCCCTAGTCATCTCATGGCCTCCAGCAAAGGAGATCGTTACCTTGTCGTGGTGCTGGAGCTTGAGCACCTCAATGAAACCATGAGCTAAACCGTGAAGGGACACCCAAGACGGGAAGGTCGTGGCAGAGAGGTCAGACTAAATACGATCCCTGGGGAAGGTAATGGCAACCCACCCCAGTATTCTTGCCATGAAAACTAAATGGATCAGTACAACCAAAGATATGTCGGTATACCATCGGAAGATGGGACTCCCGGGTCGGAAGATGGTCAAAATGCTACTGGGGAGGAACAGAGGATACGTTCAACTAGCCCCAGATGTGATGACGCAGCTAGCTCAAAGCCGAAAGGACGGCTAGCGGCCGACGGTGCTGGTGGTGAACGACGAATCCGATGTTCTAAAGATCAACACACCATAGGAACCTGGAATGTAAGATCTATGAGCCAGGGCAAATTGGATGTGGTTATTGGTGAGATGTCAAGATTAAATATAGACATTTTAGGTGTCAGTGAACTGAAATGGACTGGGATGGGCCACTTCACATCAGATGACCACCAGATCTACTACTGTGGACAAGAGGACCACAGAAGAAATGGAGTAGCCTTCATAATTAATAATAAAGTGGCTAAAGCAGTGCTTGGATACAATCCAAAAAACGATAGAATGATCTCAATTCGAATTCAGGGTAAGCCATTTAACATCACAGTGATCCAAATATACGCCCCAACCACAGATGCTGAAGAAGCAGAAGTAGATCAGTTCTATGAGGATCTGCAGCATCTACTAGATAATACACCAAAAAGAGATGTTATTTTCATTACAGGAGACTGGAATGCTAAGGTGGGTAGTCAGACGACACCTGGAATTACAGGCAAGCATGGTCTGGGAGAACAAAATGAAGCAGGACATAGGCTGATAGAATTTTGCCAAGACAACTCACTGTGCATAACAAACACTCTCTTCCAACAACCTAAAAGACGACTTTATACATGGACTTCACCAGATGGTCGACACCGAAATCAGATTGACTACATCCTTTGCAGCCAAAGGTGGCGGACATCTATACAGTTGGTAAAAACAAGACCTGGAGCTGACTGTAGTTCAGATCACGAACTTCTTATTGCAAAATTTAGAATCAGACTAAAGAGAATAGGGAAGACCCACAGATCAGTTAGATATGAGCTCACTAATATTCCTAAGGAATATGCAGTGGAGGTGAAGAATAGATTTAAGGGACTAGATTTAGTAGATAGGGTCCCAGAAGAACTATGGACAGAAGTTCGCAACATTGTTCAGGAGGCGGCAACAAAAAACATCCCAAAGAAAAAGAAAACCAAGAAGGCAAGATGGCTGTCTGCTGAAACACTGGAAGTAGCCCAAGAAAGAAGGAAAGCAAAAGGCAATAGTGATAGGGGGAGATATGCCCAATTAAATGCAAAATTCCAGAGGTTAGCCAGAAGAGATAAGGAATTATTTTTAAACAAGCAATGTGCGGAAGTGGAAGAAGACAATAGGATAGGAAGGACAAGAGACCTCTTCCAGAAAATTAGAAACATCGGAGGTAAATTCCAGGCAAAAATGGGTATGATCAAAAACAAAGATGGTAAGGACCTAACAGAAGCAGAAGAGATCAAGAAAAGGTGGCAAGAATATACGGAAGATCTGTATAGGAAGGATAATAATATTGGAGATAGCTTTGATGGTGTGGTCAGTGAGTTAGAGCCAGACATCCTGAAGAGTGAGGTTGAATGGGCCTTAAGAAGCATTGCTAATAACAAGGCAGCAGGAGACGACGGTATCCCAGCTGAACTGTTTAAAATCTTGCAAGATGATGCTGTCAAGGTGATGCATGCCATATGCCAGCAAATTTGGAAAACACAAGAATGGCCATCAGATTGGAAAAAATCAACTTATATCCCCATACCAAAAAAGGGAAGCACTAAAGAATGTTCAAACTATCGAACAGTGGCACTTATTTCACATGCCAGTAAGGTAATGCTCAAGATCTTGCAAGGTAGACTCCAGCAATTCATGGAGCGAGAATTGCCAGATGTACAAGCTGGGTTTAGAAAAGGCAGAGGAACTAGAGACCAAATTGCCAATATCCGCTGGATAATGGAGAAAGCCAGGGAATTTCAGAAAAACATCTATTTCTGTTTTATTGACTATTCTAAAGCCTTTGACTGTGTGGATCATAACAAATTGTGGCAAGTTCTTGGTGGTATGGGGATACCACGTCATCTTGTCTGCCTCCTGAGGAATCTGTATAACGACCAAGTAGCAACGGTAAGAACAGAGCACGGAACAACGGACTGGTTTAAGATTGGGAAAGGAGTACGGCAGGGTTGTATACTCTCACCCTACCTATTCAACCTGTACGCAGAACACATCATGCGACATGCTGGGCTTGAGGAATCCAAGGCTGGAGTTAAAATCGCTGGAAGAAACATTAACAATCTCAGATATGCAGATGATACCACTTTGATGGCTGAAAGCGAGGAGGAGTTGAGGAGCCTTATGACCAAGGTGAAAGAAGAAAGTGCAAAAGCTGGGCTGCAGTTAAACCTCAAAAAAAACCAAGATTATGGCAACGAGCTTGATTGATGACTGGCAAATAGAGGGAGAAAAAGTGGAGGCTGTGACAGACTTTGTATTTCTAGGCGCAAAGATTACTGCAGACGCTGACTGCAGCCAGGAAATCAGAAGACGTCTACTTCTTGGGAGGAGAGCAATGGCAAATCTTGATAAACTAGTTAAGAGCAGAGACATCACACTGACAACAAAGGTCCGCATAGTTAAAGCAATGGTATTCCCTGTAGTAACCTATGGCTGTGAAAGCTGGACCATAAGGAAGGCTGAGCGAAGGAAGATAGATGCTTTTGAACTGTGGTGTTGGAGGAAAATTCTGAGAGTGCCTTGGACTGCAAGAAGATCAAACCAGTCCATACTCCAGGAAATAAAGCCAGACTGCTCACTTGAGGGAATGATATTAAAGGCAAAACTGAAGTACTTTGGCCACATAATGAGAAGACAGGATACCCTGGAGAAGAAGCTGATGCTAGGAAAAGTGGAAGGCAAAAGGAAGAGGGGCCGACCAAGGGCAAGATGGATGGATGGTATTCTGGAGGTGACGGACTCAACCATTAGGGAGCTGGGGATGGTGACGGCCGACAGGAAGCTCTGGCGTGGGCTGGTCCATGAAGTCACGAAGAGTCGGAAACGACTGAACGAATAAACAACAACATCTCATGGCTCGACTATAACACATGGTATGTGGGGCTGCCCTTGAAGACCATTTGAAAGCTTCAACTGATCCAGAATGCAGTGGCATGGGTATTGATGGGCATGCCTTGGTATGCCCGTGAGACACCTTTGCTGTGCACTGGCTGCTGGTCTGCTTCCAGTGTGATTCAAAATGCAGATTATGATCTATAGAACCTTACATGGCATAGGACCCAGTTATTTGAGGGACCATCTATCTCTCATGGTGTTTGCCGGGCTGATACAAACTGACAGGGTTGGCATGATTTGGGCCCCTTCACTTGGGAATGAAGTTCTCCCTGTAACCCAGGGGACTCACATTCTGAGAGCATTCTGGAGAGCCTTGAGGAACGGGATCTTCTCCCAAGCCTTGGACCAAGGTGGCTGGAGCCCCTGGTGAGTTCTGTTGTTGGCCAGATTTGCCATCTTTTTATCTGCTTTTCTGCTTTTTTTCTATTTTTGATTTGGGCTTTCTTGATTTTGTTTTTGTTGTTTTGCAGCCACTGCAGGCAAAAGGCATGCCATTCTATGCCTGCTATTATTCTAGGGCAGTGTTTCTCAACCTTAGTGACTTTAAGATGTGTGGACTTCAACTCCCAGAATTCCCCAGCCAGCATGGGGAAAGTTGCTAAGGTTGAGAAACACTGTTCTAGGGTGTTATGGAGGAAAATAACGGCAGCCATGAAAATGGCAGAGAATATTCTGCAAAATGATATTCCTTTTTTGTGTTGGAGGAGTTAGAAAAAGAAGAATCTCATTTTTTAAAACATTTTTTAAATGGCTTCTGAGAAATACAGTCCACTTCTAAAAAATTGACTCTGCCATTTATAGTAGAGAGTGGCATTTCAAACTGTTCTTTCAATTTTTAAAATGAAATCTTTAAAACAACCTCTAAATAAACTGCATGGCAGGAAAAGTTTGAAAATTAACATCTGTGGTGAAGCTTAAAGATGACAAAAGTTCAGCCCTCTTTGGAGGTAAAAAGTGTTTCGTGAGAAGTTTGAGCACACTGTGGTTTATTCATGGTCTGCTAAATAAGATCTTAGAGATCACTCTGAAGTGCTACTGTTGTTAGTTGATAAAATATCTGCTGGTAGCTAGTTTGAGCTCTTCAGTTTCTTACAATTCCATAGATTTATGCCTAATATATTGACCTAAATTGAAACCCTATGAATATTTAATTGGGAGGGAACCGTACTATGCATTATCTGTCATTTCAAAATTTCAGTCAATTTGGTAGTTAACCTAATACATCAAATGCAGTCTGACAGTAAAAGAACATTTTTTGTTAGATTGTTGTAGGATCTTTCGTACTGATTTGCTATTTGTGAAAAGGGAGAGGACCACATCTACTCATTTAGAAAGTATGTGAAACTTCAAGCTCTTTCCTGCAATGTTGAATCTCAACATTATGCAATTTGTGCATGAGATTTATGCAGCTTTGCACTCTTCCTCTTCTTTAGAACAGGACTCTTTTTCCCTCTCTAGAATTGATTAATGAGAAAAGTTTCAGATCAAAGTTGCAGACACATGACTAATAGGACTGTAAAAGTCACACATGTTGTCTGGACCAGAAATAGAGACAGTACTTAAAATATCCACTATTGTAACAAGAATGTTCTGTGCTTTCTTGTGGAACAGTGATGGAAATGGTCTTACTCTAATACTCTTAAATTATTCTGATTTCTTTGACTATGAAGATGTCCCAGATCTTGTAGTTACGTAGATGTAATTGGAAGACCAATAGGTTACACTTTGGAGAAAATCCCATTAAGTGCTTTATGATCTGCAGAATAAGCTGCTACTTTTCCATTTCAAAATCTGCCTTCTGGGAAATTTCCATGTGTTTTCATATTTGGAAATAAAAGTTCAGCTTGACAAAGCCGTTAACATTCATGAAACTATGTATATAGAATTTGGTTTTCAAATGCTAAGAAAAGTCTCTGAATTTGCTGAGACTTAAGGCTAAGCTCATTTACTTGTGAGTTACATTCCAGTGAATACAGTGACATTTACTTCAGATACATAGAATTGCTTTGCAAAGCTTATTATATTCTCTCTCTTGCTCAAGTACTAAATATAAATTTCCAATTATTTTTCAGACTCTAAGGAATAACATTCTATACTTTCTATTCCTCAACTAGTGTTTGTTTACATAAAAAAACCAAACTCATAAGAGCTATAGTAAGCCAAAGACAGGCTTTTGGACTATACAAGATTGTATGTTTTAAAACAGGCGTGTCCAACCCGCAGCCCATGGGCCGCATACGGCCCTGAACAGCTAGTAATGCGGCCCAAAAAAATCGTAAACTTTTAACATTATTTTGCATTTTTTTTCATGACTCGATCGCGTGGTGCTCGATCGCGGACTGCGTAGGTAGAAACAATGGAATGCTGGGTAGGGGAGGGGGCAGTGCAGTGCTAACGCTGCCGCCGCCCACTACAAACGTCAGCTTGTGGCAACTTGGAGTTATATATAATATTTCAACCTACCTACACGTGTTCTGTGATGACAGGTGTTTATTGTTATTATTATTAAGTAGACATGTAAGTTTTCTTATTTGATTATTAAACTTTACTTTGTTTATTTGCCTACCTAACAATTTACGATGGGCTTGTTGTTTTATTTCTTAGAAAAAATATTTATTCCTAAATAAATTTATTCCAGCATGGCCTCAACATCGTTTCAATAGAAAACAGAACCCAAAAAAGAAAAAGAAAAAAAGAAAAATCGCGGATGAAGGAAGAATATTCAACGAAAAATGGACAGATGAGTACTTTTTTGTCAAGACAAATACTAAGGCATTATGCTTAATTTGTAGGGGAAATGTGTCAGTTTTCAAAGACTACAATTTGAAAAGGCATTATATGGAAAAACATGCTGCCAAATTCGAAGCGTATCAAGGAATTTGTTGTAAAGACAAATTACGGAACTGAAAAAAATTCTGTCGTCTCAACAATTTTTTTTTAAAAAGTCACAACTCAAAAGGACTCTATTATAAAAGCTAGTTATTTGGTAGCAAATCTGATTGCAAAAAAATCAAAACCATTTACAGATGGTGAGTTTATTAAGCAATGTATGGAAAGCGTGGCAGATATAATTTGCCTGATAAAAAAAACAATTTTTCTAAAATCATTTTGTCTCACCAGACAAACCAGGTGAATTGAAGAAATAGGAAAATTTATCGAAAGAGATTTGAAGAGTAAAGCTGCTAATTTCAAATTTTATGCTTTGGCGATGGATGAAAGTACTGATGCTACAGATACGGCTCAACTTGCCATTTTTATTAGAGGTATTGATAACGAATATAATGTCACTGAAGAAATGGCTTCTTTGGTGCCATTAAAAGACACAACTAAATCTCTTGATTTGTATGAAGCAGTAAAAATGACATTAAAGCGATTTTCTTTAACCATTGTCAATATATCTGGTATATCTACTGATGGCGCCCCAGCGATGGTTGATATAAGTGAGGGACTTAGAAAATTGATAGAAGATGATGCAAGTGCTGCCGGCAACTCACGTTTGATGAAGTATCACTGCATTCTACTGTACATCAAGAAAATGTATGTGCAAAAGCTTAAAAAATGGATCATGTCATGCAAATTGTCATCAAAGCAGTGAATTTCATAAGGGCCAAGGGATTGAATCATCGCCAATTCCAGGAGTTCCTTAAAAGTATGGATGCTGATTATGGGGACATCATTTACTTTTCTGGAGTAAGGTGGCTAAGTCAGGGTAAAATGCTGAAAAGATTTTATGATTTGCGAAATGAAATCAAGTCGTTGATGCATTAGTTTCACAAAAACAAGGTCAAATATCCCACTAGTTTTATGTTGCCCTTTTTTAAAATTTTATAATAAAAATATTAAAAAATAAATGAAATTTTATTACTTATATACATTAACTGTATTATATATTTTATGTGTGGCCCAAGACAATTCCTCTTCACTCAATGTGGCCCAGGGAAGCCAAAAGTTTGGACACCCATTTTTTTAAAACATTACATAATAACACTGGAAAATCAGTATTTCATAGAGAAGGCTAGTCTAAAAATATTCCCATATATTCATATAGGCAGTCCTTCATCTACACTATAGATGAAGAACAGGGAAGAAGAACAATATTTTATTTATTTGTTATTTGGATTTATCACTGCCCATCTCCACCATGGCAGACTCTGGGCGGTTTACAATCACATTATAAAAAGTTAAAAACCTATACATCTAAAATCTACTTATAAAAAATAAAAATCCAAGAGATGGAGTGTTCTTAAAAAGAGGATATTACTAAGCTAACAACCCCCAGGAGGAACTATTATTTCCTTCATCCCAGGCAAGGCGGCAGAACCAGGTCTTTAAAGACTTCCTGAAGGCCAGGAGCGAGGGTGCCCGTCACACCTCAGGGGGCAAGATATTCCACAGGACGGGTGCTATCGCAGAGAAGGCACGCCTCCTGGACTCCACTAAATGGAATTCTTTTAGTGATGGGATCCGAAGCATGCCCTCCCTGCATGATCGGGTGGGGCGGGTGGATGTAATTGGGATAAGACGGTCCCTCAGATACCCTGGTCCCATGCCATGTAGGGCTTTAAAGGTGATAACCAACACCTTGAATTGGACCCGGAAGCAAACTGGTACCCAATGCAGCTCACGGAGTAGCGGTGTTACCCCATCCAGAGTTAAAGATGTCAACTTCCTGGAAATCGAGAGGCCATCAATCCACGGCCACTCCATCTTACCAGGGTTCAGCTGAAGCCTGTTGTTCCCCATCCAGGCCCCTACAGCCTCCAGACACTGAGAAAGGGTGTCGACTGCAACACTTACTTCACCCAGGACAGAGATGTACAACTGGGTATCATCAGCATACTGGTGATACCTCATCTCATGGTGATGGATGATCTTGCCCAGCGGCTGCATGTAGATGTTAAATAGGAGAGGAGAGAGAACTGAACCCTGCGGCACCCCACACAAGAGGGGTCGAGGGTCAGATCTCTCCTCTCCTATTACCACCGATTGGGAACGGTCCCGGAGGAAGGAGGCGAACCAGCGTAAAACAACGCCGCCCACCCCCAACTCCCTGAGTCGTCCCAAAAGGATACCGTGGTCGACGGTATCGAAAGCCGCTGAGAGATCCAAGAGAGCGAGAATGGATGCACTCCCTCCATCTCGCTCCCGCCAGAGATCATCCATAAGTGCAACCAATGCAGTCTCTGTCCCATATCCTGGCCTGAAACCTGACTGAAAGGGGTCTAGATAATCCGTTTCATCTAGAATCCTCTGGAGTTGCAGCGCCACCACCTTCTCAACCATGTTTCCCAAAAAGGGAAGGTGGGAGACAGGACGAAAGTTGTTTAAAACAGTGGGGTCCAGGGAAGGCTTCTTGAGGAGGGGGTGCACCAGCACCTTCTTAAAGACCACCGGAAACACCCCCTCCCCCAAAGATGTATTAATCATCACCTGGACCCAACCACATGTGACCTCCCGGGCTGACTTTACCAGCCAGGAGGGACACAGGTCTAGATGACAAGTGGTGGCGCTTACAATCCAGAGGACCTCTGGCATCTCCCCAGATTGTGCCTCACGCTTAGAGTTTAACTTGGAATGAATATGAGCGATTTTGTCCTGCAGATGCTCAGCAAACTCTTCCAACCGGTCCTGTAAATGGGTCACCAAGTCCATCCGACCCAAAAGGGATCTAGTAATCTTAAACAGGGCCGTCAGGCGGCATTCTGTGGACGCAATAAGAGCGGAGAAATAATAACGTTTCGCCGCTCTTACCACCACAAGGTAGGCCCTAATAGTGGCTCTAGATTGTGTCCGGTCAGACTCAGTCTTCATCTTCCTCCAGCGGCGCTACAGACGTCTCTTAACCCTCTTCAAAACCCTCAACTCCTCCGTGAACCACGGGGAGTGACGGGTCAAACGAGGCAAGAGAGGTCGCATAGGCGCAATCCTGTCCAAGGCCTCGGCCGCCTCTTTATTCCAGGCTGCGGCCAAGACCTCCGCTGGACCGTGCCGCAGATCTTCAGGTATAACCCCCAGCTCCCTCTGAAACCTCATTGGGTCCATGAGTCGCCGGGGGTGGACCAATCTAATAGGTCCAGCCTCCCTGCGGAGTGGGGCAGCACAAGAGAGCCTTAGGGTCACCAGGGCGTGGTCTGACCATGACAATGGGGACAGATCTAACTCTCCCCTCAGATCACATTGCCACTGCTCTGACAAGAAAACTAAGTCTGGCGTGAGACCACTGTCCCGAGTCGGGTCCCGAATAATCTGAGACAGGCCCATGGCTGCCATGGTAGTCATGAACTCCCAAGCCGCCTCCGAGGCTCGTCCCAGGGACGGCAGATTGATGTCCCCCAAAACCATAAGTCTGGGGAACTCCACTGCCAACCCCGAGACAGTCTCTAGCAGCTCGGGCAGGGAGGTTGCTACGCAGCAGGGAGGCTGGTACAGTAGCAACACTCCCAACTGTGCTTGGGAACCCAACCTGAAAAACAGGGTCTCACAACCGGTCACTTGTGGAGCAGCGCCCCTGGAGGCCAAAAGAGACTCTCAGATGACAACTGCCACCCCTCCTCCCTTGCCCCGTTGTCTTGGCTGATGCCACACTCGAAACCCGGCTGGACATATTTCTGAAAGGGCAACCTCTCCTTCTGGGCCCAGCCAGGTCTCTGTTATACATGCCAGGTCTGCCCCCTCCTCTGCGAGTAAATCTCAGATGAGGGGAGCCTTATTATTCACACTGGCATTAAGGAGCAGCAGCCGGACATCAGGGCCCTCAAAGATCTGCTCACCAGGGCCTGGGTATGAGCTGGGAGGGCCTGAACACGCCACCGCTAATAAACACCGGGGGCGCCTTCCCCAATGATGGCCTGCCCTCCAGCTCCCGTCATAACGTCCCTTACCTGTCACCACCTTGATCAAATTCCCCGCCCGCAGCCCCCAGAGTCTCCTGGCCCAGACGCCTCCACTCCTGAGTAAAGCCTGGATTTGGGCAAAGGTCCCCTTCTCCATACATCCATCCTCTCAACTCAGTCTCTCCTGGGCAATGGCAGGGCCCCCAGCGCACCAGCTCACGCTCTTGACGCTGGCAAACCCCAACCACCCCACACACTTCACACACTCTCACTGTTCCCTTCTGTGGCCTCTCTCACTAGCCACAGCAGAGGACCCAATCACTCCTACCTACCCTGCCTCTCACTCAGGGATAGGTACTCTCCCACAACTCATACAATCCTAGCCCCCCCTCGTCACTCTCATTTACAAGGGGGGCACCACACTCACACCAAGGGACCTTACAGCTTTCTGCCGCCCTAATAGACTGGGGGTGGTCAATCCTCCACTTTATCCGTCAAGCAGTTAAGATCTTAAAATGATATAAAGTCCGCAATGACAAAGTCCACGGGGTTGTTATTCCAGACCATTCCTCAAAGAACCCCAAAATCCAAAGGGGTCTAAGTCTGGCTCCCCCAGAGTCCATCAAGAACTCAGGAGGACCACTCAGGTCTATACAGGCTCTGTACTGTTGAGTCTGCTCCGTTGTTTCGCCGAGGGGGGGGTCCCAAGTGTTTTCCCAGCCCCTCCTGCAATGGGCCAGCCACGCCAGTAATCTTCCTGGGCTTCCTGGACTTCGCCGGGGCCCATTAGGATGATACAAAACTTCAGCCCACAGGCTGGACTCTGACGCAGCTCCGGCGCAGCTTAGAAAAAATGGCCCTGGAAAAAACTCCAGCCCGTCGCGCCAGGCTCTGCCAGGCCCTCACCAGACTCCACTGGGCCAGCTTCCAACTCTGGCAGCCTCCGTCCACTATAACGCTGGGACTTGCCACACCCCCAACGTTGTTTGTCCCGGGGGGGGTTGTTTGTCCCAAAAGGGGTTGTCTGACCCAGGAGGGGTTGTTTGTCCCGGGGGGGCGATCCCGGCCTCACCGAGCCTCACCGAGTCTCCACCGCTTCAACTTCAGCTCCAGCTCTCAGTTCAGTCTCAGCCTCCATCCCAGCTCCAGTGAAGCTCCGGCGCAGCTTCGAAAAACGTGCCCGGGAAAAGACCCGGCCCATCGCGCCAGGCTCTGTCAGGCCCCCGCCGAACTCCTCCAAGCCAGACTCCAACTCTGGCAGCCTCCGGCAACTCTACTGGACCCCGCCGTAACTGCCAAGCTCCGCATCACACTGCCGAAGCCCCCGAGACTCAGCCAACCTCCACTCCGTCCGGAGAAGTCCACCCACTCTCCAAACAGCGATACCATCTCTCCAGAGCCCCAAAGTTAAAATTATGGGGGTATCAGGAAAGTTTGAGGGGGTTATGGATCTTCCTCCTGGAGCAGCAGCCGGCGTCTGCTTGCGGTCGCCATCTTGGATTCTTGTGATCATGTCATATATAGAACAGGGATGACTATACTGCATACTGTTTCTGCATGTTTGAGTTGAGCTGGGCTGGGCCGTGCCGTGCCGTACAGTTTTGGAATCAAGATTATCATTGTTCTTGGGTAGGTGCTGCTTCTTTTTCATTGCTTATACCAAATCTTTATAGCATATAGGAAATAAGTAGGGAGAACTAGAGAGCCTAATCCAAATATGATGTGATGGGCATCCCTGCAACTTGATGGGATGATACTCATGGTTGGCATATAGCACTGGAGGACTACAACTTTTTCAGAAGGAACAGACCCAAGTGGGGGTGTTGTACTATATGTAAAGAAAAAATATACTTGCATAGAAATTCAGAGATCAGAGCATGGAAATCCTGTTGAAAGTGTTTGGGTAAGATTATTATTATGGGGAGAGAGAAACAAAAATGATACTATTGTGAGGGGTTATTATAGACCATCTGGCAGGCAGAAGATAAGTGTTATGTTCTTTGTTAAAGGGTTATTTACACAAACTCCAGAGTAACTTGTAACTTAAAACACTTTATTACATATCAGCTTTACATAGGCCTCTCACATTTCTCCATTTTGTCTCTTCTTCTACCCTTCTCTCAAGTTCTTTCTCTTCCTATCAATTATTTATTTTATTTGTTTATTTTATTTTTATCCCGCCTTAATTATTTTTTATAACTAACTCAAGGTGGCGAACATACCTAATACGCCTTCCTCCTCCTATTTTCCCCATCATCACAACAGCCTGTGAGGTGAGTTGGGCTGAGAGAGAGTGACTGGCCCAAGGTCACCCAGCCGGCTTTCATGCCTAAGGTGGGACTACAACTCACAGACTCCTGGTTTGTAACCCAGTGCCTTAACCACTAGACCAAACTGGCTCTGCAGTTTTACAATTACAATTATTACAGTTACAATTTACAATCACAATTACAATTTATTATTACAATTTATTTACAATTACAATTACAATTACAATTACAATTATTACAATTACAATTTCTTCTAGGATTTGTACTTCTACACTACATCCCTCCTGTTATTAGGAAGGGTGATAAACCAATTCTTCTAACACAGAAAATATCACAGTTCCAAAGAGAAACAGACTCAGAAACATATATAGAAATCCAAAACTAAATAACTATATCATGAAATCTAGAAAGTCCGCCATGTCTTGTTATCCCCTGGGTGAAGTTCATTTCAGGACTTCTAGGTTTTTCTGCTGAACAGCTCTGTCTGATCCCAGCATCTTGAGATGCAGTAGTCACCACTTCAGAAGTAGAAAGGATGACTATCTCACTGCATTCCACTTGAGATGGGATCTTTTTCAGCAGGTTGAAATTTCTAATTAAAACATGACCATCTTTGGTGTTAACTAGTCCATAGAATACTCCAAACTATAGTGAACATTCTTATATGTTGGCTCCCAGCAATATTGTTAGCAACATACATCAAGTTCCCAACTTTAAAAAACTGTCATTTAAAATCTTTAAAACTAATTTTAATGTAATTTAATTTAAACATGTTAAATTTTAAAACTGTCATGTGTATGTGGTATCAGTATAATGTTTCATTTTGCCCTGGCATTTCTGAAGATGTTTTTTGATAGCTGAATCATCCGCCTTCATTTCAGGATAGAGACTGGTTCAAATATAGTACTAATCCTCAGAAAGAAGCAATTTGGCAGGTGTCTCCCTTGAAGCTCTGTAGAGTAGCACAATATGCCCTTAAAAGCTTAGAAAATTCATTTTTTCAGTTCCTCCCTTCACAGTGTGCAGCATGCAATTTTTTTTCCAAATTGTGATGAAAGCATTCTACAGTATCTTCCCATTATTCTTGGCATAGTAAGGAGAAGCATGTTCAATGTCACAAGACTGGAAAAAGGAGACCAACCAACTGTCAAGAATTATAATTAACCTTAAAAGAACAGAAAACAAGAATCTATTATCTATTATCTATTATCTATTATCTATTATCTATTATCTATTATCTATTATCTATTATCTATTATCTATTATCTATTATCATCTTCCAATCTTCCTCTTGGCAGTTATACATATAATTCTAATCAAACCTCTCTGTTCAAGATTTCATCATAATTCCCTCCTTTCTGTAAACAATTATTTCTAATCATCAAAACCACAAGTCACAAAATCATTTTCTTTCTTATGCAAAAAGTCCATAAGGGTTTTCAGTCCTTGATGAATGTCAATAATGACCTTTCTCTAATCAAAGAAGTCAGATTGTCCATCTCAGCAAGTTCTGTCAATTTCACCAACCATTCCTCCATGGTGAGTAATGCCGAATCTTTCCATCTTTGTGCATATAGTAATCACACCACAGTAATCATATATTGAAATAATCTTCCATGGCTCTTTTCTAACTGGTTATCCATCAGTCTTAAAAGAAAAAGTTCTGGCTTCAACTGAATATTAATCTTCAAAATCCTCTGTATCAATGTACTGTATGTATGAAAAGTTCTGGCTTCAACTGAATATTAATCTTTAAAATCCTCTGTATCAATGTACTGTATGTATTGAATCCAAATTGTTTTAGCTTTTTTACATGTCCATCAAGCATGATAAAATGTCCCTTCATGTTGTTCACATTTCCAACATACATTTGAAATGCATTCTACATTCTAGATAATTTCTCTGGTGTCATGTACCAACGACACATCATTTTATAAAAATTCTCTTTAAGATCATAACATAATGTAAATTTCAACCCTTTTAACCACATATTTTCCCATTGATCCATCTGTATATTATAACCAAAATTCTTAGCCCACTTTATTATACATTTGTTAACCTGCTCTTCCTCCGTTTCAAATTTCAACAAAAGTCTATACATTTTAGCAATTACACGTTCATCATCAGTACACAATTGCACTTCAAATTCTGTCTTACTTTGCTCCATACCATAAGTCTTTTTATCCATTTTAGATCTTTCTGATAGGTGTCAGTGGGAAAACCATTGACAACTATATTATTCTGCCATTAGTTGCTCTCTTGATTTAATTTTATATTCCTCTTGGTGATTTTCCAATAATTCTTGGTACGTTAACCATTTGTCTTTGCCTGTTGTTTCTCTTCTATAAAATGCTTCTTGGGCTGAGATCCATAGAGGTGTTTTCGGGCACAGCCTGGGTTTATATCTACTCCATATTCTCAATATGGCACATCTAATAAAATGGTTTTTAAAATGCACATTAACGTTATCATAACATAAATATCCATGCCATCCAAACCTCAGGTTGTGGTCTTCTAACTCTAAAAGTTGTTCGTTTCTCAGCAACACCCATTCTTTCATCCAAACCGAACAACAAGCTGCAAAATACAATTTCAAATCTGGTAAATCCAATCCTCCTCTTCCCTTTGCATCTTGTAACACTTTATATTTAATTCGTGGTTTTTTCCCTTGCCAAACAAATTTAGATGTATCTTTTTGCCATTGCTTAAATGGTACATCAGTTGTCTAAACAGATATTGTCTGAAACAAAAACATAATTCAAAACAGGTATTGTCTGAAATAAAAACATCTATTTTCTATCTTCTTTTCTCTCTGTTTTTTCTTTTTTTCTTTTTCACATTTACTTTACTATGTTTTTTTCTTTCTTTGAATGTATTTCTTATTATCTCTGTAAAATCTTAATAAAAACTATTAAAAACAGAATTATAATTAATCTGAACACTTAATAAGGATATTGAAAATGAGCAAAAATGTCTGCAGTGCATTGAGAGTGGAATCATCTATGGTATGTGGCAACAAAACTGCCTCTGGGTAAGAATAAGGATTAATGATTGTAAACACATGTGCTTGTTGTATGGATCCAATAATATGTCCATTTTTTTTGCAATATAATTTTTGCAGATAGTTCAGTATGCAACATTGTTTTCTGAAATGATGCAATAATCCACAGTAATAACAATGAATTTCTGCTAGATCCGAATCCTGGAACATTGTACCCCCAGACCCTATTTGACTGCATTTTGCTGCCTTTGTATCACCTTTGGCTGATGAACATGATCAATGGAAATGTCTGTAGAGATGCTACTCATTACAACCATTGGGTAAGTTTCTTGAATGTTTTATATACTGTAATCTGTCCATAATGGCTGCTTTATCCAATGTCAAACCTTTCTCCTGCAGATTATACAATGTTTTGTGATAAAATCAAATCTACTCCACACTCTCACAATTTAGCTAATTCCCCAAGTGCATTAACACATTAATCTGTAGATTCATTAGGTGCTTGTATTCTATGCTCAAGGGGCATGGTGGCTCAGCGGGTAAGACGCCAGGCTTGTCGATTGGAAGATCGCAAGTTCGGAGGTTTGAATCCCTAGCCCCGTGTGACGGAGTGAGCTCCCGCACTCGCCCCAGCTCTTGCCAACCTAGCAATTTGAAAGCATGGAAATGCAAGTAGATGAATAGGTACCACTTCGGTGGGCAGGTAACAGCGTTCCGCACGCATCATGCCGGCCACATGACCATGGAAGCGTCTTTGGACAACGCTGGCTCTTCGGATAAGAAACGGAGATGAGCACCGGCCCCTAGAGTCGGACAAATGTGCAGGGGGAACCTTTACCCTTATTCTATGCTCAATTCAAATGGTCCATCACAATATTTCTGCATGGAGTGAAATATTTACTCAAACCAGCCTTAGCTTGTGAAGAGGTACCTTTTCTCCTTTATAATTTTTTTTTAAAAAATCCATTGTACTGGATCTCCCAGCAGTGTGGTAGTGTGGTTCTGCAGGACTGGTAAGGTCCCAGAAGACTGGAGGAGAGCAAATGTCTTTCCCATCTTCAAGAAGGAGAAGAACAAGGACCGGAAAACTACAGACCTGTCAGTCTGACATCTATATTGGGCCAGTTGAACAGTTTATTAAACAGCATGCTTCTGAGCACTTGGAGAGGCATGCTATAGTTAACAGTTAATCTTGAGTGCCTCTTAGGTGGAACCTGACAATATCCGTGACCAACATCATAAATCCCTACATTCCTATTCTATTTTGAGAGAGACAGAAAGTGAGAAAGGCGGGGGATTAATTGTTTAGTTGTTTAAGTGCAGATTCCAAGTAAAGTGGTCAATAATAGCAGAATTGTTTTTGACTCTTGCATCCACCCCCTACTGTTTTATGATTTTGTCATTGGTTTTGTTCTGCACCACCCCCTTTTCTTTGCAAACTGTCCACAGATGGAATTTTCAAGGGTCTGTTTCATTTCAAGGGTTCTTTGTCAGAACTATTCTTCCCCCCTCCCCCCCCCCCAAATTTGGCTTGTCAATTTCTTCCTTCCCCAGTTCTCTATTAATGGGGTTGCCAACTTTCTTTTAGTGGCTCTGCCTCTATGACTTTAACATCTGCCTGTCATGTGAAAATTGCTTTCCCCATCAGTTTTTGCATATGCCAGGAAAAGCAAAGCCTGCTTAATTTCTTCATGTCAAGTTATGACTATTTTATAGAAAATTCTAATGTGGTTGCTGACAGAAATGCTGGGATGAAATTCAGAAACAGTCTGACCCATTGTATAGTGAGCAATTCCCACAACTGTGTTCCCAGTGTGCACAAGCCTTTCTCCGGTAGTGCCCTTTGTCAACTTCAGTTTATATGCCACTGCAAACATACTTGGATTAAGTATGATACCAGGCTACCGGTACCACGATCTATGAACCTATTTAAATTAAGGCAATGCCTGAAAATGGGACTGCCAACTTGTTCTCTGAACTGGGCAATTTTCTCATGTCATATCAGTATTTACTGTGAAGTTGAAGGTTGGGTGCTGATTGCTATCAGAGCAATATCTATGTAATGGAAGTAAAGCATACTGTATGTGGGAAGAGATGGAATAGTTGAACATTAAGCAGGATATAAGAAAAAGACATACATGTTTTGGGGCAACAGGGAGAAATGACAAAACGTATGCAAACACTATGACTCATATTTATTTATTTATTTATTTATTTATATTTATTATTAAATTTCTCTACCGCCCAACTTGCGTATAACAACTCTTGGCAGCTTACAGATAATAAAAATAACAATTGCTGAAAACAATTCAATATAAAATATAAAATATAAAATATAAAATAATATAAAATATAAAATATAAAATATAAAATTCAAGATGGGAGATGAGATCTTCTCCTTGGCACCCTCACGGTGTTAACCACCCCCATGAATAGCTATCCCCTCTCCCATCCCAGGCAAGGTGACATAACCATGTCTTCACTCCCTTCCGAAAGGCCGGGAGAGTGGGGGCCTGTCTTACCCCTGGGGGAAGCTTTTTCCAAAGGGTGGGTGCCACGGCAGAGAAGGCCCTCCTCCTGGACCCTGCCAATCGGCAGTCCCTCATGGACAGGGTCCGTAACACGCCCTCTCTGCCTGACCGGGTGGGATGGGTCGATGTCACAGGGGTGAGACGGTCCCTCAGGTAACCTGGATCCATGCCATGTAGGGTTTTAAAGGTGATAACCAACATCTTGAATTGGACCTGGAAGCAAACTGGCACCCAATGCAGTTCGTGCAGCAACGGTGCTATATGTGCCCTTCTAAGGACTCCTAAGACTGCTCGTGCAGCCGCATTTTGCACCAGCTTTAGCTTCCAGATACTCTTCAAGGGTATCCCCATGTAGAGCGCATTGCAGTAGTCTATGTGGGAAATGACCAGAACATGAGTGACCGTTCAGAGGGACTCCCGATCCAGGAAAGGGCGTAGCTGGTGCACAACACGAAGTTGTGCAAAGGCCCCCCGGCCATGACTGCTACCTGCTCCTCAAGCAAGAGTCGTGAGTCCAGAACCCCCAGGTTCCGCACTGGATCTGTTTGGGGCAGTGCAACCCCATAAAGAGCCAAAGATGGTAAATTCCCAGAAACCTGGGAGCCCCTAACCCACAGCCAAGAGTCGTGAGTCCAGGAGAAACCCCAAATTCCTCACTGGCTCCGAATGGGGTAGTGCCACCTCATCTAGAACCAAAGATGACAACTTCCTAGATCCCGAGCGGCCATCAATCCACAGCAACTCCATCTTACCAGGGTTCAGCTGAAGCCTATTGTTCCCCATCCTGACACCTACAACCTCCAGGCACCGAGAAAGGGTGGTCACAGCATCACTTACATCACCCAGGATGGAGATGTATAATTGAGTATCATCCGTGTATTGATGATACCTCACCCCGTGGCGACGGATGATCTCACCCAGCGGTTTCATGTAGATGTTAAAAAGGAGCGGAGAGAGTACCAAACCCTGCAGCACCCCACAAAGGAGGGGCCACGGGCCAGATCTCTCGCCCCCTATCAACACCAATTGGGATTGGCCCTGGAGGAAGGAGGTGAACCAGCGCAAAGCCACACCGCCCACCCCTAACTCCCTGTAAAAGGTAAAGGTACCCCCCGCACATTTGTGCAGTCGTGTCCGACTCTAGGGGCCGGTGCTCATCTCCGTTTGTTAGCCGAAGAGCCAGCATTGTCCGAAGACGCTTCCACGGTCATGTGGCCGCATGACATGCGCGGAACGCTGTTACCTACCCACCGAAGTGGTACCTATTCATCTACTTGCATTTGCATGCTTTCGAATTGCTAGGTTGGCAAGAGCTGGAGCTAGTGCGGGAGCTCACTCCGCACGCAGGGCTAGGGATTCGAACCTCCGAACTTGCAATCTTCCGATCAACAAGCCTGGCGTCTTACCCACTGAGCCACCACGCCCCTGAGCACAACTCCCTGAGATGACCCAAAAGGATACCATGGTTGATGGTATCGAAAGCTGCTGAGAGGTTAAGAAGAGCCAGGATGGAAGCGCTGCCTCCATCCTGCTCTCACCAGAGATCATCCATAAGTGCAACCAAAGCTGTTTCCATCTCATATTCTGGCCTGAAACCTGACTGAAAGGGGTCCAGATAATCCGTTTCATCCAGGATCCTCTGGAGCTGCAACGCCACCACTTTCTCAACCACCTTCCCTAAAAAGGGGAGGTGGGAGACTGGATGAAAGTTGTCCAGAATGGTGGGATCCAGTGATGGTTTATTGAGGAGGGGGTGCACCAGTGCCTCTTTAAAGGCTGCCAGAAACACTCCCTCCCCTAAGGATGAATTCACCATCGCCTGGACCCACCCACACATCACCTCCCGAGCTGCCTTCACCAGCCAGGAGGGACAAGGATCTAATTGACAAGTGGTGGCATTTACAGACCCCAGAACCCTGTCCACTTCCTTGGGCCCAACAGGATCAAACTGTTCCCAGATAACTGGTTAAGTACGCTCTCCAGGCATCTCCTCAGACCCTGCTACATGCCTGGCATCCAACTTGGAATGAATCCGAGCAATTTTATCCTCCAGATGCTTGGAAAACTGCTCAGCACAGCCCTGTAGGTGGGTTTCTGAACCCACCTTCCCCAAAAGGGATTGGGTGATCTTAAACAGGGCCATCGGGCAGCATTCTGCGGATGCAATAAGAGCAGAGAAATACTGACATTTCTCCACTCTTACTGCCACAAGGTAGGCCTTAACAGCAGCTGTAGCTTGTGTTCGGTTGGGTTTGGTCTTTGTCTTCCTCCAGTGGTGCTCTAGATGTCTCTTAATCCTCTTCAGAACCCTCAGCTCCTCTGTGAACCATGGGGAGTGTCAGGTTTGATGGGACAAGAGAGGTTGCACAGGTGCAATCCTGTCCAAGGCCCCGGCCGCTTCCCTATTCCAGGCAGCAGCCAGGGCCTCCGCTGGACCATGCAGCAGATCCTTGGGTATAACCCCCAGCTCCCTCTGAAACCCTGCCGGGTCTATCAGTCGCCAGGGGTGGACCAATCGAATGGGTCCTGCCTCCCTGAGGAGGGGGGCAGTATAGGAGAGTCTCAAGGTTACCAGGGCATGATCAATGGGGTCAGATGTAACTCTCCCCTCAGATCACCTTGCCACTGCTCTGACAAGAAAACCAAGTCCAGTGTGAGGCCACTGTCTCGAGTTGGGTTGAGACAGGCCCATGGCCGCCATGGTGGTTATGAACTCCCAAGCCGCCTCTTAGGCACGCCCCAGGGATGGCAGGTTGAACCCAGAACCCAGAACCATAAGTCTGGGAAACTCCACTGCCAATCCCAAGACGGCCTCCAGCAGCTCAGGCAGGGAGGTTGCTATGCAGCAGGGAGGCTGGTACAGTAGCAACACTCCCAACTGTTCTCGGGAACCCAACTTGAAGAACAGGGTCTCACAACCAGCTACTTATGGAGCAGTGCCCCTGAAGGCCACCAGAGACTCCCGGATGACAACCGCCACCCCTCCTCCCCTGCCCTGTGGTCTTGGCTGGTGTTGATTGGGGATGTAAATGTGAGTATAATATTGTATGCAAACAATGCCATGCTTTTGCCAAAGAGCCTGAATAATTTATAGTGAATGTTAGGTAGATAGATCTATTTATTAGTTTTATATCCTGCCTTTTATTCATAAGCTCAGTGTCACACACATAGCTGCCCTTCCTCTTATTTTTCCTCACAACAGCAATACTAGTTTTACTGTTGTATGATGCCCCAAGTTGTGATTCTGTGAGTTGGTCGTCCTCTAAATCATCTCAATAAATAAACGAATCTCTGTGAGGTAGGTTAACCTGAGAGAGAATGAATGATCCAAAGTTTCCCAATGAGCTTCGGTGGCTAAGGGTGGACTAGAACCTGGGTTTCCTCCCTCCTAGTCTAACACCTTAACCACTGTACCACACTGATGCACAAGGAGGATGGGTTTGAAGAGGAATATATTAAAGACCAAGGCAACTGTGCTTGACAGTGTAATAATAGGGGGGGTAGAGATTAGAACTGTACTAGGCGTGTCGTGGTATTGTAAACCGTCGGGGCTAGGATATAAAAACCCATGTGTCTTTGTATTGGTGTGCTCCATACCAATCGAATTTGCGAGGGTAGTGGTAGCACCAGCTTTTGCAAAAGCTTAATAAAAGGTGGCTGTTAACCACTGTGTGAGTCTGTTGTGAGTTTGTGGCAGGTAGAGGCTTAAATCTCACAACAGGGAAAATAGAGTGAGCAATCGCAAGTTGTACATGAATGGCCCCAACTGTAGCAAATAGATGAATTTGTGTACCTTGGTAGAATGTTTACTGAAGACGGGAAAACGGAGAAATTTGGAGACATGCAAACACTGGTAGAAAGTAAGCAGTCTGTTGAGAGGAAATAATGTTTATTGAAAAAAAGAAAATAACTGTGTATAAGAAAGTGCTTCTGCCTGCCTTGTTATGTGGAAGAGAATTATTTATTTTATTTTATTAAACAAATTTATAAGGCCGTCCAACTCACACACGGCGACTCCGGGTGGCTTACAGAATTGAAAACCATAAAAACACAATAGTTAAGTATATCAGAAGAAGTATAAAAGTTGAGTATAATGGGAATGTTTGTCATAAAACTAGAGAAAGGGTCGTGAATGAATGGATGCTGAATGAATGCGGATTGCATACAAAAATGAGTAACCATCATGAAAAGCACATTAAGATGGTTTAGTCACATAGGAAGAATAAGAATAGAATTGCAAAACAAATACATGAAACAAGAGTGAATGGGGAGGCTAAAAAGTCATGCTAGATGGAATTGATGAGATCGTGAAAAAAAGAGATGTGAGAAGTTTAAAGAATAAAAGCATTCTAGTGTTATGAACAGAGCTTCTGCTATACAATTTTAAGGAATCTGTTTTAATTCTTCTCTTGACTGAAAACTTTTATCCTAGAAATGTTTGTGCTGGAAATTACTTAATGCTTCTAACATCATTTTACACTATAAAATAAACTTGTTCAAACTGTATTCTGCGGAACACTAGATTTCTGTGAGAACTTGATGAATTTCTGTGAGAGGCTAAGAGTAAAAAAAAAAAAGTCCACTCAAACACAGCCAATTTGCTATCACTGGAGTTCTGCCTTTTGCTAAGGTTATTTTTTTTAACTAACGGGTTCTGTGGCTTGAAAAAAATGAAAAATGCTGCCATAAGACATCTGGAGAATGACAATGTTGGCTATCTTTACAAATCAATCAAACAACAAACAATATCTTCTGCCCATTGGCATGTAGTAGAAGGCCTTTCAAATAGTCAGACTCAGTATAAATCCCTAAATTTTGGCTTGGTGTTCCTTACCTGTGTAGGAGAAATTACACATTGTACTTTAACTCTATCCACTGCCTCAGGGAGTCTGGAGTAGGAGAACATTCATTTAATTTTGGGCAGACTGGAATACGCCATTTGTAGCCTAACAGGCATGAACTTTTGTTCTTTGAGAAAGTAAACTCATCTGATGTCTAAAATACTAATGTTTTTTCCTCAGATCTGCTATTCTGCAAGGAACTCTACACCAGACTCTGCTTAGACAAGTAATATATAGCAAAATTCATTGGCGTTTATTTGCTACCTTGTAAATGTGATTTAGTGCATTCATTCTCCTTTCTTCCCCACCCTTTCCCATATAGAAGGATATTTGACCTTCTTTTTCTTAAAAAAATAAATAAATCTTAAGCCTGCTTGTGTTAACAGACAAAAACGAAAAGTGCATTTAAGCTCCTTCTACTAGGGCTGCAGAAATCCAGCTGACCACTAAGTAACAGTAAAGAACCTTTTTGTAGCTCTTGGCTGCCATCATGTGGTCAATGGGGTTATTGTAGTGCAGGTCTGGTATCTCTACCCTTCCCCAACCTTCAGGTGTCTGCCTGCAGAATCACCACCCTTTCCTTGCTGGGCAGACAGGCCTGACTGGGGCTGATATTTGTTTTCCCTTGAATTTAGCGAGACCTATTCCCACATACAAATTAGACAAGTCTCCTTATAGCTGCACAGGTCCCCTGAGCATTTAACTAAATTCTGTATGGCACTTATTCGGGGGTAGTAAAAACCCTGGGAGCAATCAAGCACTTCTATAAATTGTTGTAGCAGCTAGAGCCAATGTACGCTTGAAATACATAACGAAATAATAAAGAGGATGGATTTGAAGCACAGAGCACACACATGTCTACACACCTGGCTCTTGTTTGTGCATATGAATATTTTGGAAGTCTGGTTTTATGTTTGCTTTTTACGCTCCATAACAATGATCTGAGATGGAACCACAGAAATAATCAAAGCTGAACATGAGTGCTAATGAAAACAAAACCCAAGCATGCTAATTGCCTGGGCTAATAAACAGTCTGATGAATGATGTGATGAGAGGTGATTCGTCCTTCCTTATATAAACTCCAGCTACTGAACCCACTGGGCTCACCACAAATATTGTCACTGCATTTAACTTTCCTGGCAGCTGTGTTATCACAGGGATTGTTCTATGTTATTTAGCTATTTTAGGCACAACAAAGTTTTATTTCAAAGTGGTCAGGCTTAGGGCCAATTTATATAAGCACCTTTTCAAAAATTCAAGAGCCTATTCCCCTCTCCCCCTCCCACCCTCCACAAATGGGTTGCAGGTCCAGGCATTCACCAAGTATTGGTGAGCCTATGAAGTGTTTTATGGGTTTCAAACTTCTGAGGACAGAGAAGAGACAGATAAAACATTGTTATTGCATGATACTAATAAGCATTTTTAAAGAAAGAGTAGCATATATGATTGAACTATCAACCAATAAAAGGAAAGAGAACTCCAGTGAAGAACATTCTCAAAGAGAGAGACAAAAGCAGGCTGGGGACCACAGGTACAGATTTTTTATCTTACAGAGGACCCCTCTTTCCTTTATTTGTCTTTTATTTATTTTATAAGCAACATCCCACTTTTCAAAATAAGTGTTCCAGCTCTTACTGAAAAAGAAGAAATATTATTCAGCGCATGCAGTTTTGCATTTTCAACTCATTTACGTAAATCATGGCAACCATCATGATTACAAGAAAAAAATAGAGGTTGTTCCTCTTGCCTTTAAAATATAATTTTTACTTTAAAAAAAATAATTAAAAAAGCATCTGTAACCATGCATGTGCTCGGCTGGCTGTGCCCTGGCTGTAAAAAAAATATTGGTTACAAAAATAAGAATACAAGGAAGATGCTGCAGTGACAACATCAGGTGTGGCAGGTCTGGTTGATTGGCTGCCGCCACAAGGCCCATTTCCAGCTGCTCCTATTCCTTGCTGCTTCCTATGTGTCCTTTGGGGTCTCTTGGACTGGAGGATCCTGGCCTTCAGCTTGAGTTTTAATGGAGCTACGTCATGGCTTGGAATTGTGAGAGACTGCATGTTCCAGAATTTGATAAGTAAAACAAACTCTATTTCCGGCTGAATTGTTGCATTACTAACTTTAGAATGCTTATATCAGAAGCAAAGTTTAAAACTAAGGAGTGCTTGATAAAATGTCTCATTGTAATTCCTTTTGGCATCTTGAACAAGTCTTCAAATGTTCCAAGGCATGGTTTTAGATTGTGTCTCAACATGATGGCTCATTATGAATACAAGGAAAGGGGAAAAGAAAACAAAAAAAAGTTTATGTGGGGCTATGGCGTAGACTGCCGGAACAGGCAGACGATCTGGATAATGCCCTCCTGAACCAGATTACCAAATTTTCAGGGAGAAAAATCACACTAATTATGGGACACTTTAAGTTCATGGACGTCTGTGGGGAAACCAGCCCAGTAAAGACTACAAGATCCTAACAATTCCTCAGTGGTCTTCCTGATTGTTTTATTTTCTAGAAAGTTGAAGAAGAACCAAGAAGACCAACTCTCCTAGATCTGATGATAACCAATAGGGAAGAACTAGTCGAAGAAGCAAAAACTGGGAGCAAGTGACAAGTTCATCTTGTCGTTCAAGATGCTACAAAAAGAGAAACTGGAGTGTAGTCATACATATATGCTAGATTTCAGAGAGACAATTTCAACAAGCGTAGAGAATTACCAGCTAGGATACCACAGACAAAGGAAAACACAGGAAAGTTGGGCACTTCTCAAAAATAAAGATTGGAAATACAATCACCCACAATTCCAGTGAGAAAAAAAATGGGGCGCTTAGGAAATTGTTGTAGATACATATGGAGCTTTCAGTTCAGCTAATAGTTGAGAGGGACATGTATTGGAAGACAAGTGTAATTATCAAGGAATTGTACCAGCAAGTAGGTAATATCTGCAAACAAACAAACAAACAAAAAGGCACAGGAGGAACTTAGATTTGCAAAGGAATCTAAAAGCAACAAGAGGGCTTTCTTAGCTATGTCAGTAGAAAAAGGAAGGGGAGGGCCTGCTACTAGGAGAAGAAGGTAGGAGAGTACAGGTCATATGTGTAGGAATTCTGGAATGGTAATACCAGAACTCCACGCAGCTTCTAATTGGTTTATAGCAGAGCAGAAGCATTCCCATAAACTTGCACAAGGCTTAATCAGTTCAAAACACAAAATAAACACACTTCACGTGTTAATGTAAAGTAATACAAAAAGAGCTTACAGTTTTATTGTAACTCACAGTTTCTTAGTAGAAACAGTCTATGCGTGCGAGCAATAGGTTCTGATGAGACCCACATGCTTCTTAATGTGGCCCACCTGAATGGAAGTGTGAGCAACATGGACAGCCATAGCTGACCATCCTCCTTGGTAGGAGATTCGAGCAGGAAAGAGAAGAGAAGGGAACAGGAACAGGAAATTGGGATTCAGCCCCTCGCACACAAAGCAAGTAAGATTAAGTTATAGCAGAGGCTGCCTCCTCCTTCAAGCTTGTGTGAGACATGCTTGGTTGAAACCCGATATCTCTAACGTCCTCTTCTTTTCAACCTATGCATGTCTCAATGTCCCACAAGATTTAATTTCCCTCTCAGTTCTTGGTAACTGATTCTAGACAACGGCTTCGTGAAGATGTCCGCTATCATGTTCCCTGTGGGACAGTAGTCTAGTTTGACTAACCCTTGGTGTTGCAGCTCCCTCACCACATGATGCTTTACATCAATGTGCTTGGTCCTCCCACCAATCTTATCTGACTGGGAAAGTCTAATGCAACTCTGATTATCCTCAAAGATCTGGATAGGGACTGGTTCTTCTATCCCTATGTCTGCAAGCAGTAGCTTGAGCCATTTTACCTCATTGCATATTTCAGTGGCTGCAACGTATTCTGCCTCAGTGGATGACTGAGCAACTCTGCTTTGCTTGTGGCTACCCCAGCTTACTGCACCACCCCCATAGAAAAACACATATCCACTGGTGGACTTGCGATCAACAATGTCTTCTGCCCAGTCCGCATCTGTGAATCCCAGTCTAGGATTCTCAGTGGCTGGCAGTTTTAGTTTTAGGTGCATGGTCCCTTTCAGGTACCTTCCCACCCGCTTGACACCAGTCCAGTCTCTTTGTGTGGGTGTGCTGGTTTTCCTACACAGAATGCCCACTGCAGCAGCTATGTCCAGCCTAGTGTTGGTGGCTAGATACAACAGCTTGCCTATGGCACTTCTATAGTCATTGTTCTCTGGTAGGAGATCGCTGGGTTCATGTTGTTTGTGGAAAGCTGTTTCCATTGGTGTAGGCATAGGATTAGCATTTTGCAGTCCTAGGCTTTCCACAGTTCTAAGATCTTTTGCTTCTGACTTAGAAGAAAGCTCCCATCTTCTTCTCTCTCAATTTGTATCCCTAAGTCAGAGCTTTCCAAACTGTGTGTCGGGACACGTTAGTGTGTCGGCTGCAGTGTCTGGGTGTGTCGCGGCTGCTGCTGCCTCCAAACCTGCCCTGCCAGGATTCCGTGCAGGTCCTAGTGCCTGCCTTGCTGCCTCCAAACCTGCCCTGCCAGGATTGCACGCAGATCCTAGTGCCTGCCTTGTGACTTGCTGCCTCCAAAACTGCTGTGATTCTGCGCAGGTCCTAGTGCCTGCCTTGTGCCCTGCTGTAAGAGTGTGTCGTGAAATGATGCCCTACTGTAAGAGTGTGTTGCGAAATGATGCCCTGCTGTAAGAGTGTGTTGCGAAATGATGCATGTCTAAAAAGTGTGTCACCAACATGAAAAGTTTGGAAAGCTCTGCCCTAAGTAGTAGCTGGCATTGCCCAGATGCTTCACTTCTACTTCTTTGTTTAGTTGGGAAACAATATAATCAAAGTCCCTTTTGTTACTATGGCAGATCATTAAATCATCCACATACCACAGTATGTACACATCCCTGCCATTTCTGTGTCCTGTGTACAGACAGGGGCCAGCCTTTCCTTGAGCAAAACCCTGTTCAAGAAGTATTTGGTTTAAATTCTTGTTCCATGCTCTGGCTGCCTGCTTCAGGCCATAAATCCCCTTCTGTAGTTTGCAAACAAGATGTTTGGTATTGGGTTAGTGAAACCTGGTGGCTGTGTCATATATAACTCTTCCTGTATCTCCCCATGTAAAAATGCAGTTTTCACATCTAAGTGTTCAACATCCATATTTCTGGATGCCGCTAGACTTAGAAGCATTCTAATTGTGGTGTGTTTCACAACGGGAGCAAAACATTCATCATAGTCCTCTCCATATTTCTGTGAGTAGCCTTTTGCTACCAATCTGGCCTTGTATCTTTGTACTTCGCCATTCTCATCCTGTTTTGCTTTGAACACCCACTTACAACCTATTGCCTTCTTGCCTTTAGGTAGCTCTGTCAAAGTCCATGTTTTGTTTTTGTGTAGAGCATCTAGCTCCTCCTGTGCTGCTTTCTTCCACTTACTTGCTTCATCAGCAGGCATGTGCAGCACCTTGTTCCACGATGCAGGTTCTTGTGGTTGTGATGACCTTGCGAGGTAGGACAGTCTTTGGGATGGAACTCCCCTGTTGGTTCATGATGAGCGTCTCAGAGCAGGTTCAGGAGCAGCATTTGGTGGTTCACCCCCTTCTGCACCCTCGGCCTCATCATCTGACTCTGGTGGAGTCTCTGTCTGGTCTTCCATCTCCCTCTGGGTCGGTGTGGCAGAGGATTGTTTTGGCATTCACTACAAAAAAGGGGTGTGGTGGCTCAGTGGGTGTGAGGTTTGTGCCACTTACCTGGCTGCCGGCCAACATGCCGGACTCAGAGGCAGAGGAGGAGCCAGCCTCCAGTAGCAACAGGCTTGGCGCGAAACCGACTGGAGACCTGGAAACGCTGATTGGCAGAGGCTCGGAAAGAAAGACGCCTCCACCAATCAGCGCGTGCCAAAGGAGAGCAGAAAGGTGGGCTGAGCAACGCAAACCCCGATTGGCCCCTGCTCTCCAAAGGCGCGAAAAATGGAATAAAAGGCCAGCGCGACTTACCTCAGTTGCCGGAGACAACCGATCCGACACGTGACCTGGACCCTTGCCTGAGACCGCTCCTCCTGCCACGTGAACTATCTGAGCTGAACCTAGCCTTCCAGCGACCAGCCCAATAGCCGCTGAGAAACCAGAACTCAAAGAAGGTTCCACTTACCTGTCGTCGCCAAGCACCGAGCCGCCTCTTGTCGCTGCGCCTTCGTCAGGCGAGCCTATGGATCCCAGACGTCATTTGGAGAGTTCCTGGTTTCCTACGGAAGAAGCCTCTACCGGGGTAAGCGCCGCTGCCTTGCCTGCTCCCTCCCCGACTGCCCGAGCCACTGAGTCTCCGCTGATACCTGAACCTGAGACAACCAATGCCAGTCAGCAGTGGGCTGACCCATAACCCAACCAGCCAAGATCCTCAGCGGGTTCAAGCTGACGCTGGCACTAAGTGGGCTGCTTTTGTTGGGCCCCGGTCTACCCATAACCCAACCAGCCAAGATCCTCAGCGGGTTCAAGCTGACGCTGGCACTAAGTGGGCAGCTTTCATTGGGCCCCGGTCTACTCCAAGTCCCACAAGCCAAGCTATCCCTTCGCTCGCTGTTACCTTGACTACCACCTCTGCAACCCCTCTGATTCTTCCTGTCAGGCCCGAAGAGTCAACCGGTCTCGTTGTGACCCAGCCTGCAGAAGAAGAAGACTGTATAAACTGGGCCAATTGTGTATCTGTGTAAATAAAGTTAGTTTCAGTAACGCTTCCATGTCAGTCTTAGTTGGAACAGGACAGTGGGTAAGACGCCAGGCTTGTCAATCGGAAGGTTGCAAGTTTGGAGGTTCGAGACCCTAGCCCCGCATAATGGAGTGAGCTCCCGCACTCACCCCAGCTCTTGCCAGCCTAGCAATTCGAAAGCATGCAAATGCAAGTAGATGAATAGGTATCACTTTGGTGGGTAGGTAACAGCGTTCCGCGCGCGTCATGCCGGCCACATGACCGTGGAAGCATCTTCAGACAACGCTGGCTCTTCGGCTAACAAATGGAGATGAGCACCGGCCCCTAGAGTCGGACATGACTGCACAAATGTGCGGGGGGAACCGTTACCTTTTTTATCCCCCATTTAGCTACCATAATTGAGACCAGCAGATCAGTTGTTAAGCGAAGTGGTCACTAAGTGGGAAATCATGTGACCGTGACTGTGCTTTCCTTTTTCCCACTTCCCTGCCCTTTGGAATGCTCACCCCGGCACTGGGATAATTAGCAAGAAGGGAAATGTTTGTATTTACATGCATTGGAGAGGAAAGGATTACAAGAAAGTAAGCAGGCACACAATGGGGAATACACTTCAAAAGGAATGTGGTGGTATCAACATCCCCAAGCGCACTATGCAAACAGTCCAGAGTATTCCCCATTGTGTGCCTACTTACTCTGTTGTAATCCCTTCCTCTCCAATCTCTCCATTGAAAAAAAAGAAAAAAAACCCAAGCAATTTCTGTAGGCAATCTCTTCTGTGCCTGACCCATCCCCTCTCCTTGCAGAGCAGAGAGATTGTAGAGGAAGGGATTGCAAGAGAGTAAGCAGGAACACAATGGGGAATACACATCAAAAGCAATTCAGTGGCGCCAGCAGCTTTGAGCATGCTTGAGGCTGGGAGCCGCTCTGCAAGCAGCAGGTCTATTCCCCATTGTGTTCCTGCTTACTCTCTTGTAATCCCTTCCTCTCCAATCTCTCCGCTCTGCAAGGGGAAAAAAGAGAAACAACAGGTCAGGCATAGGACAATGCATACTGACTGTAATGGCGATCACGTGACTAAAGGATGCTGCGAAGGTCATAAATGCGGGCATTAGCCATATTTCTTCAGCACTGTCGCAACTTGAAATGGTGACTGAATGAGGCAGTTGGTAAACGAGGTCTACCTGTACAGTACAGAAATCTCCACCCAATTTATCTTGTAAAGGTAACTGGGTTAAGAACTTCTTAATTCCTTTGCTAACAATTGTTTGATGGGCAGGGGAGGTAGCTATTCATTCTCCTGGGAATGGAAGAATGTGCAGATGCTCTGAACAAGTAAGTTGTTGCAAACTGTTATCCACTTTCTCAGGCTCTGAGAAGCCCGTAACTGAAGTATAGTGTTAAGATCCAGAGAGGTCATCATTCCTCTTTATCGTATATGTGTCTGACCACACCAAGAATATCATATTCAGTTCTGGCACCTCATTTCAGGAAGGATATTGACAAATTGGGGAATGTCTAAAAGAGAACAAGATGATAAGGCAAGTGATTAATTGATTGTATGCCATTAAGTCAGTGTCAATTCTTAGTGATCACACCACATAGATAGATTTTCTCCATGATGATCTGTCCCCAACCTGGTCCTTCAGGTCTTCCAACAGTGCATATTGCCACTGTAACTGAATCCATCTACCTTGCTGCTGGTCATCGTCTTCTCCTCTTTCCTTCCACCTTTCCCAGCATTAGAGCCTTTTCCAGAGAGCTGGGTCTTTGCAAAATGTGTCTAAAGTAGGATAATTTGAGCCTGGTCATTTGTGCCTTGAGTGAGAACTCTGGATTGATTTGTTCAATGATCCATTTGTTTGTTTTCTTGACTGCCCATGGTATTCTCAGGAGCCTAGTCCAACACCAAATTTCTGAAGCATCAATACTGTTTCTATCCTGCTTCTTAAAAGTCAAAATAGGGAACCTAGAAGAAAAAAACATAAGGAACTGTTGGGAGCAGTACATTTATTTAGCCTGGAGAAAAGAATGTGAGGAGATTTGATAGCTGTGTTTGTTCAGAATGTCCCAGAACACAGGACACAGAATTGTAGATTTAAATTAAATTTTAGTTGGGTATCAAGAAAAGAGCAGGAGCTATTTCAATAGTGGAACAGATTACTCGGGGAAGTGGTGGACTCTTCTTCACTGGAGGTGTTTAAACAAAACCTGTATGGCCATCTGTCAGGAATGCTGTAGCAGTGAATTCCTGCACTGTGTAGGTGGTTGGATTACATGACCTCTAAGGTCCCTTCTAACTTTTCAATTCTGTGGTTCTATCCCACTTGGGAAGGTGTTACTGATCACAGCGACATTTGCATTCTGGAGCATTTCCAAGAACCAGTCAGAACATAATGCACAGTAACTGCAAAAAGTCAACTTGTAGTTATTTCATTACTAGAAAATGTTACCATATCAACTGTATTGGGTACAAGAGAACATATTAATACAACAACAACAACAACAGTTTTAAGCCCCAAAAGAAAATTTAAAATTATATTACTATAATATTACAACTATAGTCCTCTTTTTGGACTTAAAATTTGGGGGGATGGGCAATTGGAATTAACCTGACATAGCATATAACTGACATAGTTGGATGCATCGGTTGTTGAGGATATTTTTTCTGCTGCCACTTTTGAGTTCAAACTGTACTCAGATATTGATTAAATGGAGAATTTCTATTTATTTCTTATCACAGATTAGGAAAAACGAGTGACATAATTACATATTAATGGTATTCAGACATGCCCACTTAGTTTTAAGTGAAAAGCTGTGAAAAGCTGCCACCTTATGGTCTGGAAAGACCTTTTATATGTTTGCTGAAATTAATCCACGTGTGCCTTTCTGTTTCATTCTACAGGTTTAAGCAAAATATATCGATACGTCTTTTTAAATATAAAGAACATTCACTGCTGACCTTTCAGCTTGGTATCAGTTGCATTTTCTGGTGGTAGTTTGGTTGCTGTTTTTAATTTTTTTTTAACGATGTGTATGTGTCACTACTGGTATATTTACGCATACATTTTGATTAAAAAGACAAGCTACTCCAGCTTTCCTTAGTGGGAATTCTCTAGATATATTGGACTTCAAAACCCATAATTCCCAGCCAGCATAGTCTGTTGGGGAAGGCTGAGTTCATTACTTCGTGTCAGCCTATTTTATCAGTAGCGCACCTAAGCAGGTTTAGATCCTGAATTGTTCTAATGAGAACTATTTTAATGTCTCTGTTCTGTCATATTGTTTGTGAAGGGCACAACCAACATTTTCTGCTCTCTTCCTCTCCCCATTGCATGTCCATTTTTACAGCTGCTTCTACATCCTGGATGTTAGAACCTGGAGTGTAATCTAACCCTAAACACATTTATTTGCTCTTCAGTTATTTCTCAAAACAGCAGTTCATGAAAACAATTACAGAGGAGCCTGAATCTGTAGAATTATGTCCACAAGAGGTTCATGAGAGGATTTCCAGTCCCAGAAACCGCCCAGAGTCCCTCTTTTGGGGGAGATGGGCGGTGGCGAAATTTGATAAATAAATAAATAAAATAAATAAATAAATAAATATTTTGTTGTTTTGCTTTCTTATCTTTATTGAATTTTTAAATCTTCATGCTATTGTGAAATGCCTAGAAAGCTACAGCAAGACAGAGTAAGTGCAAGCAAACAATATGAACAGCTGCAAAAGGGGGAAAAAATGAAATTTAAACATCCTGTAACAAACAAAGCAAACAAAATTATTATGATTAACAGTTTAAAATAACACTTGGCCTGGAGAACATCAAACTATCATGTTAAACTTGAATGTAAGCAATATCCCCCCGGCTTGATGGATTCAGAAGAGAAATAGACTGCTCTCTTGAAACATGAATGGTGAAATCAAGTATGCATCAGCGTCACAACTATTGAAGCACCATCAATTTGCCAGCACTATGCAAGCCTAGTCTCAGGTTTAAATAATGCTATTAGTTCTGAGTAAAGTTGTTCAGAATCTTGATACACATGGAGGCTCTAGGTCCCTCCACAGAATTGCTCACCTGTTCACTATGGTATGTGTGGTTTGCTTGGCTTTTGCTCAGTATGTTTTGTGATAATAGCCACTGATTAAACTATGGCTTAGCATGCAGGATGATCACAGTACTGTGGGTCCTGACCGTTGCTCTGATGCAAAAGATGCCTTGCTCAGAGAAAAGCATACTGTAGAAGAGATTGCAATAAATCTCTGGTAAGTGAATTTCTACCATACTGAAAACAGGAATGCAAAGAAAATATGCATTATGAGTTTGACAGGTCTAGCTTTCATAAAGTATGTCTACTGCTCGGTGAATGCAGGTGCCCTTTTCCCCCGAAATCAGGGTGTACAAAATATTTTGAGTTTAAAACATTTGTTTTCAGTTTGACCTGAGTTGTTCCAATTATTTTGGAAGGGTTTTGAGCTTGAAACAAGACTATTGCGACCCTGAAATACTACAATGGTTGGAACAACCCATCTCAAACTTGAAACAACTGTTTTGAATATGAAATTGAGTGCTTCGCATTCAAAACATTTTTGCATGCCCCTGTTCTTAAATCTGTTTTCCACCCTTCGTATTTATTTTTAGTTATTATTTAAATGGCCTTTGCCTGTTTTATCTTGGCAGCCTCCTTTTCCTTTATATAAAATTGCAGTATATTTCCAACAGTACACCAGCTTTATCCTTATCCTTATTCTATTGCAAAGAGAAGAGAAACTTGAATAGCTTATGACTATCCAGGTCATTTATAGTGGTCCACTTGGGGTGGGTGGGATGCTATTAAGTACATTTCAATCCTTGTTTGAGGCCTCCCTTTAATTTGATGAATCACCAGTTCTTTCAGATGTGCCTTCACTGGAATGTGCACAACTGAAATGTAGTAACAGCTAATTAAATTAAGAGAAATGCTGTTAATTTAGTCTACAGTGAATGAGGCTCCTTGACCTTTGTCTGTATCACCCTGCACTTGGAAGGTGTCTTGTCAGCTTTTACGTTTGTGCTCAGATGGCTTGTCAGTCAAGTCTTGGTCTGTGCATTCCATGTTTTTGAGCAGAGGGATGACAGATCACTAAGGGACAACTTCCTTGGTTCTGTTGCCCACAAGCTGAGGAATACAGCACACCCTAGGGAGCCAGGCGGGATCAATTAAAATACTTTGAATTTTTTGTTTAGCTCATTTGTTGCTTTGGCAAGAAGAAACAATGTAGTCTAAGCTATTTCCATTCCTTCAGGGACTGGGGCAGTATGTTCTCTTATGAAGAAACTCTGCTTAAAATATAGGTAATTTATTGTTTCATTGTGGTGCTATTTTTTGGTCAGTTAGGTTATTTTCTTCATCTGTAATGGGTGTTTCCACTTGAAAGATCAGACCACCCATCTAACTTGTTGAAGAAGTTAGAACATGAAGAACATCTAACTTGTTCTTAAGTTCTGTTTTTTTTTTCACCTACAAAAATAGGAACTTTTTGCTAAATTAGTCCACCTTGTATCTCTTTGCTGATATCTTTCATCCATTAAATGAGGCTAATAGGCTGTATTTCATGGAACTATTTCTCTTACACAAAGCCAGTGTGTTGCTGAATTGAAGAAATACAGTACCCCTTAACATATGAGTAGTCATAACAACTATGCTGGCTAAAATATCAAAATCTGGGGAAGATATTAATACATCTTCCCCAGATTTTGATGGTTCAGCCAGCGTAGTTGTTCTGACTATTCATATGTTAGGAGATACTGTATTTCTTCAATTCAGTCTAATCTTGCTTTCAAACTGAATCTCCACATTTTTGGACATGAACCTTGAATGTATTCCAAATAGTATCCTAGCCTCAAATAGGGTCAAGGTGCTTTCCCCAGGAGATCACTTCCAAGGCTTCTCCTTAATTAAGACTATACTTCTCTATTAACCACCGCAAAGATATTTGGTCCAAACTTGTGAGAGAAATCCGTTGGTTCCAATGCATGGATCAACTTCAGCATTTCATAAGAATGAATTCACCAAGTGTTAGATTTGGCATATCTGACTCCAAAGAAGGATTTTAAGAATAATTTAAGGTTGGCTTGCAAAGCTGAAACATGATGTTTTATATTCCCTTTGCTGGGCCTGTGGAGGCAAGAGTTCAACATTTGAGAAACATCTGTGAGGGAATTTCAGTGACTCCTAATCAATGGTTCTTAAAAAATAAAATGCAAACTAAAAATTGCTCCTAAGTTTTGTCTGTTTAATATTAAAGCTTTATAATAGCTGATCTGTCCTGCAAATGCCCATCCAAGGTCAGCCCTATCATTATCCAATTACATCATCCAGCAGATTTTGAGGTGTCATAAAAGGACAGGAATTGTTCTGCGTCTGGACCTACTATTAAGGAGAGCAACAGACATCTGTTCTCCATCACCTTTCATATCACATTCTCTTCAGAATTCAGGATTTTTTAAAATCATTGTTTCCCTTTTATCATTTCCCTTTTATCATTTTAGTTGGATATCTAATCTGATATCTTTACCTGAAAAACAGTTATGCCCCTATCTTATCATGAATAAAATGGTGCATCAAATATGGTCACACAGGGAATACAAACTCTAAAGCTCACCACAGACAAATCCACAAATATATGATTCTGTCCCTCTTCTCCATTGGCTGGGGGGTCATCCATAGAACTAGCAGGATTCAAGATCACTAATATTCATGTGAAAGGATGAATTCCTGATTTGGAGCCAGTGCTTTCCCACTTCCTTTTCCCTACTAAGAAACTGCACACAAATGCATATGTGTGTGGACTAACCCACTCCCCTTTTTAATATTGTACTCTGCAAAGACAGCTGTCAAATTGACATCCGTGTATCAGTTTTTCTTCTTTGATTCTTGATTTTCTATGACTTGTCTTAGCCAACATTTTAATATAATTCAGCAGAGGACAGACTTCTACTTTACTTTTCTGAGAGCTGAATCTGGAGTTTAGAACTATTGCTTTAGTTTTTGAACT
Organism: Charina bottae; assembly: GCA_023362775.1. Taxonomy (NCBI): domain Eukaryota; kingdom Metazoa; phylum Chordata; class Lepidosauria; order Squamata; family Charinaidae; genus Charina; species Charina bottae. The sequence continues at coordinate 179,835,867 of JALMGJ010000001.1, read as the reverse complement.
TGCTGCCTTTTTGTGGCCGAAGCTTCTGTTTTAAATCGCTTGCCCTCTAATAGTGATGACTTATACAGAGATGAATACCGATTGAAGGGCTTCATAGAGGAGAGACAGTTCAAACACTAGGTCTTACCACTATTTTTGCTGTTAAGGTTTGTGATGTAGCAAACTTGTGGGTTTTTTTGTATAGATTTTATTAAAAGTTTTACAGAGAAAATGAAAACTAACACAAGCTAATACAGAATAAAAAAACGAAGAAAGAAAAAGAGAGAAAAAAGGAAAAAGACAAAAGTGCAGAAAGAAAAGATAAAAAGAAATAGAAGAAGCAGCTTCCGATTTCCTTTCCAGCAAATACAAGTATGATTACAAAGTTATCTCTTACTTTATGATTACAAAAAAGCTAACTTTTTTCTATTATCAATTTTTTTTTCTAATCATCAAAACCACAAGTCATAAGTGCATTTTTTTCTGCTTCATGCAAAAAGTCTATAAGGGGTTTCCAGTCAGCCATAAATGTAGATATTGTCTTTTCTCTAATCAAGGAAGTCAATTTAGCCATCTCTGCAAGTTTCATCGTCTTCACCAACCATTCCTCTATTGTGGGTAATGTTGAACATTTCCATTTTTTAGTATATATTAATCTCACTACAGTTGTCATATATAAAAACAAAGTTCCATGGCTTTTTTCTAGCTGTCTGCCCATTAATCCCCCCCCCCCCCAAAAAAAAGGCTCTGGTCTTCAAAATATTCTGAGTTAGTGTATTTATTTGTATCCAAAAGTTTTTGGCTTTTGTACACATCCACCATACACGATAAAGTGTCCCTTCATGTTGTTTACATTTCCAGCATAAATTCGAAGTACCTTTATACATTCTAGGCAATTTCTTTGGTGACAAATACCAACAGTCCATCATTTTATAAAAATTCTCTTTAAGACTAGAACATAATGTAAATTTCAATCCTTTCAACCACATATTTTCCCATTGATCCATTTGTATATTGTAACCAAGATTTTTAGCCCATTTTATCATACATTCTTTCACTTGTTCTTCTTCTGTCTCATATTTCAACAAAGGTTTATACATTTTAGCAATAATATCTTCATCATTTGTACATAATTCTATTTCAAACTCAGTCTTGCATTGTTCAAAACCATAAAATCTTTTATCCACTTTAAGCCTTTCTGATAATTATACATAGGAAAACCATTGACAAGTATATCCTTCTGTTATCAAATCTTCTCTTGATTTTATTTTACAATCCCCTTGAGAAAATTCTAATACATCACAATAAGTTAACCATTTATGTTTACTTATAATTTCTCATTTATAAAATGCTTCTTGTGCTGAGAACCACAAAGGTGTTTTCGGGCACAACCTAGATTTATATTTATTCCATACTCTAAAAATGGCCTGCCTGACATAGTGATTTTTGAAATCTACATTAACCTTAGCTTTGTCATGCCATAGATATCCATGCCTCTCAAATCTCAGATCATGTCCTTCTAACTCCAATAGCCTTCTATTTCTTAGCAACACCCCCACTCTTTCAACCAAGCTAAACAGCAGGCAGCAAAGTATAATTTCAAATCTGGTAGACCCAATCCTCCTCTTTCCTTTGCATCTTGTAATACCTTATATTTAACTCGGGGGTTTTCCCCCTGCCATACAAATTTGGATATATGTTTTTGCCATTGTTTAAATGGTACATCAGTGATCAAAACAGGTATTGTCTGAAACAAAAATAACATTCTAGGTAGTGATGTAGCAAAATTGGAAGGTGTCAGATTATATAAAATATTCTGTAAGTTGTTGGCTGATATATTTTAACTGGTGCCCAAGGTATTTTCATGATTTACATGTCTGCCATCTGAGACTGACCATAACATAATGCCAGCTAAATGTCCTATGTGATTGGAAGGAATACTAAGACACCCAGAGACAAATGGCAGTGAATGATGAATGTAGTACAGCTGAAATAAACCTGAAATTCAGGCCCCTGTGCTGTCATCTATGCAGGACTGGAGGATGTATTAGGATAATCTGTTTGAAAAGGTTCTTGGATAAAGTTGGATTCCAAGAAGACCTGGAAGGAATTATGATTGTCTTCACCAGTGATTCTGCCAATGCCTTGGTTGAGACCATAACAATTATTTACTATAGTGGTTTGCAGTTGCTCCTGAAAGCCTTCTCCAGCCTGTTTACAAATGTCTCATGGTACGTAGATGAATGATGAGAGGTAAAGCAGCTAGTTCTTGCTATTAGCTAGTTCAAGCTAATATCTTGCCCCCAGAGTTGAGGCGGGTTTCCTCCCTCCCGACCTTTAGGAAAGATCTGAAAACCTGGCTCTGCGGCCTAGCGTGGGAGGGGAAAAGTAACAGCTCCTCCTGGGGGTGGTTAATATCATAATGTCCTCCCTATTATGGAGATACTTGCCGGATTGGATTTCGTATTTATTATGTGATGTTATTAATTTGTAATTTTATATTTGTATTTTAACTTGGATTTTGTTGTGAACCGCCCAGAGTCCCCCGTTGGGGGAGTTGGGCGGTCATATAAATTTAATAAATAAATAAATAAATAAATAAATAGGAGCTAATCACAGATGGAGAAAGAACTAACTAATGCATAGCATAAAGCTCGATCCAAGTAATTATGCTATGATGAAACGTGCAGTTAGACCTCCCCCCACCCCGCCAACCTGCTGAGTTGTTTTCAGTCATACGGGGGCATCTTGTCAGAGTGGTCTCCAGAGTTGGATTATAGAATCTAGCCACTTGTGATGCTTTTAATTAGTTTTTTGTATTGAAAATATCTCAGATTCCAGCCGGTCTGGATGCTATAATGGGGTACCTGGTAATTCTTCCATTATTATTATTATTATTATTATTATTATTATTATTATTATTACTATTATTATTCTGGATCAATTTCAGTTTACGATACCATGGATATGGACAGGCTGAAAGAAGCAGCACATTCTGCCATTTGTCCTCTGGATTCATATTTACCAGAGAGGAAGACGATCCTGAATGTAAAATAATTCTTCTTTCTAGAGAGACAAAAAGGCTAGAAAAAAAAACAAAATCCCTGTCCACTGCCCAGTTTCCTTACATGACCAATTAGAATGGTCAATTCTCACTGGCAATATTTTTCCGCAACAAGTTGGCACATGTACACACATATACGTATATATATATATAAACAAGAATGACACATTTGCCAAAAAAGACCAAGAATAAAACAAGAATTGATTAATGAATCAATTCATGAATTAACGAATAAGGCACCCCACTTAAAAATAATTAATTGATATCCATCTTCATATACCAGGACACACAAACCATTCTCTCCCATAGAGAAGTCTCTCTCTTTCAACCTTATGACAGGTACACCTGTGATTCACCTGGAGGAAGAGAGAATGTTGCTCTGTTGTAACCTGCCTACCTGACTTCAGTTATGCATAGGCTAGTGCTCTGCTGGGGATGGATCAGTTTAGTCCCACTTATTTACTCCATGAATGCTGAGGTGGGAGCTGATCCATGGGGTGTGGAGTTCTTTTTTCTTTTGTTTGCAACAGAGGAATGACTTGATAGAAGCCTTTGTGCAGGGCTGCAAGCACAAGAAAACCTGCATCCTTACACTGCTCTGTGGTAATTGTGTCCAGGTAAGTATGCTTATGTTTGGCCTTTTTCAATAGTGAACTTCAGTGTGGATGCATTTAGTCCAGTCAAATGTCCATGCTTCCATAGTTGTGTTCTAAGAACTATTTTCAGTTAATTGTGCTCCACAGGATTCAGACCTCAGGAATTTCCAGCTCTTTGTTTGTTCCTGGGTTTGGGGGAGGCTGTTAACCACAACAAATGCTGCAAAGCAAACAGTTCTGGAAAGTTCCTGTAAACAAATGATTCTTTTGCATTTGTGCCCAAGTTACAACACAGCATTATTTGCATTGTTACGGTCTTAGGTCAGATAATAAGTCCCACTTGAGAAGAATGTGGAGGAGGAAGGATGCGGTAGGCTAGTCATGTGTCTAGTGGAACCCAGTTTTTGACGTGACTTCTCCAAGGAAAAAGAGCTTTAATAATAAGCATGTGTATTAAGTTTCTTAAAACATACTGTTAGGGTCATCAGAGCAGCTGGCAGTGATGCGAGTTCTGTGACCTGCCTCTGAACCTTTCAAACTCATTTCCTGTCAAACATCAGACCCAAAAGGACAAGCAAAGAGCTGTTAAGTTCTTCTCTAGAGCTGTCTCAAATTAGAATTCCAGTCATGGCTTGGATTCCATTCCACTTGTGCTCGACTGGCCCCTTTCCATAACCGTGGATTATGAATTTTTATGGCAGAGTTATCATCCAGGGGAGCAGAGGAAATAGAAATCATCAATAGGGTTAATCTTTTTGATCAGCTGGAAGAAGAATACCAAAGTCCGACATGAAGCAAAGACGGTTATGGAAACTGGCAAAGACATTGCAATTAACAGAGTTGTCTGGAAACGGGTAGTAAAGTTTAAATGTTAGGACCCTTAACTCAGATACCATAGATTTATCTCAAAAAAGTGGTTGGTAATTATTTTGAGCTTGTGTCTGATCATAAGTTGGGTTGGTGAGATATGAGAATCTTAGTACTATAGACAGTAGTGCCCCACTCACTGTTTCTGTTCCCATCTTTGACTCTCTACACCTTGTAACTTGCTGAGTCTGTCTGTATGTTCTCTATGTTTGCTGACTAACTGCATGTGAGTATATGCAGCTATTTCTCAAGGTCTCTGTATCGTGGCTAACATAATGGATGAGCTTGTAGTCAATGGCCACCCAAAAGCTTTGGGAACAGAGAGTCTCCTAGGGACTCTTGCTGGATGGCAACTCCAATGGCTGGGATGACCTCTGGCACTTCTGGCCACTATTAAAGAAAAACTCTTACATCTTTCAGTAGTCCCTTCTGCAGGGCCTGTCTTCATGGACATGGTGATTGCTCCACCTGGGCCTTGGAGCTCCCTTTCTGAAACCCGATAGTAGTTTCCTGCTATGTTGATGTAGGAAACACATGAAAATAGACTTATCACAATGGAAGACTGTTAAGAAAAACATCCAAATGCCTCTCAAACCCTGACCTGACCACATCCAACTTGTGACCCTCAGCCTCCCAAATTAAATGTGGGCTTTGGCCGCCAAATGTTGCCCAGTGGTAATCAGAGTTCAGGCAGGACAGGGTAAGTAGCTGCTGGCATAGTTTCTGAGCCAAGAAGAAATGAGGCAGAGCTTCAGAAACCAATCTGAGGGCTGGAGTTGGAGATAGGGAGTGGTCCATTACCAAATGAGAAAATGAGAATGAGAAAAGCGTGGACAACAGGGCCCTCTTGGAGTGTATAGTAAGTATAAGTAACAGAGAGAGAAAATTTGAGATGCAAGAGATGACCTCATCTCCCAGTTCTTTAATCCCAGGCTGAGGACACAAAAAATCAAGTATCTTTACTTATCTTGCCTGCCCTGCCCCTCCCCCTCCACACTATTTACGAAATACCTTTCAATGAATTCTGTGCCATTTTAATTACGTACTGGAAGCATTTGGAAGCAACATGCAACACAGTGTTTATGCTGTGCTTTATTGAACTGTTTACTGACCTGAAACCAGCTCCAGTAATTCAGAAATAAGAAAGCTTCCGGCATTGAGTTGTTGACCCTAGGGACATTTCAGACAAAGGAAGGCTTTAAAAAAGAATATAGCTTTCCCAATAAATGAGGATTTAGCTCAATGGCATCACTGAAATAAGTATCATGTTTTAGTGTTGCCTCACTTATCTGATGAGAAAGCAGTTGGATGGATTGAAATTTCTGTCCCAAAAGTATACTGAATGTTACTAAGGACATACTAGCTTCACTGAAATCAGATGTCATAAGAATAGACACCAATGAGACTTAGGTAACTATTTTAATTGTTGATTTTAATGATACTCTTGTATATTCATGATTTAATACACTCTTGTGTATTCATGATGTTTCATCATTGTGCTCAGTTACTGTATAGGTGGGTTCTGTAAGAGGGAACATTATCAAGACACCACAAAAGGCCTTTCTCTAATAAATAAGTAGAATAGATCTATGCTATGCTATGCTATGCTATGCTATGCTATGCTATCCTATGCTCTATGCTCTATGCTCTATTCTGCAGAAAGCCTTTTCAGGTGCTCTTAATGAGCACATGAGAACTACAGTGCACCAAGGATGGGGCAGTCAGTGCATCCTGGCTCCCATTTCCTCCAGCCACATGTCCTGCACATCCTGTGCTTTGCTCCTCCTAACCTCTACATGTTCAGCCAGGAAGTCTCAAGGGGAAGTGTACTCACATGTGCTTGAACGCAAACACAGCTTTCTAAACGGAGAGTTGTATTACAGCTCACAGAAACATGATTATAGCTCTTTTTCAATTTTTCTTTTAGAAGTCAAGGAGAGCAAGAAGCAGAGCTAACAGGACATGAGGATAGAGAAGAATGACCACATGCAAAGCCTCTAATGCTTTACCTTACATAATGTTTGTATTTATTATTTTTATAATCTGGACTTTTCTCTAAAGAGCTCAAGATAGTATACATAAAATCACCTTTCATTGGGGGTCAAACCATCCTGTAAAGTAACTCAGGCTGAGAAATGATGACTGTCCCACAGTCATCCAGTGAACTTTGTGGTCAAATAGGAATATAATCCCGAGTCTCCCTGGTCCTATTCCAATGGTATAACCAATACACAATATAGTCTTTTATATACATAAAAAAAGAGTTGAAGGCACTTGAACCTCACTTACATGGACGCTGGAACTTGACTCCATTTAGACCACTGTTAAGGAATCCAAGAATGCAAAAACCAGTCTGATGATCAATATTAAAAAAAGAAAAAGATTATGTCTATGTGCCAACTCAACGCAAGTAGGTAAAGAAATAGTGAATGGTAACAAGTTTTATCTTCCTGGGCCCAAAAGTCCACAGGGATGTTGATGGTAACCATGAAATAAAGAGATGCCTGCTTCTTAGGAGGAAGACTATGACAAGTCTAAACATTTTAAACTGTAGACCAACAAAGGTATGTATTGTCAAGGACATAGTCTTCCCAGTTATAACAAATGGTGGTGAAAAAGTAATGCCTTCGGCAGCATTGTAGAACATTTTGAGGGTACATTGGACAGCAAAAACAAACAAAAAAATTTCAATAGTAGCTCAGATAAAACCAGTTCATTAGAAGCACTAATAATGAAGCTAAACATAGATATTTTGGACACATAATGTGAAGACATTGGAGAAGAAGTTGATGCCTGAAAAAATAAAAAGCAACAAAAAAGAGGCTGGCAGAAGAGAAGGCAGCTTCATACTATCACTGATAACACAAGAATTCAGAGAAGCAATCACTGATGGACAGTCATGGTGAATTGTTGTCCATTGGGCCATGAAGGGTTGGAAGTGACTGACTGACTGAACAATAAAAAGCCCACCATTACTGCCCTAAGTCAGGGCTTCTCCAAAATCATAGGCATCAGTCTTTCCCCATAGAACTGCTCGGGAACTGAAGAGACAACCAGTTAAAAAAGAAACATTTACACATTAATAGTCTTGTGACTATTACGGATTAATTGTGGTATGAGCTTTTGCAACCTAGACCTTACATCATTGAATTGTATCCTCATTAAATAGCTATGTCTGAACACACAGAGAAAAACAAATGCAAGTAATAGCCTAAAACGCAGCCTCTGTTGACTTTTCCAGATAGTTCAAATTTGGCGTACATGAGAGTTTTGCCCAGTAGTATCATAGGCTGAAGCCCTTTCTAGGGATATAAAAATTCAGGCTATGGAGGGAGATACGAACACATTATCTCTTTTTGATCTTCCTGCTCCCTGCTTTCCATGTCTCTTAGGCTTCCCAAACAAGCCACAATGACATCAAAATCTGAAGACAGGCTTTAAGTCTGATCAGGTGAATACCATGATCCTTCAATTGAGAACTCTACACACAGATTCAGCCGACTGCCCCTAAGCTTATCTTCAGACCTTGGCCATCAACATAGAAATACAGGAGGGAGGGGCGGGATAGAGGGTATGTGTCTGTTCTGTACAATTAGGGTTCTAAATATCCGAATACGGCTTGTGGGACCTTCTGAATTTCATGACATTCTCTTCCCACTGTTTACAACCATGAGTTCATCCTCTCTTCCGAATGTGTGCATGTTTGTATGCACGTAAGAGATATACTTTTCCAACCAAGAGCTGTTTGTGCTGTAGCATATGATGGAAACAGAATCTATGTCACTTCCCCCTCCCGCATTGATAGTTCAGTTTTTGCATATCATGCAGAAGCAAGTCCTGTTATAGGATTACTTCTAGTAAGCAACTATGAGATTACTGAGTAACCCTACAACTTGTTGCAATGAGTTCTGATGTTGGTAATCTCTAAATTGTGGAGTCCTTGGTGCTTTCTGAATTATCTCTAAATTACTCAATCTCTAAATTACTCAAAACTCTGCCTGTAAGAAACCAGCAGAGTGGAAGAGTTGTTTTGGTTTTCTTCAGTTCCTTCCTGTAGTTCCTCTTTTAAAAGCATTGTAAATATGATATAAATACAAATAAATAAATAAATAAATTTTCCTTGGATGGAATAGAATGGAATGGAAAGCAATGGAATGAAAATTACACATCAATACCAAGTCTACAGTGAATCCTGCCCTGTTTTAGAGATACATATGTGTACTGGATATGTTGCACTGGATATGTTGCACCAAGGGCAAGATGGATGGATGATATTCTGGAGGTGACGGACTCGACCGTGGGGGAGCTGGGGGTGGCGACGGCCGACAGGAAGCTCTGGCGTGGGCTGGTCCATGAAGTCACGAAGAGTCGGAAGCGACTGAACGCATAAACAACAACCATGTGCACTGGGAGGGTTTTGGAACGTTCCACCCATACCATGCTCCTCACTCTCTGCCTTTACAGGATAATCTCCCAGTGCCTGATACTGATGAAGTAAAAGGTGCAGATGCTTCTTCTGCAAGGCCTAGAACAGGGTGGGCCTGTCCAAAGTTTTTCTTCCCTTTCAAGATGTGACTTCTCTTTATGACATCAGAAGGAAAGAGCTGATCTATCCAAAGGTCCCTGTAATGGTCTCCCAGACTTACTTGGCAAGTCTTTCTTGGCTAGCTTTTATAGATGCAGGACTAATTGAAGAAATCTCAAATATACTTACTCAGGTCTTAGGGAATACATTGGGATTTATTTATGAACAAGCATGTCACAAACAACAAAATATAATCATTATTCTGCAGGGCAACATTATTTGTAATTATTTTATTTTCATTCCTATTTTTATGTGTCATTGATATGACGCCACCCGGCATCCACAAGATTGACAGCTACTCCTAAAAAGGATATTTATTTATTTATTTATTTATTCTTTCAATTTCTATTACCGCTCCATCTCCCCCAAAGGGGACTCTGGGCGGTTATACACATCTGTCTCAAACTATACTCTCCTGAGAAAGGATGCTCATCATAGTTCATAGCAAAAGGAGATTCCCCATCTCCTCCCATTCTGTAAAAAAGGAATCCAAGCCAGAATCTGGTTACCGTGGTAGAAAAAGGAAGTAAGGAAACATTACACCTATGCCTCTGATTTAAGTTTGTAATCTACAAAAATCTGGAAAGAAACAGGAGAAGCAAGTAGGAATTGTTTACTTTGACTTCCAGGGGAGACATGGCGAACTAAGCATGTCTCCGAAAAAGCGGACAAGGAGAGGATGGGAGATTACCCACAGGTGCTCCAGACGGCAACCTGAAGGGGGAAGGAGGGAAGTTAATTTTCATGATATGGAGGGCTAAATAGTCCTCCCACAAGAGACCCAATGATAATTAGGGCAGTCTATGCTTGCAATGGGAGGTAAAAACTACCATATTCAGAAAGGGAAGGATTAAGTCTGTTTTCACATTCTTTGTTACTGACTTCTTTGACTTCATTTCACATTTCCTCTGGTTCCATATCATGAGGTTCAGAACTTCAAAGCAATTCCTGATGTTCTTCTTGAAAATCATATCATAACATGGAAACTTACTATTTATTCTGCTTTAACTTGACCTAGAACTTGCACACGAGCAGTTCACGGCCTGTTCTACAGTCGGCACCTGGCTATGCTGTTATAACTGGTGGACTTGTTAAGACATTCATATTGAAAAATAAAGCAAAAATGGAACACTAATTTAAAACAACTAGTAACAGATGTTAAACGGTCTGTACTTTTCTACCAGCCATAGCTGTATCATATAGGCAGAGCTGTTGTGTTCCATCCAGGAGAACAGGCTTAGTATCAGCATTATTTGAAGAGAACTTACTAGAGAAGTGCCAAGATAAATGGTGGCACTTGCTTTGATCTCTATTACACTAGATTGCTTCTTAGTCTGTACCATCCAAATAATAAAGCTAGTGGTAGCAACTTCACTTGGTCCTTCTCTGGTAAGTGCAGCACCGAGAGAACTATTAAATTTTCTGGAGAAGGGCATTATATATGGGTCTGAGGAATCCATATATAACAGCTTTGAATCAGAAAATAGAAAGACAAAATGCCAGTTCCCTTCTGTAAAGCAATTGTTCTTTCACAAGCTCAATGGAGTATTTTCTAACCAAATGTCACTCTGGTTATTTCACAAAATGATCACTTTCCCCAGGTATCTTATGTAAAGCCTTCTGCCTCATTTTCACTTCCATTGTGGTGGATTACCACTTCCATAATCTCAACCCAGCATGACCATCAAACTGATAATTCTGTCATGTAGGTCAACATATTTGGAGGGCACCTGATTGAGGAAGAATGGCCATATAAATAATTGGTTGTATATATTCAGAAAATTAAATGTATATGTATTTTTTAAATCATGCACTTGTATAGAAAACTAGAATGTGGTTATATAGTAGAAGCTTTACAGTGACATCTGCTGTTAAATTTCAGTGTCACTTTGCAGCATTTTTATCTGATTGACCTATACTGGTTTTGGGTCTTTGCAACAACATTTCACTATATCTATCTATCTATCTATCTATCTATCTATCTATCTATCTATCATCTATCTATCTATCTATCTATCTATCTATCTATCTATCATCTATCTATCTATCTCAAATTGAGAAGTTTTAATAAGTTTATCCTTTTCTGTCAGTATCCAGCTCCATAATATATCTCTAGAATGTGTTAGGTGTTGGAAGGTGGAAAGAACCACCCTAAAGATATAGTACATTGAAACGTAAGCATCTTGATGAATACCTATCCATTCTAATGGCTTTCTGCAGTATTTTGTATGGAATTCCCTTCTCTCACTGATAATATATGTATCTCTTGTATTTATGCAGTCACAGCCAGGAAGAATTGCCTTCTTTCTAATTTCTTTTAAAATAGATAGTTAGGAAGTACATTCATACAGTTGCATAACCTCAACAGGCTTCATCACTTTCCTTTTCTATATCATTATTGTAGCCTGTCATTTTTAAATCCATTTTCAGATCAGTCTTAATCTTGTCAGGTAAAACGTGTTCCTTTTCCATAACATCTTTTAAACACAGTCTATCTATAGACCCAGATACTCTTAAAATTAACTTCTGGGTCCATTGTTCAAAAATATCCTTCAGTATGTCCAATGTTAAAATATTTTGCTCCATTCTGTATTAGTAAGTCAAATTTAAGCGTTCTTCTCCTTTAATTCTAATCTTTAGTTTCTTCTGGTTCCCTCTAGTGTCCAACCTTCAAAGCCTCATCCTACCATGTTTTTTTTAAAGAGAATTCAAAACAAAAGCATTTTCCCATGGGAAGGATTCTTATAATTAATTCCAAAATCCTATTTCAAATCCATCTGGACCATTAGTCCATTTATAACTTTCCAAAATGAAAGTTCTAATCACTCTTTTGCTGTTTATTCCAAAATAATTTTTTAAAAAAACTTATTTTGCTAAGGATTGAAAGAAATTCATCTGGTGCTGTAAAACTTGTTGTTCCAAAGGATCCTAACAGCTGAAAAGCAGTTAACAAGCAACTTCCAAAAGTGATTAGAAAAGGAAGTATGTGAACCCAGTGTCCTTTTGAAGATGCTGACCATAGTTTAAGTAAGATGGCTATTCCCTCATATCCCAGATCTCTAAACCCACCAGAGACCACTGTCTTGTGGTCTCCTTGTGAGGAGCAACTGCATGGAGCACTTGTGGGCAATCTCAAGTCTTCTCTTTGTCCGGAGAGGAATTATGAAGAGCCGGTCTATTTTCCGGCTCCTCATTCTGCAGTGGTAGTAAACGTGGAGCCATTTTCAATTTGCCATTTCTTCCCCGGAAGTCCAAAGATGTTACAATGGACATACAAAAGAAACCAGCTGATGTCTTAATAATTAAAAGGGATATACAAATAACAAACCAAGAGAGTGACCTGGATAATTTTCCTATATTGGATTCACAAAAGAGGCTTGTTAAAGCTTTGAAGAATTTTGTGAGAAGGCATAAAGGAAAAATGAAAAGAAATCAAGTTCTAGGACATTATTTGAAGGGACTAAAGATCAAGATTGTTAAAAGTAAAAGGAAGGAATATAAAATTGGTTTATTTGATCAAGGTTAAAATACTGTAGATATGTTCTTATCTCTGGTAACCCTTAATGGACTTTTGCTGATCAGAACTGAAGCAATGGGGCTTTAAGGATTTGTTTATAGATAAGAAATGGGATATGGGAAGAAGAGATCATTTGTTGTATTTTAAGAAAAGGTGATAAGTTACTAAAATTGTTTACAGTTGTTATGAAGGGGGAAGTCATTTATATACTTTTTTTCTTTTTTTGTTGTTGTTTATTCGTTCAGTCGCTTCCGACTCTTCGTGACTTTGTGGACCAGCCCACGCCAGAGCTTCCTGTTGGCCGTCACCATCCCCAGCTCCCCCATGGTTGAGTCTGTCACCTCCAGAATATCATCCATCCATCTTGCCCTTGGTCGGCCCCTCTTCCTTTGGCCTTCCACTTTCCCTAGCATCAGCTTCTTCTCCAGGGTATCCTGTCTTCTCATTATGTGGCCAAAGTACTTCAGTTTTGCCTTTAATATCATTCCCTCAAGTGAGCAGTCTGGCTTTATTTCCTGGAGTATGGACTGGTTTGATCTTCTTGCAGTCCAAGGCACTCTCAGAATTTTCCTCCAACACCACAGTTCAAAAGCATCTATCTTCCTTCGCTCAGCCTTCCTTATGGTCCAGCTCTCACAGCCATAGGTTACTACGGGGAATACCATTGCTTTAACTCTGCGGACCTTTGTTGTCAGTGTGATGTCTCTGCTCTTATTCTTATTTTTCTTTCTTTTCTGTTTTTCTATTTTTTCTTTTCTGCACTATTTTTCTTTTTTCTTTTCTTTTTTCAGTTTGTATTAGTTTTTATCTTTGTAATTGTAATTTTCAATAAAATTACTATCAAAAATAATAAAAAACAGGCTTCATAACATTCAACCATATAATTTCTTGAAATTATGCTTTAAGGCATTTTGTAGAACAGCGAAGGTAAAAATAGGCATAAGCTGTTAAAAAGCATATGATCAAGTGTAAAATAATTGACATTTATAAAATAGAAGCCTTGAATTGCTTTAAAAATAATTAAGTCACCTTTTAACATAACGATAGCAGTTGTACGTTATTTTTGCAAAATAGCATGAGTCATAAGAAGATTTAGCAAAGATCAATATTGGAAAATGTACTTTGAGTTTCAATGGCCTATACAAAAGATCACTAGCTCCCATATTGTTGCCAAGGAAACTTGACTCAAGATAAATGTTACCTTTGTGCTTTAAATTTACTGCTGCAGAGTTACAGATTCTAAATGATGATCATATACCAGGAGATGAAGAAACAGCTCTCCATTCATGTAGAATTGTGCACAGCCTGACATTCACAAACACTGTAAAGTTCTGTGCCAGACAGCAGTTATTTTAAGTAAAATGGAAAAGAGTTCTAGAGAGGACCCACTTTATAGAAAATTATGAGTTCTCTCCTGGCCAGAGGGCTGATAGAAAGACTTGGCCTAAGGCCCGTCCTTCTTATTCAAAATAAGCACCCTTAGCCTTCTCCTTACAGACCACAAAACACTGTGGTCCAGGTTAAAAATGTTCAAATAAGGCTGGAACAAGGAGGAGAAGTCTTTTACAACAGGAGGTAGAGCTCTATTTTCCTGGCCTCCTGCATCTAACAAGGCTAAGCAGGCAAGTCCCAAACTATGTAATTTAGAAATAGATAAGGGATAAAATACAGCTGTGTGAATTCCAAGTCCCTAAGCCAGAGCTTTCCAAACTTTTCATGTTGGTGACACACTTTTTAGACATGCATCATTTCGCGACACACTCTTACAGCAGGGCACAAGGCAGGCACTAGGACCTGCGCAGAATCCTGGCAGGGCTCTGAGGCAGCAGCAGCCGCGACACACCCAGACACTGCAGCCGACACACTAATGTGTCCCGACACACAGTTTGGAAAGCTCTGCCCTAAGCAAGCAGTGCATGTACAGTACGTTGAGGTAAATTTTGATATTCTACTTTGTAGCAGACGAAGCATTGGTGCATGAGAGACAAAATAAAGTAGATCAGTGTTCCTCAGCCCTGTTGATAACATGAACTTTGATTTTTCCAGACTCTTCACCCATGAACTGTGGACCCAGGAAGGAAAGATGACACCACAACATGAGACTTTGTGAGAGTGGAATTTTAGCTTCAGCAAGGGTGAGTAAAGCAGGTTTATAACTTTAAGAGAAAGAAGGTTTATTTAAGAAAATATATGGAGGGGCTGGGTGTAGCTTGGTAGCTCTCAAGAGGAGAATCAGTGAGCAGAAGGCTCTGTGTGCGCGCGCCTAGGAGCAAAGATAGGAAAAAGGCCTGAAAATAGCAGTCTCAAGGCAACAAGCAGGGAGGGTGAATGACAGTGGGGACACAGAGTCAATAGCTAACCCTATCTACATCCCTCTGTCCCTTGTGATCAGTCAGTTGTCAGCTGCTGAAGAGTCAATGCCACTGGACCAGCAATGCAAGGAAATGGAGAGAAGCGCTCGAAAATCATAATTATGAACTCAAATGGTTTGATGAGAGGTGGACTCAACAGATTGACCACAAAATAGAGCTGCTGAAAGGTTGTAGCTAAACCTTATTTTCAAATCAGTATCTAGTTCCTGTAAGGGGCTGTAGCTTCCATCAGTGCCTAGCCAGGGCAAGTATGGATTTCTCAATGAAGTCACCAGGAGTTGAGCTTGACTCAAATCAGACTTTACTTTTTTACTAATGCACTGTGCAACCTGAATGGGAATGAATGGGAATGCCTAAGAAGGCAGGCTACCATGAACTTCCTGAAGAACATACACCGCGGGGTACATTGAACACAGACATGTTAATGTTTACATGCTGGTGTATCATTGGCCCTGAATCAGCGACTACTCGGTCTGAAGCTATATCTAGCTGGAACCATACGATGTGATGTGCATCATAGGTTCTTCTTAACACCTACGCAGAAAGCTTCTAGCATGTCTTGGGGCACCTATGAACAGCAAGCCAATGAGACCTGCTGCGCATGTTCCTATTCAGTACCCTCACACAGATTATTCTAGTTCATTCCCCCTTACGGTTTCTCCATCTCCAGAGTCAGCCAAGCATTCTGTCACTAGGGGCCCATTCTTACTTAGGCTTTTCTGTAAAACCATAGCAAATGTTTAGGATTCTACTAACCTTGCCAATGCCTCTTGTTAGTTCTGCGCTACAAAAAATGAATAAATCAGCAGTTGGGTACCTAATGACTTCTGTTTAAAGGGATGGCACAGCAGCACCAACAAACTAAACAGCCAGCTATGCTGCCAGTCTCTGTAGGAGAATAAGCACATGATATGGATCTGATGTCATTCCTGAAGATCATTCAGTGGCCTGTTAGAACCAGTGAATGGAACAGAGCTTAACGTTGTGTAAACTTGTGGGCAGAAAAAGGGATATTGTTTAAAAACACAGCCTATGAGCACGTTAGAGAGATTCAGGTTCTTATTCTTACACTTTTAGCCCACCCAAGCATAAAGGAACACACACTTAGACATTGCAGGTACAAAAAGTAAGTACAAAAGAGTTCTTACATTTATTCGGTCCAGGTACAGCCATTTCAGTAGAAAATTGGTTTCAGTTCTTCTTTCTGTTCCCTAAACTGCATACCTCTGGCCCTGTTTGCTGCCAGAGGCTGCGTGGAGAAAGGGGCTTGAGGCCTAGGTATGGCCTCTCGATGGGGAGGAGCAGCCACGTGCTGCTTCCTCCTTGATGGAAGAATCAGAGAGAGAGAGAGAAGAGTAAGTAGGAGGGGCAACAAGCAGCTTCCTCTAGCACAGAGTTTGCCTCCTAGGGCAATCACCCATATGCTAATGAGGCATGCTTGATTTGCCGGATTCCAACAGTTCCAGCATAACTTGTGTGGCCCTTAGAGGAGACTGGGGCATGACTTTTGGATCAGGTGATGTTAATTTGCAAAAACACCACCATCTAATTAAAATTCAGCTTAAGCTCTTTGCCATGTCTTACATTTCTTGTATTATCAGTTCGGTGCATTCTCCACTGCCCTTCTGATTCCTGACACTCATGACCTGAAAGGCACATAAGGTGAAGACTATCATATTAAATGTGGGGGAAGAAGCATGGCCATATCTGCTGCATTCTGAGGCTGTTTCCTGGAGCTAAAACATTTGCTTAAATCTTACCATCAAGCCTAGAATGTCTGCCTGTTTCCCTTTACCGAGAATACTGACAGTTTAGATGGCTCCTCTGCCAGGCATTTCATGCATGCAGTATTTAATAACCACTTCCAAATTTTTTGACCTTTGTCCTTTTCTTCTGTGCAGAGTAGCTTTTGTTTTTGATAGTTCTGTCTCCTTTGGCAAGTGGTTCGGTGTAGTTTGTCTGCATCCCTTGTCTTCCAGTAAATATCTAATGTGCTTGGTCATATTTTAAATCTTTTGGGGAACCTGGGGTGGGAAGGAGAAAAGAAGCCCTATTGTCATGAAAGAATCTCATCAAGTAGATCAAGTTGAGTTGTACGTCCTGCTTGTTCTCTGTTGCTGCTACCGCTTCTCACCAGTTACATAACAAATCCTGTCCTTCACGTCTTGTAAAGAGCTTTGTGTGTCCACAGAGACACAGACGGAGGACCAGAATATTCAAGCAAATAGTAAACAACAGCTGCAGGGGCTTTAGGGGTTCTCTTGTTGTCCATGGCAAACAGGGATGCTTTAGGACGCAGGCTAAATGTCTATGTCTATGTCTATGGCCTGATGTACAGATATAAATATGTATCTTTGCATGCTGTCTGATGTAGAGATTGGGGAGGCAGCCTGTGTCTTTTCATTTTACACTGAAGTTTATGCAACATTAAAAGAAGCTATTCAGGTATATTGCAATGAAAGAAAAAGTGTTGGTGTATACCCACAGTATGCTTATCTGGTCATGCCCACTAACCTTTCTGAATCTATTTTTAGTCTAAGCACGATCAAGTAAACAGTTCTGACCTGCAGCAGGAGGACACGGCCTGGAACCCTTGGGTGGCACCTGGCTTAGGAAAAGGGCAAGGCCAAGAAGCCAAGAAACATGGTGGAGCTGAGCCAGATGGGCTTGTTCTACTACAGCTTCTTCATGTTTTTAAATATCTTACTGAGGCTCCCGAGAAAGACAAGGCCACCTAAGGAATTGGAGGGTCAATATGGCGACAACATCTGGCTGTACTTCCCCCTTTTTTCATCTGGTTTGGGTGAGGTGGTAGATATGGTAAATCAGCGCCTGGCTTCAGTGATGATCGAACATAATCCAATAAACTGAAATTGTATCCAGATGAGTCAGAGATACGGTGGTTGATTTGTGCAGATATGTGGTTTCAATCTGCCTTGGGCATGACTTCATTTGCTGTAAAGGAATACCGCCCAGGGTCCCTCCTTTTGGGGGAGATGGGCGGGATATAAATGAAATAAACAAACAAACAAACAAACAAACAAACAAATACATACATACATACATACATACTGTAGATTTGTGGATCTGTTTGTAAATGCAGCTTTTGCTAGAGGCTTTGTGGGTGCTATGGCTCAGATGCCTTTGGCTGACTAAGATTTCGGGATATTGGCTATCCATCGTCCATCATCCATCATCCATCATCCATCATCCATCATCCATCATCCATCATCCATCATCCATCATCTCAGATAGAGAAGGCTTGGCAGTGGGAGTTCATATCTGGAACCTTCAGTTTAGATTGCAATAGTGAATTATATGGGGAGCTGCCTTTGAAGACTATCTGGAAACTTTGGTCAGGTCATAATGCAGCAGTTTGGTTGCTAACTGGGACTGAACACAATGAGCAATAGAAATTAGATACAACCTACCTTTACAAGCTTTCAAAGTCAGACTAAGACATCATTTAGACATCAGGGAATTTTAAACTGTATGGCTTCATTTTTTAAAATGTATTAATGTATGTTCAGGATATTTTATGGCCATATGATTTACATAGGATACATAAAGCCTTGAATGCATACTCAGTGAAAACCTATATAAAAATGTTCTTAAACAATGGACACTTTCACAAATAAATCTTTCTAATGCTGAAGCAACTGCCTTCCTTCATCCTAGTCCTTTTCAGTTACTATACAAAATACTGTGCTTAACTTTCAGCTGCTTAAACTTTAAACCTTTCAACAACTGGTTCCAATTTGATTCCCCCCAGATGTATTAGACTACAATTCCTATCACCCCCATCCAACATTGGCTGTATGGGGAGGTGTAGTTCAGTATTTCTGGAGAGCATTAGTTGGTGAAGACCTAGTGCATTGCTTAAGACCTTTGTTGGATCCCCAGTTGTCTGAGACAATGCTCTCTTGGGATTTTGTTAGTCCTGTTTGTGGAAAGTTCTCCCTCCTAGTTAGCAGGGTTGCAGTTGTCTTTCTGAAACCACATGGAGATCTTTCTACTACCCCAGGCTGTTCCCCCTCCTTAATTTTTTTAAAATTCCTGTTCTTATTTTCCATTTGATTTTGGAGATGGCACACTTTAATGCAGTGTTTCTCAACCGTGGCAACTTTAGGACACATGGACTTCAACTCCCAGAATT
This sequence comes from Charina bottae, assembly GCA_023362775.1. Classification (NCBI taxonomy): domain Eukaryota; kingdom Metazoa; phylum Chordata; class Lepidosauria; order Squamata; family Charinaidae; genus Charina; species Charina bottae. The sequence continues at coordinate 179,816,731 of JALMGJ010000001.1, read as the reverse complement.
CAATTCTGGGAGTTGAAGTCCACACGTCTTAAAGTTGCCAAGGTTGAGTAACACTGCTTTAATGTATAAAATATATAACACTGATGTACTTGATTCAAATATGCTGCACTAGCTTTTCACTGAAACTGGGAAATTCTCTTCATGTGAGCTTTACCATGAATGCAGTTCATCAGGTACATCAACTTTGCTGGCAAAGGAATGTGCCAGCCCCAAAATGACAAAACTCTCCATCCAAGAGTTAACACAACTGTTTAAGCAGGCTGGAGGCTGACCTTTGGGCCGTGTTGACATTGCTAATATACCACATGCAGTGCACAAGGACGTGCCTTTGACTGGATGTAATGACCAGATTAACTTCACTTTGTTCCTGGCTCCAGTTCATCTTCCTCAGTGGCAAATGTTCGGGACTTGTGCTACCACAAAAGGAGAGAAACTTGAATCTTATTATGTGTTGCAAATCTTGAGTAAATTAGACCAGTTTGGTTTAGACAGATTTTGTTTAAAAACTGGTTTGATATGCAGATGGAAGGAATCAATGGATCCCAAGGGGGGAATTTTAGATAAAGAACATGGAAACTTCCAAGTTTGCCTGCCTCCTGTCTCCTGCCAATGGTTAGTTTATTTAGAACACCAGTATGTATAAACTATTAGTATATATACGGTTTTGGGGGACAAGCAATTCTTACATTTCCAATGTATTGCAATAACATAAAGAAACCAGTCCCAGTTGAAGTTGTACTTAATTTTATAATATAATTTAAAGGTTGTCTTTTATGTAATGTATTGTTTTTGTTATGTTAGTTATTGTTTTTTCTATGTATTATTATTTTGTAAAAGAATAAAGATAATTAAAAAAAAAAAGAAACCAGTCCCAGTGTAGCAGAATATAAATTCTAGGTACCTTATGTTCATTTCTGTTTATATGTCTGTACACTGGGAGAGTTATTTAGCTGGGAACTGGATGAGAAGACAAGTATATGAAAACAAATCCTTACTAGATTTCCCATCCTAACTTGCCAAGCAGCACAGAGAGTGAGGTAACATTTAATACTCCGACTCCCTTCCAAAGATCATTTGCTTCCCATCTCCTGTTTGGCTAAAAAGAGACAGGTGGTGACTTTTGGAGGCAGCAGAATATTCAGTCATGCATTGTTCCAAAACTTGTGTAACATCATTCCTAAACTATTTGGAAAAAGGCTGAAAGAAAGAAAGAAAATGATGTTTTTGTTTTCTTAAACCAATAAAGTGATAAACCAACAGTATTGCTGATGTAACTGAACTACTAGTGCACTGAAGTCTTGTTAGTAACAGGATAGTATGAAAAAAATAAAAACCGAAAGAGAAGGAGTTTTGATAGGCATCGTCCACTATAAATACCTGAATTTTTTTAGCTCTCTCTTGTTGAAAACAGCACTTTGAAAGTCACATGGGTGCATTAAGGGATGACTTTTTGTTGAAATAATTCACACTGAAAAATAAAGCATTTCTTACATAAGTTACAGTGTAACCTTGGCTGATCCATACATGCAAGGAATATCCTATTGTGAGATAACTCTGCCTTCCAGAGGTGCTTAGCTCAGTGTGTGGACAGCTATGTGCCTGAAGGGAGCTCTGCTTTGTGGTGTTGGTTTTGGGTGGACTCCTTGATTTCCTTTTTTTTTTTTTAAATAGATTTTTATTCAAACATCAATAATATAGACATAAATCAACAATAATACAATACAACATATAACACATATTATACATTATACAATATATCGTGTGTTTTCTAAGTGTATACATTGATATATTAACAACCTTTAGAAAGATTACAGCTCTACCCTCTACCCTTTCTTCTATATTTTTTCTTCTTTACACTTTCTTTAAAATCTGAATTCTTTTCTTTCTTCCATACCATTCCAACACATTCTGGTTAACTTTCCCATTTCTGAGTGTTTTTCAGTTAACACTCAGCCTTTAACCCTTTACCTCCTACTTCTCTCAACATACTATTACCTTCTGAGATCTCGTCTTCCCCTTTTTTTCCCTTCTCCTCTTTCTGTAATCCCCTAATTCTCTATTCCTTATTATTTTAATTTTAAAGTAAACAATACAAAAATATAAAATACAACACGCAAAGGACAACAATATAAAATGAACTTCCAACTTTCTCTTCAAAGGTTTACTATAATAGATTCTACATAATTACTATTTTTACTAGTCTTTATCTTATTTACAATTAATTTATTATTTGTATTTTTTGAGTTTTTTCTATATATCTATAAAATGGATCCCAGCATAAATTAAATTCTTCTTGGTTTTTGTTATTTATTAAATCTGTTAATTTTGCCATTTGAATTAAATCCATTGTTTTTAATAACCACTCTTCATTTGTGGGTATATAATCTTCTTTCCAGTATTTTGCAAATGTAATTCTTGCCGTAATTATTAAATAAAATAGTAGTTTTCCATATTCTTTACAAATTTCAGGTTTTAAAAATCCTAATAGGTACATATCCGGTTCCATATTTAAGTCTTTTTTTAAAATTTCATTTATTATTTGATGTATTCTTTTCCAATATTTTTTTGTTTCTTTACATGACCACCATAGGTGGAAAAATGTTCCTGATTCTTTTTTACACTTCCAACACTTGTCTGATATACTATTATTCATTTTGGAGACTCCTTGATTTTTAGACTTTCTTCTTTTTTATTGTAACTGTGCTGCTGTTTGTGAATTTCAACCGCATACCATGCAGCTGCAGACAAGTATACATCAGAACCACAAAACGAAGCATTCACACCAGGATAAAAGAACACGAAAGACACTGCAGACTACAGCAACCGGAAAAATCTTCAGTAGCTGAACATGTTCTCAAGCAAACGGGACACAAAATCCTATTTGAAAACACAGAAATACTGGACAACACCAAAAGCCACTACACCAGATTATACAGAGAAGCCATTGAAATTCACAAACACCAGCACAGTTACAATAAAAAAGAAGAAAGTCTAAAAATTAGCAAAACCTGGCTACCAGTCCTGAAAAACACAGCCTGCAAAAGGTCAACGAACTCAGTCCAACCACCAGGACATGGGAATACTTCTCACAATGAACATGCTAATCACGCTCAGCAGCCACTTGTTAACATTTCAACACAACAAAAAACCCCACCTAATCTCCTATAACTTAGCTCTATAAATAGAAAACAAACATTGCCACTCTACCTGGGCACAGAGAGTTTGCTTCTGTCTGTGTTCCTGCCCTCTGAAGATGCCGGCCACAGATGCTGGCGAAACATTAGGAACCACAACTTCCAGAACACGGCCACACAGCCCGGAAGACCCACAACAGCCATCGAACTCCGGCCGTGAAAACCTTCGACAATACACAGCTGTTGCTCTCTATGTTGAGGCTTACACAAACTGTGACTGAAGTGAGAGTTGCATCTAATGGCTGGATGAAACTGTTGAAGGAGCTCTGCTAAGTCACTTCACCTCTGAACCTGTGTAGGTCATCCAGGTCATCTATTCTTTTTGTAGTCATTTTAAGAAAAGAAAAGGGTCTGCAATGTCAAATAAGATTACTGTAAATGACCCACAGAAGACACACACCCTCTCAGCAGTTATAAACACCAGCAGCATCACACACCCTTCACTTGGGTACAGAGAGAATCTTCTAGCTGTGCTCCTGTCCTCTGAAGATGCCAGCCACAGCGACTGGTGAAACGTTAGGAACCAAAACTGCCAGAACACGGCCACACAGCCCGGAAAACCCACAACAACCATCGGATTCCGGCCGTGAAAGCCTTCTACTATACATCAAAAAATATATAGTTTTTGTGATCAAGAAGCTGCCCACCAGAAGACTATTGTAGTGCCAGATCATCTGGCACTACAATAGTCTTCTGGTGGGCAGCTTCTTGATCACAAAAACTATATATTTTTTGATGTATAGTAGAAGGCTTTCACGGCCGGAATCCGATGGTTGTTGTGGGTTTTCCGGGCTGTGTGGCTGTGTTCTGGCAGTTTTGGTTCCTAACGTTTCACCAGTCGCTGTGGCTGGCATCTTCAGAGGACAGGAGCACAGCTAGAAGATTCTCTCTGTACCCAAGTGAAGGGTGTGTGATGCTGCTGGTGTTTATAACTGCTGAGAGGGTGTGTGTCTTCTGTGGGTCATTTACAAGAGATTAGGAGAGGGTTTATTGCGGTGATTAGGGGGTGTGGTGCTGTCTTGTGTGGGATTAGCACATCTATTGTGTGAGTTGTTTGTATATTTCTGTGGTTGACTAGAGTATATATATTTTTGGTGACTTTCATTCACCAGGAATAACTCTGTGCAATAGCTGGGATACAAGTTTGTTTAATAAGTCTGAGAGAGAGAGAGAGAGAGAGAGAGAGAGAGAGAGAGAGAGAGAAGAGAAATATTTTGTCAGATGTTTTAGTTCTTGTTAAATAAAAGACACTTGTTAGTATAATATTTTAATGTTTTTCATTTGGGACCAAGATCTTCTGGTTATGGTGCTAACAAGTTCTAGGAACTTCTACAAAGCAATTGCAATTATCCCACTGAGATCCTGCAGATACATAAGGAAATTGTATGTTTCTTTTTTCTTTTTCTTTCTCAATTTATATATCTACAATCACTTATCTAGGATTACCAAATCTGGGCTGCAATAATCCAGATGACCACTAGAAGTCAGCAAAGAGATACAGAAAACTCTAACTGTTTGCTCCCACTAGTGACCTTCTGATTTTTTGTAGCCCAAATGTGGTAGCCCTAATTTCTCTGCTACCTGAGACATATTAAACTGATAATAATCCTGTGGTCTTGAGGCTTCCATTCTGGCAAACCTTATTTTTGGCACCTGTGCAGAACATCTGTCTGCCAGAAGTTACCATTTTTTGGCTATTGCAATCCTCCTAATCACACACACACTTCTTCCTGAGAGTAAAGCTTATTTCTGAAACAACTCTGTGGAAGAGGCAAATTGCCATTGGACTCCAGGTCCAATTTTTATATAGGGACTGTGGGACCCACCATACAGTCAACACTTTCTAGGGAGCAACTATTAAAGAAGCTAATCGGTGTTTTAGAAAAGTGAAAATCCATGCACTTGGATGTCATCCCTATGAGCTATTTCAGGTTCAAGGAAGAGAAAAGTAATGGCAATGTGATTTTAACTCCTGTGTTATTTCTCTTTATCCAGTAGTAAGAGATAAAGCCCAATGAGGTTAGACAATGACCAGTGTTGTTCAAGGTTCACTAGGGAAGGATGGGACGGCAACGCCTTAAAGTGTATGAATGAAGGCGTCCAATTATATGAGAGAGGTTTGGGGGGAGGGGAGGATGGTAAACTGCATAGAGAACATTCTTTTTAGAGAGCCTTTCTTTTACGCTGAAGAGCTGGAACAACCAAATACAAAAACAAAACTTGTACGGGAAGATGCAAAACCACTCAGTTCAAACAACTATCATCCAGTGAAGGGATAAAAAAGCTGAAAAAGTTCTCAGGATAAAGATTGTTCGGATATCATGGACTTAGTCAATGCTACAAATACAAATTGTTCCCAGCAATGTTGTGCATCTATATCCAACACATACAAACAAGAATTTGAGTTAGTAGAATAGTTTATCCTTTGTTTATTTGAGATATTTGTCATATAAAGTCCCCCTGAATAGCACAAAATGAGTCATGGAGCTAAAGCTCCTATTGCTGCCCCAATGCCCATGCACGGCACAAAGTTTCTGAGTCTGGAATAATTAAAAAAAAAAGAATTTCACCAGTTACGTTATTTGTCATTGGGATGCTGACTTTGAAAGGATAAATATTAGCCCTAAATATTTTTAGGATATCATTGTATCCTATATAATAATGTTGATGTAATACTATCTCAGAAAGGAAGAAAACCTTGAGTTGATGAGACAGGAAAAAGTTTTTTGTCTGTGTAACCATATTGTCAGCAAATCTAAGGCAACCCTTTCAGATGAATTACTTGGTAAAGGTAAAAGTTCCCCCCGCACATTTGTGCAGTCGTGTCCGACTCTAGGGGCCGGTGCTCATCTCCGTTTCTTAGCTGAAGAGTCAGCGTTGTCCGAAGACGCTTCCACGGTCATGTGGCCGCATGACGTGCGTGGAACGCTGTTACCTACCCACCGAAGTGGTACCTATTAATCTACTTGCATTGGCATGCTTTCGAATTGCTAGGTTGGCAAGAGCTGGGACGAGTGCGGGAGCTCACTCCGTCACGCGGGACTAGGGATTCAAACCTCCGAACTTGCGATCTTCCGATCGACAAGCCTGGCGTCTTACCTGCTGAGCCACCACGCCCCTTACTTACTTACTACTTTATTACTTATTACTTGGGGAAAATAGTAATTAGAGAAATACAGTAAACTGATATGAGGAACCTGTAACCTTCTGGACAGCCTTGAACTACAGCAGCCTGGCCAGCATGACTAATGAAAAGGGTGCCGGGAGCCATGTTTGCGCAACACCACTGGGCAGGCAAAGGTTTTCCACCTCAGTTCTCAGTAGTCTTTAAACAGAATACAGATTACTGAAACTTACTAACATTTACAATTTTATCTAAATTGGTACGATAACTGTTCCAAAGAGTCATATTTCAAACAATTAAAACATTATTTTCTATCTAGCTTTCAGCTTAGAATATAGCTTGCCCACATAACATAATGCAAATATACAATCTGATGTAAATTACACTTTATATCCAGATAAGCGATTAGACAAAATTCTTTGGCACCTCCATTTCTAGCCACATAAGTAAATGTGTGCCAAAATATCATTAAAGGAACGGGAAAAATGCGAAACATGTAAGGATGATTCAACTTGGACAAAGGTAAAAATGGTTAAGTTCACAAACAAGAACAGAGATGAGTACTTAGAATGTTTTAGATAAATATTCCACTGTAGAATAATTGCATTATACTGCACTGTCACACAGTGGAAATTTCTAGAACAAAATTTAATCAATGGCGATATCCTCATGCTGATGTTATATAGTATTAATAATCAAACACAGAAGATGAAAACTTGACAGTATTTAATGATGGTTGGGATTGTAATATCAGAGGAAGACTTTGGCTCATGTGGTAGTCAAATGACCACTAGGCTGATGTACAGTAAAGCCACCCTCATCCATGATTGGATCATGGATGGTATATATAACTAAGACCTGGTTGGGCCCTGAGGCAAGTGTTCCCCCTCTCAGAGATGTGCCTTCTTGGGGTTTGGGTTTGACATCTGCCATAACCATAGGGTGTGCAGGAGTGTGTGTGTGTGTGTGTGTGTGTCCAACTGTCATCTGGGAAGCCTTGATGCTGCATATAACCAGATATAAGGAATTATGGCTGAAGTTGGGCCCTAGTTGGGTTTGTTGCTTTTGTACAGTTCTCCCTGCTGTGCAGCAACAACCTTGCCTGAATTGCTCAGTTCCAGTAGAGAGCCAGAGAGGTGGCCTTGAAGCAAATATTCAGAAACCGTTATGATAGCAAAATAGGCAAAAGCATTCCTTAAGTCCTGGGAACAGATAGTATTAAAAAAAGACTCAGGTTTGGCCCTCCCTGACTTGCTGGGAGTATAAGATTGCAAGCTTCTGTTATTATAGACTACCCATGAAGTTCCAGTGGAGTTGATTTCTGGGTCTGGTCTACCCTGTGGGGCTGACCAGTTGGCAATGGACACCCCAAGGCTGATAGTGCTTGGGGATTTCAATCTCCTTCTGGATGGCATTGAGTCAGGAGCAGTTAAGGAGCTTCAGGGTCACCATGGCAACAAATAATTGAAGGCCTGACACATGCCAGAGGTTGCATGCTTGATCTGTTTTTTGTTTCAGGGCAGTTGCAAGTTGATCTGAAGGTAGAGGATGTTGACATCTATCATGGTCAGTTCACTTTCTGGTTGCTTTTTAGTTAGCTAGTGTTGCCCTCCCCACAGGGAGATAGAACCTATTAGACGGGTCCACCCCAGGCACTCAATGGGCCCAGAAAGTTTCAGAAGCTGCTTGGAATGTTCCCCAAGGATCTGGTGGGCAGTTCATCTGAGGCCTTAGTTGCTGCCTAGAACGGGCAGGTGATGAGGGCCTTGGGTTGAATTGCTCCTATGTGGTCTCTTACTGCTAGTGTATCCCAGGAGGCTCCTTGGAAGACATGTTTAAAGCACTGTTGGAGGAAGATGAAGAGTCTGGCTGAGCACATGTAACACCCATATTAAGGATTACACTGTTGCAATAAGGAGAGCAAAATGTAGATATTTATCTGCTTTTATTGTATCTGTTGATAGCTGTCTTGTGCCTGTGGGAAGGGTTCAAGACCCCCCCCCCTTTTTTTTTTGTCTTCTGCAAACACTGTTTCCTCTACCTTCCCCCAAATGCTGTTTCCCGCCAAAACCACTTCTCCTCCGAACAAGGCAAAGATATAGAAATCACAGGTAAATAGAGCACAAAAGGTCAGGGTTAAAATATAAAAAGAAAAACCTAGACAAAGAATTGTGTCAGGAAAACACAAGCTGGTAAAACAAAGATCCCCTGGGAAACTAATCAAACTCAACAAAGAAATTAAATAAAAAAGGCTAAGAAAACAAAACGTCAGGAACTATAGTAGCTGAGATTTCCATGATCAAGGTGACGAAACCCCTCCCCAGAATATCAATAGTCTAAGCCGCCGCAGCTCAGAGGGAGCCTAATTACCTCAAGAACAGAACATTACCGTCTTCATGGAATTCCTAGAGAGCACCCCCTTCCAAGAAATTGGCTAAAGGCATTCTTATTAAAGAGAAACATTTTCGCGCCTTTTCAAATAACAATAGCCAAACTTCCCTATATAAGGGCTTGTGGGGAAATTACAAGTGTGGCCACCTCCGACAGCTGATTTCTCTGTACTTCGCGCTCTTGGAAAAATAAAGATCACCTCTGTCCAAGCAACCGCCTGAGTACTTTTATTCCCGGCTCGGAACGGACCTGGTAAGATTTCCTTCCAACATGCCTTTTTGGGGGTGACTTGTTTTCCACTGGACAGCCTTGTTTAGTATCTGGGAATAGTTTGATCCTGTTACTCCTGAGGAATTGGACAGGATGTTCGGTATTGTTAGCTTGGTCATCTGTATATGAGATCTCTGTCCCTCCTGTTAAGGCCACTGGGAGGTAACAGGCCATTGGGTCTGTGTAGTGGTGGTGGCCTCTTGAGAGAGACAGAGTGGTTCTATTGGTCTTGAAGGAGATGATGGTGCATCCCCTCCTCAAGGGGACTTTCCTGGACTGAACGTTTGTTGAACGTTTGTAGAAGATGGTTCAGAAGGTTGTTAATTTAGAGTTACAGGGGATCCTGAAGGAAATGAATTATCTAGAATCATTTTGATTGGGTGTCAGGCAGGGGCATAGTATGGAGATAGCATTGATCATGCTTGTGGGTGATCTGTGATGGAGCTGGGATGGGGCTGTTCTTGTACTTCAGTGGCATTTGATACCATCTATCATGGTATCTTTCTGGACTGACTACATAATTATTTGAGGGAATGCATTTTCTATAGCTTCTGCCTTGGTTGAAAGATCTCATAGAATTGGCTCACTCCTGGTTCTGTCAATTAAGTGTTGTAATCTAGAAGGCCCAGGAAGTGGGCCTTCTTTGTTGTGGCACCTGCCTTCTGGAACAGCATCCCTGCAGAGTTTCACATGGCCCCCACCTTACAAGCTTTTAAAAAGCATTAAAAACATGGCTCTTCCTCCAGACCTTGGGTTAGGATGATTGGAGGGCTTCTTGTCTGTTTTCATCCCTGTGGGTGGAGGAGGCAGTAGGTTATTGATACCTCCAGATAATGTTGTCTCTGGGTTTTTATTTTTTACTTTTTACTGTTTATATATGTTAACCGCCCAGAGTCGCTCTTAGTGAGATGGGCGGTGATGAAATATGAAAAATAAATAAATAAATAAATCTGCCCAGAGCCATTGGGGTTGGGAGCTTTAGAAATTTAAAATGGAAACAAACATGGTTGGAGAGAAAAGAATATATTGTGGATGTGGGCCAGAGAGGAGATAATGCACAGGTAATATCTGAAAATTCAGCTCAGCAGTTCAGTTCTCAGCAATGATCATCTGTAATCATAAACAACCAATATAATTGCATGAACAGAGAGATGAAAAATAAAGGTTGTGGGTGCAGCCCCTTGCAAGGAACTTGAAAGATAACTGGCCTGGAATATATAAGTAGTTTTATGTTGAAAATATATATTCAATATAAGACATTATGTATGTATAAAAGCATATTATCACAAGTCCTCTATACCACTTATACAAAGATGAAGCCAAGCCACTGTTTGCTGGATTTATTAACTCCTAACATTTATCACAGTTCAGTTCAGAAATCTAAGATGTGGAAGTGTACAGAGTACTGTAGTGGGGATCTGCTTATTCTTACATTTCTACTTCATTACAGAAATGCATTGAGAGAAGAGGAGGAAGCTGCCTAGGAACCATTCCAACCCAGTTAGGAAATGAGAGCCAGGAGCTGAAAGAATAAATGGGGAATCAAAGCAACACGTGAATTGAGGATCTGCATCTGCCCTAAGAGGCTTAGCATGGCTACATTTCTCTACACTTGATGGTTTCCACCTGAAGATTGGATGCTGCATTTTAAACAAGATCAACAGGTATAAATGCATAAATATAGCACAAATCTTTTATTTGTTAAAGCTTACTCATATATGCTAGGCACTAGCAGACGTCTAAGTAAATTTATCAACATGCAGCAAAGACGAACCTGCTCATGGTGTGTGTTTTCACATCAATGTAACAACTTCCTCATTAACATTTGCACCCGTGGCTGTTATTTCACTCACCTACACAGGTAGACATGTCAGTCCTAGAGAAGTTCTTCCAGCTTGCACCATTATACCTCTGTCTGTATCTCCAGTTGTATTTAAATTGTTTTCACGTAAAGAGACAATGAACAATTCCAGTTTCTCTCTTTTTAAATATTCTACTTTTTTTCTAGAACACAAGCATCAATTATTTTCCAATAAGTCATGTTGATGTTCTCCATTTGGTTTCATGTCTATGCAGGTTCTTGGTAACAATATAAAGAAAGGTTGTGTTCTCCATGAAAAATATTGTTTTAAAAAATTAAAACTTCCATAGAGGTCAGCACCTTTATAATTTTGTAAAAGTTGAAAGCTTTGAGTCTTAAAACCATTCCTCGGTCAACATTGTTAAAAAACAGAAGAAAGGGTGGTAGTGGCTGATCTCATAGGCAAGCTTGGTATCAATTACATTCTTAAAATTTTTACCAATAAAAATTTTAACTGCCAAAGTCCACTCTCTTTCCACCTAAGATGACATACACAACCCCGTTGGTTGCCGGAAAATAGAATTTTAAGCAGCCTACAGTAGAGGTGAGGGTAGGGGGAACTCTGCTAGTGTGATGGAAAAGGAATTCCAAAATCAAAAGAAGTTAGTGGCAAAGAGTTTCTGTATTGTTGTCAAAAACTGTATGGACGTGGCAATGTCATTCATATGAGTTTGATTACATTACAGTTAAATTACATTAAATTACAGCTACGGTTGGTAGTACTGGATTATGATGTCATGATGTCATCCATGCCATCCTGCCATGGCGCCAAGCTGTGAAAGCTCTCAGTTGGGGGGTGCCTGGCAGTAAAATCGCCAGTCAGGTAGAGCGGAAGCCTAGTGTATTCAGAGAACTGCAAACATGTAAATCAAAGTGATGAGACGAACAATTCAGCACCCAGGACAGATCAAAGGGCGAATCACTGAGTCAGTGGATTCAAACAGGAATGGCAGGAAACAGAGACAAGAAAGAAATGCACTTGAATGGCAAATCCCCAAAAAAGGGGGGAACTTGGAGACTATTAATTTGTTGGGTATGGGAACTTACTTCACTCAAATCTTTAACGTGTCATGGATCACTAGCATAATAAAGATTCCTTCATATTTGTACGTGGCTTGTGTAAGGAGTGCTGTTTTATTAGCTAAAGGATTGAGATAATCACATATGAACTGCATGCCACAAATGTAATATGCTATGGAAATTATGGGTTTACAAGGAAAAGAATTGAGCTGTTCAGCCTAAGGAAGAAATCTGTCCCTGATGTGATGGACTTTATCCTCTCTTTGCAAAGTTCATATTGCTAGAAGCAATAAAGTATATGGATATTGTCTGTGGTATAATATAAATGTGTACAGCTTATTTATGGGTGAACTGTCTTCCTTTCCTTTCAGAAAATGAAAAGGGGTGCTAGGCTTTAGTGTGTATTGATAAAATTAGAGTAAGAATTAAGTAAGTTTAAAGGCTGCTTAATGGATTGCATATAAATGCACCTATGGTCAGTGATCTTTTAACAGAAATATCACTGAGAGCATTGCCAACAGTTGACAGTATGGAGCAGGAAGACAATGATTTAGCCTATTGTCCATGGTACTCTTAATAACTTTGAGGGGTGGGGGTGGTTCAGCTGAAATTAATAACTGTCTTGTCATATTGACATGTGCAATACCCCTGTCCAGTTCATAAGCACCAACAGTTTCGTCAGCTTAACGAAATCTCCACTATCTCCAGGTCTTCCCAGGCTTATATTAAATTTCAAATCCCATCCCTTAAAGATAAAAACAAAAGTCTAAGACAGAGCTTTCCAAACTTTTCATGTTGGTGACACACTTTTTAGACATGCATCATTTCGCAACACACTCTTACAGCAGGGCATCATTTCACAACACACTCTTACAGCAGGGCATAAGGCAGGCACTAGGACCTGCATGGAATCCTGGCAGGGCAGGTTTGGAGGCAGCAGCAGCCGCGACACACCCAGACACTGCAGCCGACACACTAACGTGTCCCGACACACAGTTTGGAAAGCTCTGGTCTAAGATCTGGGAGTTATATCAGCTGGTCCTGGGGAGGGTTATATGCAGCCTTCAAGCTTTTTTTTTTTTTGGTAGTCTTGGCATCCTCTCTTGACAATGATTCTGAAGACAGGTTGCATAATTTCCTTTCGGTTGAGTTGGGAAATAGATGAAAATTATAGTATAAGTCTTAAAAAAAGCTCCCCAATGCTCTGGAAAAAAAAGTCTCAGGCCTGTGGTAATATGGCTGTTCCCAGCCTCTCAAAAATGTTAAGTGGGACCCTTGGCCACAAAACACATGCCTACCCCTGAGATAGTCCTCCATGTAGTGCTTTCTTCAATAGCTGCTGAATGCAACAATCTCCATGACCACCTTAAGTTTGCAAGAATGTTTCCTCCCATGGCCTCTTTGAAAGCATTTATGGGCAACTGGTTGCCCTGTGGCTGGTAGAACCCTGAAGAAGTGGAGATGTTTCAATAAACATTTTAAATTTGCAAACACCTTGTTCATGTTGGTGTCTCAGGTCCATTGAGTATTTTTAAAGAGGAACTCTAGTGTATTCTGCTAGGTTTCAATATTCTTGCTTACTTGAGTTACCATCTCATGCATGGTGCACAGCCAGTCAGTATTCACAATACTGCAGCTTTCCTGTGAGTCTAAATATCAGACATTATATGAATGGGAAAGCTGGCTGCTGGCAGGCAAAGGCTTTGGCACATATGTTCAGGAGATTCCCTCAATCACTTGTCTCTCCTCCTCCTAGTAAGAAAAGGGTTGTTCTTTTAAGAGCTGAAGGGATAATTCTGGGGTCCAAGCAAAAGGTGATGTGCCATGGTAGAGAAGAGAAAGCTCAGATAATTGCCTTCAGTCTCATATTAAAGTTTGGAACTTTCTGAAAAATAGAAAGGGAGTCAAGCTAAATTGAATAAGAAGGAAAATCTGAATCAAGGGTGTTACTTGGGTAGAAATAGGTAACTTTCTGGCTAGAAATTATGCTGAAATTTGTTCTCTGCATGGTGGAATTGTTTTTATTCCTTTGCACAATTTATGGGCAATGCATTTTGCTGTCAAACCAAACTTTGAGGGTATGTGTGCAATTTATCTCTTTATCTCCTTTATCAGTGTTATTTTGTGGTCCGCTAGTATTTTTATATTTACTATATTTCATTGAATCCTTTGGGTGGGGGTTCCAATTCATTTGCATTTGCTGGATCCCCAGATCAGAACAGCTCTGTAATATATCTTTGTGGGCACTTTAATACTTAAAAGCTAAAAAGAATTTTTCTATGATTTTTTAAAAAATGAAGTTTAATTGTGTTTCTCCCCTGTGAGATTGGTTTACCTCTTAAGAAAGAAAAAGGGCTGATACTTTTGGTCATAAACCAAAAACTTGAGGTTATATGGCCAGGAGGTGGCGCTGTAGCATTTATTTCATTTTTTTTACCTTTTTAGTCACCAGAATGACAGCAGGGTGTGCGAGCCCTCTTTCTCTTATACACTGGGGCTAGGTGAGGCACCCCTACAAGATAAGTAGTGGCAGTGAGATCAACCAAACCATTATCCAAGGGGGCAGGAGGCCCCGGGTTTGAAGACCCAGAAGACTTCTGGCAGATTAGGTTTGAGACCTCCATCCCTCATAGGTGATTTAAATCTTAAATTGAGTTTCTCTGTGTTAAAATTCAATTCAGTTGCCCTGTATAACTTTTAATACCTTTAATGTAATCCATCCCAGACTATTTTCAGTATTTATTGTATATGGTTCCATACAGAAAGTTGGGGGTTGATTTTAGCCCAAATGGGAGTCTAAGAAAACTTATTCCAAATAATGCATTAAAAATAGACAGTTGAACTTTGTTCATGTAGCAGAACATGCCAGATCATAAATATGCATCCACAACTGAAAAATAGTTTGCACCAGCACTCACTAAATATATCCTATTTTGTGGCCAATGGGAAATGTTGTATTTGTACACGTTTATTACATTCTTTTGGATGTAAACACAGTATTAAGTTTCTATTTTTCTATGATGACTAATACACTGTTTTTGTTTTCTGAGCTTGCTCCTATCAATTATCTTCAGTAGATTCTGTCACTATTTTTAAAGTCAGCATTCAGTCCTGTTTTTTTGTTTTTTTTTAATTTGGCCTTCTTTTTAAAGATACTTGGACTTTTCTGGTGGCACAGATGACCTGATACTTTATCCATATAATCAGAAATATCCACATACTGGTTTTCAGTTGCCTTGTTGCTTACGCTTGTTCTCTTCTGTTCTATTTCATGAGACCCAGCTCTGACTTGTTTTCATGCTGGTGATGAACTCTCGACTGTGCTATTATATAAGTAAAACTGAAAACAGAAACAATTTTCCATTTTAATTGATCATTAAGTACTTTTGCACACTCCTTTGACATCAAATAAACATGTTCTAAAATTATTTTTCTTTTTTGAACTTTTTGGAAATCTGATTCCTATTACTGATCTGCTATTTGAGATACAGTGTTCTGCCCAAAATCTGTGAGGAATTCTTCCAAAAAATAATTCTTAAAACAAACATTTTTATAGAGCTTGTATTTCTCAAATGTCTTTTTTCCCCCTTCAACACACATTCTGCAAACTTTTACAGGTCCCATAATTTTTCTCTTTCTGCCTTGTTTAGCTGCATGCTTTTAAAGATGTTAATACCACTATGTTCCTTTACTTCATGTTTGCTTCCTACTATTTCAGGAATCAGCAGCTTTAACTGAGACTTCTAGCTCCTTGGAAATGTTTAAATGTGCCATCTATTCATCACTCTTTTGCTTCTTTTCATACCAGGTACCGTATGCTATTTTTGCTGAGAATATTACTTAACCGTCAAAAGTAATCTGATGCAGTAAACAGTCCAGATTATACTCACTATGCTGTATGGGGCTTTTCACGAAATGAAAAAAATCCTCCCAGTCATCATTAACAAAGCAACATTTACTTAAAAATATTAAGCAGATAGCACTTCCACCACCAAAAATTGTATATAACCCAAAACGACTCCTTGCCTTCACAGGTTTTAGCTGCTGGTAATAGATCGGCTTGGCTCCTGAGGTTGCTTTTAGTATCAGCTGTAACAGGTTTCTTTATTTGGGAATTGCAAGGCACATCCTGCTGAATGTGAGGGAGAAGTCCACGCGGCGGACCAGATGCGATGGCTGTCGGCAAGGAAGAATTCCCCTCCCCTCCCCTCCCCTCCCCCACCTCATCCCCTCCCCACCTCCGCCTGGAGATGAGCTGAACTCAACTCACCACGTTGCCAGGCAATTCATGACCACTTGAGGCAGAGATTAAGGAACTCATTGTGCAAGGAGGCCTTTGGTTTAAAAGTAACTCTTGCTCCTACGAGTATCAGTATCTTTCTGCAAAAAAAGAAAAAAAAGGGGGGCGGGGGCGGGATGGGACCTAAGAACTGTCTGAAAAATGGTAAAATTGCTTCCCCAAACTGGCTATCATGGCCATATATAACATAGGGAAAGTTGGAAAACAGTCACAAAACAGCTACTGCCCTTGCCATAAGAGAGTAACTTATTTATTAAGAGAAAACCAGTAAGTTGTGTGTGCTCATCTGGCTAGTAACTGTGAATTATACAATTGGCTAGTAATTCCATAATAACCAGTTAGCGCAGCTATGCTCTTACCATACAAAGTATTTACTGATATTTCAATTGAATATGCATATATCGTATTTAATTAATTAATTTATTAGTTATATTTATATGACCGCCCATCCCCCCCAACGGGACATTTGCAGACACTGCAGTGTAAAGAAGAGTCTATTTCCGGACAGAGTCCACGAGTTATGCCCCATGAGAAAAGGTTTGCTTATTTTTCTTCCCAAGGACAAGCTACAGTCAGGCGCAGGAGTTTTCCTATGACAGTTCCAATAACACGTGAATAATCAGCTGCTATTATATTATTTGTATATTGTAGCCATGTTTATGTTTCGTACAATTTTTATTTGTTCAGTCAACACAGAATGAAATACATAGCTTAACTTTTCTAGGTAGATAACTGATATGGCCAGTCTGTGATATTCATGGAATGTTTTGAGTTTAACAATGAAAAAATAGAGCAAAGAACAGTTTTTCACATGCAAATGGCATTTGTCTGTACAAAAATATGAATTTTATTACAGGATAACTTGCGATATAATTATACAATTAAAGGTATGGTATTAACTATTCCACTGGGTAAAGAAGGAATGTCTTCATATGAAGGATCTTTATTACAAGTTAGTTAACAAATGCTAGTTATGGAACATACATAAAATAATTAAAATTCCTAGTTAGAACTCTATGAGTAGTGTATATTTTTTAACAACTTTAAAACAAACACAGTCATTATTATACAAAGCACATAGAAAAGTACTTCATATACAAAGAAAAGTACATGAATGTGCAAACACCATTTTTTCACAGGTGGTAATTTATCAGCTGAAAATGCTAGAAAAATCCTTCATTTCTTTGTTTTAGTTTGGAAATCCAAATATATTTAAAAAAGAAATATTTCCTATTTCATGTAGTGTGAAATCTGTATTCACTATTTATTAGAAAAATAGGGAAAATAGTGGTTTTTTAAAAAAGGTAAACAATTCCAGAAACTGAAATCCTATAAATGAAGTCAGTCTGTTCAGTCAATACTGGCCTGATTTGCACATAATGCTAAACCATGGTTTAATGTTAGGAGGAGGAGCTGCAGAGAGCTTTGGACGTTTGTGCTCCTCCTTTCTTTTCCTCCTCTAACGTAAGTAAGAGAAGTACACTGACAGCTCTTGATATAGTTTTGATAGATCATAATTTAAGGTTCATAATAATAGACTGTGGTTAATCTTAACTCTGCTGGTAAAAAAATAAGCTGTTTCAAAAACTAATGGCTTGTTGCAACCAACCTTAGTGAAGATTAATCGCTGTCCAGATTCAGATCTTAGAACTGAATTTAATCTGAAAGATTCCAAACCAGCAAGGGAAGGGATTTGTTCATCAGTCCAAGGCTCTCTGTGAGATGTCCTTATTCCATTAAACTTTGACTTAGCATTACATGTGAACTCAGCCATTAACTTACAAGTGACGTCACTAAACCCCTAGAAAATACTGGCAAGTATAAACAAACAACACATTAATTTGATTTTAACATATTAGCTTTTTAAACAAAACATACTGTCTTTCTAGGGTTGTTACACTCAAAAGTCACTGTGTTGCAGCAAGAAAAGTTTTTATTTGTTTTGGTTTGTAAAAAAAATTGTCAGAGATTTTTAAGATGAACAAACACATTGGCAAATGTTAAAAAAATCTAAAAACATTCTTCCAATTTATGTGCAAAAACATGTAAAGTATCAAATTACATCACATCAAGCCAAATTATGTACATATCATTATCTTAAATTGCTGTTATCTTGCTAGCATTTTGCTATAAATAGTTTACTTCTCTCCTTCAAAATGCCTGTTTTCAAAGATTTCAGTGCAAGTGTTTGTTTTGTTTAGTGCATTTTTCTTCTTTTTCCAATGAGCAGAACAGCACATAAGTTAATATACAACTTTTGTATTTCTTAGCATTTTCTCTTCCCGAGGTCTGATCTTGGTTTCCATTGATCTACTTCATCAGTTAAAGAGAATACAAAGTATTCTTCAATTAACTAGTAGAAAAATGGCAAGATATTTTTAAAAACAGAACGTTCAGAAGGCAAGTGGCAGAAAAGAAATTGTTTTTTTTAAAAAAAAATTATGGTGCCTTGAGTGTGCCTTTTTATTGGTCTCCAGGGTTTGAAAGTTTAAATAACCTCTTTCTCAGAAAACATTGCTAGCCTGAATATGAATCCTTTTTTCTAAAATAGGAAGCTAAGAAGATTAAGGATAAATAAAGCATTATTTGAAAAAAAACAAGTGTTCAGAATTATTCTTTTGGATTATTCATTCCTATGTTTAGAAAAAAGCCATCCCATTGGGATCACCTAGCGTGGAATTGTGTTGAAGATAACATTTTCTGGG